>JAFREQ010000068.1:0-1200000 GCA_025331565.1 Holacanthus passer
TTTTAGGTGCTTTCAAAAAAGGTCAGCTTACCAAGTAAACAGCTTCATTGTACAAGTTGTTTTTCAATGTCTCCTTGAGTTGTCTGATCATGGCCTCCACAAACTCGCCCCCAAAGTTGTAGTTCCTGGCATTCAAGAGGCCAACTAAAGTCGTATACACAGTCAGCTTCTCAGGTAGGAGGCGCGCGCTGTCAACAAAAGATGACTCAGTGAAAAACTGCCACGCAAACGCGAATCATTTCAACAGTGAAAGGTTGAAAAGAGAACAGGTATGAACTTACACAGAACATAAAATGCGCAGGATTTTGTTTTTGTAGTTCGGAAGATCAGCCTCCAACACGCCTGCGAGGCCCTCCAAGTTGCTCTCTAGGGATGATGTACTCTGAGAAATGAAGCAATTTAGCATTCACAATATTTTACGAACTAATTCAACTTGAGAAAAAAAATGTTAAAATCAAACATTTTCCAAACTTTCAAGACTTCACATGAATCCTGTTTGTTGTTCTGGTGATCGCCTTTAGAGGTTAAGCAATGTGCCTTTTAGATGAGACTGAGAAGAAACAGAACGTGATTGATGTAACTACAGTGCCAGAGCTGACTCTTTACCTTCTCTCCCACACGACATATCAGTGACTCCAGGCGGTCTTCAATTTCAATGGGCTCTGATGTTCTCCTCCTTTTGTGGGCCTGACCTCCTGGAGGAGTAAACAAGCCACAAAAAACCCACAGATTTAGTGAAAGAAGAAACATTAGCAGAGAGAATAATTCAAGGGCAGCCAAGACAGTACAATCCACCCTGACACAGTTTCACAGGATACAGCCCACTTTTAATTTATGATTTTAAACTAGCCTCTCCTTATGGGGGCACTTGGCCAAATTTACATATGAGGAGACTGATTATCTGTTAACTTAACAAGAAGATGCTATTGAGCTACATCAGAGAAAAGGTTTGATTCAGTGTTTGAAGCTTGTCTCATACAGAAACTAAAAGTCGGGATATCGCTGCCTCTGTTGCATTATTTTTTTTTTTTTAATTTGTCTCTTGTGTGTCTTCCTCATTTCTGCAATACTAAATTGCTGGACTATTCGTTTAAATTAAGTAGCAAATGTGGTGAAGATTCCTTTCAGATGAGTGAATAGTGAAACACTTCATAGGACACTGTGGCAGCAGTGAAAAAGATTTTACAGAGAGATTGATATTTTTCTTATTCAAAGCTGAACTGTAATGTATGAAGATATCCTAACAATCAATATCTCAGATTCAAAGGACTTTAACCACGTTGGTGATTTTGCTCTTTACAGCAGCACAATGCATCTTCTGTTGTAGGCTGAATCTTCCCTTTAACTGCTGATCAATAAGTACATTTATTTATTTTATATATTTAGTAATGTTAATCAGCTATACATTGGTGGATCACACCAAACAATACAGGGATACGTGGGCATTAGTACATTTTATAAAACTGCTCTCAGTGAGATATTTATTCTAATCACATCACTTGGTCGCCGCCCCCACATCGACTAGCTTTACCGGTTAACAGCGGCTAGTTTAGCAGCTAACGGTGACCGCGTACCGGTTCATTCTTCCGCTACCAGGACAGTTTGCTCAATCTTATCGCTCTCAAGCTACAACTGTGAAAACAAATATCAGCACATATTTGGTGTTTTCCACTTCCTGGATAGGGATGAGGAGACTGAAGCATGTGCTCGTAAAGTATCCATGAATCAACATGCGTGAAAGCAGCGAGCGAAAGATTCACGTTACCAAAAACACGCTAACGTTAGCTAGCTCTCGTTAGCCTCACGCCTGAATATCACATGTAGCTTCAACTCACCGTCATTCTCGTCGCTGTGTCGTCTCCTGGACATTTTTCACTCGCTACAGACGCAACCACAGCTCGACAAGACAATGAATATGAAATAAAATAAGAAGTCGGTGAAACAAGCTTCTCGATCCTTCAGCCTGCAGAAAAATAACAGCGGTCTGATTCAAGCGATGCACATCCGGGGCAGCCAGGGGTCAACCGGAAGGTGCGCCCGCTTTTCCGTCCGATGTTCAGTGCTGGAGCTTCTGCTGCACGTTTACTGATAGTTTGACATATAAAACATCTATAGTGTCACGTTTAATACTTTATATTTAATGTTCAACAAGGTTAGATCAACGTTTAATACTCAGACGATGACTAACTCCCACATGTTCAGAAAACAAAGTGGAAGTAGCTCCTAATTTTAACGAGTCTTCTAATTTAGCTAACTTGTGTTTTCTAGCTAACAAAGTTGAGACTGTTTTAAATCATGGCAGCAGATGAGACACTTTGCTCAGAGTTCCTGAACTTGGAACTTGACACTTCGACATCTAATGGACTAAAACAGGAGAAACAACTTTCTGCCTCACAAAGGAGATACTACAGTTTCTGTAGGAGGAAGGTGGGTGACAACAAACAATGAATATCTTGTTGGGTTTTTTTTTTACTGTATGTAACTATGACAGATTGGTGAGCCAATGTTTGTGTGTGCAGGTACAGCAACATAAGCAAGCGTTTGCATTATTATCATGATGGGGATATGTTTGAGGAAATTTAGAAACAGTGTCACATTTCATTGTTTGTCCACCAGAGAGTCCTGACAAGTTTATTTTTCAAAATCACAAATCCTTAAAACTAAAATTTAAGGAATCATAATCACTGGGGCTATATTACAAACTTAATGACCTACACTGTAGCTTATAGTTTATATCTAAGCTCAGTGGTTCCCAGTCTGGGAATCTGAACCCGCCAAGCTCACAACATGGATCTGAGGCATTGAAGGGTGATCACTTAGGTAACAAACAAGAGAAGAGAACATCGCTCTACAAGTGAACTGCTCCTAACCCATTGACATACAACCTTCAAAACATGGCTGCTTATTAAAGGGTGCAAGCAACAAAGGTTGGGAAACATCATATTATCCGTGCAGTTACTACTGCTTATAAATATTAAACTATACATTCTAATCTAAAAAAAAGATTTGACTTTATCACATTAAAAGCAATTCTCTCAATTTTTTCTCCACAGTCATTTGCTGCCTTTGTAGCATCCCAGAGGGACGACAGTCAGGAGGAAGGAAGCACATCTTGGTGCTGCTGTGACCAGACCTTCAAGGAACACTCCGCCATTCACAAGCATGTGGCCAGGACTCATGATACTGAAATACAGAAACTCACACAGGCCACATATGAACAGTTGTTAAGCCAGTTAGAAGAAGAACTTGATGTGCAGCAGCCAAACGAGCGTGAGATCGAGCCGTTGGACATTTCTGCATGGATACCTGAGACTGGTCACATTTCTGAGGAGCAACTTCAAAAGTATGAGTCATATTTTAATTTAAAATTTTCAAATTTGTTTTTTTGAATTTTGAAGAGATACCGATGCCTCTCAATGTAATTCTTTTTTTAGGGGTCCAGGCAAGGTTCTCCTCTATTATCACTACTGTCAAGTGGAGGATCCACATGTCATCTGTGCTTGGCAGAAAGCTCTGTGTGAGAAGCTTCACCTAACTGGCAAGGTGAATAAATTCTCTGATCCTGCTTCCAACTGGGAGACTGGCAGAATGTTTACATTGGTAAAGATTAAGGCTTTGAAACATGCTTTGTAATCATAAAGAGGAAGGAACATTTCACTCAATTTAACTGTCCATTTAAAATATATCATGATTGTCTTCTTTAGGTGAGGGTTGCGACTGAAGGCATCAATGGAACAGTTGGTGGCACCAACTTGGCCACTGACATTTACATTGACGCAATGTGTTCACACCCTCTCTTCAGGATGGATAAGGAAGATTTTAAGGTCAGACTTGGACAAAAAGGTCTTTATTGTTATTAGTTAATCCTTACAAGTGACTTCAACGTAAAAAAAGATTTTGTCTTTTGTTCAGACAAGTGATGGTGGCACAGAGTGTTTCACAGATCTGAGGGTCGGGGTCTATAAGGAAATTGTCCCAATGGGAGTGGATCCTGATGTTGTTTCCTACCGACTGGCAGGTAGAGTTTCTGTAAACAACAATAATACCAGTGTAATACTACGATAAAAACTACCACCAGTGATACTAATGTCTAAAGCTCTATTATTTCCAGTTTGTTGTATTTTGTGTTTTGCTTTTAATGCCACAATAACAGTTTTCTTGTTCTTCCCTGTCAGGAGTTCATTTGGAGCCGGAGGAGTTTCATAAAGAAGTTGAGGCTCTTTTGGCTGAAGGGGATTTGTGCAACGACACCATCCTCCTGGACTGCCGCAATTTTTATGAGAGTAAAATTGTAAGTAATATATCAGTTTTCCTCTAAAAACATTGTTTCTACAAGTTGGATTAATTAAGTCTGATCCTTTGTTTATTTTACCTCATTTATACTATATCTTCATTTCAGCGGCCTTAAACAAATACTATGTTTAACTTGTTAGAATAAGAATGTCACACCCCAAAGTACCACTCGTACTGATTTGTAGTTTTGGCTTTGCATTAAGTAGAGGGTTATGATAATTCTAGCATTTTTTGGTGAACTTATCATTTAAATGTCCGTCAGCAAGACGCTGAATTCATACTAGAGTCTGACTTTGACCTTCGACATCTCAGTGAGAATGGCAAGAAAAAAGTCCATTTCCACAGTGTCATAATCAAACAGGACGAAAGCCAGGTGGCAGTGTTTGTCATTCTGAATCGTGATTATTTTTTCTCTCCAGGGGCAGTTTACTCGGTGTCTGGCTCCAGACATCCGTAAGTTCAGCTACTTCCCGGACTACGTTGACCAGAACCTTGAACTGTTCAGAGACAAGAAGGTCTTAATGTACTGTACAGGAGGGATCCGCTGTGAGCGCGGCTCTGCCTACCTCCGCTCCAAAGTAAGTGATTTTGTCTTGGATGTTAACTAAAGAATGGACTCTTTTTAAATGTGAAGGAGTTTATGGAACTGGCTTGTCAAGCGGCAACTCACAACGAGGAACTGTTTAGTTACTGTCTGCTTGTGACCTCGGACCAGCTGTTATTTAAAACAAATAGTTAATTTAAATGAAACATCTTTTTTTAATTGTAGATCAAATATTCAGCGCCAAACACAGATTACAACCTAAACTGAAAATTTGTGTTCACCACCCTGCCTGTAGGATGTGTGTAAAGAGGTTTACCAGCTGAAAGGTGGAATCCACAAGTATCTGGAGCGATTTCCAGAGGGTTTCTATCGAGGGAAACTTTTTGTGTTTGATGAACGTTACGCCATCTCCTCCAACAATGACATCATCTCAGGTTAGTGTGTGCACAAAGGCCCTCATGAGCATGTTGAATAACATAAAGAGATTGTTAAAAGTATCAGAAAGCATCACTAAACACTAACATTTAGTTGTAAATAATTCTGTGTCCCTGTCCAGACTGCAGGTACTGCCGCTCTCCCTGGGACAAGTACGAGCTCTGTTCCACCCAGTTCTGCTGTCAGCTGGTTCTGTCCTGTCCCAGCTGCAGACAGGATGGACTCACCGCCTGCTGCCCCACCTGCCAAACCAAAGGACAGGTTCAAAGTGAGGCATCCCCTGCTGTTCTGCATCACAAAGAGGAGTGTGAGTGCACTGGTGGACGTCCCAGAATCCCTCAGGATGTGTAGCGACAGAGAGGATACAATTGGACATCAGTGTTTGCAGCCACATGAAAAATGCTGCCTGTCCAGGGATATTCATCAGAATGTACAACTATTTGTGGAGGATGTCCAGTATATTTTAAAATCATGAATATTTTTATATGAATGCTGGAAATGAAGTCAGATTTACTGATCTATCTAAGGGGGTTGATTTTTGAAGACAGTCATCCATGAATCTGATATTAGATCATAAAACCATTTATTGAGCTTTCATTGAAAAATGTAAGAATACTTTTGAAAATACATCTGACTTTTATGACATGAATTTTTGTAAAACTGGAATGTTTGAAATTGAAAGTTGTGTGTGTGTGTGTTTGTGTAAAAATGGGATTTTCTTTTCTTTTTTTTTCAAATCAGTGTTTAGGTAGTTATTTATATTAATTACATGTTCTTATTCAAAAAAGTGATGGTTTCACAAAACGATTTTAAATTTAAATAATTTGAAGTTATGCTGCATAAGAAGTAGATACAGATATACTAAAAACACACAAGCACATATACAGTCATACAGTTTATCCTGCAATCTCTGGCCAAAGCAGGTTTCACTAAAACACTTTGAAACCACAAGCAGCGACACATCTGTTTGCCTTATTTTTCACAGAATTAACCTCAGCATATCTGAGTATAAACATGAGTCAATATGACATCATGCAAAAACAGGTGACTTACAAAGTCGGGTTTAGAGTGAAGTGTTAAATCTCAGCAGGAGTGATTTTAATCTGTGAAACCTCATAAAATAAAGATACAGCTGCACAATTTTACATCTGATTTACATAAATATTACATTATAAAATAAATGAAAAAATAAGACATAAAAGACATGCAAAAGCTATGTACAGTAGCAACTTTGCAATACCTTAAGCAATATACACAATTTGTGCACTGTGCAAATACCTTTGCTAATACATTCAAATATGGACAGAAATATAAAGTCATAGTTGTTGATATAAGACAAATTGGATTAATAAAATATGTATATTTACGTAAATAATTATTTACAAAACTAAGCATTATTAGTGAAATAGATAAAAATTCAAATAACAATTGGTGAATTAAATAAATCAATGTTATGTATTTACGCTGAACGTCCAGGAGAGGGCGTGAGAAGACCAGAGCCGGGAGTCAAAGCTCCTCAACATCCCGACCGGAGGCTTCAGCTCTCGGCCGAGCGGACCTGCTCAGGCTGCCCGGGTCTCCGCCGACCAGCAGCAGCCTCTTCTACCCTGAAGCCTGGTTGCAGGACGGTGCAGCTCATGTGTATTCACCCAGCCGTGTGTCTGCGGGCATAAGGACGGGAGGACCGAGCGATGTCTTCGCCGGGCTTCACAAACCTGAACAGCTCCGTCGGCTACAGCCAGAACTCGACGCCGAACGGAGGCGCTGCGCCCCCCGACCTGAACGGTACCGCAGGCCGGATGAGGCGATTAGCCGGCTCGCTAGCGTTAGCATGCTAACGCTCGGTGATGTCAGATAATTTGTCAGCCGCTCATTTTTAGATAATTTTGCACAAATGTTCTCTGGTATTGATCATAATAGCAACATTAATTATAAATGAGGGCGACGTGTAAAATCGGTTATAAAAAAGTGTATTTCAGCTAAAGCTAATCTGATGCTAACGCTAGCTAACTTAAGAGCTAATGGAACCTTAAGGAGATAGCGGCTAACAGTTAGCTATCAAGCTAACGTAGAACGATAGTCAAGAGTTAGCAAGAAAACAGCTGTGTGACAGATTGCTTATCATCATTTTATATTATTCTCTTTATATTGAGGCTTTGATTAACAACCATTTGATTAAATTTAAATAGAAACAATTTACTTTTATTGATGGCTGCTGCTGTGAATGCACATTCAAATGAGAGCTAACTGGTATTAACCCTCAATGCTAAAGAAACAGCTGCTGGTGAAGCTTGTTGTTTGCAGCTAATCTCTGTTCACTACTTAATTTGTGAGTTTATTTCTACTGGCTTCACTTAATCTGTGATGCTAGATGAAGAATATGAATATTTTTTAATATAAATGCTCATCGATACATACTTTTCCACCCCCTCTCTCTTCTCAGGTCCAGCACAGATTTACCAACCCATGTATCCACCTGCAGGCTGCTATGGAGCCCCACCTCAACAACAGAGCTACCCCACCATCCCCGCTCACTCCACTCCTGCTCCCAACAAAGCCCCCATTACGAACAGTGCCCACAGTGCTCACTACTACCAGAGCAACCATCAACAGCAGCGTCACCACCTCCCTCAGCACCATGTAGCACCCTCCCCATACAGTGCTCCCCCCAGCTCTGTCCCGCCATCTCAGCCATATGCCCCCCTCCCCTCTTCAGGACCACCGCCATCAAATGTCCAGTACAACCAGCAGCAGCAGCAGCAGCAACATCCACCGTATGCTGCTCCGGGATCCTACTACGGACAGCAGTCGTACCACACTCACCCAGCACAGCACTCCCAACAGCAGCAGCAGCAGCAGCCCAGTTTGGTGCCTGCGCCAGCTGGTGGCCCTGGAGCTCCCCTCCACCCGATTGTTTCATACCCGTCTGTGCCAGGAAGTAGTCAGTATGGCACCCTGAGTTCCACGCAGAACACCTCCACGCCTGGAGTCATGCCCACCCAGATGGGCGCACCCCTGCATCAGTACAGCTGCTCTCGACCAGCCGCCACTACAGCAGTGCAGCCTGGGTACAGTGTGGGTCCTCCTAGTCAGCTGGTGCCAACAGTTAATGGTCAAGGAAGCACAGGTATGTGTGAACCATTTATTTATGTTGCAACTGATCAGCTGCTGGTGGGAAAATGAGAAAATTTCCTTGTCAGCATTTCTAGAAAGTTAGTTGTAGAGTTGGGAAACTGCCGGCAGCCAAAACTGTTCCTGCTTTTAATGCTCTTTGTAGTTCTTGTGTTTCCTGGGTTTCAGTCTTCATCCAGGTGTTCGATCTTTGGTTATGCAAACCTTCATCCACCTGTGTGAAATTTTGAAATATTATTTGTGTATTTCTTTCCAAATCACAGTCCACCAACACTATGACCAAAGCCATCAGCCTTCTCTGAGCTATGACTCCTACAGCGGAGTCACTCACAGCAGTGGTGGCAGAGACGCAGACCGACCGCCCTCAGGAACCCCCTCCACTTCAGTCCATTCCTCGCCTGGCCACCACCAAGGTAACAATGACATTTTAATTTTAGTTAAACACACACAAAAAGATGAATCAGCCTTGTTACTGCTCCTCAGTGCTGTAGGTACTGTTTCTTCATGTACAAAGTTGGAAGTTAGCCAGCTGCTGTTATTTATTTTACCTTCTAGACAAAATATGCATTGCAGCCGTAAATAGTTTAAATGTAGTTTAAAGTAGAGCTTTATGTTCTTTTTTGTAAATTTTCTTAAAATGTTGAAAGAAGAAACATTTTTTTTATAGTTGAAAGGTGAATATGAAATGTTTTTTTACTGCTTGAAGAAGAAGCATCACACTATTGCATTAGTAGAGAGGTGTCATTTTACAAGATCTTTGTATCTTTTTTTGTTTTTTCTAAACTGCTTTAGTTTGGTGTTTAAACACAAGGTTATTTTAGGGAAAATGGCATTTGCTGTGCTCTGGTACCTGTTTTTTTTTTTTTTTTTTTTTCGACTTTTCTGGTGCAAATTTTTCAATAAGCCCATGTTTACATGTACAGTCGGAAGGTTTGAAGTCTGCTCTAAATTCACAGTGCAAGTGCATGTGAATGGTTAACATGTTCACAGCTGCACTTTGGAAGCACACACAGAAACACACAGACTTTCAGATGTGCAGGTGTGAGTATACAAATGTGTGGGTTTCAGGTTGGAGCTCAGCACTTACCAGCAGCTGGTTTATTTCTGCTGTGACATGTGAAATTTTCCACTGTTGTTTAGCAGGTTAAGACTAGTGCTGCCCCAGTCAAAGATTTTAGTAGACTTGTTGTCCCATGTTAATGATATCAATTTAATTATTTAAATATATATTTTTTGGGGCATCAGCAAATGGTTGGAAAACTAGAAATGATATAGTTAACACTGTGTTACATTACAGAGACATACAAAACTGTAATTCAGAACCTTTAAAACAGAAATTTCCGAAGTTTCACAAATGAATCCAACAATAACTGTGTGAATGACAGTTGGTTGACCGAGGTGGTTTACTTGCTGGGTTTAGCCCCTGGTACCCCGTGGCTGACCTTGCTGTTAACGTCACTTGGGCCTCCAGAGGTGGGCACTGATGCCCAACCTCCCTGTCGCTCCCTCCTGCCCCACCCCTTTCCTGTGTTCGTCATCCAACAGCTACTTTTATCAATGAATGGGGAAAGTTGGTTCATGGCTTCAACACACACAAGGGCTGACACACACACACACACACACATGCACGCCATGCACACTACATGGAGTGAAATTTACTGCCTGACCACCGCTGCCCTGTCTGCTGTCCATTACCCAGTCTTGACAGTTTTCTTATGTGCCTTTCCCACTTCCACCTTCCAACAGGCATGCAGTATGGATATGTTGCTAATAGTGGAGCTAGCTCTGCCTCTGCCGCCACCTCAGGCCCAGCCGCTGCCCCCTCGTCATCCAGCTCTGATGATGATGATGATGAGGAGGAGGAGGATGAGGAAGCAGGTCTGCTTTAGCTTTTTCCTCCCCACAACCCCTTTATTACCACTTTTACCATCCCATAAACTCCTTCAGCTCTGTCCTAAACGTTCCCATGCCCTCACACTTTTTGTATCTCCTTAAAAGAGAACTTCACACATCATGTTTACCATTGCTATGTTTCCATCCCCAACCATGTCCTCTTTTGTGTCTGATGGCCATCTGTCACTACCAACGCGCTTAATCAGTTTGCCGCTCATCATTCGTACCTTCCCCTCTCTAATGGGCTAATCAGATTTTTCCCTCCCCTTTCTCCTGCCTCCTCAACAGCCTTCCAAAGTTCACCCAGTGTTCACCACCTTTACCCTCACAGTCATCAGTAGAGGCACTGAATCATCTTTTAAATCTTGTGTATGCTCTGCTCTGTTGTTCCGTCACTGAAAACTGACTGAAATTTTGTCTCTCAGAAAGGTGAGAGGTAAGTGGGTTAGCATTTCGGTTTATCTTCAACAGCTTCTGCCAGATTCTGCTCGTCTTCATTGTCATGCAGTGGAAGGAGTCAGCCTTTCATGCTGTCTAGTTCGCTCTCACTCAATAGCCTTCGGGATATGATGATCCATCTGCAGTGCACCTCCAATTACCAGCAGACGTCCAACTGTGGTTGCTAATACAGGAAAAAATCAATATGTTGTGTTCTTACTTCTGCTCGGCTTATAGCTCAAGAACTCAGGTAGAAGTGAGTCTCATGACCATGAAGATGAAATGGAATTAGGGGTTGTTATCTAGCTCTAAGCTCACATTCAATTGTTTTAGGGTGTTTTGTGTTGAAACAATTAGTCAATCAGCAGGATATTAATCAACAATGACAGATATTAATGGTAGATGATGAGTAGGTTAAGACATTTAACAAGCCAAACTGGCCAGTCATACCCTCTACCTTCTGTTTTTCTTAATGTTCATATTATTAGTCATTGAATAATTTTGGTTTTGGTTTTGGACAGTTTGTTAGACAAAACTAGAAATTTGAAAGATCTGGAAACTTGTCATGAGCATTTTCTATATTTTTTTGACTTTAGTAACTACTCATTTGATCAAAAATAATCAATAAAATAACCTTCAGATAGTGGTTGCTCCTGCCTCCAATATGAGCTTTGCCCTTAGTGAAACTCCCCTGAATAAATAAAGGTTGAGCTAAGTAATGAAAATAATCATTAGTTATAGCCCTAAAATTGTCCACCTTAAAAATGTTTATTTTAATGTCAGTATGCAACACCAATATGTTGATGTTGCATTGCTTTAAAATTACATTAGTTACATTGAAATTGCATCAGTGTGCTTACAGTCAATGAGGATAAAGTTAATTATTTGATATGGTTAGGAGTTCAGTGTGGGAGGGACAAAGAAACTTGATTTTCTTCTTAAATATCTGAACCACATAACACTGTCCTGTGCTAAGCTGAGCCAGTCTCATGCATGAGTGTGTTATGTACCACTCAGGTGTTCTGCTGATGACTGTCCCTCAGGAGCTGTGTCATCAGCCAGAGGTTAACAAGTTTTTAAATATAGCCACTCCCCTGTTGGCAGGTCCAGGGTGTGTCCTGTGTGTGTGTGTGTGTGTGTGTGTGTGCTGTGTGTGTTTGCTGACTTGCCTGCTCCCCCTGTGAGCGCACAGGTGAAGATTTTGTCTTCACAGTTAGCGCTCATTTACACATCTGCTTGATAAAAACAGAAGCTTGTTTTAGCTTTCGGCTTTTACCCTTGTGATTCCGTTAATTCTCCCTGGGAATTAAATACCAGTTGTTGATTTCTGGATGCCACGGTAGTACCTCAATCACAATTGTGATATTAATGTTATATAAAATTTATAAGAAGAATTAATTTTATTGGAATCATTCATTTTATTTTTTGAAATAATAAAACATGTTTTATTTTGTAAGTGTGATCATATTATTGAGATATAAACCCAACTTTTTTTTTTATTATAAATGTGTATCGCTTTTGCAACTAATGATTATTTTTAATCTAATTTCATTTTTGGTCTGTATAATGTCAGAAAATATTGAAAAATGCCTCAAAAGCTCCTTAAGCCCAAAGCAGCATCTTCAAATTGCTTGTTTGTCCAAAACCCAAAGGGATTCAGTTTATTAAGATTTATAACACAGTAAAGCTGGAATCCTCAAATTCATGGTGTTTTTACTTTATAATAATAGCATAGCAGTCAAATTCAAGTCACATACAGTATTTTGCTTTCTTTGCTTTGTCTTCTTGTGTCCTCTCTTCCAAACCTGCTGAGCCACTCGCACCAAACTAATGAGCATCATCTCAAGTGAATCACATAAGACGTCCTTGTTGTCATGGCAGTGCTGTGACAAGTCTCAGTTGATTGTTTCATCATGTAAAACATACTGTAGATGTGTGGTCCTGAGGAAGATCTACAGACTTCATGCAGCTTTTTCTCCCTGTTCACACTGATTGCACATAATCAGATCAGTGTCACTTGTGAGAAGCGGATTAGAAAGCGGGACCCTGTCGGCCACAGAATGATCGGACCTTTAATTATCAGTAATGAGGGTGGCAGCAGCCTGGGGGCAAGCAAAGTCGGCTTGTGACTAAAAATCTTAAAAAGGTTGGAAGAAAAAGGAAAACCATGCAGAAAAATCTGCTGCAAGGCAACAGTTTATGAACAGTTTTCTTTTACTCTTATAACCCCTGGGTAGCATCTCCTTTATTACTCTATGAGCTGACAGAACAAAGGAGAAGAGGAGGAGAAGGTGTCAGAAGAATCTTGGAGGAGGAGGGAGAAGGCTAAGCTGTCCTGGTGTCCTCCTCCTCCGGAGCTCATAATCCAGTAGTCTGCTGGTCCGATTTAGTCGGAGATAATTGGATCGTGTCCCGTCCAATGAGCTCTCTGCCAGAGGCCTGTCGTGTCTTGGTTTGCTGCTGTTGATCCCTCCTTTAGGCCCACATGGATTAATGGCTTCATTCAAATATTCTACCCTTGTAATCCTTTTGGAAAACCTATTCATTATTGGACATGAGAGGAAAAACAGGCTGCAGTTGACCGTGCAGTCCATCTGCAAGACTTTTTCTGCCTTTATTACAGTACAGTAGAGAATCCAACAGGAAGTGTGACCACAAAGAGTCAAACCAGGATGTTGTGGTTACATGATGTTTGTCTTAGGCAAACTGACCGCCATTATGTCCATTTCCAGATACACAGATGAGCACACTGTAGCTCATTTATTTTATTTTTTGTACCCTTTTGTGTTTGTGGGTTGTCAAGTAATTTGGGCAATGCATGAAATCACCAACTAAAAGTAAAAACGAAGCTGTTAAAAAGCGACAACACTGTCAGAAATGGATGATCCCCATGTGGAGTTGACTCGTAAATTAACCATTATGTTTATGATGATACTCATCAATATGCATTGTGTGCATCCTTGAGGCCTAAACATGTTTTGAATGCATTTCCCTCTGCATAAAACAAAACAGATTGTTTAATATCTTAAGCCATGCGTTGTCTGCATTGGCTAAAGCTCTTCTTCTTCACCACCTTTTGCTGCCCCATTGCTGCATTTTATGGCATTTTTAAAGTCATGAGGTCAGAAAATGTTGTCAAGAGTGCAATGAATGGAAGACGAGGTGTGTGAAGGAGAAGGAGAGAGAGTGTGAATGAAGACATTGGACCAAAGGGAGAAACCACAAATGAAGATGAAGACTTCAGAATTGAGAGTTGTAGAGAGATGATGATGACTGCCTTTCTGTACCCATTGCATGATATCTGTAATCTTGTTTCCATTCTCCATATTTGTCTTTCATTCCCTCCATGTTTTCCATCCTCACAGGCCTGTGTTCTACACCAAACATTCTTATGCTAGCTTGTTCAAGATTTAAGTGCATCCTTTCATCGTGCTCTCTTTCCTGTATTCACTCTCTCTCGTCTTCCTCTGGGGCCTGAGGGAGGTCAAACACAGCTCTCTTCATGGCCAAACAAAAACTACTTTTCAATCCCTTTAATGTTTGGTCTTTTGTTCTTTGCCTCTTTGCAAATTTCCCCACTGTGGGACGAATAAAGGTTTATCTTATCTTATCTTATCTTAGCTCCTCTTGACCCCCCTTCCTTCATTCTTATTGACTTCATTTACTGTTGTTGTCCTTCAGTCTCTCAGGCTCGTCTCTCTTCTTCTCATTTTATCTTTCAACTTTGCTTCTTCAGTTGTACTTTGTTGTGCTTTTTATTTTGCTGTCCCAGTGGCTCATTGTTCAGCCATACTAATTTCATTCTGTACTCTTCCAGTCCTCTCAACCAGTCTGGTCTTCTTTATTTCAGAGTTGAATTCTGACTGTGTTTCTCTCTCTTTCTCTCTCAGGTGGTGACACTTCCTCTTCCTCAACTGGCAGCGCCTCTCCAGTGCCCAACAGCTATGATTCCCTGGAAGGAGGCAACTATCCAGGTATGTTTTGATCACAGACAAACTGTTCATCTAAATGAGATGAGATAAAGATGTGACATTTATAGTCTAGACATGTGACTGCCATGTGCATTGTTCCGAGCGGAAATAAGATTCCAAACTGAAGCAGTTGTTGATCACTTGAGCCTCCCGGTCAGTTAAGAGGAGTCAGCAGTCAATCACAGTTGAACAATTGGTAAAAGAGGTTTTTCAAAAATTCAAAATCACTGCAACCACAAGGTCCGTGAGCATACAGTCAAGACTGTACACAAAAAAATCTGAGGCTGATTGGTCCAGTAGTATTTGAGATTAGCTGTGGACAGACGGATACACACACGCACAAACATCACCCAACGCACGACCCCCTCCGGGCTTTTGACTGGCGGAAAGAATTATGTAAAAGCCTGTGATGAAAACACAGGCACATACACACGCTTCCCACTTGAATATCATATTTCAAAAATGCACCAAGCAGCTGCGCTGGTCTTTGCACTTGCATGTAAACATGTTAAAACAGTGAAAACCACCTGTCTTCCAAAAATACTTCTGAGCTAAACTCTCTCGTGCTCAGATTCCATGCCACCCTCCAACGATATGACCAACCAGACGGCGCCCTACAGTAGCTATGGTTATCCCAACATGCAGCCAGACTATCGGCAGGGACCGGCCTCCCACACCGACTCTTCGCCCTCTCACGATCTGTACGGCCAGTCAAGCTACCAGCAGTACTCCCAGGTGAGGCCACAGCTTCAATCAAATACATGCTGAGAAGTGGTTTTTGTTCTTGTTGATAATGTGATTATTTCTTTTTTGCAAGTTAAAAGCATTTTTCCCTGCCTGGTTCCAGATGTGACAGAACTGACATTTGATTCAAAGCGACTGAGACGTCTTAAACATAGTAGCTGTCAACACAGTCATCACTGCAACACACTGTATTAACAATGTTACCGTAAAACAAATACATTTTTAGATTAGAATAAACAGTTTGTAATTCAAACTCAAGATAAAGATCAGCGTTTGTTTCAAACTTTCCCTTTCAGCACGTCACTTTTGCAAACAGTGTAAACTCACAGAATATTGTCAACTTTATCTAAAGAAATTAAAGTTGCTGCAGAAACTTTGTCTCGACATGGATCTTTTTATTGCAGTGCATTTGGCTGCTGGAGTTTTCTTGCTGTGTTAACACACCAGTCTTGACTTATCACAATAGTAGAAACCAGTTCTGTCTCTCCCTCCTCTGCAGCCATTCCCAAACCTGTCCCAGCTGTCTGCAGCCCTGGGGGGGCTGAGCGGGGTGCCAGAGCTGGAGGTGGAGGCCCTGAGGCCAGTCAACCTGCTGCAGGAGAGGAACCTGCTGCCCCCAAGGCCCCTTGAAGCCCCCGAACCCAACCTCAGCCCAGACCTCAAGAAGGTCAACTGCAGTCCACAGTAAGTGAAGTGTAGAGGCGAGTTTAACTAGTGGATTTTTTTCCCCGAATCTGCTACAGTAGTTTTTGAATCTCATAATTCAAAGATCTTAGGAACTTGAAAGTAAGAAATTCATGTGTAAAAGTTATTAAAAAAACAATAGAAATAAGTGAGTTGTTGTTAACATTGCTTATTGTTTTTGCTCTGTTATTTGAATGAATTCTCTCTCACACTCTGAATCTCTCATTCTGTCACTGTCTAATCTGTGTCTCTTTCTTTCAGGACTTTCAGGTGTACCCTGACCAGCATCCCCCAGAACCAGGCTTTACTCAACAAGGCCAGGCTTCCTCTGGGCCTCCTGCTCCACCCCTTCAGAGACTTACAGGTACGATCTGATACTTAAACCCCCCCCTCCCAAAAACAGCATATGGTGGAATATCCAGACGAAAACCTTCTGCGTCTCATGTTCCATGCAAAGTTTTTCTGTATGTACATTTTTTCCCTCTTGATTTGCCGCACTTTAACACTGCTACTGTCTTTGAATATTTGATAAAATATTTGATTTATTTTACGTTGTGGCTGATGGGGCTATTTGACAGGAAAGACTCGTCTGATTGCAAAACAGATCTTTAAAACAGCTTTAATTTTATTATATGAAAACTCAGGGTACTTTGACTGCTGTTGCTGCTGTTACTCAAAGTTTTATCTGATGTTTTGCTGAAAATGTTTTCTTTTTTTCCTGACCACTTTGGTGATGGCAGTCATTTCTTTGGTATCAGCATTGACCAAACATACTTCTACTTTTTCTAAATAAAACCCCCTGTGGTTTATCTTGTGAGGAAAAAACAACACATTGCACATCACATTTCCTGTGCAGGAAAAGATTTTTGACAGAGATCGTGAGAAGAGCATATAAAGATGTATTTGAAATCATGCAATAGAGGTTTGTGGGATTTTTGTATATAAAAATTGGTTGATTATTACTCATATAACTTTATAGAGCTGCAATGATTGGTCGATCAAAAGAAAATTAAGCACCAACTATTTTGACAATTGATTAATTGTTTTCAGTCATTTTTCAAGTAAATACATTTGCTTAAATGTCAGGATTTGCTGCATTTCAATTTTTTCACAATGTTTTGGTATTTTATGGACTAAAGACTTAATCAGATTAAATGTGAAAATTGTTGGCAGATTAATTGATGATAAAAATATGGTTAGTTGCAGGCCTAACATACTATTTCCCTGACTGAAGGCGGGAAAGAACTCATTACATATATAACATACTGAGTCAGTCATGGGCCTGTTGTAGATGTTTGTTTGTGACGATCAGCTGCAGCGACAGCAGGACGGGCAGGAGGAGGAGAATAATGATGAGGTGCAGGAAGATGAGTGAGTGTATTTATAGAGGTGTTAGTCTGTGTGTTGTCAGAAGCTATGAACTGACAGAGAACAGGGACGCCACATGAGAAACCAGTGGGAAGCCAACACTGGCCAAAATGGTTGTAAAAGTAGCTGGAAACTTTGTTCCCTCATGCGATGACTTAGACATAGTTTGGCTGTTTTTCTGTGCTCTAACAGTGTCGTAAGCTGGAAAAAGATCTGAGAGAGTCGAGTATATTTTAAGTCGATTTACAAGAGACTCGCTAATAAAATGATTTCTGCCTTGATTTATATTCACTCATTGAAACCGATTCATAACCTTGAAATTGCCAAGTGCTTCCGCCGTCTCCAATGTCCTTGGCAACAAGACACGATCAGACTCTGCAAATGTTGTCAGTGGTCAGTCTCTACTGCTTTAATAGTGGATGACTGTAAACTCATAGATGCAGGTTTCACACACACCATGTGCTTCACACTACACCACTCAGCAGTTTCACACTACACATCTCTGCATTTGTGATCATTTCTGTTTGAATTCTAAAACAGACATTCCTTCTCCTCCACACTTCCACCACACACCTCGAAATCCTGGCACGACTCACAGTTTATTATAGACACAACCAGCTCTGAATATGCTTTGCTACCAGCCAGACAACCTCACTGTTGAGATTATTTTTTCTTGCATCATATCAGTATCAGATACTAATGTTAATGTTAAAGCCTCCATAACGATTGAAACGGGTGACCAGTAGTGGAAGAAGTTCTCATTGTCTTTGGTACACCGGCAAGAGAAGTCCTTGAGAACACAGTAATAGGAACATAAGATACAGAGACACTAAAGAAGGCAGAAAACAAAGAGTACAGTTGCAAATATTCATTCAACCACATTCCCCAAGAAATGGAAACAAAGGCTTCTCTTCAGCCGTCAGCTGAGGCGTCAGAAGAAGAATGTTTGAGAAAGGTCATGATTGAGACAAAACTTGAAAAGAAGCATGAAATGTGAAATATTCCGCTCACAAGACGCATTTGTACTTTCCCTCAGCATTTACTCCATTTTTCTCTTTTTCCTTGTGTCTCTACAGCAGTTACCAGTGATCACGTCGAACACGATAGTTCGCTGTCGCTCCTGTCGCACCTACATCAACCCGTTTGTCACATTCCTGGACCAGCGCAGGTGGAAGTGCAACCTCTGTTATCGGGTCAATGACGGTACGATTAAAATCATGAGTTAGTCTGGGTCAGAAAGTAATAATCAAGTCCAGTTTCCAGTCCTGTAATTGTTTTATTACATCATCATTTTGTGTTCTACATTTCAAACCTCCTCTCTCCTTTTCCCCTTCTCGTTCAGTTCCAGATGAGTTCATGTACAACCCGGTCACCAGATCATATGGCGAACCTCATAAGAGACCAGAGGTCCAAAACTCCACAGTGGAGTTCATCGCCTCCTCAGACTACATGGTAAACTGCCTCTTCTGTCCCTAAACTTCTGCCTGTTCCTGTGGAGTTTTCATGTAGCGTTATTGTCTGTCCACTAGAGGGCAGTCTGGTGTTGGTGCCGAATGAAACTTTAATGAACATTAATTGAACAGACAAAAGAAAATAAGATGGCATACAGTATATGTGTTATAATACTTAACTACAATAAAAATGTCTTACACACTTTAATCCGGTAACAATATGTACATGTTCGCATTGTGTCAGCTGTTTTAAGACTGTTTCATCTCATGCTCTGCCTCTCGTGTGTTCAGTTGCGGCCTCCTCAGCCGGCAGCCTACCTGTTTGTCCTCGATGTGTCTCACAATGCTGTGGAAGCTGGCTACCTGAAGTGCTTCTGTGAATCACTACTGGAGAACCTGGACAAGTGAGTGCTGTTGATAATCAATACAATAAACATGAACGTGTCTGGTTTATGAGTTTGTTTGTTTGATGATAAAGCACAAGCACAGAGATTAACTTTTTTTTTTTAGTATTTGTTAGTGTGATTTCCTCATTAAACAGATAAAGAAGCAGATGGTAAATAAGCAGTTAGTCATGGTGGTTGTTTCCACCTAAACTAGATCTAACAAGAGGTTGCTCTGTGCTGCAGGTTACCTGGTGATACACGGACCAGGGTGGGCTTCCTCACCTTCGACAACACCATCCACTTCTACAACCTGCAGGAGGGGTTGTCCCAGCCGCAGATGCTGGTGGTGTCTGACATAGACGGTACGTTTGTTCACTGAAATCAGCCGATAGATTGCGCACTCATCAAAGACTTATAATAGTAAGTGGCAGCAGTGTCTAAAATTAAACTCTTTGGCAAACCTGCCAAGATTTTTAAAGCTTATCAAGGATTAAAAAAATGTTTTTTAAAGTGTATAGGACCAGTACATTAGTCAAGAGGTTGAAAAGTTCCTCACAATTCTACAAATAGTATAATACCACTGATAGTATTGGTGTAGCCTAATCTTTATCTGCCACTGTGCGGAAGTACCAGAATTTAACTATCCACATTTTTGCAGTTACCAGCCATCATTCGGCTCTTTTGTCATATTTTAGTGTTTTACAAAAATTGCCTTAAATCTTTCTGCTGTGATCCAGATTTCTGTTAATTTTTTCCCCAGACGTCTTCATCCCGTCTCATGACAGTCTAATGGTGAACCTAAAGGAAAGCAAGGAGGTACAACCTTGGTTTTTGTGAACATTAACAGATCCTTCATTGCTTTTCTTTCATTATTTCCTCGATCAAATCAATCTTATTTCTCCCTCCTCCTTCTCTTCCCTCCACCAGCTGGTGAAGGACCTGCTGACGTCGCTGCCGGCCATGTTCAGTCAGAGCAGGGAGACCCACAGCGCCCTCGGCCCGGCGCTACAAGCTGCCTTCAAGCTCATGTCGCCCACCGGGGGCCGTGTCACCGTGTTTCAGACCCAGCTGCCGACGCTGGGTGCCGGCGCACTACAGTCGAGGGAAGACCCCAACCAGCGCTCGAGCACAAAGGTAAGAATGAGAAGGTGGACATTTTACTGCTGATAAAGTTTGAATTTATTTTGTTGCTTCTATTTATCTTTATGAAACGTTTTTGAATTTTTATCTTTGTAAGACATCAGTGATGTGTCATTGCTGATGGCATCTGTGCAGGACAATGAGTCTTCCGCCCCCCTGTTGTGTTAATTTATACGTATTGTCCTGGCCGTTCTCGCTACAGTGTTATATTTATATTCCTGTCACTTTTATTACCAGCCACAACATCATAATTGGCTCTCCCATATCAGTTTAGGACATCCATGGAGGAAGCTGAGCTAAAGTCTGTGTTTTTGTCATCTCTGGACTGTGATTTATTGATCCTCATCGTATGTGTTCTATTTTTGATCTGAATAAACTGCCAAGAAGTTACAGCAAAGGTGTCCAGAAATCCTAAATAAAAGGACCAAAGAACAGATGTGCTTTCTTTCTCAGGGAAAGTGATTTTCTTTTCTTTGGCGTCTGTTCAGGAGGATTTTGGGCCGAAAAAAAAAATACTCTTGACAAATCCAGCTATGAACAAATCGCACCCTTCATTAGCCAGCACGCACGCACATTACATGCACCCAGTCTGCGTATGTTCCATATCATTTATCACATAGTGGACACTTGAATCATTAAACCAAAAATGCCAACCTGAGCATATCAAATAGCTAAGGAGGCTTTAATGAAAGTAGAACTTCCTGAACTGATGATGGTGATTCTTCCTCTCCAGAGCAGAACACAGAGGATTTCTTTTTGTAGTAACTCTGTATCTTTCCAGGGAGTTCAGCACCTCAGCCCGGCCACAGACTTCTATAAGAAACTCGCACTGGACTGCTCAGGTCAACAAATTGGAGTGGATCTTTTCCTGCTCAGCTCCCAGTATGCTGACCTCGCATCACTATGTAAGAACACAGATTCTCTAAAACCACAAAAGGCCCGTGAGTCTTTGGAATGTCAGTCAGTCTGTTTATCTGCTGGCTCAACACTTTGATTCAGAGTTAAATATACGAACAACTGTTTGGTTGACTGGGTCAAAATTTCCTCTTGTCGCTTTTGTTAGTGGCAGACTGCATCAAAAACTGTTGAATGAATCAGCCTCAGATGACTGTATAGGAATATTCTACTGAAAAGTATAAAGCAGGGACTTTGTGCTTGAAAGGTTGAGCTGAAAAGTTGGTAGTTTGCTCTGTCACACAGGACTGCAGCTGCTCTTTCTTTGATTCACAGATGTAACAATGGGGCAGGAATTATGGCACAAAAAGCATAAAACATCAGCTGAAACTTTGCAAACTACTCCTACAGCATTATCCTCTTATCCAATGTTGATTCCCTTGGTCAGTAGGCGTGGGTCAGAATTGAAATTGAATTGCATGGAAACTGCAGTTAATCCAAGATTACCAGAGCTGCTGTCCTCTGGGGGAGCAAGTTTAAAACTTTTACAAAATTCAGATTTACCATAAAGTATTTCTGTACACATATGTTGGCATGCTAAAATTTATAGGGGATTTTATTTTTGGTAAAAATTTTCAATCACTCTAATAAGAAGTTATTGAATTGTAAATAAATACTTTCCCCGTCCTCTTCCTCCTCTTCTTCAGCATGTATCTCCAAGTATTCAGCGGGCAGCATCTTTTACTACCCCTCCTTCCATTACATCCACAACCCAGCTCAGCTGGAGAAGTTCCAGAGAGATCTGGAGCGCTACCTCACCAGGAAGATCGGCTTTGAGGCTGTCATGAGAATACGATGCACTAAAGGTAACTGGGTCACAGGAGTCAGACACACAGACGCTCCAAAAAAGAGGCCAACAAAGAGAAAAAGATTTTTTCAAATTTAGCCATCTCTACAAGTCAATTTATAATATATTTTTGCATTAGACGTTGTTTTACTTACTTGTTTGTATTCTCCGCTCACCTTCAGGTTTATCCATCCACACATTCCACGGTAACTTTTTTGTTCGCTCCACTGACCTGCTGTCCCTGGCCAATGTGAACCCAGACTCTGCCTTCGCTGTCCAGATGTCAATTGAAGACTCTCTGGCAGACTCGTCTCTGGCCTGCTTCCAGGCTGCTCTGCTCTACACCTCCAGTAAAGGTACACAAACTCTCTCTCTCACACACACACACACACACACACACACACACACACACTTGGATCATGTTGGGGCGGTCAGCGAGTAAAACAAATACTGACATGATAACTTTCAGTAAAACAGCTGTAGCTTGTGGTTCTGTTGGCTGATTCCAGGTTTGGACATGTGATGAGGTGTTATGTGAGGCAGTACTGCAAAAAAGTTCAATTTCATTGGATAAATAAAGGCTTATAAGAATATTTGTACATTCACACATTGTTGCTCTGTTTATAAATAGTCTAATTGTGTCTTCCCTGTAGGAAAAAGGCGAATCCGTGTCCATACTCTGTGTCTGCCGGTGGTGAACCAGCTGAGTGATGTGTATGCTGGAGCTGATGTTCAGGCCATCACTTGTCTGCTTGCCAACATGGGTGAGTTTGTAACATAAACTCTAAACTGTCACAATCTTTTTAAATACATTGCTTTAACCTTTGTGTCCATGTGTAAATGCACCACACAACATGGAAAAATGGAAACGCTTCCAGAGAATTAGAGTACAAAAAGTCTCCCTACAAGAGGAAGCAGTTGCTTAACATAAATATTGTGTAAACCTGAAAAAACATAAAACCTGGTCTTTTGCACATTTTATTTCAGCTATCGACCGGTCGATAACATCCAGCCTGTCGGACGCTCGTGACGCCCTGGTGAACGCGGTGGTGGACTTGGTGAGCGCCTACAAGAGCAACGTGTCGAACCTGCAGCAGTCCGGCCTCGTCGTCCCCGCTGCCCTGCGCCTCTTCCCCGTTTACATCCTGTCTCTGCTCAAACAGGTCGAGCAACAGGCATCACTACACACGCACACACAGGCACAAGGTTGTGTAGGCAAACACACACATTCCACACTAACACCCAATAATCCACTTCCTCATCACTATTGCACATCCTAAAACATGAACTGCTTTTACATCATCCCTGCCCCTCCCTCTACACGCACACCCACACACACACTAATAAAAGCTTTACAGTCACACAGACTCTCTATATGTTCAATGGCTGTATTCATCCACCCAGGACTTGTTCATTCATTCATCCAGGGTGTGTCCACTTTTAGACACGTTCACACCCTTTGCGTCATTTGAGACAAATGCCCCCATAGGTCTGTTTGGCAACGCCTTAGTTTAATCCATCCTCATTACAGGATAATACATTTCAATTAGTCTTTCTTCTGTCTAGCAATCTAAAAATCTGTCTTTAGCAGATGCTTGTTTAAATCCAAGGACAGGAAATGGAATCAAACTCAGTCCGACGGCAAGAACCTGCAGTGGAGCTGCTCAGCAACTGATAAAAAAAACTGTTGTTGTAGCTCTAAAGTGTGAAGTCACAGTGAAGCGACAGCAGACTGAAAAACAGCACGGAGCAAAAATTGAGATGAACGCACACTTTAAAGACATTTTCTATTTCTTTCCAGAAAGCCTTGCGGACAGGCACCAGCACGCGGCTGGACGAGCGCGTCTTCGCCATGTGTGAGTTCAAGACGCAGCCGCTGCAGCAGCTGATGCGAATGGTTCATCCTGACCTGTACCGGCTGGACAACATGCCTGACCAGGTAGGACTCGGACAAGACTGAACAAGACCAGACAAAATATCATGAGACAGTTTAGTCAGTGAGTTCAAAGTGTGGGAGTGAAGACCTGAGCTGATATCAGACTGTTTGGTGGTGTCAGTTTTTAAGTTGCAGATTTATTATTTAAATAAACTGAGAAAAAAAAAATTTCAGATGACATATTTGCTTGTTAAATTACTATATATGTGACTTTGGTTCTTACATAAACATAAAACCAAAATGAGTGGAACAAACTTGAGTGTCCTCCAACTAATCCTGTGCACCATTTGTGTGACACCTGCAGGGGGCGCTCCATCTGAACGACACAGTGGTTCCTCAACCTCATCTGCTCCACCTGTCTGCTGAGAGGCTGAGCAGAGATGGAGCTTTCCTCATGGACTGTGGCTACGTAAGCTTTCAGTATTATTTATTCATGACACACCTACAGGGACGTGGTTTTCTTTCAGAGTGTCTGAGGCTTTGAAGTTGATGTTTATTTCTGCTCATTTATATTTTTTCTCTTCTTTTGCCATGTACTCTGTACTGAAGCTGCTCTCTGTCTGTCTGTGCAGGTGTTTTATCTGTGGATTGGCAAATGCTGCAACGAGAAGTTCATCCGAGACGTCCTGGGCTGCCCCAACTATGCTTCAATACCCCCCAACATGGTCAGTAAGAGTTTGCAAGCAGCTGTCATTTCCAGATGAGATGTAGATGAGAATCAGTTCAGGAGGAGATTTCACCCACGTCCAACATATCAGGAAATGACTGTGATCTGGGAAACGGTTGTATTGTTTAAATGTGACACACAGCACCGCCCAGCTGCTGCACGAATGATACAATCCAGCATTGAGTACATTTCCACTGAAAGTGAGTCACAGATTTGCTTTAAAGTAAGACAGCGCTGCAGTATTAGTATTGTAGTATTGTAAAAAGAATAACTCATACAGCAAAACAGATTTGCTGGTGTTGCTTTTCTGCCTTTTAACAAACCAAGCAGCTACCTAGAAAGCTCCATCACGACCACACTGTGGGCGTGACGCTAACACCCAGAACAAACAGCAACTGTCAGCTCTTGTTTATGGCGCTTATTGTGTTTTTCTAGAAAGGGGTCGTTGCGTCCGAGAGCCACCTCCAAACCCCACATTCCAGACCACAGGCACATTTCTACGAGCCACATTGTGTAGCTGACATGACTTTGTGAATCTACGTTATCTGCTTTCCTATCTGAAGCGCACAGCAGGGGAACAAACAATGTTGCTGATGTTTTGGTTCTCCTCTCTTTCGCTTTATGAATTCCAGAGTCACATTCCTGAGCTGGAGACTCCTCTGTCTGAGAGAGTGCGAGCGTTCCTCGACTGGCTGCAGGACAACAGAGCGTTCAGCTCCATGATACACGTCGTCAAGTAAGCACTGCCACACATCTGGACTGACATCTGGCCTTTAACTAACACTCAGGGTCCAGTGTGACCGTACACGTCGTCTAACAAGAGAGGGTGATAAAGAGGCTGTTTGTTCATTTTGTTTATTTGTTCTTTTATTTATTTATTTTTACAATTTGCTGAGATTTTTGGATGAGATGGTTGTCAACAGTGACCATAACGGCCAAATGAGTTTCACTTCCTCAATCACCAACGTTACCAGACGCCCAAAATTAGGACAGAAAGTGCATTAGTGTGACAATTTCTCAGATTGAAGTTCAGTAGTAAGGAGAAGAATTAAGAATCCAAGTTCATGGCCTTTACTTCTTCTGCTGCTGTGGACAAGGAAATATGAAATACCTTCAGGTTGTTCTTTATTTTTGTTTCTTTTTAGAGAAGCCACAGAATGCCTACTTTGTTCTTCACTCCACCCAAAACAAATGTAAAACCAAAATGTTTTACTAGGGTACAATTCCAAGCTACACAAATATGGAAAATTTAAATTCCGTATATAAATGTATTTTTTGCAAACAGTCAAAAGCACAGATTACAGCCTGTTCTGTGCCAGAGGTCATGGTCAGCCTGTAGTGCTGTCTCTAGAGCTGAAATGATTAGTCCATAAATGAAAAGCAGTGTTTTTAAAAATTGATTTATGCTTTATCAAGAAAAAATATAAAACTTTTCTGTTTCCAGCTTCTCACATGTGATTATTTGTTGCTTTTCTCTGATTTATATCATTGCGTTTTAGATTTTTTTCTTTAGTGTAAACTATTAATCAAAAACTAGTCAACAGATTGATTTTATTTTGATGGGTTTATGTGACAGGAAATGAGGGAAGTAGATGACCACAAAGGTTCATGACTGGAATCAGACTGGAGTCATTGCAGTTATAGTTTATATCATTTGTGTCTTAACCACCAGACCACCAAGAATCCCACAGCAGATGAATCTGTATGAAACTAATAATTAGTTGCAGCTTGTTCATCTGTTCAGGAGAAAAAAAACTGACACCACCATAATTGTTTTGTTGCCAGTTTTCTGAAAAACATACATTTCCAGTGAACGCTCTGCTCGACTCTTGACTTGCTCCACAGAAACAGGGTGTGGCCAGATTCATGTTTAAGTGGAATCCACCTCTCAGCAGAGATCGGCCTGAGGTTGACAGAAAAATATTTCCAGTGTAAACACATAGTAAGTGGTGAGGTCACTGATTGACAGTGGTGGTAAAGGCTTCCAGAGGGAGCGCATTGTTTCTGTTTCCTCTCTCTCCTCCTCTGTGGCACAGCATTGTTACTCAGCCATATGTTTACACCACAGTGTTGGTGTGGAGGAGGGCTGATGTCAGTACAAATGGACTGAACGGTATCTGAACGGATGTTTGCATCACTCGGACCGATGAGAAATGCTTCTGACAGGTTGAATGAGATTGCTTTAGTCACTCGTGTAAAAATAGATACAGTTCCATGATAACTGAAACAAAGAGATTGCCTCCTACAGTTGAGTAAAAGTGAAAGTAGAGTCACACCTAACAATTATCTTCATTATTAATTAAGCTGCTGATTATCCAGTCAATTGATGGTTTTGTCTAATAAATGTAAGAAAACAGAGAAAAAAGGTCTTTATAATTTCCCAGAGCCCAAGTTATGTGTTCAAATGTCTCCTTTTTTCCCCAAAGATATTCAGTTTACTCTCGTATATCACAAAGAAAAGCATCCGATCCTCACATTTG
Organism: Holacanthus passer; assembly: GCA_025331565.1. Lineage (NCBI taxonomy): Eukaryota > Metazoa > Chordata > Actinopteri > Pomacanthidae > Holacanthus > Holacanthus passer. Next base: position 27,304 of record JAFREQ010000068.1, read on the forward strand.
AGAAGATGGGAAAAGCAAATGTTTGTCATGTTTGCAATAAATGAGATAGATAGAATGAGACAACAAAACATCAGCCAAGTACCAAATATTGGCTTTAAATTTCTGGTCAGATTTATATTTTTACTGATTCCTGCAGCCCTTTAATCCTCTTGTCTCTTTCTTTGTCCTTCTGCAGAGACGACGCTTCGGCTAAAGTGACTTTCTTCCAGCAGCTGGTGGAGGATCGGTCTGAGTCGGCTTCTTCCTACTATGAATTCCTGCAGCACGTTCAGCAGCAAGTGTCCAAGTAGGCTCCCATCACACAGAGAGAAATTTCAGCCGCTAGAATCCTCAAACCAGAGTGAGGAAAAGGATTTCGGCCTCGTAGAGTGAAAACTAGCGTTAGCCAATGACGGACACCCATCGCTCCTTCAGACCAGTTTTAGTGAGGTGGGTTAGCTCCCGCTCCTCCAAAACAGTCTTATTAAACAAATCCACACTTGACGCTCGTTGGTCAGCTGGGATTTGACCATCAGAAGGGAGGAGGGGATAGTTTTAGAAAAGAATGAAAGTACAGAAATATATAAATGAAGAAGGGGGATTTGTTCCACTTTAAAATGAATCATTGAAAACGCTCCTCCGGCGTCTCCTCGCTGCCTCTTGACCACTGTCAAACCCCCGTTTAGCCTCTCGTCAAATCCATCACTGCTGAGAAAAGAAGGGGAAAATCGAGCCAAGAAGATGCCACTTCAACACGTTTTAGCTCGGTTTGTTTTTTGTGAGCCTCACATGTAGCTAGTGCTGTATTTTTTTTTTGTTTGTTTAATTTTATAATTTATTCCCCTTCTCACTGCCTCAGTTTTATTTTAAGACTATTTTGAATACACTGGAGAACAGAGACGAGCATTCCTTCTGTTGTTTTTCGGCATGTGCTTTGAAATACGAAACGCATGTCACCGTTTGACCGTTTGCTGCTAGTCTGAGGAAAGACGTCTGAGTGACGGGAATATAATTGGACAGTGGATGGATGTTGAAAACCCCCGTGTTGGCTCTTCTCTCCTCCGCTGTGTGAACTCCTGATTTGTTGAGCTCAAACATCAAACCCAACCCCCCGACCGCCACCGCCACTGTCAACAATCTTCTTCTCATTTCTTTTATTTTTTCCAGGCGCTAACTGAAGTTGCTATCCACTTTGTAACATTTGAAAAGAATCTTTTATGTGCGATAATTTATGAACCAGCTTATTAAATAAAAAACAAAAACAGAGCTCTGCTTGTTTTATGTGATGGTGACTTCAGCGACATTAAAAAACAGCCAGGATTTATTATACCGGTTTTTCACATCCCAGCATGTGTGTAAAAAAAAAAAAAAACTGTCAGTCCACATGTTCCCACAGTTTCTGTGCATAAACATTCGGTGCCTTTATCTCTGGAACGGGTTGATGTAATGTCACTCTCTCCATATTCTCAGACATCATGTGACTTTTCAGGACCTTGACTAATCACTGTCATGTTTCAACACGTTTACATCATCCGTCACTCCCTCCAGCTCACATCTCAATTGATCTCATGACTCCTTACATGCATTTTATAGCCTTCAAGACCTCCACTAGGGAGAATTTGACTTTATAAATCACGTATAAATTTAAAGAGTTTGATGTCTGTATTTCTTATTAAAATATCAGGCCTCTCCAATAAAAGTGTCCAAATCTAAAAATAAGCTATGGTGTTGAGAACATAATAGAGATCTGAACAAACTTGTAAATGCATCCACACATAATCACAGATGTCTCTTAAACTATATCACTATATAGGTCACAGGTCTACACTTTAGTCACATATCACATATCAATATGTTGGATTGATGTTCAGTATCTCTAAATTTGCTTTAATGCCAACAAGTTAATTGTTTCTGATTTCCTTCAGTGTTTTGTTCTTGGTCGGACGGGAACTTGTCTGAAACAACAGTTATACCCATGAGACATTAAAAGTATGCATTCAAATTGAACCATTTTACAGTTGAGGAGTTCTTATCAGCAGACACTAGTGTGGTTGATGTATATAATTTGAAAATCTTTCCCATGTTCTTCCAGGCTTGTTATGTGTTTCTCTTAAACTTCTGAACAGCAGGAAGTGATTAAAAAAATCATCCTCCAGTAGTTTTCAGACTTCACAGACCAGCAGAGGACCCTCGTCTGAGAGTGAAGTTTGTTTTCTTTAACTGAGTCGAGCTGCTTAAGAAGGAGCTGTAAAATACTCTGAAGCTAATCGCCTGTAGTAAACACACAAACAGCCAGTGAGCTGCTCTCTGCTCCATTTGCAAACATATCTGGCTCCCATATGGTCTGACTGCTGTTGTTCTCATGGAAAACTGAACCCTGGACCTCAAATATTTTAGCCGGTCATGCTTTCTGTGCCAGCTAGGCAGAAAGCAAAGCGCTGCGCATCCACAAAGTCTCACATTCTCAGTTTTCATTTTTGAAAAAAACATAAAAACATGGTAGAGTCTAAAATATGAGTAAACATGTTGGGGAAAAATGGCCACATCCAGCTGGAAGAGGGCGTTGGAAAAGTCATTTTGAGCACTTCAAAGCAGCAGTGTGTTACATCCTATTCACTTTTTACAAATCTTAAAGTAATGTGACTCGTGACCCCAGATGTTTGTGTGTCGGCTCCTGTCACACTCTTACACATGTGCCCAGGCAACAAATGAAGCTCAGAGGTTTTCTTTGCTTCACAGTCAACAACACGTTGCACCAGCTCTCCTTTATGAGTCTCTTTCTTTTCTTTTTTCACCCAACAAACAACAAGTGAGTGCTGTTCTGCCAGCTATATTTAAACTCCACTTTTGACTGGTCCAACCCTTCACACTCCCTCCTCCGACGGTCCAACCCTCCCACCCCCTCCTCACCCACCTCAGCCAAAACTCTCGTCCAACTTTCCTTCTTACTACAGACCCTCTTTGATAAATTCACGATCGTGAAGTCACAGTTTCCTCATATGGTTGTACGTTTTACCTCAGGCATTTTAATCTGTGATTCCTGTACAGTAGTAATGATCCAAATGACAAAGAGTCAAAGAGCAAAAGCCACAATGAGAGCAGATAAATCCACCTGGTGAAATCCATAATGTCCCTTTATTCTAATCTGTGTTGGGGTTTATTTTGGTGCTACATTCACACACGTCACATGGTAAGATTTGAAAGACTGGAAATATGTGCTCCTTTCATCGGAAGGCAGTTGTGTGTTGGTTTTGTGAAGGTTAGAATATATTGTGCCCTGTTAATGAAGCTCCATATCCCTTAAATTTGGGTTCTGTCACCTTTTCCCTTTCACTGAGGTAAGTAATTGTTTTGGTTTTCAGGCACAGCTGCATTATTAATTGAGTCTCCTGGTCGTAAGTAGGACTTTGATGTTGACTTTAAAGGTTATTACGGCAACTTCCTTATGTCATTAACGTCATAAATAACTAATTTTTCTTCACCACTTAGGCAACAGTGAATGCACCATTCCCTGAGGAGTAAGGATTTTTACTGAGGAGACTCCAGGCAAGTTGTGTCCTATTAAAAGATTTTTATTCAGTGATGCATCTTAACTGTGGTTCTGTGTTAAGGTTTTACTGCTAGGGAATTGGAAAAAAAAAGATTAGGGAATTGTTTTTCTTTATCATATAAGAGATCATATCGTGAGACCCTTTTGGTTCAATAACACATGAATAAGAGGATTAACAAATGTACAAAATTTTACTTTTTGCAAATTGTATGAATAGTTGCCAAGTCAGAAACCACTAAATCATGATGTTGTATCAACCAGGCCTGAAGAGTAGAAAAAGTGACAATTATTAGTATATTAACATTGTTTAAGTCAATGCAGCAGCACTCAGTTGGCACAAATCTCTATCTGTGGTTTATTTTCATGGAAAGCACATGCATCATTTAGAAAAAAAAAAGGCCAACAAAAGGTTCATTTTCTTGCCGTGAGAACATTGACTATGTTGAAAGCAGCAGTCGGGCGGAGGTGCATCATCACTGACTTCTGCATACAGTACGTTCAGTTTTGATTTGAGCCAGCCGTTAGAAGTTGAGCCCCTGCCTCCCCTCCACGTCTTCCTTTCTACCCTCTGTGAAATCCAAACGAGATTGTTAGACACATACGCAGCTCCGGTCTTGTGCACTTTGAGGTTATCTGCTACTGATACGCTGTCCTGCCGTCTGTGGGAGTTTCTGTGGAAGTCTGCTCTCGGCTTCAATCAAAAGCAGTTTCTGTGTTCATCCCGAAAGCAAACAATGGGGTATTGTTGCACCGGATATACTTCAGATTGTCGCGCACTGCAGTCAAAATAGAGAGAAAACTTCTTTTTGTAGTTGGTGAGGGGAAATATTTGAGTGTGGGGCCAGATAAGGACCTCATGTGCCTTGTTTTCATCCCTGTGGTTCAGCAGACCTTCTCCAACAGCGTTTTTGAAGACACAGAAAAGTAGTTTACTCAACTGTGGTTGCATGTTTTGTCTTCATGAATGAGACCTGTAGCTTTTTCCCAAAGATTTATTCTGTGTTCTTCAAACATGATTTGACCACAATGAGCACAAACACGAGCCTGCTTTCATATCACCTGTCTGTCAAAGCATCACGAATGTTTTCAGCTCTCATCGCGTCTCTTTATCACCGTGCCGCTTTGTGACGAACAAACGCTGTTGTTTGTTCAGCTTTCCTGCAGCTTCACGCAGCATCACGCCCTCTGCAGAACAACCCCTCTGCCTCCTGATCGAGCTTTTCAGCTGTCAGGAGGAAGAAGAGGAGAAGCCCAGCTGAGTTTATTTTGATGAGCATTCCTCCTCAAACGGGCCAGAGTGCTCAACTTGAACCACATGCAGAACGACTTCAGAGAGAGCGAAAGCTGCCGCGACGCCGAGGCCTCAAGACACACGGCAGACCCCGGCAGTGTGTTAAAACTGGTGGGATTTTCTCTGAATACAGTGTTTCCTCTCATCCAGGCTCATGTAAACTTCCTTCATGTTACATTAATGAACTTTCAGGAGTTAATACACGTTCCAGTTTAAAATTCATGCTATTTCCAGCTTCTGAGTGAATTTTATTTGCTTCATCTGCATAATTAACTGTTGCTCCAACAAAAACCTTGCAGCTTCTAGTTCTACCGCCCTTGGTCTCATGAGGCCTTTAGAACAAGGCAGTGATAAATTGTGTGTCAGGTTCAAACAATTGCTGTTATTTAACATTTTTTTGTGCAATCCCCGAAGCAGAGTTTGAGGAAAACAGAGGTGTTAAATACTCAAACAGGATTTACTGCTTTTCAAAGCTGTCTAAATGGACAAAACACTGGTTTAACAGCTTTGTTTTTGGAGTTCAGTTTAATACTCCTCCATAAAAAGGTGGCAGTTCTTCAATGTACTGCTCTGGACTGTTGGACTTGGCCGGCAGCACCAGTAGGGTTTCAGACTCAACCCCTTCCCCAGAGGAGTCCGTTACCTACTGAGGGCCCCCCGTGTTTGACGTGGAACGTATAAATCCGCCCAGTTACGTAAGAGATCCTGTCTTTATGCTGCTCAGAGTACAGCTCCTCTGAAGCTTTGGGCTTCCTCTGTATTGGTTGGATCCCCAAACGGACTCAGGAAGTTGTTTCCTGCTGTCAAGTCTTGGCTTCCCTTTCTGGCTGTTTGAAACGTCTTTAGCACTTCCTCTGTGAAGGCCTGCCCGAGTGTCTGAGAAGAACAAACGGAAAATATCGGGATAGAAATCTCTGACGCCATCCATGTTCCTGCATGGGTTCAACATGGCTCTTATACTACTAGGGTTAAGAATTCCCATCCCAGTGGGGAAAAGCACACTAAAAATATATCCACACATGTTTTTGTTGCCAGTTTGGACATGAAAACAGCCAATGAGCTACAGTTTTTCTGACTTTACTGTGAAGAATTAAAATCACAGTCCGTAATGCAAATGTACACAAAACGTTTCACCAGCAACATTCAAGACACAGGACAGGATCTGCCTGTCTTTCCAGGTCGTCTGGAAGGTCGTTTAATAAGCTGACCAACACAGGACATCTGAAGGAGACAAACTGCTCCTCCGTCATGTTGATAGGAGTAGGTTTGGTTGTCTGACCAGTTTCCTCTGGACACTTCCTTGTGGAGGTATCGTGGAACTGTCCAACTGGGACAGACCCAGTACATGCTGGAGCAAATCCATATTCCACCTTCACTGTTTCAGTGTGTTCCACCAAGTGTAACAGCATGAATGCTTTTGAGGGGCCTGGTGTTCCCTCCATTTCTACAATGATTGGCTTTTCACATCACCTTGCAGCGAGGCCTTTCCCAACAGCTGTAAACACTTTGCAATTAAACGTGGTCCGAACGGACATGTTGTACGATCAATAGGCTGCATTCATATGGATGCATCACAGTGTCAGAAGCTTTCCAAGGGCAGTGAATTCCTGCCTCTGAGTATCATAAACCTTTGTGAAGTGTTTTGGTCACACACCTCCTGGCTCAGTTTCATGCATCCGTAGGCAGCTGTAGCGTCTTAATGTTGAAGTGCCCTTAAGCAAGACACTAAGCCCAAAATTGCTCCTGATGTGCATGTGGTGAGTATAATGCATGTTGCTGTGGACAAAATTTGTTGATTGTAATCTAATTAATTTTTTTCTTCAGCAACGCACGCCCATGCATTTTGTAACCCAGGGCTGTTTTGATGCTGAACACAGCTTTAACGGTTCTTGTTTTGGTTCTTTTGTTCTTTAATTTTGCCTAGTCAACCCTTCTACTGACCTTCAAAGACTCTAAATGTCCTCGACGTGTATGCAAGCTAGAAAAAAAACTGAATTGGCAAAACTGGTTTGGTCCAATCTGCTTAGATTTCATTCAGCCAGAAAGATAATTTACCGCCGACACCCCACAGGCTGCACGTGCCCGTCTCTCTCGACAGTCTATTGTAAGCACTCAGCCTCTCCCAGGTCAATGTGACTTCAATTCTTCATTCCCAGATGTTTCTGTTTGACGAGGGAGTGGGTGGGCAGCTGGGAGCTCGGACTTATGTAAGGGCCATGTGTCGACCATGAACCTCGGCCAATAATGAACTCTGTCTTCCAGGCGTCGCTCCTGACTCGCGGCTTCTCTTTAATGAAAATAAGCGTCTGTGAATTACGAGGGTTAAGCTGTGAGGACAGAGGACACGGCTGGTGAGACTACCAGAGATCTGTTTCCCCCGTTTCCCACAGTACTCAGAGAATTATTAATAGAAACCTACTGTGCATATCAGATTCTCTATGGATTTACTGTCTCATGAGGAGGATGAGGTGCCTTTTCTGAACACAAAACCCAGTGTTTGGTTTAGATTTTCCCTTCCTCTTCCTTCAGAGTGGTTTAGCTCGCTGGCTAAACATCCTCTTTGCTTTTGTAGCCTTATTTTTCTGACAGAGAGAACAACCTATTTCTGAATTTGTGATGTTCTACATTCCTGTTTCAGTGATCTTTGGAATGATTAACTGTGCAGATTTCGTTGCCAGAACAAGTTCAACACAAATTCTTTTCTACCATTTCAAAAACCAGAGTCCTTTAACCTTTAACCCCACACTTGACTTGGTTGAATAATTATTACCAGTATTAGCGTTGTCACCTAGGACCTACCTAATACCACATATTCACTGAATACATCCAGAAATGTTAAAAAAAAGTCATACTGCCAGAATGATTTTGACAATTTTACAATAGAGTAATGTTAGATTTGGATTTTCAACAACTGTGAGATGAATAGTTATGAAATGAAAATATCATCAACTTATGCTCCTCCTAACTCCTAATAACTCCTCATCAGAATTATTGTGGGGTTTTTCTTAGAAGATAATGAGCGTCTTGGTGTTGCCTTGAGGATGCATGTTTGTGGATTGATGTTTCACAGCTTTGAAAACTCTCTTGCAGGAACATCCACACGTAGATTGTACGTGACTCCTGCCAATGTGCTTACGTACTTAAATCAGTCTACTGATGTCACGACATCGGCCTCTGACTCAGAAATCAACAGCTGTCTGTGACTGAACATCTGTACTCTGTCGCCTGACAGTGTGAAATCACAGGAGCTGCTGTCATGAGCGCGTGACGGGACTTTGACACTTGTACCTGTAATTACGTGTAAAAACAACACTTTACTACATGCCTGCGTGATGCAATAATCCGTCTCACCTCCAGACTTGCAAGGAGATGATCCCGTGTCTACGATCCCGCTGCAGGGACGCCACATGGGATCATCATGATTCAGACTTGGTCACGAGTGCGATTACCTCAGGCCTGTTTTATTTTTCCAGCAGAATTCTCATCCTGAAGGAACAGAAGGCAGCTTTTGATCCAGACGCCAGTGACAGTAACATTTTTATCACAATGTTACAATAGCAGAAATCAGACAATATCCAGTCTCATGATTAATTTAATAACCATAACTGTTGTATACAAACAAACAAAATAATAATAATAATTGGACATAAATTAAACTTAATCTCCACTAATGTTGCTAATTTATTTAATTGTTCCTCAGCTGTGAGGAGCTCCAAGATTTCCTCAATGCATTGCATTGTGGGAAAATAGTGTTTCCTATACTCGCTACACCTGCTTAGATGTGTATTATGGATGTCACACAACTCATGTCTGAATCTTAGTGTTTGTTATCTACAACCAAGTGAGTGAAGATTGTTCTAAATGCAGGACAGAGTGTTTCAGTCTTATCTGGACAGTTTGTGAATGAGACTTCACCAAGAAATAGATTGTGTTAGACAGATAGAGTAGCTGGTGGATGCAAAGACCAAACCGTCCGATGGATAAAGTAGCACAGCATTTACAAGTAGTTGATGCTGAAGTCAATCAAAATAAAATCATCAAGTTCAGATCAACAATATTTCCTGTTTCATGGTAAATACCTGATCCCAAAAAGTTGGGCCACTTTGTAAAACGTAAATAAAAACAGAATCCAATCATTTGCAAACAAACTGTTTACCGACAACAAACCTGTTTGTTGGAATGATCCAAACAGGTGTTTTTGGATCAGTCCACAACTTTCGGTCTTTTATTGCTCCTGTCACAACCTGTTTGAAACATGTTGCTGCCATCAAATTCAGAATAAGCAGATATTTACAAAAATCAGTGAAGTTGTTGTTGCATGTTCAGCAAACCACAGTGTGAAGATCACATAGAACAGGAACTGGTTTCACCTTGTTGACGTTGTAAACAAACCAGTCAGTTCATAAAACAGATGTGAAAGAATTTGGATTGATACAATGCATAAAATGGAAGAACCTTCCAGACAGGAAGTTGGATGAAGCCGTCAACATTTTTGACGTCAAAATGTTGTTGCAGCTTAATTTGAGCTTTGCACGATGTCCTTGATATATTCAGCATCGTACATGCTGTCACGGCGGCTGTCACCATCAGGACAGAGAAACATTAGCTCACCAGTGATTGTACAGTTCTATATCCTGCGCTGGCTGGAAATAAAGGGTCGTGACCTGTGATATTTTCAGTCCCAGCCGCTCACTGTTATCATGGTGTTTCTCTATTTCGGGCTCTTTCTAAATCCTGTTATCCCTCAGCTACAGTCGAAAGAAAACTACCGGCCTGTTCACTGTGTCAGCAGTCATCAAATATCTGCGTTTATTTATCTGAAGATTCAGGGTTTTCGGACACAACAGTTCCCTCAGAAGCTGCAGGACACTGACTGTTGCCCAAACAAACTCCTCCTGTGTCATAGACGAGCTAAAATTCTCTCTTTTCTCTCATTTTTATTCTGAAAATGATGTAACGTGTACAGAAAGAAAAGAAGTTTATCTGAGGTTCTTATTCCCAACATAAATCAAAATTATTAATTATAAAAGTATTTAGTAGTTAATAGTAGTAGTTACGTGACTGTTGAACAGTTATGAAACTAGATTTTAAATCTTTCCATTTTAGTTTGTTTCAGCTTCAGTGACTTGGTTTAAATGTTTTATCTTTCTTGGTGTATCACAGTTATTTAATAGCTTTCAATTGCTCATTTATTCATTAAGCATTTCACCCTTTGTCCAATCATAAAAGTAATAAAAAAGTATCAACATTAATAGATTCAATTTGATAGTTTGATTTGAAAAGTATTTTCATCTGTAAGTAATAACAAAAAGTGTTTTCTTGCTACAAAACAGTTTAAAACGATGCAAAATAGTAACACAAACTAAAAGATTTTTTACAACCTGAAAAGTGGTTAAACTGCAGCTGTTTGCACCTAATGTTTTAAAAATAAACAACCTGATAAGAAAAAGTAACCTCGTCTTACATATTTCAGTCCTGTTCTTTTTATATTAAATCTTTTACAGCTTAAACATGCACATTCCTCTCAAGTCATGTTTTTATTCCCTTGAACTGCCCCCCAGGGATAAAGTTTTTTTTTTTGAATTGAATTAACCAGTTTTGGATCATTACAGGTAGCCGTGTATCAGGTGGACTTAGTCGCCTTGTGAGTCACACGAGGGCTAAAATCAATATCAGAGAACAGAGGTTACATTTAATGACTTGTGCAAACAGCGAAAGAAAGTTGCTGTTCTATTTTATATCGTTTACAGTTACGTGTCAGTCAAACGATCAGGTTTACGATCTCAGAGTGAACTTTGGATCACCTGGACAGGATTTACCTTTCTTATCATTAAAGTACGGCCTGGATGTTTGTCGGCAGCCAATCGGCTGTGAGAACAACAGCGTTACGTACGGTTCCACAGAACTCTATGTTTGTCTGTCATAAACTGGCAGCTTGTTATCGGCAGGATCACCATATGTCGTGTCTTTAGGCCGAGATAATATTCAATTATTCATCGTCCTCTGATCGTAAAGGACAACCTCCATGTCTGTCTATTGTAAGACATCACAGACAAATGGTGGTCGACCAAAGCATCAGCTGATTTAATTTTTGTGATTTTTGATCTGACTAATCTGATTATTTATTACTGTGTTCACGTGCTGGTGAAATGTCCAACAACAGGAGCTATTAGAAATCAACATCCGTTTCTTAGGACTCATAAAACTTTGCATTTTGGGGGTCATTTCCTCGAGTCGGCTCCGATTATGTTTTCACTACTGACGCCACAATCCTGTTGAAGAGAATGGCCTCACATTTTCTGGCATTTTTATGTGGTTATTTTGTGCCATGTGATATTTAACAAGATCACGTTTCCCAATCAAACCAGTTCTGAGCATGTTAAACACGCCTCAAAAGACCAAAATAAAAAGGGGTTACATGTCAGATACAGTAGATCCTAAACAATAAAGCTAATATGACGCATTAAAGGATATATAAACAGTCTGAAAGCTGGATATGTTTGGACTAGTTTGAGCTCACCGTCTGTATCACTGCTGAGATTTGTGTAGGCGAGATATTACGTGTTCGCTACAAATCCAGGCAAGAGGAAATCACCCAGCAAGCTTTGCAGTCGATTAAGTCAGGTTTTCAGTGAGAGTACTGCATAATTATGGGTCTAATCAAAATCCAAAGATAGCATCAAAAGGAGCTCTCTCTCTGTGTGTGTGTGTGTGTGTGTGTTGAGGCTGTGTATTTACTGTTTCTACCATGTGAAGTCCAACATCACCACCACAACAGTCAGTATCTGATCAAACAGTGATCCACTCATGTAACTACAGCACGGTGAAAATTGCATAATAACATTGACCGGGGAGAAAAAGCAATTCAAGGGTGTGTGTGAGAGAAAATGAGGAGGTTTATGATTTAAAAGGAGCATCTTATCTTTGTAATCAGGCTTGAGCAGGTGCCTCCCAAACTATTGTGTCGTCCTCAATCAGTCAACATGTTCAGTGATGAGTTTCATAAACTGAGATTAAGCTGAAAGAAGGATTATTTGTTCATGGCGGCTTAAAAAAAGACACCTTAATATTCCTGCTGGGACATAAATGACGTGTGTTTTACTGAATAACAGTAAGTTATTAAGTGATTCATGTTTTTAGGCAACTTGTCTGATGTAAGATCCTGTTACATCACATTAGGAGCATTTCAGATTGGTATTGTTGCTTAAAAGTAAAAATATATGTTCTGTAAACTATGTAAAGCTGCAATACTACAGTGAGTGTTGACTGATATTCATGTGTGTACTTTTGTGTACATATCTAGTTGTAGCTTTGTACTGACCTTTATTCAACTTAAGGCATTTATTTCTTCTTATGCGAGCTGTCTTATTCAAACATTTTGGGAAATACACCGACTTGATTTCTTGCTGAGTGTCAGAAGATTGTCACCACTCTTAAATATGGAGTTAGAGCTAGCAGGTGATTAGCTTAGCTTAGCATAAACACTGGAAGTGGGGGGAAACAGCTAGCCTGACTTTGTCCGATCTTCAAAAATCCATCTACCAGTATTTCAATACGTTTTATCTTATTTAACTTGTACCAGACATTTTCAGCAATCTCATGGGGTTCACGTTAGCTAAATTCGTTAGCTAGGTTTTCAGAAGTCAGCCTACCAACATCTGTAAAGCTCAATAATTAACATGACTTATCTCATTTGTTCAACCTGTAAACAAAAGGAAAATTAAATTTACAAGTTTGGGAATCACTTGTTGTAATTGGTTGTGAGTTAAGCCCCTCCCCCAGGCAGCGATTGTCCAATCATAGTTTAGAAAAAGTCATCTTAATTAACTTTATTGAGAATTTCAAGCAGTGAATCTTTCACCATTGTGCAAAACTGGAACAGCAACAGTAATTAATCAGCTAAATAATTAGCTAAGTTAAAAACCAGTATGTGTTAATTTGTGAGCTTTACAGCTGTTGGTTGGACATGTTTTGAACTTTGGACAGAACTGAACTACTAATTGCTTACAACTTCAATAGCTTGGTAGCTTTAGTGTAATCTATTACACAAGTAATTTAAATTCTATCCACACAGCAACATAAAAACTTAAATCCCAATCTTGGCGCCCCCAGTGGCAGCATCAATAATAACACTGAGTTATTGATCATTGTAATTTAAATTTGATGGATGCAAAAATAATATTAATAATAATAACTTCTACACATAAGAGCTTCAGTTATTATTATGTAATATTATATCATTCCATTTATTTTCTTCATTTGTTTATCAACAACCGGTTTATTATTTCACTTCATATTATTTCCATGTGATTCAACTGAAGCTCAATCATGTGAACTTGATCCTGATTATTTTCTGGTGATCATCAGTGTTTTTGTTTGTCTAATGTTCCATGTTGTTGCTGTCAGAGCTCAGATGTTGGGGGAGGTCCTGCTGGTGGGAGCGGCCTCGTGTTGACAGTACACACACACACACACACACACACACACTCACTCCCTGCCTCCACCTCTCTCTCTCACACACACACACACTCCTCCGGGCTGACAGAGAGCTGCAGCAGCTCCAGCTGTGCGCGCAGAGATCCGCAGACCAGGACCCGAGGCTGAGCCCAGACCCCACAGACCAGCACAGACCAGCACAGACCCGGACTTGAGCAGGAACATGTCCTCTGAGACGATGGAGCGTCTGAATCTGTCCGAGGAGCAGATCCGAGTCCTGGAGGACAGTTTCACCAAAGTGAGCAAACACCCGGACGGAACGACGATGATGTTGGTGGCAGCTGAGTGCGGACTGACAGAGGAGGACACACAGGTGAGTGAGACACCTGGGGAGGATGAAGCTCATCGGGAACATGGGGGATATTCAGCATGTTTATAGGCGCTCAGGCTCAAATGTATCGATTAGTTATTGGTATTTGCAGCATTTCTAGGAATAATGAGATTATTGAACATCCTTGTCTCCTGTTACTGGCTGTGATAATCTGATGGAGAATTATACCAAGGAGGATGTTTAAAAGTGAGATTATTATGTAATTAATTATTTCCTGTTGAATCAGGAATTTCCCAGTTAGGACAAATAAAGTCTGTCTATTTTATTTTTAGGGTGATTTAAGCTTGTCGGTGGTAATTTAACAGTTCTCATCTCCAGCTTTTCTGCTTTTCCTTAGTTTTTATTGTTCTCTTATGATATTTGTACAGTATAGTTTATTCGCTCGGGCAGTGAGTCTGAGGTGTGTCTGCCATCTGTGCACAAACTTAAAATAACAAATGGCAAATTTCCTGTTAACTGTGAAGGGCAGAAGTGGCCTGTTAAGAACATGTGGCAAGTGTAGCTATACTGTATACGACTGAGTAGTTTAAAGCAATGCTTAATATTTTATCTGTGAAGTAACTAGCAGAGGACTAAAAAGTAAATTGTGTTACTTTAAAATATAGTGGAGCACAAGTACAATGCTGCCAAAAAATACTCGAGTAAAGTACTGTGCTGAACTACAGTGCTTCTGTAAATACACTTTGTTGGTTTCAGGAAACTTGACTTTATGGTATCACAACTTATCGTCCACAAAGTTTAACCAGTCATGAGTGCTGTCAGTACTTCTACCAAAAATACTTTTACAGGGAGAAAAATCATATGTACATCTGTGTGTTTTTCTAAAATCAAACCTCTTAGAAGCTGATGTCGGAGCCGGAGCTGCTCCACTGACAGAGACACTGAGAGTGGAGCAGCTCTGTGGACGGTGTCACAGTGACTCTGGTCAACATTTCTCCTTCAAGCTTCTGATGAAATAATCCTGTGAGTGCAAACAGTGACCACAGAGGCGTCAGCGCAGCAGCTCCAGGTTGTTTTTCCTCACAAAGTCACATCAGAGTCGAGTTTCCTGCTGCTTCTTTTCAGCTCCGTTCTCTCAAACACTGATTCATGTGCTCAGGGTGACTTAAAGTTTAAAGAGGTGGCTTGAAGGAAAGATCATCTGTCAGACAGACAGAGAGGGAGGGACTGTGTGTAGCTGCTGATGTGGTCGCTGTCGCTGCTCGTGTCGATGCTGCTTTCATATGGTCGGATGTGTGAGGAGAAAAAAGACGTGTGGTTAAGTGTTAGTCAGGCTCTTAATATGCAGCAGGGACTTCAATGTACAGATGAAACGATTTGTCAATTACCAGGAAATTTACTATTATGATAATTGATCAACAGTTTGCCAAATATTTCCTTGTTTCAGCTTCTCAAATGTGAAGATTTGTTGCATTTCTTTGTCATATGTGATTGTAAACTGAATATCTTTGAGTTTAGGACTGTTGGTAGAACAAAACCATCAATTTGAAAACATCAATCTTGATCAGTTTTATTTTGTTTTTCCTTGTTCCTTGTGTGAAAAAAAGCCCAATTGTGAAGCTTAAACAAGAGAAAGTTTGTTTGGATTTTTCCCATAAAATTACTAAACAATTATCAAAATGGTCTGTCAATCAACAAATCAGTTAAAAGACTGATCACTGCAGCTGTAAAGTTTATAAATGAACCACATCATTGTTCAAATCAGAACCATCGAACTCATAACTTCCACAGCAAAGCGCCACCAGACAGAGATTGTTAAGCTCAAAAAGCCCATTTAAGCTCATTGTTATAGTCGTGAAGTGAAGCAGAAAAACTGCCAATTATGCAAAACATCCCATTATTACTTTGGTATTTAATCTCGACCACCCTCCTCTCCCACATGCAAACACTCCCACCATCCCTCTATCTGAGGAATGTCTCGGATCTACTGTAAAGTCTGTGCAACTGTCACATCAGGAGCCAGATGTGAAGCTTCAGATAACAACCAACGTGTCGAGCGCTGAAGCTATGCAGGCACCTCCAGTAGCATTCCTCTGATGGACGGATCATTGTCGAAGCACTCAGAGAATTTCAGCAGTAAATGTCTCATTTTGGTTTGAAATGATCAGGATTTGTCAGGCAAACAACTCGAGTATTTGTTTAGCTGTGTTCACTGGGAGGTAAAACCTTTTATGCAAATTCTGTCATTTGAGTTGACGCAACATCAGGCTTGTTTCACAGGCAAATTTCTACTCGTGTTTGTGCTCAGGAAGTTGACCGACAGGTTAAATTTGGCAGAGAAACAGAGCTGTCACATGATGTAATTAACTTTCAGAACACTTTACCAATTGCAGCACTGATTCCAAAAAAGTTGGGACACTGTGTGAAATGTAAATAAAAACAGAATGCAATAATTTTTACGAACAACAGTTTTACAAAGTCTTCCCATGTAGTAATCTCCTTTATCCAATCATGTGTTCACACAGTGTTGAACCTCTCTCCATCCTCGCTTGTGAACGACTGAGTCTTTCCAGGATGAACCTTTCATACCCAATCATGATACTATCACCTGTTACCAATGAACCTGTTTACCTGTGGAATGATCCAAACAGGTGTTTTTGGATCAGTCCACAACTTTCACAGTCTTTTGTTGCTCCTGTCCCAACTTGTTTGAAACATGTTGCTGCCATCAAATTCAGAATATTTACAAAAATCACTGAAGCTGATGAGGTCAAACATTGAGTATATGTCAAAGAATTTCCAAATGAACACATACTGTGTCATTTCTGTTTCGCCCCCAGCGTCGCACACATGCTCATCACTCGCTTTTCCACTTTGACTCCACAAACTAGTTCCTCTAGATTTCTCAGTGCTGAAGTAACACAGGTGCAAGAACAGTCTGCAGCAGATGTGATCATCATGTATAAACTGGTAGACTGATGGACATCAGATGAAGTATTTTATTTTATAAGAGCAGGTCTTTTACACCTTGTCTGCGTTGGCTGTGAAGTAAAATGGCAGCACTTAGAGCCCAAAACACGATCACTGTAGTTCCCAATGTTGGAAGGAAATACTTGAAGTTTAAAAATGTGCTTTGGTTTGTAGTTTTGTGCAGAAAAGGGGCGAAATGAAAGCTGTTAGCCTGTTGTGTCAGATGTGTGTAAGATTGATGACCGGACAAAACACGTCCTGTGGAGGAACCTTATAAAGCTGAAATAATGCTTCTGCAAACATACCCATGAACCTCCCAACCCTCAACTACACTTTGTGCGCTCATCCATCTAATTAGCTCGTTTGATGAGTTTGAAACGCTGTTCTACGTGTTGTATTTCCATGAGGAAGAAACAGATAGAGAAACGTCAAAATGAACGCTGCAGAGATATTCTGACTTTTAATCCCTGGTATAAATCCTTCTGTTGTCACAATACAGCTCTTTAGTATGATTGAGAAATTCTCACAAAGCCCCATCAGAGTTTTTACAGGTTGTGCTGTGCTCCTCGTGAAAAGTAACCTGATAATCATGTGTAACATCTTTCTTAATAAGATATTTACTTACCTGAGTATCATATTAAGAACGATTGAAAGGATTATTGATAATCATTGTTCTCCATATTGCCCACAAATAATCTTCTGCTATGATACAGCATCAAAAACCTGTGTGTGGAAACGCAAAGATTTGACTTTGAAACCTTCCCACTTGATTTGACTAACTGCTATTACAGCCCGGCCCCATCTTCAGCAGAGGTGTTTCATTATTTGGCTCCGTCCACTGAGGTTTAGAAATCTGCCTCCAGAGAGGCTCTGAAAATGTTTGTGAAACTCAAACTGCGCTCTGCTGTTTCCTAATTCCTCCTCCAGTGTTAGTGACTGTTTCCATTCATCGTATACAAAGGTTGGGAGAAGCCCGGTCCTGGGTGAGGTAAAGGTCTGGCCCCTGATCAAAAGACCTGCGTTCATTTCCAGCTGATGTGGGGGGTTTCTTTTCTTTTTTTCTGCCCTTCTTTTTCTTCCTGTTGAGTGTTTTGGATTTGCTAACAAAGCTCTCATTGGAGCAGGTTTAGCCGAAGAAACACGCCCAGGCTTCCACTCCCTGTTTCACATTAACATTTACAACGTGCTTCAGCCTCCGAGCGGCGTGTTTGAGCTCCTTTCATAGACCGTTTTATTTGTTTCCAGTCAGTGACACAAAGGCAGAGTCAAGCCTGAAAGACCTCGTTATGTAATCCAGAGTTAGTCAAAGGTAAAAACTGACACAAGCAGCATTGTGTGGGTCAGCAGGATTATAAATCTCACCATTATTGTTCTGAAGTGGCGTCTATGTTGTGCTTTTACAAGACATTCAAAGACCTTTTGCACTTTGAAAAAGGTCCAGAAATGAAACAAAGTCCAAAAGAACCGACTTCCATTCAAAAGCTGGAAGAGAAAATGGCTTTTTTTAAAAAGGAATCTCATGATGAACTATAGTAACTTCTCACTAACTCCCACAATGTTTGTGTGCAACATAAAAAAATGTCCTGCATCATAGAAATGAGCAACACAAATTTGAAATCCCACTGCAGCATGAACAGCCAATTCTTGAATTGATTTAGTGCAAAGCAAGACGACTCCAAATGGGAATCTCATGTGTTCTCAGTCCAAAATGTGGAAAGCGTCCCTCCTGCCAGGCGCGCGTCTCACACAGCCGGCCAGGGCCTCGTGTCTTCAATCCCTCCCTCTCCCCTTTGGCGTCATTAAGATGATGTCAGTATTGTTGTGAATCCCTTGACAACGTGAACCGCAAAACAGCAACGCGCCGGGTCGCGGGACTGTGTCGAGGCGCTCGGCACAGTCATCATCTGGTCAGAGTTTCAGTGCAGAAGTTACTGGTGCATCGGTCGGGGTGCAGACAGATTTCACAGGGAGCTGGATCCAGAGGAACAAGCCCAGTCGGTGCCTGAATTCTCTGTTGGAACTGGATGGAAATATTTGTCTTCTGTGGTCTCCCTGCTACAGCTTAGCCTCAAGGTCACTGCTGCGTCTGTATGAGTCAGTGACCACATTTACATGCACCGAGAAATGTGTCTGTAATGTGTTTATGAAGATAATGAGAGCAACGTAGCTGCAGTGAACGACTCTGTTTTAATCCCAGGCTTCATATTTGGGCTTTCTGTATTGATGATTGCGCTCCGGTCGCAGAATTAACCAAACAAAAAAGATGTTGAACAAAACTAAAAACAGCCTGTATGAAGATGTGTCCGTGATCCTTAATGATATTCATCTATAAACTCAGAGCATTCTGAAGCCTTTTCATCATTTAAGCTGAACAAAACCTCAATTCTGTATAAGTTGACCTTTTCGATGCAATAACACAACTTTTAGCATGTTGAGTTCAATAGCTGTTAACGTACTCATACTATAGTATGTTAGTTTGTGAGTAATATGTTCTTCTGAGCTTGTTGGCTTGAACATGATCAGGTGAACATTCCTCCAGTTAATAGGGAGGAAGCATGAAAGTTCACTGTTGACGTTTTGAAAAATGTGGATATTTGGGCCACATGCTGAGCTAAGTTAACATGTTCTACAGCTTCTTAATACATGAGATTAATATGATGTCACTTTCAGAAAGAAAACTATTCCTTTATCCAAGCAGGTTTCATGGCAGCTGATGAAAACTCGCATTTGTAGTATGTGATATGAATCAGAGTCTTTAGTCAGACTAGCGGCTGCAAAGCTCAAATGAAAACTGTAATCGACACCAGTGGAAACATTTCACAGGTCTCTAAGTTGCACATTAATCTTACTGTAGTAGTCGTAGTGTCTCATGTTGAATACTGACAATAACACAGCTTGTGTAAACAGGACTATTAGGTTTCCCAGTTCAGACTCGTGCAGACAGATGAGCTCAGGTCTCAGTGATTGTTGAATAATTGTTGTGTATGTAAATTTAACCAGTGGCCTGAGGATGGGAAAAGTAGAACAATAGATTTGGTGAACCCAGTATTTAGTTCAAATCATTGTGGACAATACAAGAACTCCACCTGTGTAACTTCTCAGGAATATTCATGTCAGTCTTGGTTCTCGTGTTTCAGCCTCGGCCAAAACGCTC
The DNA here is from genome assembly GCA_025331565.1 of Holacanthus passer. Classification (NCBI taxonomy): domain Eukaryota; kingdom Metazoa; phylum Chordata; class Actinopteri; family Pomacanthidae; genus Holacanthus; species Holacanthus passer. Next base: position 47,015 of record JAFREQ010000068.1, read on the forward strand.
CTGTTGCCTGTTTTTAACACCTCTCTCTCCATCCTTTTCTTTGTCTCCTCCAGAAATGGTTCAAGCTACGTAACGCTCAGTGGAGGAAGTCTGAGGGTCTTCCATCTGAACTGGGATCAGTGTTGGACTGAGGGACCTGCTGGACGCCTGAAGCTCTGCGCTGACCTTGTTTCTCCTGGACGAACTGTCCCTCCCTTCCTCATACGCTCCCCTTCCCCTCCTCTCTTTTTGTATCCATGAAGCTATTGTAACTTACTGTACGTAATGTGAAGGTGTTTGTTTGTTGTTGCCGATATAACCGCCATGTTTTCAGAAATAAACATACTGTTATTATAAGTTAACATGACTCACGTGTGCGTTTGTGCTGTCGTACATCTGAGGTCCACATTCACTGAGGAAGCAGAGTTGTACAATGGTGGGATGAAGTTTGGAAAGGGTGGGGTGGGGGTGGGGGGGGGGGGGGTTTGGGGACAGCGTGCCTTTGTTTTCAGGCTTTGTTTACGTGCATGTCTGTCAGCAGGGAGCCGAGCTGGACGCCGAGCCGCTCACACGACTATAAAAGATGTAAGGAAGCGCTGCGATGACAATGGATGCTGCTGGAATGAGCCGCCGCTATCCAGGAGCTTTCAGGGGCCAATCTGGAACACGTCCAGTCGTTCAGAGGGGAGGGAGGGGGGAGGACATGCGAGCCGGCCGAGCTGAATGATATCATGGGCTAAACAAATGACAGGTGATGTCATTTCATTGTCCCTTTTTTTTTTTTCATGTGACCGCTTTCTGTAAAAAGGATGTGATCTCAGCTTTAGAGCTTTAACCCTTAAAAATGTTTTTCTTACTGTCAAGAAAAAACTGAAACCAACAATCGCTTGATCCTTCTAACAAATATTGTGCCTGATTCTTCCTCTGTGCCCTCGAGCTCCATTGTTTTCCAGAAATTGTTGCACTGGGTGACATGTTCCTTTATTACCATGAACACACACTGTTGTTTGTTTTCCGTCCTGCTGCCCTGAATAGTAGAGACCAAATGTGGATTCATCCGCCACTGAAAATAGTCCCCAACACATGACATGATTTCCTCCTTGTTGAGTAATGTTTGCTAAAAACTACAGTGAGCAGCTGTTTCAGGAGATTATTGAGTCTTTTTAAAAAGTTAAATGATGTATTTTTGACGTGTTTTTAAAGAGTCTCGGCTTGAAGCAGGGTGCCGCTAAAAGAGAAGTCAGGAAGTACTGAGAGACGGATTAACATGTTTTTGGTTTTGTTATTTTCAGGGGGTCAGATGACAATAAGAAATATATAGAATAACACCAGCCTTTTAAAATCTTTTCCGAACTTATATTGTTATTTTTTTGTTTGCTTCTGATTTTTGTTTTAGTCCTGATGGTTTGTGTGTTTGTTTGTTAGCAGGATGTTAAAAACTTACCAGTGAAGTTTGGTGTTAAGGTAAGTTATTTTTGGTTTTTACAACTTTGCAATTTGTTTGTGCAAATCATTTTTATTGAGAGTTGAGTGCAATTTCAGAGATTTGTTCTTTACCTTTTTTCTTGTTTTGTCTCCCTCTAAAGGAATCCCCTCCCACTCACTCACTTCCAGACAAAACATAAAACTGACTGTCGCACCTTATATTCTAACCCTTATAGATCCTCAGCCTGATGTAAACATCAAGGTCTCAAATATAAAAAAACAAACATGAAAAAGAAAAAAGAGCAATATCAGATCTGCTACCCAGAGATAATCCACAGAAACGACAGAGATACAGAGAACTGAGACGATCGGTTGATTCATCGATTAGTCGATCAACAGAAATGTTCCTTGTTCCTGTAGATAAATGGCGACATTTAGAATATATGACGTGATTTAGAGACGCTTCAAGCAGCTACATCACAGTGAGGTTTGAAAGTTGATATGAAAGGTCAGGTTTTGTCATCAGAAACAGAGTGAGCGCTTCTTTCTTGAGCTGCCAAAAAAATCCATCATAGAAGAGAAAACACAACGGTCAGTTTCTGGACCAACAGGAGCAGGAAGCTTTAGTTTAAGTTAGATGTAAAATTAATGAAGGAAATTCTTCAAGGCTGAAAAGATGTTCACTCAAGATTAAAGTAGTTGCAGTGTTAGATATTGTTGCTGCACTAATTTGTCCTAAAATTAGACGACTCAGGCTGAAAAGGTGGAGCGAGAGAGAGCGTGTGTGTGTGTGTGAGAGAGAGAGAGAAGAGGCTGAAGAAGGTGGGAGAAAGCGAGCGAGAGGATGAAGTTTCCTGCCAAAGAGCCCGGAGTGAAAACACTGATTGTGGGAACCGTCTGCACGACGAGCTCGACAGAAACCAGCAGCGAGCCAACAGGTAGTTCAGCTGCTCATAAAACACACTGCTGCTTTTTACAGGCTGCTGCGACAGAGTGTTTACACTGGCATCTGCCAACACACACACACACACACACACATTCATAATGTATGAACACATTAGCACTGATATTTACAGACATCTGCTGTGTTTACTCATGAAAATTTAATATTAACTGTAAAAACTGTAAAATCCTCTCCGTTTGAAAGCTTCAGTCTGTTTGCTGATTTGAATCCTTATACATATAGACATGTAGAACACACACACACACACACACACACACACACAGTGGTGTCTGTTTCCTGAGCCTGGGGGTGTTTTCCTCTGTTCAGCTGAAAAACAAGCAGACAGTATTTGTTTATGTTGCACACACACACACACACACACGGTTGCTCAAGCTGAACACACACATTACATCCCAAACCCTGCCCGTCTCCCACTCCCTCATAAATCACCATCCAGTCTCACAGTCTGGATTTCTCAGCACTGTAAATACACTAACTGTTGTTTCATGGGTGATATGACAGGTTGTTACTGCCTCCTGTTGTATTAGATTAATCGTGATATTCTACAGATTATAGATCATTGCCCACGATGTAACTGTTTCTCAACCAGGTGATGTTTGGCTGTAAAAACTCATTTAATAATCTGCAGTGATTTGGAACAAATATGTACAAATCACTGAAATTTCCAGACTTTCTTATTCTTATTTGTCGACTATGATGCGAAAAAATCTTTACATGATTCAAGCGTATCTACATCGCAGGTCACAAACACGAGGATAGAGATGGACAATATATGAGGATAAATACTGTGAGAGGAGATTCTCTTTTACTTGCCTGGATGTTGACAGTGTTGGAAATCAATGAACAAGACATGTGATAATATTGGATGACTGGATCGTGAAATGTGACACAACTTTTTTAGGCGTTTAGTTTAGTGAATTACCAAAACTTCAATCTCAAAATTTTATCTGACAGTGATTTATCTCAGTCATCCAGGTCATAATATTCATACTCAATCGTGATGTATTCAGTGACCTTCTTATTCTGTGATTCAGTTGAAAGCTCCAGGATAAGTAAGTGAGCCTTTTGTTCAGAATATTTACCACAGATGTGTTTCAAATGTTCTTCCATCACAGATTTTCTGGAAACAGCCTGGAGCTGTACGACAGAGTAATGGTGGAGAAAAAAAAGAGATTTTGAGGATAAATTTGTCATATTATCATTTTATAGGAAAGATTTATTCTGTAAGACAAAAGTAGCTCAATGAGGAAGCACTTGACTTTTCACATGTTTATTTCCAGCAGTGTGTTAAAGGTGTTTCTGTTGCTCCCACAGGCCTCACACTCCTCACTGTGAGAACAACTGTCCCATCTGGCACGTTGATCCCAAAGTGAAACCTGCTGCGATCACACTGCGACTGCTGCAGCTCTCCAGCCCCAAACACAACCATCCAGACTTCCAGAGCAACAGACAGGTGAGATCCTGAAGGACTTATACACACAGACAAACATACAGTCAGCTGACAGCTGGCATCAGCACTGTGGCAATGAAGCATGTTGCTGCCATCAAATTCAGAATAAGCAGATATTTACAAAAATCAGTGAAGTTGATGAGGTCAGACATTAAATATATTGTCTTTGTGCTGTTTTCAATTGAATATATGTGAAAATTCATTAGCAAACAATCACATTCTCTTTTATTTATGTTTTACACAGCGTCCCAACTTTTTTGGAATCGGGGTTCTACCATTTCATGATATATATATATTTATATAGCCATATAAAATAATGTTTACAGACCTGTCATACAGCCCTAAGACTTGAGACCTGGAACAAAAGATCGGACTATAATTTAAAAAGACTGAGTCAGACTGTCTTTGCATAAACACACAGTGTAACTATCAGGAATTTTTAAGAACATGCATCAAAGAAACTTGGTCTCAGTAAAGTAAAAACCACTAACAATACAGGAAAAGATCATGTTCAAATGCTGTGTTGTTCATTATTATTTATTACCAAAACCCGTAAAAATGAAAGAAGAATGAATTCAATAAGGGAACAGAGTTCAAACATTCACAGTTTTATTTTGTGGAAAAAGCAAACAGACAACTTATCCAAAGTGACTTTGGAACAAACTTAAAGCGCTTGATTACAAATGTTACGAGCGATCACAAGTGAGGAGGTAAAAGGTCAGAGGTCATGAAGACAGACGTTGATCACGTATGACAGGGAAAATGTGCTTCATCTCTCTCTCTCTCTCTGTCTGATCTGAGTGTCTGATGCTTTGCCATAAGAGCCGATGAGAATGTGTGCAGAATTTGAATGCAGTGTGGTTTTGTGTGTTGCTAAGAGGATCCTGCAGAGCTGCGAGGAATCTGCCATTTACCAACTGCCAGGCTCGATCTGCGTCACTTTCTGCAACCTGACTTTTTGTTCCACTTAATGTGACACTAATCTGTTTTATTGCCATTTCTTAACCACCAGGGTCACAATTTAATCTGCTTTAGTTTCCTGATGTCTCGCTGAGTTTTTCTCTGTGGCCGGTTGACTTTTAGTTTCTGAGTTCGTCTTTTAAAGTGATTCAACATTTAACTAACAGAAGCTCCTCTTTTAACAACTAATGTTTCTAACATTTCAAAAGTCAACTGTGCACATTAGAGCTGAAGATGATTAGATGATCGAAAAAAAAATCTTTTCAACCAAAAATGCTTCTCAAACATGAATATTTGCTGGTTTTCTTAGTTTTATATGACAGTAAATTGAATACTTTGCATTGTTGGTTGGACAAAACAAGTTTGGGCTTTGAGACATTAAAATGTGAATTTTTCAGCAATTTCCAACATTTAATAACAAACTTTGTCATTAAACTTGTGTACAACAAAACATAGTCTGTCACTCCAACAGAGTGTAACTTGCTATACATAGGCAAAAACTGAAAAAAAAGTGAAAAAAAAAGTATAAACATAATAAATAAAATCAAAAATACAGTGAAAAACAGTTTTAAGAAGCAGCATGGAGATAAATATCATCCAGCACCAGTCAGAGCGTGTTGCCAACAAGGAGTTTCAGATGGTAATAGTTGTCACATTAATCAACGTCGTAGCCTTGTACATGCAGAACTTTATACAGTCTATGGTTGAACTACATGATAGATAAATCATTTTAAAAGGAAGCTGTTGAATACATAAACATTTGTAAATCTAATGCTGAATATCTGCACAAATACAGAAACTTGATTGCAAGACAAACATGAAAGACTTCAATCAGCAGCTGCTGTTGCTCGCAGATTGTCTTGACTCTCTTCCTCTGGCTAATCATCCTCATTACAAACAGAGGAGCTGCCAACTCGAGCCTCTTTCTGTTCTTCATGCAGTTCAGTGTCTGTATTCGTGCACATATTTAGTTTCTGTGTTTGACAGCTGCTCCACCTCATTGTTTTCTGTGGCTTCACACGAGGAGGCTTTAACAGAATTCAACAGGATGTCACACTTGATGCATCTGAATCTCGAACTGATCGAGCATGCAGCGTTAATATGTGCTATAAATAACAGAAATGACTGAAAAGTTTTCCTTTTTGAAAGTACACATCCTGATTCTGTTTGAGCCTCCAGCTCCCACATCCACAAGTTTCACTGATGATGTTTGGAAAGTCAACATCTGGGAGGAAACTGGAGGATGTGAGGTTCTACAGTGACTTTTTAAATTAACCTACAACCAGGAAAGATCCATCACACATCAACATGTACTTACTACCTTTAGATTGTTGATTAGGCCTCTTCATGAACAGCTAACCATCACTCATCTGCTTATAACTTGTCAGAAATGTATCCTGTCACTGAAAAATTTGATCTGTGACATTAGGATCATGGTCAAACCCCCTTAGACAAACTATCCTCTAAAATGCTTTCAAACTAAGATTTGACCGTCTCTGGATTAATGGAACGCTTTCAAACACCTCTGGATGAACTCTGACCTGCTGGCCGTCCCTTCGGCTGCTTTCCTTCCCTTCTAAAAACGTCGACACGTTAAAGATTCTCATTTTTCACCCGTCTGTTTCTCCTGTTTTGGACCATTAACTCAAATGAATAAACCAAAGTAAAACCATATGGATATTCTGGTTTTACTTCATCTCACACGGCATAAATGCTGGTTAATTAAGCAAATACTGAGCTTGCAGAGTGAAGTCCAGCTGACGTACTGGTCCAACTGGTCCTAGTTCAAAACCACAGCAGCATCAGACCGAGTGCCACAGCTGCCAGTTTCTCACAGCTCAGGAAATATTTAGCAAAGGCTTTGTGTTTGGAGAGAGTTCCTGCAACTCCACCCTGACACGGTGGTTTGCAGAGTTACACCATGCAAAATTAAAACAGAGATAAATCTGTTAGTCGCTATCTCGCTCAGGTGTAAAGGAGGAAGGTGTCAAAACAAGAACATCCTGAAACACACACCTCTACGTTGTGCTAAATATTCTAAGAGAATCAAGTGTTGTTACAGTTGTCTGACAGAGCAGGATGATGGTACAGGGACGTCTTGTTTTAACTACTTCCTGTTTAGCAGAAGGTGTGGGTCGACTGTACACAACATCCTGTTTGAGGCTGTTGGCACAGAACGGGTGACGAATGAGAATGAAGCAAAACATCAACACTGGCAATGAAACAGTGAACAACACCACTGAGCACAGAGAAGTAAAACCTCAGTGTATAAATCCATATACTTACTGTATGAAACAGAGATCTGATTATCTATACTGCAACTTATCAATAATCTGCATTTGCATGTACGTGGGCAGAACACAGCAGCCTTGCAAAAATATTGATTTGGCCACCAAATTTTCATTATCAATTCATCTATCTTTTTTCAGTTCACTGCTTCAGCTGTCAGAAAAAGAAAAGAAAGAAGAAACTGCCTTTTGCGATCTCCTACAAATCAAAGTGTTTCCTTGTTTTGTCCGACCAACAGTCCAAAGCAAGAGATATTTAATGCACAACAAAAGAGAAGAAGAAAATCTTCACAATTGAGATGTTAGAACTAGAGAATAATTGACATTTTTGCTTGTTTAAGTGTTTAAGCATTACACAATAACAGCAAAGTCTCTACACCGAAATCCAACACAGCAGCTCTACAATAAATCCTAATGACAGAAAGCTGTCGATTTGTCAATGTTCTTTAGATAAAGAGGTGGACAAAATACAAAGAACACAGATGTGAAATGTTTGTATTTTGCCAGAGTTGCTCTTAAAGGTTCACTCTGGAGTTTTTGACCACTAGTGGTGCTATCGAGCAGTGTTTGTATCAAGCACACAATGTGTTTTGGTGACAGTAAACACAACTCTTTGGCTCCGTCTGTTTACTGTAGGTTAGGTTACACAGATCTCCGCCTCTGAGAAATGTTTGTTTGGCTAAAACTCAGCTTTCTCTCTCCTCCTCATCACCACCTTGTGGTCCCAGGTCACGATCGGAGCAGGCTAATCCCAGATTAGCCTCCCAGCGGGACGTGGGTTCAATCTCCTTTGATGTCTAGCCGAGCCGAGCCGAGCCGAGCCGGGCCACAAACCTGCACTGGTCTAAAGCCAACGCTGCCACTCCTACAGCATGCGAATCAGATCACAGCACCGGGCCTCCACCTCTGAGCACTCTGACTAGTTTTCATGTAGCGCTCACCTACAGGCGGCGGCAGTGTCGGTGGGATCACAGTGGATTTCCAAAGTGAGGCCCCGGCGCCCTGTGTGAACGAAGCTGAGACCACATTGTGGTATTTTCACCAAGTCGTGACCTCTAGAAGGGGAAAGGGGAGCTTGTGAAAGGCCTCGGTACATTTTCTCACACTCAGCCTGCTCATGCATTCACACAGCAGCATGTTGAACAAGAGTGAGAACGACTCACTGCATGCACATCTGTCCCCAAATCAAAAACTGGTTGGAGAGAGGAAGTGGTGAAACTGACAAAGACGGCACGATGTCGGCTCAGTGGAGAAATGACTCCTTAAAGGCTAAAAATATCTAAAAAAAATGAGTGAATTGATGCTGTCTGTAAAGATTTATACACACATGGTTGTGATATAAATGCAGACTCCAGCTCAACAGCGGAGGAAAAACCCTGCGGATCATCAGCTCATTCTGAGGCTCAGACCGAGGCTGCAGATCTGTTTTTATTCCCAACATTATTCACCTTCTCTGCACCGAGTTTTTCAAGAGGCCTGAGATTTAAACCAGCAATATTTCATCAATTCTAACATCGAGGTCCAAAAATTTTTACTCAAGGTTTTATACACATGGAATTGATATCAACAGACAACCAGAATAACAGAACTGCAAAGAAACAGACGTAGTAATTTGAATTGTTTCTTACTCACATTTCTCCTTCAGATGTCTCATATTCAACACTTGTAGAATCTTTCTGGTTTGTTTTTCAAAAAATGTCGTAATTTTATAATTTTTACAGTTTAATTTGGTTCATTTCATGCTGCTATTTAGATCCAGTTCCTAAATTCTGGTGTCTTTGCTCAACTTCGTGGTTAGACGTATTTTCAGTTTTAGTACAATCTAGTATTTTTTTCGTCAGCAAACAAAACCTTTATCCTGATTATGAGCTCAAAGGAATTTGAGAAACATTGAAAAGCCAGTGTAACTAAAACACCAAAAGAAGTTAAATGCCCAAAATGATCATAATTACTGTCGTGGAGGGACGTAGTCCTTGGAGAGCTGTTTTGGGGTCGCCAGCATTTCAACACGAGCGCTCGCTGTGGCTCTCCTCGCCGCCTGTGAGACCTGATTTTACAGATTTTACATACATTTAGTTTTATTACTGCCAGTAATTTCAGAAAAAAAGAGTTGAGGGGGCTTCCAGGAGAAAACTGGACTGACCCCAAACTCTTAACTGGTCATGTTGCTGCTGTTCAAGCAAATGATCTGTTGTCATTATACATTTTCCTTTAAGTCATTAAATGTTTCATCTTTCAAAATAAGAGCCAGACTGCAAAAGGTCATAAGGACACAAGGCCAATAAAAATCTGAAAATCGTGTGCAAGCAGAGGATCCATCGAATCGTTATTTGACCGATGACAATGATGGAAAATTCCACAGTTAATTGAAGGAATTATTCATCATGTGAAAGCAGCAGAGAGCGAAACAGCTGGAAAACATTTGACTGTGTGATGTCGAGCGTACAGTTAAACACGTAGTGACGATGTTGTGAAGCGGCGTGGCATCATGGGAGTTGTTGTCTTCATTGATAAACAGCCACTGTTGCTAATGAAAATCTATGTAACATAGGTTTTTAGCTACATATTATACCTTTAAGACTGTGGCACCAATAAATAATGAAATGATATATGAGTGTTGAGTATATGAGCTCTTACAGTCCAGATCGATTCCTCCGGTCGACCGAGCTTGCTGCAGATGTTGCTCTCCTTCAGTCTGGGCAATGACAGCTGAACCAGCCGCTGAGAGATCCGAGCAGTCTTGGATGCAAAGGAAACGATGGATTCAACGCTCTGTGAAACAGAAATTCAGACTTCATACATCTTTGTGGTCATGATCTAGTTGAGTCAGTTTTATTCACACAGCCCAACATCATCAATCACAAATTTGCAATTTTGCTTTACAATTTCTGGCATATGAAACCCTGTATCCTTAAATCCTCAGGATCGAGCAGGTTAACTTCAACCATCAGTTGAAGAAAAACTGGCTGAGGAAGGTTCAGATTAGTTTTTAGAAAAACACCACAACAACAATCCCATTTCATCCCTGCATTTTCTGGAAATTCAATTGTGTACGTTTGTATCATTAAATACCTGATGATAATGAAGAACATGCAATAAATAGAATTCAAGGAATGTTTGAATTTCCCAGTTTGGGACAAAAAGTCTTTCTACTCTTTCTTTTTCCTTTCTGTCTGTCTGTCTATGCATCTTTATATTAGTGTAAAAATCCTGAAAATTCAATATTGCACTAAGACAAGACTCCTCATTGATTTGCAAATGTGTTTGCAAGATAGTCCAGATATAATAAAGTAAAATCACAAAAGCTCTGATGGTGGACGTGTTCTTATTGTCTCACAGTATATCGTCTTATTGTCCACCACTTTTAGAGACACGTCAGCACCAGCAGACTGTGAGGATTTAAAAAAAAAAAACAATACAATTAACACAATAAAGCCTAATTCTGATTCTTCTTTTAACAATAACACAAACTGGGTCATAAATCTACTCTGTTCAGGTCTATTTCAAATCCCATGTAATCATTGCCACAGTGCTGATGCCAGCTGTCAGCTGATTGTACGAAGTTTGTTCCAAAGTCACTTTGGATAAGTTGTCTGTTTGCTTTTTCCACGAAATAAAACTGTGAATGTTTGAACTCTGTTCCCTTATTGAATTCATTCTTCTTTCATTTTTACGGGTTTTGGTGATAAATAATAATGAACAACACAGCATTTGAACATGATCTTTTCCTGTATTGTTAGTGGTTTTTACTTTACTGAGACCAAGTTTCTTTGATGCATGTTCTTAAAAATTCCTGATAGTTACACTGTGTGTTTATGCAAAGACGGTCTGACTCAGTCTTTTTAAATTATAGTCCAATCTTTTGTTCCAGGTCTCAAGTCTTAGGGCTGTATGACAGGTCTGTAAACATTATTTTATATGGCTATATAAATATATATATATCATGAAATGGTAGAACCCCGATTCCAAAAAAGTTGGGACGCTGTGTAAAACATAAATAAAAGAGAATGTGATTGTTTGCTAATGAATTTTCACATATATTCAATTGAAAACAGCACAAAGACAATATATTTAATGTCTGACCTCATCAACTTCACTGATTTTTGTAAATATCTGCTTATTCTGATTTTGATGGCAGCAACATGCTTCATTGCCACAGTGCTGATGCCAGCTGTCAGCTGACTGTATGTTTGTCTGTGTGTATAAGTCCTTCAGGATCTCACCTGTCTGTTGCTCTGGAAGTCTGGATGGTTGTGTTTGGGGCTGGAGAGCTGCAGCAGTCGCAGTGTGATCGCAGCAGGTTTCACTTTGGGATCAACGTGCCAGATGGGACAGTTGTTCTCACAGTGAGGAGTGTGAGGCCTGTGGGAGCAACAGAAACACCTTTAACACACTGCTGGAAATAAACATGTGAAAAGTCAAGTGCTTCCTTATTGAGCTACTTTTGTCTTACAGAATAAATCTTTCCTATAAAATGATAATATGACAAATTTATCCTCAAAATCTCTTTTTTTTTCCACCATTACTCTGTCGTACAGCTCCAGGCTGTTTCCAGAAAATCTGTGATGGAAGAACATTTGAAACACATCTGTGGTAAATATTCTGAACAAAAGGCTCACTTACTTATCCTGGAGCTTTCAACCGAATCACAGAAGGCCAGAATAAGAACTGAAAGCGTGTCTGCAGTTGAAAGCTCAGAGAACAGGTAAGTAAGGCAAAAATGCGACTGACCCAATATCTCAAATCTGAGTTGAAACTTTCTGTAACAGAGGATCATCTGACTATCACACTGTTGGTACTTCAGTATTTGAATTTATTGACTACAGACATGTGGTTCTTTATACGGCAAGTGACTAATTTGTGAAGACACGTATTATAAACGCTTTAAAATGACCCAGCAAATAGTTCAATTAACTTTTGTTCTCTGAGGCCACGTGTGTCTAATTTTAGAGGGAGATTTGATCTTTATCTGCCACGTGTCTTGTGCTGCCTTGTGTTTTTGTCTGGTTTATTTATTTATTTAGCTTTTTTTTTGTGTGATGTTTTTCTGGAGCAACAAGATGAGAAGATTACGTTCCAACCGCCGCTGATTATTATTTTCATGTGCAGGCTATTAAAACAGCAATCAATCTAATGTCTACTGTTTAAATCCCAAAAGCAAATACTCATTCTGTGTATTGAACTGAGTAAACCCTGTGTAAATCCGTCTTCATGCCCGACATGTTCTGCCGCTGTGTTTTCAGGATTTATAAAAAGACATCCGCGGCTGTCTGCGAGCGTCCCAGGGGTCCTGAACTTTGGACAATAAGCTCTATTGTCTTGGCTCCTCGCTCTCCCACAGTCTGACACTGAAATAACAGATGTCCAACGTTGGCTTCCTCACACAGTGTGGAGACGTTAGTGTTGGAGCGGAGCCTCTGCCGGCCCTTCTCATATTTAACTACATGATAGGTTATATTCTGGGCTTGTGGATCCACTGAGAGAGAGAAAGGTTTGAGTCACAAATCTGCCAAAAACCAGCGACATGGAGGTTTACTGGAGAGCTGGATGTGGAAAAATCTCTAAAACAGATACCTCAACAAGTTTGTCATGGTTCTGGTCTACGTACTGTGCACAGTTCTTAAATGATGAGTAGTTTGACGCAGTGAATATGAATGAATGATTGTTGTCAGTGGAGAAAAGATAAGAATCAAAACCTTAAAACCTTTAAACTCGTTCAACTACTACTGACAACCAGCGTCTTCTACTTAGTTAACTGCTGCAACTACTTATTATTTTCACATTACTCGACTCATTCTTTAGTCGACACAATGTCAAACAACTCTGATAAATGTCCATCACAAAGGAGAAAACCAAAAAATATTTAATCTATTCAATTCACAATCATGTAAAAGCAGAGAGATCTTCACATTTGAGAAGATGGAACCAATAAATGATAAATGCTTGACTTTTTTGGCTCATGATTCCTTAAAATAAGAAATATCTTCTTGTGACCTCTCATCAAAGGTTAAAGCTTTAGTGTGAACAGTATTTCAATCTGGAATTCCCAAATAATAATGTTTCAGTAAACCTTTCCAAAGAAAATATTTGCATCCTGAGCTTCCAAATAACCTTAAACATGAGAAGACTCCTCTTTGCTTCAGCTCCACTTGTCCTCACTACACTGACTTGTTGTGTTTGATGTGTAATGAGGCTTTTACCCGGCTTCCTGGGAGCTGCAGCTTCTGCTTTTGGGTGTTGACAAGCGGACAATGTGCTCGTACTGGGACGCCCTGGAGGAAGGACGCCGGGTCTTCCTGAAGAAGCTTGCCTCCTCCTCCTCCTCCTCCTCCTCCTGCTCCTTCCTGCAGGAAGATGGAAGCTATTACCACATCCATTATATGTTGTTCTGTGTGTCTGGGACAAAAGAATGTCTTGAGGCTGAAGGAAGGAGGAGGAGGGGGGGACACAGAACAATGGATAAGTGTCAGTATGTGGCTGATAATGGAGGTACGAGTGGAAAATCATCTGCACCCACAGAAACATTTAAATTTGTTAAACACTTAGTCGAGACAGTGGGACGACACATAACCAAGGTCAAGTGCTGACAGTTTTATTTTGCTCTTAAAGCAAACAGTCAAATCTGTCGTCAAACACGTCATTGTTTCATGTATCATCTCTGCGAAATCCTTCTTCAGTGATTCGCATTGTAACGTCTGGTGATGCTCTATATTTTTTCTCATCATCAACAAATCACTTCTGCATTGTCTCCTGTTTATTTGGACTCTGCAAATAGTTGACAACAAATGAGCTATTTAGTCTTGTTTGAGTGATGTTTGTTTAAAACTACAGCACGCATCAGTTTAAGGAAATGACTAAGACTTTTTTTTCAGTGAAAAAATATTTGTAACCCATTTTTTTAGATTTACATCTTCAGTCGGAACCAGTGGGGCTGAGAATCAGAATTAATGGCCCAATTGTCTCAGCACTACAAGTCGATTGACAGAAAATTTATCTGCAAATATTTTAATAATCAAATGACTGTTTTACTAATTTTTCATGACAAACATTCACTGTTTCCAGCTTCTCAGGTGTAATGATTTCCTGCTTTTCTCTAAAGTCTCTTTGGGTTTTGCACCATTTGTCAGAGACAACAAACAATTTGAAGACGTCAACTTGCGCTTTAAGAAACTGCGATGGGCATTTTTCACTATTTTAAAGACCAAAAGATGAATTAATCAATTGAGAAAATAAACTGCAGATGAATTAATAATGAAAGTGATCGGTAGCTGCACTGACACTGAGGCCTTGCACCAGTAATACTGTGATATTTGATTTTGTGTTTAAACACTGGTGGAGCTGAACCAGACAGTCTGCCAGTAAATGAGGTTAGAAATTAACTAAATGGACGAGACTTCTTGACTGCAGAGTGATTTGATTATCTGTGGAACAGAAGCGTAATTATCAGGCCTCAGAATCCATTTATCACATCATCTAAATCCAGTGTTCAGCTCATCAATGCAAAACAACCCAATATTTACATACTGTAAGTATTCAGCAGCGTAAACCAGCAGCATCTTCTCTCACAGCTCTATCAAACTTCAAACTTGCTTCGACTCAAACCAGCAGGTGATTGCTGTCATCTTCAATTACAGTAAGTGTTACTTGCTCTGGGAGGTGCACTTCCTGTGTGGGCTTCTGATTGAATTTCACTGCATGTTCCTGTGCTTTTAATCGGACAGCTGAGGCGGAGAAACAACAAACAACATCAAAATAAAAGCCCCTGCAGCTGTAAGTACCATAACAGCCTCTGGTGCGCTGACGGAGGCTGACAGCTCTCAGGCCTGATCGCCTCTGATCGGGACGCAGCTGCTGGCATCAGTCCTGAACATCACTTTGCAGTTTGCATTTGCTGAATCAAGTCTGTGCCAAAGAGCATCAAGTCATTATTACCCTTCAGCTTTGCAGACATTTCCTCAAATACGTCAGTGCATCACAACATAAAAAGCTTGTGTACAGTCCTCTGGAGCGTGAACACAAACAGCCGCCCTCCCTCATGCCTTTTTGATGGAGTCATCAATAATGTTCGGGGTGCAGACGGGCTACAGTTACCTCCGGTGGTCCTCCCTTGCTGAGAAATCTCTTTTGTGCCTGGACAGATATTGGATTCTTGCACTTGGAACGGCTCCGAGCGCTGCGGCGGAGACGGGCCATATCGGCTCCTGGTTGCCCCAGCTCAGCTTCTCACTGATCAATGAAGAGATGAAAAGTTTCCAATAAGGACGTGCAATGATGAAAATGCAATTACCAAATGAAAGAAAGATACTTCCAATCAAATGTGACCTCTGTTCATTTTTCCATTGTTTTGCCCTTTTAACTACACATTCAAAACATACCAGACATCTGCCTTTAATTATGTAGTTTAGAAAAATGGCACTCAAGGAAGGAAACACTGACCACAGAGGCTCCTGAATTCTTGGAGTCAGTTTCACACAAGATCAATGAACAAACATGCAGTTCTATATGATGTAACAGCTGGAACACAACTCGTCCTGAAAGGCTGGACTGTAAAAACCGAAGGACCGAGCAGAGGTCACTGAGATGAGCGCTCACTGTGGCATCTGAGAAGCTGTTTGTTTTTATAAATGTAAGAAAGAATTTGAGTTAAATAAAGAGGAAAAACTTAGTGTGACTCAGCCACTCACCAAGGAGTCGTGGCCCAAACAGTTTTTGAGGTTTTGTGTTGCGCCAGATCCAAGATTCTGCCCAGAAAACATAACATTACTCCCCAAAACCCACAAATCAGTATTAAATATGAGTGTAATTCAGAGGCTTTGGGCCCAGGAGGAACATGCAATCACTCAGTGGGTTTCCCATCTCTGCTGAGGGTTTTCTTCTTTCAGGCGGAGCTGTGACATCCACAAACTTGTCTCACTCTTCAGCTAAAAAGTTGGCTTCAAATTTTAAACCTCATTGTGGCCTCTAATCAAACTCAAAGACGCGTCAGTCATAGTTTTTTTGAGAGTCGTACATTTTCATGAAAGAGGTTTTTCATTTTGCAGAACTGACTGAAAGTCAGCAGACATATCTCAGAGACATGGCGGCCGGATTCTGTCTCATTCGGTGCTGTGTTCACTGTCTGGGGAGTCCAGCTTGGAGAACATCTCTTCCTACAGGCTTCGCCGTAGTTTTTAACCAATATTGAAGCCTGTTAGAGGAAGGGGTACGTACGACATACAAACAATAGTTATGTGAGTGTAACTCCAGTTCTATGAGTTAGTTCGTAGCTCTCTCACCACAAGCCCAGCTGGTCCTAGTCGTTGCTGAGTTTCAAAGGGAGATGATCGATAAATGCACTGGGGTTTTATCAGGGGCAGGTGCCGCATGAGCAAGTGCAAAGAGTTTTTCTCAGGTGCAGAGGTGGAGCCTTGTAAGAGTAAACTACTCTAACAACAACTGGACTGAACAATACAGACACTGTCATTGTTTACATCATGTGCAATACTACTGTTTACATGTTCTACATTTTTATGTGGAGTCTGTGCAATATTAGCTTATAACACTGCAACATCCCGTTTACAATGTGCAATATTTCTGTTGCTATTTACATGATGTGCAATATTTAAGTTTACACATTACATGTCGCATAGCGCACTTTACTTTTTTAACTTTGAATTTTTTAACTTTTGTACTTAAATTCCTTGTTTTTACATTGCTATTTTTATTATGCTGCTATTTTTA
Organism: Holacanthus passer; assembly: GCA_025331565.1. NCBI lineage: Eukaryota > Metazoa > Chordata > Actinopteri > Pomacanthidae > Holacanthus > Holacanthus passer. The sequence goes on from JAFREQ010000068.1 coordinate 63,801, forward strand.
TTACCTTTATTCTTTCGAAAGAACAGACAAAGCAAAAATTTCATTGTATGGTGTAACTGCTGTGTTTCTCTCTATATATATGACAAACTTCTTGAATCTTGAACTAACAGAGAAACCAGTAGAGGGCTACACATGTAATCATAGAACTGGAATTACGTTCGGGTCACTATTTATCTTATGGAAATTTATCAAAAGCTTTTTGATGTAAGCGGCATCTTATAAAGTAAAATAAATGATGTTACTTTACCTGTTTGATGGACCAAATCTTGACTGAATCTCTGCAAGAATCAACAAAAGAAATGAGTGAAAACAGCAAACTCTTGAAGACTCTGTTGCAGATAAAAACGGTTAAATTTACCTTGTTTTCCAGACACCATCTCAACCTGCAGCAGCAGCAGACTGGATGTTTTCTCGTCACATGGTGTCACCCTGATCACCTGCTGCTGTTGCTATGGAGGCAGGAGTCCTTAGCAACCAGCTCCACACCTGAGGACTCCTGAAACTGGAGTCCATCCATCTCACTGTCTCAAGACTTCCTTGCCGGATGTTAGAAGGAAAGCGATACGTCGAGGTCAGTGTTGAGGGCGACGGTTGCAGTATTTCTGGAGAGCCGCTTTGTTTGGATCAGATTCCAGATATAAAAGTGCTTTGATGGCCTGACGACAGAGTAAATGTCAGGAGCTATGTTAAGACAAGGCTTTGTCCTGACACGAGGAGTCAGAGTGAAGCTGTTATTAGTTTTATACCCATTAATGTGGTGCCGCAGGGTGTCCTGATGGTAGAGAGACTGGAAGTGGAAGGTCGTGAGTTAAATGACCATGATCACATAAAAAAAATGACAAGTCACAGCAATTAACTCAACAATTTATTTAAGTGCAAAAACTTACATATTGTAAGACATTATCAAACTGGTAACAACATGATGGAAAAAAACTGGAAACTCCTTCAAAAATGTGCTCTTTGAAACCTTTACATTCCCCAAAAAATGTGTACACGAAGGCTTTACAACATAGTTCACCTTTATCCCAAAGACAGTGAACGAAACAGATTTCACCAAATAAAACAGTATTGAGACAAAATAACAAGCAGCCGTGCACAGACATCTCTCTGAACAGCAAAAGCACAACGTTAATACAAAAGATATCTAGAAAAAAAAAGCTCTTTTTTTAAGATAAAGTGAATTTCCTTTTTAAGACACATATCAAAGTAGGCTCTGTAACAATGGTCTCGGGATGTTTTTAAAGCTGTAATCCAAAAATGAGCCTCAGTATCTGCAGTGAGAAAGTCAGTGAGTAGTGTTACAGTTTGGTGACAGCTGACTAATCAATAATAAAATTTCGATAAAACAGCTAATTAGCAGGGGGAAAAAGCAAACAGGCCTCAATATCCAATCTACCTGTTTCATTTCAACATTAAATAGTTAAGGTGTCGGTTTTAATATTAAGGGCACATCAGAAAGTTTGGGTCCAACCAGTTTGATGTCTTCTTCTTAAAGCTGTGATAGTCAAGTTTGCCTGTTGGTGGCCCCACATGGCAGAAAGAGGTCACTGTTTGAAAAATGTATATTTACCTGAACACAGCAGAGTCTCCTTACATTTTGTGCTGTGCTTTGAAATTTTGGGGCACAAAGCGGACAAATAGTGAGCAAACAGATCTTTGTGTAAGTGAGTCCCACTTTGTTCTCTGAGCTGATATGATGGGTTTGTACAGTTTTCAGTCTTTATGTCGAGGTATTAATATTCTGTGGATTATGACACAAGAAAAGGATTATGATAGAGTCAAAATCAGAAAAATGGTGGGTACACTACCAGACTGTTGGTCATCGTCTGTGATAAATCTGCACCCGGCAGCTTCACAGACGGCCTGAGTGAACCTACAACCTGAAACAAATCTATGAGATTTTGTACCATCTGACAATCTGCAGTAAAACCTGAACTGCTTCCAGAGTCGCTCGTGCATCATCTACACACAAATTAAGAGAAAGAAATACACAGTAACAGTCCTGTAAGATGAAACATTTATAGCTCTATTGCTTGATGAAACCACCTGGTATAAAGTAAAAAAAAAAATCTTTGGTGAAGATAAAATTTGAACACAGGTTGTCAAGAGTGTCCTGTAGGCACCCGGCTTGAAACAATCAAATCAAATCTAGGAGTTGTACAACCACAACTACACCAAACTAAAACAAGTAAAGTTTTTTAATTTCTCATAAATAAATAAAAGACTTCCAGCCAACCTGTTGGCATGAAAACAGTTAAACGAAAAGGTGCAAAGAGCCTAAAACTGGAGAACTTTTTTTTTATTTTCTTGTGGACTAAGGCCACCAGAATAGACTTTGGGTTATGACTGAGTGGGAGACTCGAAAACCCAAAGTCATGGATCATAAGGACCGCTGTGATTTCACTAACATAAACGACCCACAGACCTCGACACTACAATGTAACCCAGCTTCTTTTCATTTCCTGTTCTAAATGATATCAAACATTTCCTATGATGACCCTGTCTGTTGACCCTTGGAACAAAAAAAAAAAAAAAAAAAAAAATTAACTGACCTCCACTAACAGACGGAGACTGAGTGTTTTATCTGCTGTCACAAACCATCTGGATGATCAGTTCCCAAGCGTCCTCGACACTTGAGCTGAACTCTGCCTCTCTCTTGTTCACGTGGGTGCTGATGAGGAACAACTTGCGGTCTCCGATCTCGGACAGAGACAGAGCGCCGTGGAGGTCTGTGATGTTGTAGGCTCCTGGAAGGTCCTGGAAACATGAACCCAACATACATCAATAGATAATGAACTTATTATTTGCAGCCCATGTGAACACAAACTGAAGCTGCATTCAAAGTCTCTAATTATAAACTGTGAATGGTTCAAGAGTCTGGAGTGTTTTTCTGTCACACTCACCTGTTTGTTGGCCAGAATCATCAAAGGCAAGTGGGGGTTGGAGGCCAGCAGCTCGTGTAAATGCTTCTTCACGAGGGGGAAGAGCTGCGGGTCGGAGGAGTCGACCACAAACACCAGCACAATGGCTTTGGACATGTACCTCCGCCAGTAGGGCCGCAGCTCCTCTTTACCTCCAACTGACACACAGACAGACAGATGACTGTGACACCGACTCACTGCTCTAACTATCCACCGACTTGAAGGTGAAGTGACTCTTTTGTTCAGACGTGAATAACAGTTCAGACTCACTCTCTAGGAACTCGATGTGCAGGTCCCCTCTGTTGATGGAGATGGCGTTGAAGCCCTGCGTAGGCTCTGTGTCCTCCTCCGGGCCGCTGGTGGCCAAACATTGCAGCAGGCTGGTCTTACCGGCTCCATCCAGACCCAGAACCAGCACTTGTGTCCTCTCAGGCTCCACAGGCAAGGACTGCAACACACACAGACCAGTTCACATCAGAACGGAGCTGGACGACATCTGAAAGTTTGTCATACATGAGTTTCTGTACTGATACCAGAAAGATACTGGTTTTTCTATAAAGCCCTTTTATCTATTTACAAAAAAACTTCTCAAATAAAAATATAGCACAAAGCATGAAGCTGTTTACAAAAATGTAGAAATAAACTAAAGCATAGAATAAAATTTTCTAATTTACAAGAAATAAGTAAACAAAACTCTGTTTGTCTGACACCAAACAATCGATTCATGAAGAAAATGATCTGCAGATTAATCAATAATGAAAATGGCTTTTAAATGTATTGTACTGTTGGTAGATTTTTTTCACAGTCAATGAATTGTCTGAGTTATTTGATATATGATTTAATCCCAGTTTTTGATGCTTTATAATCTTGATACACTGGAATACAAATTTCATTATGTTTTCAAAAACTAACTGGATATAATGGCATTTTGGCTTGAAACAAATTATCACAAGCAATTAACCAATTAAAAAATGTGTTGCAGATTATTTTTTTTTTTTCTAAAAATATCAAAACTACAATTACATCAGTGATATTTCATCAAAATATAAGTAAGCAACACTAAGAATCAACAGTTGTCGCTACTGTCTGATATTTGATCCACCACACTCAGAATCTGCAGATTAATCAATAATGAAAATGGTTGTTAGTTGTATTGTTAGTCGTCATCAATAAACTAAATATTAAAGATTGATTTGATATATGATTTAATCCCAGTTTTTGATACTTGATAGTCTTGATACTCTTTCAGATTCAAAAATTGTCGCTAATTAATTTTCTGTTGCTCGACATAGTTAGTAGTTTCACCTGTAATGTAAGTTTAGTGCGTGAGGTCCTACATTTCCCAGAATCCCCCATAGCCACACCCTGAAAACGTGCTTCAACTTGTTGCTGGTTTAATCGCATAAATGAAGGTTTTCGCGGGTTGTAGTTAACAAAAAGTGTATAATTAAAGACAAACTTAAAACACAAACTATCTTCTGTATCTGTTCTGTTGTCTCTTCTTTTTCTACGTTTCTTTTACAAACACACCTGCGACAGGTAAAGTTCAAGTTTTACCTCTGAAGCTGTTGGAGCTTTAGCAGCAACAACAGGAGCAGCACTTGGCTCCTCTTCCTCTCGTCTCTCCTCTTCCCCTTCCTCCTTCTCTCGTCTCTCCTCTTCCCCTTCCTCCTTCTCTCGTCTCTCCTTCTCCTCGGCTCTCGGACACTTTGGTTCGGGCCGTGTTTTGGTCTTCGTCTCCGTGGAGGAGGACGCGTAGCTCCAGACCAGAAACGCGACGCCTCCCGCTACAGCGACGGAGGCGCCGAGGAGTCCGACTTCTTTCAGGCCCAACATGACGCTCGGTCTCTAATAACTGCCTCTGATTTATCCGGCCTTCTCTACCATCATCCGACTTTTGGTGAAGCTTTGAAGTTTCCGACCTCCTTCGTCCTCAACAAGTGGATTAACAGACCGGAAGTTGAGGAGGGACTTCCGGTCTACTGTTTTGTTGATGCAGCGTTGTAATCTCACCACTTGATGGCGCCATTATTCACAACATATTGTCAAGGCTTCTTTTTACTAAACATGAATAAACATAAATGAATGAAATTAAATGAAACGTCCAGTTATCACATAAGATTGTATATGAATGATCTTAAATTGGACTTTATATTTTTTAGATTTTTAAATGAGAATAAGCCAAATTATAAATTAATGAGGTTAATGCTGTAAAAAGCAGCAGTGGAAGAAGTACACAGATTTTTTTTTTTACTTCAGTAAAAGTAATAATACTACAGTGGAAAAACACTCACTGTCAAGTAAAACTCCTGCATTCTAAATCTTACTTAAATAAAAAAGAAGTACAAAAGTAAAAGTACTCACTATGCAGAATGTCCCATTTCATTAAAGTATTTCCGCTATTTTATACACTGCTCGGTACAAATAGTGCAATATTGGCTTCTGAAATGTAGTGGTGTAGAAGTATAAAGTAGCATAAAATGGAAATACTCAAGTATAGTACGAGTACCTCCAAATTGTACTTACCTGTACCTAACTACACCCCAGCACTGGCAAAAGACACTTTTGTTTACTTTCTTGTTTTTCATCACTGTAGAAGAAATATTTTGGCCTTTTTCCTCTGATTTAAATACATTTCAATAATTTTGGAGAGACAAACCAATTACAGACAAATTCAAAAGCAGTGTTTCTCTATCATTAAAGTATCTACTAGTATTTTATCTTTATGTCTCCACTGGCTCTTAAACTGTACATGTGAACATATGATTGTGATTCCTTTTTCTCAAAGAAATCATGAAAACACAAAGGTTAGAATTATGTGAACCATTTATTTACAAATTAAAGGATTCCAACTAAATTATATTTTTACAATATTTTGAACAGAAACATAATGAGAGAAAACCAAATAAAGTCGAACTGTTTGTTAAATTCATGGGTCATTTTTCAAATGTGGAGGAAGCGGGTTGATCCTCTTCACCGGCAGCTTCTCCTCCTGCTCAGGGGCACTCAGGAGCCACGTCTGCAGCGTGCTCTCCTCCCGCATCACCCCGAGACTCTTCCAGGTCCGAGCCCGCAATGACGGAGGCCTCTTCCGGTGCGAAACCGTCTCCTGGACCTGCTCCGGCCCCGAGCTGGACGACTCCACTGTCTCGGCCTGTCGGTGCCTCCTGGACCCGGACGCCTCCTGGAAGTTTTTGTAGCTTTTCTGCTTGATGGAGCTCAGGAGCTTGGCCCTGCTGCTGGACTCCGCCTCAGCTGGCTGCTCATCATCATCATCAGAGGTCTTGTCTTTGTTGTCCTGTGAGAAAGTCTTCTGCTGCCAGGTGATGAACTCTGACATGCACTCTTTGAGGCGGGTGGCCAAGTCTGCGTGGGTCACGGTGACCTGGGAGCTGACCTCCACCGTGCCCTCCTTCAGCTTGTCATAGTAGCTCTGGATGCTGCTCAACTCTGCCAGGAAGTCTAGAGAGATGAGCTCCGGGACCGCCGTGGTCCTCCCAAGAAACTCTGCACACACAGGCTCCTTCTTTGGCTTCCTCTGCTTTTGGAAAGTGAGAAAATGTGGCATTGCGGTGTAGTGGATGGCTTTGGCTGCGACAAGCTTTTTATATATGTAAATAACATCATGATGCCCAGAATCCACAGAGTCCTTGAGAAACTTCTGAACTTGCTCCCAGTCCCTCAGAGCGAGTCTAATCTTCACAGGTGGAACGGCGAGTTGTGTGTGGTAAAAACCAAAGAGCAAATACAAGCCTCCTACACGAATCTGGTAGCTGTACGGAGGCAGGAAGTACTTCATGGCTGTGGCCAAGGTTATTCTGCAGAATCTCTTCAGTTCACCCACTCGGGTGATACCCAGGAAGACATCTGAGAGGCCCATCTCTCTCCAAATGGCTGAAAACAACTCGTACCTGACTGAGTCAGTCTGCTGAAAACGAGCCAGCAGTTCCTCCACATCTTCTGTCAGAGGGTCGAAGAAGAAATCTGAGTAAACAGGCCGCACACGAGGCATCTTGTCCACAAAACAACCTCAGCCGACACTGAAGCTGCTTGTCAGACATCTGAAGGCGCTCTGAACAGATTCAAGGCAGGTGAAGCTCGTCATTGGCTAATTGGCAAAAAAACACGCCCACAAGTGGAAGAAGCGAAGCAAACTCATTAAAACTGCTGCACTGTGGATCTTCACTGGTCATTTTTAGAGAAGAAAATGTTGATGTGTGTCTTATGAGCTGCACACACTGAACTGAAAATCTACCAGTAAAAGAAGTCTACACATGAGACACAAGTGACTCCCAACCTTCTATATACCTACCTACCTTTCTTCTTTATAACCCTTATAAATGATAGCTTTAGATTTGGTTTATGTCAAAATCTACCTTGCCACAAAGGGGGAAAAAAAGAACACCAATCTCCTTTTACCTGAATAAATGGAATTCAGTTCCACAGTTCTAGATATCATAAATATGCAAATGCAGTTCAAGAATAGTAAAAAAGTGTTAGAGGAAACACAGAGGTCACACGTCGCTGTGAAGAGTTTTATTAAGACTTAACAAAACGGGATGCCTGTTTGGTCTTTCTTCATTTCCGAAACATGCAGCTGACAAAATTTAATTCAAAAATTAAAAATGTTTTGCTTGAGTTTAGACCAACACAGGAATTGAAAAATAAATAATTCTTTAACATTGCATCTTTGCAGCTGATTGAAAGAAAGGGGACAATATGAAGTGTGACATCCTAATACTAAGACCCAAGAAGGACAATTCTCCCAAAACTGGACTTCAGGTCACCTTGCAAAAGCAGTTTGTTTTCTAAAGCAGCCTAACTGTTGGAACTGATCTCTGGTTTCAACTAAATGAAAATGTAAGGTCCAACAAAATGGCCCTGATGTCGGAAGGGACGTGATTTAATTGAAACTTCACTGAATAAAACTTTGCTGAATCAACCCAAAAGTCTATTCTAACATTTTATTACAGAAATTTGCAGATTATGTTTGGCATATAATGATTGTACAATACAGCCAGGACCATCAGGTAAACAGAAAAGGCATGAAAAAATATTTGTTATTGTTCATTTCACTTTGACCTCAAAAGGTCACAAGTCAAAAAAACAAAATAAAAAAAACAAGAAACCATCTGCTTTTACAGAGCAACAAAAAAGTGAACTGTCCATTAGATTTTCTCTCTTCTGTACTTAAAAAAAAAAAAAACTCCACACATAAGTGAGATAGAAGAGCAACGGGGGACATTTGGTTTCACATATTTAAATGAATGGCCAGAACAAAAAGTAAAATTGAACATGAACATAAAAAAGAGAAAAGCTTATGATTTCTTGATGTCTCAGCCACACAGACATCAGAGGATCTGATGGCCCCTCTGTTTCACGTGCCGCTTCCCTCTGACTACCAGCCTCCTTTGCCTCCCTTCTTCTTCTTCTGTGGTGCCTTCTTCCGTGTGGCCCCTGGGGCTGCAGGTTTCTGCTGTCGTGGGGGGACCACGTTGCTGGCGGGGGCTGTGGATGAGCCAGATGCTGACCCTGGTCTGGGAGAGGTAGGGGGGCTACTGGCCGTCTTACTGGCATCCCTGGAACAGACAAAGAGCCAAAGTCATGCTCAGTGAAATTTTTGTTCATTCTGGGAACATTTAGCACCTAAAATTACAGTTACAATTGTACAATTACAATTCACAGTTAAATCTTCAATACAAGTTGAAATGTGATGTGTGGCAAACCTGTGTACCATGTGTCCATCTGTGCCCTGCAAGTGATACTAAATTTTTGAGAAAGACTTTCATGTCGAGAGTTAGATGAGAAGGTTGACACTCCTCATGTCTGGTAGCTGTATTTTTGCACTTTGAACCAGGCTATCTGTTTCCCCAGTCTTTATGCTAAGCTAATTGCCTCTGGCTCTGGCTTCATTCTTCACATACAGACATGAGAGTGGTGTTGATCTTGTAATCTAACTTGTGACAAAGCAAAGCATATTTTACAGTCTTTCGTTGTGAAGAGTCACAATTTGTATTTTGGCCTGAACAACACACAAGCTGTTTCTTCTGCACAGCAGCTGGACACCTCCTCTGAGCCTTCATTGGCAGGGAAACAAAAGGACAATCTCAGGTGCTTTCCTCTGTTAGTGGAGGTGATTAGTAGGTTTCAATTACAGGAAATTGCACCCAGACAACTCTGCTGGCAGGTGATGTGCAGATGTGATTCAGGAGGTTACTCACAGCTCGGCTGAAGCTCCTGCCGTCGCTCCCTGTGTGCCTTTTCCAATCTGTTCCTTCTTCTTCCCCTTCTTCTTGCCTCTGTAGTAGGAGCGCTCCCTCATGGGCAGCCACCTCTCAATGTCAGGGGCCACTTTGGGGTCGAAGTTTTTGGGCAGTTTGCCTAAAAAGAAGATCAGGAGGAATCACTGAAGGTCACTGCAGCTCAGCATCATGTGAGAAGATAAACAAGAATTGTAACAACACATTATTATATAACACTAGGGGCTATTGTTTGACAGGATATAATCAGTAGTGTTACAGTTCCTACTGGTGGTTCACAGAGGTCACACATTTTTATTGCCATTTGATTAGTAATCATTTGTTTTACTTGAGAGCAAGTACCATTTCCCCCCCCCCCAAACAACCTGTCCCTCTAAGAACATGTATCAATGGCATACCTTTCTTCTTCTTCCTCTTCTTTTTGATCTCGCCTTGGCTGTAAAGAAAATGCAGACATATGAGCATAAATGAGGTGAAAGTGCACCTCACCCTCCCCACTCTCCTTTATATACTTTCTACAAAAAAACACGTATTTAAATTTAGAACATGTTCTGAACACCATGAAGCTGATGTGGAAGTCAGTGATGAGTGTTTACCCTTGTTCTTTGGGAAGGTTTTCTCCTGTGACTTTAGCAGCTTTTTTCCTGACGTAGGTAGCTCCGTGAGAGTTCTCCAGCTCGTCCACGTCCACGTTGAAGGCCATTGTGTCTGCAGATGGTAGGTGTTTGCTGAGGCTGGAGAGGAATGCTAAGGACAAACTGTTTCACATTGGCATTTCAAATGTACACCTTCATTTGCACCATCATAAGGTTATTTAGCCCAGCTTGTCTGCCTGTGGGTTCCTGCATTATAATTGTCATTAGATTATCATTTACTTCAGTAGGTCAAGAGGATACGATTTGGCTTTGTCTGTGTCCACCAGAGAATACGCCGAGATGAGTTGTGCCAGCGTGTGGATGTCGTTGGTGTTTTGCCTGTTTCAAGGAGAAAAAAAAAAATTAAACTTCACTGTTGTAAAAGACCATCACCTGAAATGTCAGGATTAAAGGTTGCACAAACACAGACTCTCAGTGCTTCATGAATAAATGCTTTGCCTTCACAATGAGTTTATTTTCTCTTTTTATAATTAGTGTTTTTCCTGCTCTATAAGCACCTTGTAATGATGTTTATGAAGCTGTTTAAGAACTTGACAAACATTTGAGCTGCTTGACATCCTGCCGGTTAGATGGCCAAACAAAAAGCAAAAACAGCAGCTGTGAGAAAACCTCCCAGGAGCACATTAAGTGTTTTTTTTCTCTAAATACTCCACACATGTTGAACCTGTAACTCACTTCCACAGCTGCTCCAGATCACTAATGGCTTCTTTCTTCCGTCCGTACTTCAGTTTGAAATTGGCAGCTTCTCGTACAAGTGCCAAGTGCGCAGCAGATCCTGGCTGTGGGGCAAAAGAACAGGCTGATTTGAAAGTGGAAACATATTCAGATATCGCCTCCATCGACTCCATCTGTTGGCTTGTCTTGTCAGATCAAAGTATTACCCACAGCCTTAACTACAGGAGGTGATTGGCAAGATTTGTTTTTTTGAAATGTGACTCCATCTTTGTTTTGACTTTTTTCTATAAAGCACTCACTGCTGTAATGTTTCTGCACTGCACTTTACCTGTCAATCAAACACAGTGAGTTGTAGTGACAGTGTATTGTTCTCTGAATGTTCTGTTGACACATTTTGACTGTCAGTGTCTATGTTAGAATTATTTCCCATGAAACAGCTGCTTAAGTGTTTATAACAGCAAATGGTAAAACGCTTTCATAGACCGGACACAGAAAGAATCAACTTGCAACAGAGTGACAGTTTTTTGACAGTTTTTTTGTGAGATGAAAACTAAACGTTGGACACAAACCTGTTCAGACTGATAGTGCTCAATAGCCTGTTTGAAAACGTCGATGGCACTGTCAATGTCTTCTTCATGGGAGTACATCGTTACCAGAGCTGAAACCTGAGGGGTCAAACACATGGTTTAAATGAATGGTAGAAAGTGTACTGGAGCAAAACCAAAGAGTTTACACAGTCATCATCAGCCATCCATCACTGAGAGAGACAACATTACAATACAAAAATGATCACAAACCCAAACAGAGTCTGAGTTATGAAAAACCTCTCTATAATATTGTTATATGGTTTCAGACTTACCATCCCTGATTTGTGCTTGAACTCTTCAATGGACCATAGGACATCACAAGCTTTTGTTACATGACCTGAAGACAGAGGAAAAAAAAGGCTCTTTATCATTTAAGTCCCCCAAAACAGAGTTTACAGGAAACTGCAACATTTTCAACTGATGTTCTGTCCTAAGAGAGCAGAAGTAAGAGCGTAGTGTCTGTCTGAACACATCAAACCATAATCAATGTAAAAACATGTCATTACCTTGTACTAAATAGAGTTGTGCCATTGTCAGTTTGATACCAGATGCACTCTCTGGATGTTGGTCTGAGAATTGCTGGAAAAGAGGAGTAGAGCGAACAATTAAAAGCCACAGCAAAGATACCTGAAATGAGCCTCTGAATGTAAAGCCATTTGCTGTGTGTTTTAAAGCATCTGTCAATACTATACGTATACTCATTTTTAGACAGCCTGAGTGGGAATGAAACATGAGCAAAGTAGGTGACTGACTTTACCCTTGGACTTTTACATAATCAGAAAGAAAAGTAGGAGGATTTTCTTAGTTTTTAGGATGTGAATCAGACTGAAAACACCAAGCAGTGTTGCTCATGTCTACCTGGAGCAGCTCGATGGCTCTGCCATGCTGCTTCTCCCTGCACAGCTGAGCGACCTGGATGAGGACCGGCCGCGGGTGACCCGGGTTCTGGGACTGAAGACTGGATGAGAGTTTCCTGCACTGGTCTGCCTGTTGACAGCAAACAAAAGTGTACCAACAAACTGTGATCAGAAATGGAATCAAACATTATTGTATCCTCTTCATCTGATTTGTAACGGCTTTTTAGCTGAACCGTACCTGGTTAGTGTACATCGCCAGGAGGGCTTTGTTGAGGTCAATGGCCTGCAGCTGTTTCTTCGCCAGCTTGTATTCAACACCTTCAGCGTTTGTCAGTTTCACCTTTTTCTTTGAGTCAAACACGTTTTGGTCCTGTGAAAACAGACAGAGGCTTAATGCAAAAAAATTGATATAGTCAGAGTTTTGCTTTCAGACTTTACAACTGAGACCAGATGTCAACAGATTCTCTGCAGTTTTGAGCATGTGGCGCTCAATTGGAAGTGAGTTAATATGAGGTTTACTGTAAGATCTCAACGTACTTTTGTGATGAAATATTTAACTTGGTAATTGTCATATACCCACCTTGTTTATTGTAATGATATTGTTGGCAGTCACAGCAAGCAGCCCGACATCTGATGGTCTGCAATTAAGAGCACAGATAGTACGATTGACACAAACTAGTAGGAAATCACTATTTGTGCATGGCCTGTTACACTGTTGAAAAGTACTCTCACACAACAAATTCAACATTATCTCAACTTGTGCGACATTCTCTTTATCTGCTTTTGGGATGTAGCAGGGATGTAGAAATGTGATGCAGCCTGCACTCACTTGAGCTTGATGACCTGGTTGTAGAGCTGCAGCGCCTCATCTGTCCGACCTTGTAATTGCATGACATATGCCATCTGAGAATGGATGACAGCCAGCTCTGAGTCTATGTCCTCCTCAGTCACATCCTGAAAGAGACAAAACAGAATCGAAGGTTTTGGTTGCTGTTCTGTAAGATAGAATCTCACAATATTATAGCTTTTGCAAAACTTATCAAGTGCTAAAATCAACAAAATTTTTCTGTACTTTGTCAGAGTTCATTATTTTATGATTTCGCAAGATCAATTCACAAAAATTGCAACAAAGTGTATCATCATCATCGCTGAAGTATCTTCCATTGTCTCATGGATGAAAATGTTACAAATTAATAATCAATTTCCTTGAAAACTGATGAGACTTGACCAATGATGCTTAAAGGTTTTAGAAAAACAAAGTGACACTTACAGAATCATCTGCCAATGAGACTCTGCAAAGCTCTGTGAATGAAAACAATCAATTAATGTCACATTAACAATGAATAAAATAGTAACTTGACAGAGAAGGTAGAGCAGGGCAGGACTGACCTTCTGCTTGTTGTAGTTTATTGAGGGCCTCTGTGAGTTGTCCTTGACCAATCAGAGCACAGGCAGCATTGTAACACAGCTCATACGTAGACTCAGGAAGGCCTAGATCTTCCTGCAGAAGAAAATAAAAAACACCATCTTAAACACTACAAAATGGAATAAATGCACAGTAATTTGTCTGGTGACACTTGCTGACATGTTTAGACAATCTATGAACGGTCTGACTCCAGTTCCAGTAAACTTGAACTGAGCACGATCAGACTGTCTGAACTCTTCTTCTCTGGTTCTCATATAAAGAAGCTGAAGCAGATTATCAGCATCACTGCAGAGATGTTTTACTTTTTTAAGCTGAGCTTTCAAAGTGACAGGAACTGTTCCACTGTTTGACTCTTAACACTTATGCAATCCGTTCTAAGTTGCTCTTGAAATGCATCAGTGTATAAGACTGAAACATAACATGCAGACCTGACAACACAGAAAGCATATAAACAAACTACAGTACGAAACACTGGCATCAAAAAGGCAAAAATGTAAATATTGTAGGGGAGTGCTTACCAACGGAGCTTTCTCCCACTGACTCATAGAAGCCACCACAGCAGCGAGGTTGGTCTTCCTCTCCTCCTCATACTCATCCTGGGAGTTCCTGATCAGATCTGTGTAGACAGACTTGCAGTCATCGTAGCGCTCCAGTCTGTACAACTGGACAATGAAAGAGAGAAAGATCCAATCAGCAGAAGTCTTTCAAATCTCAAAAGAATGTCAAACACCACAAGATTCAGTGATTAGATGGTTTCATGTTGAAAGAAGACAGAGAGAGAAAATTCAGAAATATTAATCTGACAATTTATAAAATTCACATTTGATTCTGCAGTGTCAAGGACCAAAAATAAACCGGTGGCCTAAGAGATACATTCAGCAGCTCTGAGCCAAAAATACACAGTAGTTTAAGATTTTATGGACAAATCGTGTGTTTGTGTGTGATGTTCCCCATCAACAAGGAGGGGAGAGAACATTATCTTTTTCCCTGTAAAAGTATACAGTCTCTAAATCTAAAGCACCCAGCTATATAATAATTGTCTTCTGGTCAAACAGCCTCACCACTTGACCATAGAGCTCCTTCAGCTTGTCGGTCTGTTCAGGAGCACCTTCAATGGTCTTCAGGGCACTTTCTACTCTGTTCAGCCGGTACTCGCAGTACGCCTTCTCAAATACAACCTCACTGAGAAAGAAGAGAAACATAAATTATTTCAACAGGCAGACAGTGCAATCCGCAGGACATATAATGAGGGCTGCTGATTGTTTTCAAAAATTAATGTGTTGATACGTTTTTCAATTTGATATCAGATTGAGTTTCAGTGATTGTCCTCCTACATTATGGAACAGTTTTTCAGCTGCTCTGAGGTTTACAAATTCATTGTTATTATGCCATTTGTTCAGTTTGCTGTATAGCTTACCTGCCGAGCACCTTTGAATGGGTGTTCATGACATTCAGCGCCTCTTTGAAGCTGCCATTCTGAATAAGGCAAACTATTTTACAGTGAAGGGCCGTCACATCATCCCTGTTTTCGTGCAAAACTACGACAGAAGAGGAGACACACACAACAGAAACTTCATTAGTAATGCTGATTGATGGAAAACATCATATTGTTAGGGATTATTAATAGAGGAATCAACTTGCAAATGTTTCTAACAGTTTGGTGACAGCGGACTGAAAGCTGATTAGCTGCCCACCATGATCGGTTAGCTGTAAAGCTAGGGACACGTCACTCATCAGGACGGTGCAAAACTGGGGCAAAACATTATTTAGTTCCTTCACATGAATCCTAAATAAACCAACTATCTTTTAAGTCACATCCCTTAAGTATATGGTTATGGGCAGATGTTTGGTATACGAAGCTCAGTCGGTGTTTGTGAGACCTGACAAGCAGCTGCCTCACTGCCGTTAGTTTAGCCACATGCTAACAGCTGGCCTTAGCTTAGCCGGTGAACTCAGCTAACTGGAGCCAGAAGAAACGAGCCGTCTGTCAACTGTCTGACCGCAGTTCGGGCTCCGTTTGAGGGTAAAAATGACAGACATGGATTCCTACTTTTAGTCAGAGCTTTCAGGGCTCGTGTGAAGTCTCCATTCTGTCCGCAGCGGTTCACTTCAGTCCACAGCGAAGCCACCGAGACGCCTCCGGTCGCCATCTTCGCTGAATGAGCCCACAGAGCGGCGGAAGTGGAAGGTGTTCGCATCCGGGTTAACAAAAACAGTTTTTATTTATTTGTTTTTTTTATTTATTTCTTTTAAAGTAAAACGAATATTGACTATATCGATAAACTAAGACGTTGTTTTAGTGTTAATAAAGGGTTGATATTTTGGAGATATAAGCAAAATATTGGGATTCTTACTTGGCAACGACGCAGACAAATGATGCCTTCAAGCAGAGGTAAAAAGTTCTGCATCTGAAAAGCAGCACGATTGGCAGATCAGTTGTGATGTGGTATTGAATAATAATACAAAAGATTTAAGTTTTTGACAACTTAATTTGAACCTTTTTGCCTTTATTTGACAAATGACACTGATATGATAGACTTAACTATATTTCAGAAGGAAATGTTGTACTTTTTCCTCCACTACATTTTGCACGTTTAGACTTTACACACAAACCATTAAAAAAGTTTATAAGACATGGTTTATTTTATAAATTTAACTATCCAACAGTATGTTAAGTAGTTAGAATTAGCTCAACCTCGATGATCTACAAATTAAGACGATTATTACACATTTATGCATCAGTATTGATCAGCTAATAATAACAGCTGTACTTGGCTTTAGAAGAACATTTTGCTGATAATAATTCTGTGCTTTTATTTAGTTAAGTGAGATTTTTCTGTGTGTTGAAGTTATAGTGGCGATATTTCCAGCAGCACGTGAAGGCAGCAGCACAGGCAGGGTTGGAGGTTTCGGTCGGACTCGACAGTCGAGGAGGCGGAACTGTTGTCATTCCTCTGGGCTGTGTGTCGAGCTTTTGTCCAGGAGAAATGGCTGGGATTAAAGGTAAGAAACGTCCACCTTTCATTTGGTTTATAAAGCCTCTGAATTTCGGCTCTGTTAATATTGGTGTGTGAATATAACCTGAGGACAGATGGGTGCGTTCATCGCGTCCAGCTAGCTAACGGTAACATGAAGAAGTAGTTAGCCGCAGGGCCAGCAGAGTCGTTAGCATTAGCTGAACAGCCTGTATTGCTTGGAAAGAATTAATAGCATATTAACATCAGCTGGTTGACACACATCAGACTTGTAATGTTGCATTATGACACCGAATTTAAGGCCATTTCTCTCAGTAGTATAACAACGTAGTAATTACCGTTAGGATGCTAATGCTAGCTGCACCTGACTTCAGGAATTAAACAGTCGCTGCCTGAGATGCTGAGCTTGTTTCGAGTGAGCTGCCTGGATTAGCTGCTGTTAACAAGCAAACATGTTCACTGTGTTGCTATTACAGTTGAACATGAGCCCATAATTGCATGGCTGAGATAGCAAATGTAGCTGTTACACGTGAAATCAGCTGATTCATCACATGATAGGGGCCCTGCTGCTGCTGCTGTGATTGTTCTGGGTCTCTGGATCCTCAGATTCAGACAGAAGCTATGAGACATTGTCCATGCAGATATTATCTTCTCCTCTGTCTGTCCTGCAGCTCTCATCAGCCTGTCCTTTGGAGGAGCCATCGGCCTCATGTTCCTCATGCTAGGATGTGCCCTCCCTGTGTACGAGTAAGTACCATCACACACCATGTGAGCCTGTTGTTGTTTGTGTGCGAGGGGACTCTGAGATCCACCTTTAGTGATCCCATCACAGGTTTACAGCTTTAAACACAGGTGGGAGCACATGACTGGATTAACCTGCCTGAGGGTTCTGGGGAATAAATGAGCTTCTGGGTTCTCAATATTGACCTGCCATATGAGACAAGGTGAACAATATAGTTAAGTTCTTTTCTTACACCTAGTTTTTCTCTGATTCTGTGACTTTTGTTTAGTATTTCTGTGGTGGCATAATACATGGTCACCAGCTATATTATGTGGTAATTTGTGGCATGGTATTTTCAGTGACACATTTGTTAGGAGCAGTTAACATTTTCCAAGATGGTTGAATAAAAATGGTGATTTAAGGGTTGATATTTCTGTAAGACAACTTAAAACTACATGTAAAGCTGTGCTGGTCTCATCCACACTTATCATTTTTCTGTTGCTATTTTTCATAGTAGGTAGGTAGTTATATAAGAAAGAGATGTCCGCTTTCTTGATCCTGCAAACAAAGCTCTGATTGGTCGACTGTTTCTCGAACTGGGTGCAACAGCCACCAATGGGCACAATACCAGACCTGTTTTTATCACAGAACTAATCTGAGATGTGGGCAGTATTTCAGAGGTGTGGTACCAGGCTACCATGCCAGCACAAGACTTTAAAACTGGATTTTGACACCCTATATGTCAGTGGATTTTGTACTTCAGTGGTGCATTTTCCCAAACTAAGTTCCAGTTTATGGAATTACCACAAACCAGAAGCCATGTACAAAAGGCATCAAGGATGTGTCAAGATTTAATTCAGAGATAGAATTCAAATGTATAGACTGTGTCAGAAGAGAGCCTGGTTGACTTTGCATTTGTATTTGTAGCCGACCTCACCTCCCCAGTGGAGTCGGATACGGTTGATTTGCGTATTCAAAACAACTTCCTAAACGAGGCACCTCGAGCTACAGCCCAAGATCTGGCTCTTGTAATCTAATCTCATTTCCATCTCAGCCATTTTTATTACACTAAATGACAGCCGCAGTCCTGCAGAATGTCGAGGAAGAAGGCTGTTAGAAAATCAATTACTGACTGATGTTCTCAGACAATTTTATCCTTTCATAGATGAATCAGTATCTGTTTAATTGTCAACCAATGAGTAACAAGAAACTCCAGTACAGAAATACCAAAGATGTGATTGAAAAGAAATTCATTTAATGTTCATAATATAGGCCACACTAAATACTGGCATAGCTTTTTCTACTTCAGATTATTTTTGTATATTTGGGTCTTATTTGGTTATATTTTGTTTTTTATAGTTGCTGAAACTAATGTAATTTCCAGTCAGGCTTACTGTTTAAAACTGTTTATTTTTCAAATGTTAAATGTCTCACTCAGTACATATAAAAATGTTTATGTGTTTATGTTAAAAAACAAATGTTGAGGGATACAGCATCAAATTTTTTTTCAAAATTGTTGTTATTGGCCTCAGAATTTAGTATCATCCAGGGTGTAGTTATTAGATAGTTAATAGGTTGTAGCTCCTCCCTCACAAAGAACGCCTGTGAAGTTAGATAATGTGCTGCCTGCTGAACAGTGTTTGGTTCTTTATCCTTCAATTCACATGACTGCATCCTTCATCGTCACAGCATGTGGGTATTTATCGCTCTTTTTTTCTCTCTCTCTGCAGCAAATACTGGCCTTTGTTCCTCCTCTTCTTCTACATCCTCTCTCCCATCCCTTACTGCATCTCGCGGCGGGTGGTCGACGACACAGACTCGGCCAGCAATGCCTGCAAAGAGCTGGCCATCTTCCTCACGACGGGCATCGTCATTTCAGCCTTTTGCCTGCCCATCGTCTTCGCAAGAGCTGAAGTAGTAAGTTACAGAAGCTTGTTAGTGCAGTTTACAGTCATGTCAAGAAGATTTTGCACTTACCACCACACATTTTGAAGCAATCCACTCTCATCATTAACCTTGAACTTCACTCAAAGCAGACACTTGAAGAACTTGTAAAGCTCAAAGTGTTTCACTCTCTGTGTTAGTTCTGCTGGAACACACCCACTTCATGACTGTCTCTCCTCATGTTGCATCTCAATCAAACATCAAGTTCTTACAAGAGCTTTATTTAATTACAGAAAAAGACAACTTACTGTAATATTCACTAGAGCACCAAATGTGGATCAATCTGCTGCTGAAAATAGTCCTGAACAAATGCACTATTTACTTCTGTTTCAGTAGCATTTGCCAAAAACTACAGTGACCAGCTGTTTTAGGAAATGATCTGGCCTTTAAAAAAAATCTAGATCTGGGTTTTGTCCTGGAAGCCATAGATAGAGTTGGGAAGTGAGTAACTAAAAGACTTTCTGTGTTTCTGTTTGCAAAGCTTATCGCTGCCTCCCTGACAGGTTTGGTTTTGGCTCCAGCAGCAGACTGTCTGAGTTGAAAGGAGCGAGCAAATATGTTAATTTGACAAGCGAGAACATTAAGAGACAAAAGTCAAACAAAACCAACGAGGCAATTTGTAAAGATTACTTTAAAAAATGATGTTTGGCTCCGTAGCGGAGGAGCCGACAGAGCTGGCAGATGCACCAGCTGCAGCGCGGGACATGATTAGCATTTAGCTGCTGGCTGCTGTTAATGTCCCTTCCTGCTGTGTGTCCTGAATATACAACTGTAGAGCAGCGTGTGGAAATGATTCTGTAAACTGTTGTTGCTGACACCCACTTGTTTTGGCCTAAATATGTGCTGCAGCCTGGCAGCACCCAGCAGCATTTGTTAACCTGAATTATTAATGCGTTGGTTTGCAGATCGCCTGGGGTGCGTGTGCTCTCGTGCTAACGGGTAACGTAGTCATCTTCGGGACCATCCTGGGCTTCTTCCTGGTCTTTGGATCCAACGACGACTTCAGTTGGCAGCAGTGGTAAAACAGCAGAGAGGGGGGACCTTAGTCTGAACTGTTTTTATTAGCGTTACAATTATTATTATTATGGTATTACTGTTTGGTTCTTGTTGTTGTTATTTATATGATGACCGCCCATCCATAGACTCACACCAAACCAGTGCAATACTTTCTTTTATCTTTCTTTCTTTCTTTTTTTTTTTTTACCGCCTGCATCATATTGAACTGACACAAGTGGGATGGAAAATGCTGACTTTCAGTTGGATCTTCACTCATTTTAGTTGATGCTCTCTGACTTCTGTGTTTGTGAGTTTTCTCCATTTTGTGTCTGCTTCCATTTTGAGCCTCGTAAACTGATCAGGTGATGGTGAATAACTGCTTATGGTATCTGTGAAAAAAGAATCAAGTTGAATGTCGAATAAGACTTAATCTGAACAAACTGGCAGGGTCATACCTGTTCAGGCTCCTTTCTCTATTTGGTAGACACTCTGAGAAATTCTGTAAAAAGCTTTCTCTAAACTCAGATCACAGATGGGTGTGAATTTCCAGTTTTTATGCTGAGTGAAAATCAGGAGAAAACTGATGGAAAATCTGCACAAAACTGTGTATTTCTTATGTTTGTCACAGTAAAAGGTGAAAATTCAGCTGATACAATGCAGATTTTTCATTAGCTTTCTGCTAATGTTACCGTCACTAAGCTGTGAAGCTGTGGAAGCGAACAGGTCTAGAAGATCAGTGTGTGTTCATGAAAGAACTGGGCTGTTTCTGCTGTCAACACTTCTCATCTTTCAAACCCTGTTACATGTGTAAATGTGATTTAAGTCTGTTGTTTTTCTAGTTTGTTCTTTCTTTCTGTTTGGGGCCATGTTGGAAATAAGTGTTTTCACTTTAACATGTTTTCCCTCTGATATTTTTATATCTACAATCTATAAAAACACGTCATCGCACAAAAAAAAGTTCAGGAGCAGCAGAATGCAAGTGTTGGTTTCCTGTCAGAACTCAGAGGAGAGGATTCATTCACCCTCACCATCACCACAGAGATCAAATTAAACTGACTTGGTGATTTCCCAGGTGCCAACTGGATGCAGGCTGCTTATTCACCCCGTTATTTTGCACATGATAGCTCTTACCTCTCTCTCGGTGTGGGTCAGCCTCACCTTGTCAGGTCAAGAAAGCATGAAAAGCCTATAGTAGCCGCCAGCTAGCGTAGGATTAGCTCGAGGACAGCGGCCTTGTTGGAAACGCAGCCAAGCTAAGAACTGGGCTGCTTCTAATCAAGGCCCGGTCAGTCACTAACAGCCCTTAAGCTTTTAAATGTGACTCCTTCAGAATAAAAGAATCCAGCGCCTATGCTCAGTATTAACGTCGTATTTCTCTCTAGAAGCACATTGGGTCCAGATTTGGCTCACAAGCCGTCACATTTCCTCACACCAGCATTTTCATGATAAAAAACTGTTTTGTTTTATGATTTCTTCTCAAGTTTTTCTATGTTCTCCGGCCTGTGTGAAGGAAAATTTGTACATTGGTTTGTGTAATCTGTTGGCAGCTTTGGGATCGGCTCAGCCTGCAGTCAGTCAGGTGCAGAGCTCCTGTTTAACTGCATTAGTGGCGGCTAAACAAGGAATTTAGCATCTGCTGCCTCGTTGAAGCACTGGTGAATGGAAGGTTGAACACTTCCTCTTTAGATGCTGATTTTTTTTTATGTTTGATGGCTCAGTTTGAATATGTGCTCTCTGGAAGATAAAAAAAATGTGATTTTTAGTGAGACTGAAGTATTATAATTTATTTTAACTGTGTCCAATTATTTCAAGACTTGATCGTGATCAGCCCAGAAGATACTTCAACCACTGATTTCCATGCACAGCAGATTTCCAATCAAAGTTTTTAACACTAATAATACCACGTTTGGTACCACAGTATAATTTCTACTTTCAGAAGCCATTTTTCTAGTTTCAAACCAGTAAATAAACTTGTATTAAAGGAAGAGTCCAACATTTTGGGAAATTTGCTTTTCTTTCAAGAGTTATATGAGAAGATAGATTTGACTCTTATGTCCTAGCTTAGCATAAAGACTGCAATTTCAAAAATATACCTACCAACACCTCTAAAGCCTTATATGTGAATTTCCCTACTGGTGGACGAATAAATGTTTATCTTATCTTATAAGCAATGAACTGTTGTTTATCAAGAAATAGCTAGAGCACATAACTCTCTCTTGAAACCACTGTATTATCATTTTGTATTTTGTGTGTACGAATAAAACAAATATGATAGATATGATCAGCCTGATAGTCAGTAAACTTTAGACATGTTAATAGGTGTTTTTTCAGGATAGCTGTTGACCCCTGATTCCAGCCTTTATGCTCAACTGACCCTTCCGTCACAGACACCAATATCTGTCCTCTCATCTAACTCTTGTCTGTCTCTATCTGCGATTTATAAAGAACACAAAGTGAAACATTGAACACAATTCTTACACTATTTCCTACATGAATGAAAAACTCTGTGGGAAGAGAAAAGCTTTGGAAATCTGCCTCAGGAACCTGTGGATAAAAACACTAACATCTGGGCTTTTATCACTACAAATTGACATTAACACTCAGTAATATTTTCTTGTCTGTTACGTGTCTCTTCCAGAGATCACAACCTCAGTGAAAGCATTGATTGTATTAAAAGCACCATGACGATGGCAGCTTTTTAGTTTCACTTTAAAATGTATTTAACCAAGTTACTGACTATTGGAAACTACTGACACACTATGATGAAACACCACTTTGAATCTGATTGAACTTGCTCTGAACAGTAGATTTAGCCACTGGTGGAGGTCTGTGGTTGGACAAGCAGGGTAACTCATGAAGTGTTCCTGACCGTCTGTATGACACTGTGTTCATTTTAAGCTCAAATGTTCTCTGACTCTCTGTTTTGTGGTCTGACTTTAACTCCCCGATGTGACAGAATCTGATGTGTAGATGGGTTTCTCTGTGTTTCTGTTTTAAAGAGAGATGTTACGCTTTGTTTCTCACAAATTTGGGAGGATGTTGTATTTATTTATTTCATCGGACGCTTCGTGTCAATGTCCAACGCCATTTTCTATCTACAACTTTTGTGTTCAAGAGGCAGAAGTCAGCATGGTGGTTTTCTTTTTTTTTAATAAACGCCATTTTTGAACATCCTCTCCTTTGAATGACTACAAATGCATTTGCTTTGCTGGCATGACTGAATCAGACACAGGCTCGCTCATTTTACAGGACTTCACAGGAAATAAGCTGAACTGATATGATCAGACTGGCCTAGTTAGTTTGTCTTGTTGGTGAGCCGAACTCAGCGCCTTCAGGAGAATCAGCTCATTACTAGACAGAAAGTCAAAACGTCTCATTATGCCAGGTAGAACGAGGTGTGTTAAACATATGCAGTGATTATTTTTAATTACAACTCTTTTATATTGAAGAGAAGTCTGGATATTCCTGTACCGACATCAGCAATTTATTAGTTGATTTAATTTCAACTACTTGACACCAGTTCTCTATTTAGCAAGTATAAGCACTATATTGACATTTATTCAACTATTTATAACAGACTATAATGTAGTTGTAATCAAATATAAGAGTTTATTAATGTATCTGTCATGGAAAGCATTTAGACCTGTTCACGTTTTGCACATTTTATTCTGTTACTGATTTAATTTAAAATGTATTAAATGTACATCAATCTACACACAAGAACCCATATTGAGAAAAGTCTTCATGTTACTCTGGGGTGGAAAACTACCTTCATATATACAACTAATAAACTCATTGAACAAGTAAAATAAATAAATCATTAAAATATGTAAAGGTTTATCTTATCTTATGCATAAATAAATACAGGTTTTCCTACCAGGAGTAGCTGTGCTTTGTCTCCCTCTGCTGGCGTCAAATATGATTGTAAATCCATCAGCAGCAGTAGGAAAAGTCCTGTGCAGTTCAGCTGTCACACCTTTTTGAGAAGAGAGAAAAGAACAGATTTATGAAGCTGGAACCATGAAGTGTTTCATGAAAATGACAATTATCAAAATAGTTACCAATTAATAGTCAATTGACAAACTGATTAATCAGCTAATCATTTCAGCTATACTTGTATAAATTGTTAGGGTAGTTTATAACAAAACACATTTTATGTTTTGTTCATATTTTATTTCATGTTTTGTTTTCAAAAATCCTAATGTACAGTAACTAGTAGCTAAAGCTGTCAGATAATTGTAGTGAAGTAAAAAGTACAATATTTCTCTCTGATATGTGCAGTAGTTAAGTAAAAACATTAAGTGGCATTAAAAGAAAAAAACTCAAGTAAAGTACAAGTACTTACAATGTGTACTTAAGGACAGTACTTGAGTAAATGTACTTTCCACCAGTGGTGACAGACATTAATAGGATACATGTATCAGACTTCATGAAAGATTTCATGAGATTCCAAGACTCTATTCTACTTGTAAACTACTAAAGCACAACACTAATCACACACCTGATGCATAAAGTACAAGACGTTATTAAATGTCAGTGGTATTTTCCTATATAAAATCTCTTATGCATGCAATCCTATAATATAAAAGTAGTGACCCGAGGCGGCTGCCAGACACGACACGCCCGGCTCAGCTCTCTCCTGCAGCACTCGCTCCCTCAGGGCAGAATTTAAAACTAAATTTGTGCATAACATCAGATCAAACCTTCAATTTGTGCATGAAAGAAGTCATAGTTTTCTTATTTGTTCAAGCAGAAAACCAGATGGCAACAAAACACATCAGGCCTGAACACACACTCACACAAAC
The DNA here is from genome assembly GCA_025331565.1 of Holacanthus passer. Classification (NCBI taxonomy): domain Eukaryota; kingdom Metazoa; phylum Chordata; class Actinopteri; family Pomacanthidae; genus Holacanthus; species Holacanthus passer. Next base: position 88,624 of record JAFREQ010000068.1, read on the forward strand.
ACACACACAAACACACACACCAGCAGCCTCGCCTCCATGTTATGAAAACAGCAGCTCGGATTAATGCTTAAACTCGCCCCCTGTAGGTGCGTCTTCTTTAAGACAGACACACTTCATGGACAGGCAAAGTGAAATATTGCAGGAGACGAGCACGCTGCGTCCTCTCTGACTGTGAGGGACACACCTGTCCCGCCCCGAGGGTCATGGGAAGGCGGGAGAAGCTTTAGGTCGGAGAGAGCAGTGGAGACGATGCAGACGAGCATGAGGAGGTTTTTCCGAGCTCACAGGGACGAAGACTGCAGTCAGATCCAGTATCTGACGGCCAAGTGCACCCGGCTGGCTCATGATAAAGGTAAGACAAGGAGGTCAGGAGTTTGACCTCTGAGAGCAAAGTTACACATTTACATTTTACTGGAGTAAACCTGTTATAATGACTGAGCATTATCCAAAGTGACAAAGTGACCAAGTCCCAGATTTTATAAAACACAGTACAGAGTAATGTAATCTAATGTAATGTAATGAGTAATCTAACCCATGTGGTACTGTGGTATCTTAAAGTTCATACTTCCTCCTTTTCATATTTACATCTGGTTTCATGCCACAAAATGAAACACAGAAAAACTCAAGATTCATGTTACTGTACCTGATTACTGTGAGCAGTAAGATTACTGCGGCAGTAGGTAAGAAAGTCGGTAACTTAACTTGGTTCAAAGGTCATAACTTGAAAGTGAAACTGTGCATCGTAGACTGTAAAAGTGTGTATTTATTTCTTCAGTACAGACAATGAGCCATTATAACTTCACTGTATAAGTAATCAGATTAGTTTGAGCATCGGCCAAAAACTTGTCTGACGGCATTGTTTTGTTTTTTCAAAGTTATGGATACACATGAGCTAAAGCTGTTTTTCTTGTGTTTCTTATCTTGGTCCGTGTCAATGAGCCGAATCAAAGAGTAATTTCCACTCTCTGACTGATGCATCTGAATATTTATTCAGGCCTCAAGAGGAAAGACTTGACAGTATTTCACAAGAAAAATACTAAATTACACAAAGGGCAGAAAAATAAACAGAATTTAACATAGCAAATTTTTTTTCTTATTTTCCACTCAAGTAATATCCCATTAGTTTAAAGCACAACTTAGTCTGACATATAACAAAAGCATGATTGCGTTAGTATCTGTGATAAACTGCACTGAAAATCAGTAAATTGTAACTGTAGTTGAGTTAATGTGATGTCTGCAATTAAGAAGTGTTTTAATCCTACTTTGTAAGAGATTATGCTAAAAACAACCTCATGGCAAAATGTCTGTTCTGTCTGTCAGGAGGGTTTTTTGTTCAAGCATATTTTTAGATTAATAGTTGTACATTTAGATAAAACTGAGAAATAACACACTATGTAATAATGTACTAAGTAACAGACCAACAGAAGAGAAGAGATGAGGACACAGAAAGAGAGAATTAAAAAGTCGTGTGGTCGACTGAGAAATCTGACCTTCATCCCCGTCCGCTGACCAGGATCCAAGAGAAAACAGAAAGCACTTCACTGCCATGAGAGCAGTGATGAGGTGACGGAGGGTGGGAAAGCCTTCAAACTCCAATGAGAGGAAAGTTTTTGCCAGAAATGTCAGCAGCTGACATACAACCCTGCATTTAAAGTTTTATGGTTTAAAACATTGTGGTAATTTTATTCTGTGGGCAGTTTTTTTTTTTTTTATTTAAAAAAAGCACTTTTTCATTACTGTTCATTAAAACACATTCAAGTGGCCACATTCAGCAGATCTGACTCTGGTTCTGCTCTTTGCGGCTGCAGCCGTGCTCGACAGGGATTTTCTGGTGTCCAGAGACAGAGAGAGGAAGCTGCACAATGACCTGCAGGCTGCGACGGCTCGACTCCACCACCAGGAGCAGCTGAACCTGGAGCTCAGGATGAAGCAGGACCAGCTCGTCTGCAGGATCCAGCAGCAGCAGGTGAACTGAGGACCAACGAACGAGGCTGAGCTTCTCTGATGGCAGGAGGAAATAACCTCTGTGCGTTTGAGTTTAAGATCAGTTGTCTACAGTTGTATTAGATCTTACAGCTGCTATAATCAATATTTCTATAATAACAATGGATCAAATGACTACATGTATATGATGAGCACACGACTCTGCAGTTTCTCCTCAGCTCTAAAGGACATTTTAGCATCTTTCAGCTCATTGTTTTTGTTTTACAGCAATTTAATAGAATAAAACATTTTTATTATCATTGCACAAGTACAACAAGATTCAGTTGCAGCTTCTGTGTTTGATGCTTTAAAAAACAGTAACTAAAGCATTCGGGAAACAGTACTTGTCTTCCAACAGTTCAAAAAGGCTTAAAAGCTGCAGAATTAGCTGATAATTCTCTGTGGCTTCATCACTGTGACTGACACCGAATCACGATTCCCAAAATCTATTACCTATTTCAACCTGAGACGTTGGTATTGCAAAGAGAGTCTTTTTGGAAACTCCGACTTCTGCCCAAACCAGAGTGATTTTTTAAATTAGTGTCATTTCACCTTGTAGCGTTTAACCTCATTACAATCCCATAATTTAAATCCACACAGCCATGACCATACCAGCAGGCCACCTATGCTGCAATTACTGAAATTACACTGGAATTAGGCTCCCAGTAAGTGCCAGTGTTAACATGCTGTATGTGTGCAGAGGCTTTGGCAGCCGTTACCAGCCTTTTTGTTCCTGGCTCCTCGACACAGGTTGGATAGGTGTGAGTTATGAGCTGCGAGCAGTTTAACTACAGAGAGATTTTATTTTCTTCTAACTGTTTTATCTCAATGCTTTTAGAGGCCGGGATCCAGTAACTCACAGGAAAAAAAGGAAAGACAAGAGAAAACTCACTCAAAAAATATGTTGTTGTTCTTTCACGTCCTGTTATTTATCTTTCAACCTCTAAGATTTAGTTTGTGACCTAAACATCGGCTGCAAAGAACTTATGTTTTCTTCCCAATAGTTTCGGATTATTTCAATTTCTGGTCATATGCAAAGGCTATTTTTGAATTTTGATCTTCACACTAAATGTGCACAGGTTTTTTCTGCTTCACATGCATCCTGTTTTTACCCGGTAGCTCGGTGGTAAATGTTTGGAGAGTCTGACTCACTAACTTTCCCCGACATAGGTTTGAGATCTTGTCAGGTTTGGGCTTGTCACAAACTCTTTCACTTAAAGGTGTGTTCAAAACCTATTATAAAACAATTCTATGATCAAGACAGGGAGCTCTCAAAAGGTTGGTTATGTAAGATTAATACGCATATAATATGTGTAATTCATGTATATTATGTTTGGGTGCATGTGTTGTCATGTACGCCTCTGTATCAGATGAGATGAAGCAGATTTTGGTTGTGCAAAGACATTGCATCAGGTATGTGTTGCTTACAGGTCTGTTCTTGCGTATGACCTTGTCTCCTCGTGTGTCCCCTGCAGGACCTGGTGGACTTGCTGCAGCAGCGCCTGGTCCTGCTGGTGGAGGAGAGCTCCAGAGACGGGGAGCTGCTGCGGCAGGTCGGCACCGAGCTGCTGTGTCTGCAGAGCTCCGAGGTGAAGCTGGAGGGCCTGGTGGAGGAGCTGCACGCCGAGGCCCATCACAGAGCCGTGGTGGCAGAGAGCCTGCACGCAGAGCTCCACTGGTAGGCAGAGAGAGAGAGAGAGAGAGAGAGAGAGAGAGAGCAGAGAGGCAACCTGAAGACGTCACTGTGGGCTCCGAGAAGTTGTGGGGGGCACTTTTTATTTTTTCTGACTTTATACTTAATGGATCATAATTAACCTAATAATTAGTCATAAAAAAATAATTAGTTGCCGCTCAACTAAAAGTCTGAATCCACTTTATTTAAAAGAATGAAGCAAGTCAGATCTTTTCCAGAAAAATACTTCATTCCAATTTTTGAAGTTTTTGTTAACAATAATAATCACTTTGAGTGTGTGGTCTTCAGGTCACTGTTGTATATCCATTTATCACTGTACATAAATGTTGATCATACTAAAATCATGGTGCACAACTTATTAAAAGTGTGCTTCAGACAAGAACTCGTCACAGCTCTGACCTGAAAAAATGGCTGTGTTAATCTGTTGTCCTCCTTGTTTTCTTTTAACAATGTTGAAATGTTGATGATTCGATTCAAACACATTCCTCCATGTTCCAACCAGCTGTTAAAACTGAACAAAATATAAAAAAGGAGCATTAACCCAGATAAGGCTGCAGACTAAGAAAAGAAACATTTAAATTAATAAGAAACCACCGACGTTCGATTACCATCTCCGGCGCACTGAGGCCAAGTGAAGCTGTCACCAGCTGCTCTGCAAACCCACAGAGAAGAACTTCATCTCAAACTGTTGTCTCAAGACTGAATAAAAACATCGAGCTCAGACCTGAGATTTAAAGTCAGCAGAAACGCAGTCGTCCTCCGAGCAGCGCCGAGCCTCAGTCTGCTGACTTTAAACCCCCGTGGAGAGCTGGTGTCAGGATACGTTATCACATCATGATTCCGGGCCCACAAGTCTGAAGATGAAAGAAATCTTAACATTAACAGAGAGTTTAATATTTACATTTTCACATTTGCCTTGAAAGTTCTCATCGGCTCGAACATTAAATGCACTGATAGAATCATGGAAACGGTGCTTGTTCTCTCGTCTGTAGCAAAGATCACGGAGGGTTGAAAATAGAAATCCAGACGAACACATACATTAGATCTGTGGAAGAAGCACCTGTGAAAACAAGGAACATTATTTTAGTTAAGATCAATGCAAAGCACCAAATAGTTGCATTTAAAGTGACACTTAAAGAACTTTAAATGAAAAGTCTTCATGCCTCTCCTTTCTCTTGTTACTGTTTACTTGAGTAAAGATAAAAAGTAAAGTATTAGAAACAACAGTTCTTCTTATTTCCATGAGTTAAAGAACTAATTTGATTGCAAACACTGATTATTTAAACCTGAAAGCAATGAAATTATTGTAGAGGTAAGGGAGTGCGTTTCAATGATGATGATTTAATGATGTGTTGATGTGTGAATTTAATTTGTTGCCAAATGTTTTTAGTGCATTATTATTCAGGTTTTACGTATTAATGTAAGAGATCAGGTGGAGTTTCAGTGTGTGGCAGAATGTCAACATGTAAAAATCATTAAATAAAGTCAGCTTGAAGTGGTTTTCTGTCCAGAAACTTACAATCATGATGCTGACAGCTCCAGTCAAATGAATCCAACGACAAGTAAAGTGATAAAATCTCTGTATTTGTCTCCAACAGTAAGACGGAGGAAGTGGAGGAGCTACAAGACGCCAACAAATCGTTGACAGAGGAGCTGAAGGAGTTACGCTCTGCTCATCAGAAGGAGGTAAGAGAACAAAGTTTGGGACAGAAACACAGAAATGAATTTAGCTGTGTGAGAAACAAGTCGGTTCTTAAGATAAGATAAGATAAGATAAACCTTTATTCGTCCCACAGTGGGGAAATTTGCATTTCTTACAGCTCTGCCTGTCGGAGCTCGTGCAGAACTGATGCAGCACTGAAGAGAAGCTCCACAAAAGCAATATCAAAGTTTTCTGCAAATGTGCTGACAGAGTAAAAGCAAAGAGTCTCAAAGTGAATCAAAACCTCCATAAAAAACTTCACCACTTTTCCACTGGTGAGCCGTGTTTTCTATATGTTCACTTTTCACTTTTCAACAATCGACTGTCATGATCAATTATTCTGCTGATTATTGTCTTGATTTATCGATTACTTACTTGGTCTCCAAAATAAGAATAGATTAAGAAATAAAGTAAGTATTAGCATCATAATACACCTAAAGTGCTGCTCAGTGGGTGTAATGGCACCTTTTGCCCAGCAGATGTCAGGATCGGACACTTTGTTCACCTCTGCCTTGGTCTTTTCTGGTTGAGCCTAAATAGATAAATAATGGATATTTAATGGTTTCATAATGAATGTGGAGTATTTCTCTTTGTCAAACTCGCAGCCAACTCCTCCAGAAATGATGCAGCGCAGCATCGTCCTGTTGCCAGCTCCTCCAATCAGATGTAATGGATTAACACGGCTCATGCTTTTCTCAGGCCAGTTTAGGTCAACGTGTCAGCGAGCCGTTAAAAAACAGTCAATAACAAGTCTGCTGTTGGATTTTGAACAATTAATCTAATGAAACATAAAACTCCCAAGGTTCAAATGTATGTACTGAGGCCAAATTTTAAAAAACTACAACCACCCCAGAGAAATCACTGACTCACATGTTGCTGGCATTGACTTTGTATTAATGTGAGTTCAATCTGGGCATTAGTGAAACATTCCTACACACTGTCAGGATTTTTTTTTTTTAAATTTACACTTGGCCTCAAAGACTCACTCCCTCGCTGGCCCCTGTTTCAACCAGTCCATCAACCAGAAAACAATCCAGGTCTACAATTATCTCTCCTACTTGACAGCTGCACAAGTCCAAGAGAACAAAACAGCAGACCGCCCGGCCCGAAGCTTCATGAGAACATTTATTTGTGATGGACCGAGTCGCTGAATTACTGCGAAAGTCCTGGAAGACGGAGACTGTTGCGTTCGCTCATCTTTCCCGATGACGGCAGCGAGTTCAAGAGTCACCGCCGTCGTTCACACATCACAATTAACCTCATTGCTTCCCGCTTTCTCGGTCGCATGCTGGTTGATGGGAACTAAAGTGATGCTGTCTGCTCTTTGAGGTGAGAGAGCTGCAGCAGGAGAATGAAGGAAGCCTGAGGAAACTGCAGGAGACGGCCGAGCAGTTCGAGTGGCTCTGTCAGCAGCAGCGCTACTGGATGGGCTGCGTCAAGAGGTCGGTGGTTTCTCCCTGAATGTGGTCACATGACCTTTGTAACCACACAAAGCATCTGAAAACCAACACAACACAAACATTAACCATAAATGTCAGATTGATACTAGAACGATTCTGTATTTGTGTTTTGTCTCTGCTCTTCAAAATGAGAAGGCCTCTGCTGAGCAAAGGTGATGTCAGGTATTTAAACACACCAAGGAAAATTTAAAGGAGTAGTTTAGGAAATCTGCTTATTCCAAGAAAAACTTCTAGTACATGACGTAACTATTAAAGAATTCACTTCAGGTGTGTTGGTTGGCAGATTTTTACCTTTGGACAGAGATAACTGTCAGGAGCTACATATCTACTGTGTAGACATGAGAGAAAGCAAAGTTAAACTATTCCTTTAACCATTTAACCAGTTTATAAATGAGGATTTATAGTTGCTTATTTCGAGGGCACAAATACTTAATGTGGTCATTCTTTTTAATGTGGGACACAAAAAAAAATCCCCTAAAACAATAAAAAACTATGAACTCAACATTAGAAAGTACAAGCTTCTTTCTACAGAATGTAAAAAGAGGTTAAGAGGCATTAACCTCACATCCAAACGTTCCCACGTCAGTCAGCCTCAGTACTGGAGATGCTTCCTGCCTCTTACTGCTAAAGGCTGATAATCTAATTTCTAGGAAGTGAGCCACTTTACCGTTCCTTATATTTAATTAGCCTCGATCTTTTTGTACTGGATGTAAACAAATCTGTTTCTACAGATTCAAAAACAGTCTGATGGAGGAGAGAGAAGCTCTGCTGCGACGGGTCGGCACGTTGGAGAAGACGGCTGAGAAACTGAAGAAGAGGCTACATGAGGACAGTTCCGCGCAGAGCGTCGTCTGCCCCCTACAGGACACTGAGTGCTGTGACAGGTGAGGACGAGTGAACGGCGAGGATGAAGTAGATCAGGCAGAAAGAGAGATACAGCTACAACATAAAGTATCACTCTGATAAAGCTTCGTATCTTTTTATCAGAAATCGTCTCTGGAGTGTTTTAAACAACTCCCACTGGTCATGAAATAAAGAAAACAAAATTCCTCCTCATCTGCCATCATTTTTATACATTACACTTTGGCCCACCCCGACAACATGAATTTACAACACATCCAACCTGCCTTTCTTTGTGAAGCACTGTAGCATCGTGGGATGCAGATGTAGACGCTGACCTGGAGTCTCAGGTGGAGACGTCGAACACGCTGTATGACGAACTCTTTAACCAGGTACCACTTTCATGTTTCTGCTCCTGACTGGTCATATATTGCATTTGTGTCTCATCTTGTTGACAAACTCTTTGCAGTGTATTTGCAGCATTTTGAAACCTTTGGGTGGGAGACGTGCAAGACCTCAGATTTATTAGGGAGGGTTAATATTCATCTGAGCATCGCTGCCAAGCCCCAGAGGAGTTGCTGCGCTGTCAGTTCTTCCAAATTAGAGTTAAGTCTTGAAAAGGGCGGCTAAGTGTGTTTTTGTGTCTTCTGTTGACTGGTAAAAGTAAAGAGGCTTTCAGGTGCCTGTAGGGGTCACTGAAAGCTCTTTGGCAACCAAACATGGAGCCTCAACAGTTCAGCACTTTTGACTTCCACAAACCTCCCGTGTGCATCTAATGATTATTTCCATTATCAAATAATCTGCCTGTCCGTTGTTTCATTTATTGTTTTATCTATAAATTGCCAAGAAGATATATTTAGATTGCTTGTTTTAGAACAGTCAAAAACCCAAAGACATTCCCTTCATACAAGATGTTTCACGCATGACAAAGAAAAGCATTGAATCCTTACACTGAGAAGTTGGAACCAGAAACTGGTTGACATTTATGCTGGAAAAAAATATTAATAGAATATCATAATAGTTGCCAATTTTCTTTCAATCAAACAATAATTGTTGGTGCTCTAATGTGAAGGTTTTTAAAAGAAACTGCTCGTTGGCTCTCTTTGCATTTTACTGTCTCCCTCGGACGGACCTTTATTTTAAGAGCGACCACTTCTATATTAAAACATTTCTGGATCGGAGACAAGGTCTGATCTGAAGACTGAAATAGAAGCCATCCAAAAAACAGGGCTAATATTCATTTGGCCATGACTGCCAGTCGCCACAGGGCTTGTCACACTGCCAGAACTCTGAAACTTCATGGGTACGAGAGTCTCATCTTTGTTTTTGTCTTTTAAAGGTTGCCTTTATGCAATCATCGGGTAACCGCAGAACGTTCTTTAAACAAGGCCCGAAGGAACAACACTGTAATATGTCCATGTCCACGGACAAGGGGCTCTTTCAGTTGTCACCCATCCGTCCACCGTGTCCTCCTTCTTAAGAGTTTTGCAACAGTAATTGAACATTTTGCTTCTACTGAACATTAAAGCCACTATAATCCATGTTTGCGGGTTTGTTCGAGCGATCGAGTCACACTGTGGCATTTTTTTGACAAGTCACTGACCTTTGTTATCATCTACCTATTAGCTACAGTTGAGTTCGATTTTAGAACCAGTATCTTTAGCGTGATCAGTCCAGTGTTTTGAAATCTCTGGATCGGAGGAAACATGTTCAGATCTCGGGGGTGAAACAGAAGAAATCTAAAACACAGGGCTAATGTTGAAGTGAGCGCAGCTGCCAGTCCACAGTGGGCTGCTCGTGGTGCCAGGACTTTCAGAAAACCCTCAAGGGAACCAAAGTCTCATCAGTGCTTTTAGTTTGTATATCTGCTGTGTATTTGAAAAAGGACATGCAGCAGCATTGCAGCGTGTCGTTGGAAGATGCTGCCATACCACATAACAGCCACTAGATGGCTAATACTCAAAATAAACACTGATAATGAATGAGAGAGTGAAAACAATGCTACAAAGTCTGGGAACAATTTAGATTCTAGAAAAACATTTAACTGTTTATTTCTTGTAACTTACTTGGCAGTAGGGGGCGCAATCAGCAGCTTGTTTGCGTTTCATGCTTTTTATGTCTTTAGATTGAATTTCTGAAATATTTCATGACCTTTTCTTGTTGCAATGGGGCTTTACTTACTGTAAACCAGGATGATCAGTGCCTTCAGCTGGAAACACACATTTTTTAGGTTTATTGGGTCATAAAATTGGACTTTTTCTGCCTGTTTTAAAAAAATCTACAATTTTCAATAAAGTGATGAGCCTCAAAAAGAATTCCAGTATATTACAACTTGGGTCTTGTTTTGTATTTTTTGGCTCTCTGTGAGTAATAATATTGAACACACAAAGTTCATCGTGGGGATCAAGAATTGCAGCAACATCTCGTAAAAAAAAAAGTCAAGCAGTGCAAGACAAGATTTCCTGTCCAGTGAGGGATTGTTAACACTTTGGTTTTGCTCCATTGGGACCTTTTTTTGTAGTGACGTCACCACATTCCCAGAACTCAGCAATTACTTTAGTCAGTAAAATGTTATCATAACCGTAATTATGGCCAAAAGTCCAAACAGACGATGCAAGTTGATTGATTGGATGAATCAATATACAAGAGAATTATTATCTGAACTCACGAAATGCTTCTGATCGAAAAAGTAAACAAGCTTGGAGAGGGTTTTTTTTATGTCTTTATAGAGGAACCTCATCAGAGAGAGGCTGCACCTCTGATATGAGGATTTATTAATGAATCTTTTCGAGCAAAGGTGCATAAGTCCTGTCGCTGCCTTTGTATTTTTAAAGATCCTCCATCTTCAGCGCGACCAGTTCAGTCTTTTCAAATCTCTGGATCAGATACAAGTGCAAATCTCCAGAGTGAAATAGAAATTCAAAACACAGAGATATTCATCTGAGGAGGGCTGCCAGTCCCCCGCGGACTTGTTGAGCTGCCAGGGCGTTCATAAAACCGATGCTTCGTGGGCACTGGAGTCTGACCAGTGTTTTATTTTTTCTGTCTGTCTGCTTTAAAAAAGTAAGACGGCTTTGAGGAACTTTTGATTGCGAGGCCATTTTACAATTAAACAGGAACCCCACAATGTCCCACAAAGACGTCCTCCAGGAAGCATTCACAAATCCTGACAGGATCTCAAACGCTTCATCCTCCTGGAAGATTTTTTTTGAAAAGGTGCTCGCTTTGGGATTTTTAAAAGCTCCCACATCTTCAGAGTGACAAGTTCAGTGTTTTAGAGTCTGTGGATAAGAGGAAGCCTGACAGACAGAACATAAGGCTGATGCTCGTGTGCTGCCAGTCCCCAGAGGAGCCGCCGCGCTGCCAAAGCCTTGAGAGATCGCTGATGCTTTCTGGGCGCCGGAGTCACATCAGGCCTTTTCTCCGTCTGTCCGTCTGTCTGTCTGTCTGTCTGCCGGCTGTACATGGCTTCCTCCCAAGCCGTCCGGGTCCTCTTCCAAGGCAGCAGAGGGATGACTAATAATGACTGGAGGGAGGTGATTGCCTCTGTGCTTCATTCCCTTCACCTCTCACAGGCTCTGCAATGCATTTCTCGGGATAATTATTCTGATTGAGTGCAGATGATGCAGGCGCTTTTGTTTTTTCTCCAGCCCCTGCAGAGCTGAGGGAGGGAGGAAACGTAGCTGGAGGAACGGGGATCGCCGGAGACAGAGAGGAAATAACCATGATAAAACACATTACCAGCACTGACATGATTCATATAAACTGTAGCTTCACACTCTGTCGACATGAGTGTTCCTCTTAGTTGCTAAAGAGATAAAATCCAAATAGAAAATAACAAAGACGTGTGAGTGGGATCCCAGTAAGGGTTTGGTGATTTGCAAGTCAAAAGATGTTGATGCATCTGGGTTGAAATGGGCTAAATCTGGTTTGAAAGTGAACATTTGTTGTATGTGTAGGTTGCATATAATCCACAGTGTATTATCAGTGAAACAGAAATGCTGCACAAGTGTGCGTGGGATTTTACATTTGAGTGCTTAGGTCTGCCCCATCTCAGCACTCTGTTTGTTACTCAGTGATTTGGTCAGATACTGTTCCCAAACCTTAGGCAAAAAGTTGAGACATTATTTTACATTATTATTTTAGCAGTAGGTTGCATCTTCAAAGATATTTCTGTGATCACAATGGTTAAAGTTTTGCCCAGAGCAAAATCAAAAACGCCACAGAGGAGGAGCATCGTGGATCAGCACAGTTTTTGTAGAATATTGGATTTAAATGCTTTTTGGTTTTCATCCGTCTGTTACCTGCTTATCTCTCAGAGGGTCACGGGGCTCGACTGTTGGAAGAAACCGGAGCGTTCGAAGAAAATGCTTCTTTGAGGCAACATTGCTGTACCACCGTGCCTCCGTGGTTTTTATCATTCTGGACAAAAAGCACTCGAATGTCAGATCACAAAAACACCTTTGAGGATGCAACCTGTGCGTCTGTTTAGGATTCATATACATGTTTCAGCGGCTTTTCATCAGAACCTACATTTTCCCTAAAAATTAAAATACAGTCACTGATGTGCTGTTAGACATCTAAGAAATGAAGCCCAGTTCTAACCTTGATATCTAGATGTCTTTTCACCTGCCATCACTGTGTTTACTGGGACATTTTACCTCTGATTTCCCTTCTCACACACTGAGTGTTTATTGTCTTTGGTCATCTTCACTTACCATTTATTTTTCTGTCCTCAGGCAGAAAATCCCATCGACGGATACCAAAAACCTCCTTGAGGACAGAAGCTTGGAGCCTGGACTCTTTTTCTCTTCCCACCTTCTGCAAACCAGAAGATAACAACTAGATGTTTGTGTGTGTGGTTAACTTTGTGGAATACGTCCCAGTCATTGTCAAAAAACCCCACAAAAAACTTGGAAAAACATACCTGCGAAACCACACGTTCATTGTTTTTCTTCTTCCATTGTTCACCTGTCTAGAAAAGAATCTGGTTCATGATAAATGACTCAATTCAACTCTGTACAGTTTGCTCTTGTCCTCTTTTCGCTGTGACACATGCGCATCACATGTGTTCCTAAAGTCACATTTTCCTGTAATTGTCCATTATTCAGACCTTGTAATCAACACCGCCAACAAGAGCAAAAGCACCTGAGAATGTTCCCTTTTGTTGTTTTGCCAATGAATCCTCTCAGCAGCAGCTGGTGAACAGAGGAAACAACAGACGCGTTCTTCAGGCCAAAATGAAGCTGATTGTTCCACCATCGAGAATCCGGGACGTCTCCACCCTGATGATCAGATCTCTTCACTTAGCACTTGGCTTTCGCTTGTCAGCAAGAATCTAAAAAGTATGTGAGGTGTCACTGGCTCAGATTAATGACGGCGACTCGGAGGCTTCATCACATGTGAAACATATGATGCACAGATGGCAACAACGGTTTACAGACAATATATGTTTGGAGACTTGATGTTAAAGTGTGAGGCTGTAGCTGTTGCAGGTTTTGCTCATCAAGCCTTTTAATGCATCTTATTCATTTTCATTTCATTACATTACACTTCAAGGTTGAAGTTTGATCTATTATGCATTTTAAAAGTTAATATGTTATAAATATGTTAATGCAAATTGCATTAAGATTTTAGGAACATTTGCTGCAGGTTTGAATGTGACACCACCAAGACTGAGTAACAAATTGAGTGACAACTACTAGAAAGTGATTGTTGCATTGGATCAAAAAAAATCCAAAATCCACTTGTAGTCACTTTTCAGTGTCGCACCACGTCATCAATAAATGAAGTCCAGGTGAGTGACAGTGCATGGGATTTTTTTTGTACTTTTCAAATTAACAAAACAATAAAAAGTTCAGACTAAAAGGCAAAACCTTAACTGTCAACACATTTAATTTGTTTTCCTACAGTATTAACCAGAGCTGCAGACTTGGTCCAAAACTCTCTTATTAACTCCTGGCAGCTAAAACCTGAGTAATGTTTTTATGGTCATCTTCAGGCACATTGACACACTCGGTTAAGGTCAGGAAGAGACTGTGGTTTTCATTAAATATTGAAAAAGTAAACATGGACTCGAAGCACGAAACAGGATGCACCGACTTAATAAATATTTAACAAAACCACAACCTTTTTCCTAACCTCATTCAATAGTTTTAACAGTCCAAACCGAAGAGCAGATGGGATGCAGGATGCAAATTCAGGTCTCAAGTGTCCAAATCCTGGACTTTGTACCCGTCTCGTTCTTGTAAACAGTTTTCAGCCTGAGGTTCAGCTCAGCACCTGAGTCGTCTCCCAAAACGCTGAATTTCATTAAGTCTCCCTGTGTGATAATGAGGGTGAACACCTCAGTTAATCCTGGAGATTAAGGTGGGAGTGAACTTCCAATGAAACGGACTTTGCATGAAATGGAAACACACTCCTTGTTTTGTTCATCTGCCAGTTGGGTCACAAACCTATTAAATAAAAATCTGAAGGGGGAATTTGAGGATTTAGAAATGGTGCAATGGGTCATAAAGGTGCAAATGTCTTCAAACAAGCTCAACAATACAAACTCTTTTCACTTAAAGACATGAAGACAATGAGGGAGGAAAGGAAATGAAGATGCTTCTTTAAGGAAACACAACCAGTCCACTGAGATTTTAGGGCAGATTTAGAGTAAAACTTTTTGCAGGCGTGTGTGAAGAATGTGAGTCGTCACCAGTTAAATGACTGGACAGGTGCTGGTGTGCGTTGTTGGGACTATCATTTCAAAAGTCTTATTTGGTGATGAGATATTTCTGCACACTTCAGTCACTGCAGCCCTCCAGTCTGGTGAGATTCAAGGTCACAACTGGATTTTGTGAGGATGAGTTCCATGAACTTCAGTTTATTTGCCATGAAATTCACTTGAATTGTAAATTTCCAGTCCCCAAACACACAAGATTTTGGAGACTTTTTGGCTTTTTGGCAGCTCGAGACAGGAAAAGAAAGGTGGTGTGCAGAGAGGGGCAAGAGGAAGAAGTGACTTTGGAGTCGGAGCGTCTCTGGGTACGTCACAGCATTTTGCAGACTTTGCAGAACAGGACAACTTCTGTCACAATGAAAACTTCGCACTGGGAATTGGATCAACTAATAGTGTATAAAAGTCATTGTGCATGAAATTTATTGAGTGGATTAAAGTTTGGGAAATGCTCTGCAGTGGCCTGGTGAGCAAACAGTCTACGTCCAGATTCAGGTTCTACACCCAATTCTATCAAGAGCCAGGTGGTCCACGCGCTCTTGTCCCTGAAAAAGCATGAACACCGCTAGAAAGGAATGTGCGCATGTATTTGAGGTTGTGTAATATTTACAAGTGTGGGACGGAGGTTGACGGGGCAGAGGTAACGCCGGCGAGGTGAGGCCGTCTCAGTCAGACGTGTCAGGCCGCAGGACCCGGCGTTACGTCTTTGTCACAAAGGTGTGGCCCCGGATTTGCGGCGGCGCCCCCGACCACGAGAGACACCGGTGGCAGCGTCGGCAGCTGCCCTCTGACCGCCAAGCGCCAGCAGAGTCTGACCTGAATGGGCTGTGAATGGCGGAGGTGTAGCCAGAGATTAACAACGTGCGGCAGCTGGAAACAGGTCGCGTTTGCACACAATAAATACTGTTGCACCTTTCCACGCAGAACGAGACCCAGACGTTATAGGTGTTATTAATAGAACAATTATAGGAACGGCAAGAATAGCATGTTTATGTCCAAGCGTCGTCACAGCCAGGGAAAACACATTACCGATATTTAACACCAGGATATTCCCATTAAAAAAGTGAGACTTGTTAAAATGGAGACCGGGAGACTCGTATTTCCACGTGTGACTTTTGTCTGTGCACTTGCTTGTACAAACACAGATTATGTGATACAAGTATGTACTGTAGCTTATGTGGATTATAACTGGCACCGCATGGGTTTGGAAAAAGTTTGGTTATTGTGAATAGAGAACGTTCATTAAACATTTATGAGGGTCCGTTTAGAGAAATATGCCTCTGTCTCTGCTCACAAAACAAACTCGGAGATGTTCAGCACATAGTTGTTTGCGGTTCGAGGCTCAAACTAAAAGACAAAATGTTAGTGAAACATGGAGTCACGTCGTATTCGCTCCTCGTGGAGATGAGACTTCAATCCAGCTGAGTTAAAAGTTGTTTACTCTCGTGTCCTCCGTGTGTACTGCTGTTTGGTTTCATCAGATTGATTACTATGGATGTTCTGGGATCTTTCCCTCCCTCTCGGAGGAAGGGGCGAACTGCTCGGCCGCATGCTAATGTAAAACAGAGCGGGATGATGCGGTTTTCCCTCTGACACTGTTTGGATGGGTATGTAAATGTTTAACGGTGGCGTGAGTAAACACACACAAGGGTTAGGTGTCGGGATTTTGAGAGGGCCTTGTTCGGCAGATGATCTATTCTGCGTCCAGCGAGCGACCCGACGGCACAAAGCTGCACGTAAACACCGAGCTATTCTTACCTTAAAGCACCACTGACATCACATGCGGAGGAATCCTCCACATAAACAAAACGAACCGCGGAGTCAAGTGAAAATGCAAACCTGGCAAAGATGGAGTTCAAGGTCATGATGCTTTGGCAGCGACAAGGAAACAAACACAGCAAATATTAGATATGTGATGTGTGTTTCAGAACATCAGGGTTGGAGCTTTTAGCTTTTCAAAGGTGCCAAAGTCACAAAGTTACAAAAAAGTTTCATAAAGCCAAGTAACAAATGAAGGGTTCAAAAACAGAATATCATTCAAACTGGTGCTGGTTCATTTATTGTAAGAATGGCTTTTATCTGTTTCTGCAAATTACATCTTAAGGTACATAACGACTGAGAGGAAGCTTTACTTGGTGCTCAGATGAAATGTCAGTGAACCTGTTGGCCGCAAAAACTGTGGCAGTAATAGAAAAACTTGTTTTCTTTGTCCTTCTGTAAAGTTGCAGTACAAATAACAGACTACTGACCATTTTTTTCTAGTTTGTTATTTTTGATTAACTATTATCTATATTATCATTTTCATTATTTTTTGTTCTTTCATTCACCTGCATGATGGTCGTCACCATGCTGGTGACTTATGGTGCATCGTTTAAAAGAAGATGTGAATCTGAACTGAGGATAGAAGGTGTCGTATGCTGTTCAGATTGTAAAGAGGCATATTGTGATGTGTGATATTGTGGGCTACATAAATGAATGAGACTTGACTTGAGGCAATGTAACCCGAAAGCAGGAAAAGCATGTGGCCACTGTACAGCATATACATTTTCATATACTTGCTTTCTCTTTCTTCTTGTTGGCCATCTGATTGTTAGTGTGTTTATGAAGGAGGCAGAAGAAAAGTGATCGGGTAACTATCACCAAGGGCTGAGCAGTCAGAGCTGCAGGTCCTCAAAGTTCAGGCCAAACTGTAAAGACTGGCTGGTGGGTTGTTAGAAGAAGATTAGACATAAATAGGAAGATACCTGTAACCAGAGAGCAGCAACTTCCAGCTTCTCTCAGGCCCTCGTCCCTGTCGCTATAAAAAGCTCACCTATGTGCTGCTTCCTGGCTCGTAGCCTGTCTGTCCTATAGCTTCAACAGGCTCCCTGCTCTCACAAAATGACTGATGTAAGCACCATGTGAGCGCGTCTGCGATCCAAACGAGAGCCAGTGTGACATTTCATTCTTCAGTGAGGTCAATTTGGCCGCTCTTCACTTCTTTAAGGAGCGTTTATGGGTTTATGGGTTTAGTTTAAGGTAAAAGTCGTGGTTTAGCCTGCGGAGCCGGGAGGAGGAGAACGGTTTGAGGTTGAGGGGATGAACGTCGACGATAAAGGCCGTCCCAGCTGTAGAAATGCAAAGCTGCGTGTAGCTGTGCGTCCACGTCCGTGCACGTGTGTTTCCTTGCTTGACAGTGGCAAGATGTTGACACGCCGTTGACCCCTGGCCGGCATGTGGCGGCAGCTTATTTTACAGCCCACGGGGTGACTGAAGGGTGACCGTGTGTGTGTGTGGCGGCGGCGATGAGCCCCAGACAGCAGCTTCAGCCGCCCGGACCATCGAGTGCACAGGTGAAGCACAGCGACAAGGTCGTTCCAGCGTCGGCCCGCTGGGAAGAAAAGCCTCCCTTTACTGTCTTATGAAGCCTAATATCAATGGTCTGGAAGACAGATGTGTTTTATGTTGAGAAATATACTTTCCACTCTATGGAGTGTTTACACTGGCGAGGCTTTTTGACTGATTTTATGGTGGCCGTTTCTCATTGTTATTAGATTGTCAATATTGCCAGTGTTCCTGCTAAATTTTGATAAATTGCTCTAAAGGAGATTTCCAGGATGACCTGTGGACCAGATGGATGGAAGCGAAAGCTGGAACCTTAATTTGATTTTCAGCTCTTAAAGCCACGTTTTTTTTTTGTGATCTCATTCATGAAGCAGTGACGCAGATGATGGCGCAGAGACAGAAAGGTTTTCAACCCAGAATCACATAAATTGTGAAAAAGAGGGTGAAAGTTCAACTATTGTGCACATCACGGTCTGTGTGATTCTTTATTTTCACATCGATGAATCCAGACAAATTACGATGCTGTTTAAAGGCAAACTTTGACATTTTTGGAAATACACTTTTTCACTTTTTTTTGCCAAGACTGAGAAGAGACGATGGATCATTCTCACGTCCACAGAGAGTCACAGCGGAGACGTCGTGTCCTGGACTCGGTTCACGAGCTTCTGTAACTCAGCGCAATCTCTCATTCAGCATATCTTTCATTGGTCTGTCTGAAAAATAAAGTGTGTTTCTGGGGTTTGCTGTTCATACTCTGAGACAGATCTGTGTGTACTGGAGCAGTTGGTTTAAGTAATTGTGATTTTGACAAAGTTAGAAAGTAAGAACTACAGCTTCCATCAGAACTCGCTGGTGTGGCAGAGCTGGCATTTGCGTCATCGTAGCTTGGTTTCGTCCACATTGATAAAACTCACCAACGCTCTCCCTAAAGTGATTTTTCCAATTTCTTAGCTGTGATCTCTGCTGTCTGAAGACTTTTACTCTTCAACAATCGAGCTATTCTGAAATCTGGAAAAGAACCTGGAAGTTTCACTTTGACTCTCTCTACTGTAAATATGGACAACATGAAGACTGGAAACAGGTAGAAACAAGAATGTGTCGAAAGATCAAAATCTGCCTTCTAGCATCTTTAAAGCTCAATAATTAACACATTTTATCTCCACCACAAAACCACAGTTTGACATTTTTACATGTGGTGTTTTGTACAGATTAAACAAATGAGACATGATGTGTTAATTCGTGAGCTTTAGAGGAGCGGGTAGATTTCATTACCTTTATACAGAGGCAGTTGTTGGTATCTGCTTCATATTTACTGTACGATCACGAGAGCGGCATCGATCTTCTCCTCAAACTTTACAAGAAAGCGAACATGTATATTTTCCTGCGGAGGTGAAATAACTCGGATCTTGACGTCAGACTTGGTGCAGACTCTGTTTTTGAGAGGCTGATTGCTCATTGCTGTGTTTGGAGACCTTGTCAGCTGGTGTCACTTTTTAAATGCTGACGTTCTCCTTCGCTGTAACACCGGTCAGACACCAGGCCGCGCTGCTGGCATCGATCTGGTGAACAAGGTGCACCAGGTTGTAAACATTTCCTCCTCAGGTTCTGGCTGAAACATCTGCAGTCCATTTTCTCTCAGACCTGAAATGCCTTTTGTGCCAGGGCAGGATTGTTGTGGAGGTTTTTTTTCCCCCTGTTCTTCATCTCTGTTTCTTCTCTTTTTTCAGACATCCAGCTTTTCTTTTGGCACCTTCAGAACGAGGAGGGGAGGCCTGTGGAGGATCCTGGGAAGTTTTCCTCAGATATCAGTCGTGGATGAGGGATGTCTCTCTGTGCCTGTCCTCCGCTCGGCCGTTAAAACACGAGTCGAGCTGCTGCCGCCTGGCTCCCGGTGGGCGTATATCATGTCGTGTGTAGAAGAAGCCTTGTCAATACTGTTTAAATCAGGACGCTCTTCCTCAGCATGTGAAGCCACGATGAAAGCTCTGCTAAAGCCAGGCATTAAAAAGCTCAGTGGGCTCACTCCCAGCCTCACATTTCTAAACCTGTCATGAATCAGAGCAAAGAATTTGTGCAGCAGCACAGAAGCATCAGCAGTGAGATCGGTCTTAACCTGGTGGGTGACTTAACAAATATGTTGTCACAATACTGGAATTTTTTCTTTTAATATGACAACCCTCTGCTGACAGATAGATTTCTCTGTTCATTGTGTGTGTACTTTGTTAAATCATGTTTTCTATGTTTAAGTTTTTCCATTTTCTTAAGTTGAAAAGATGTCCATAGATGTATAGGTTAAATCATTTGTCCTATATACATATAGATTGAATGGAAAAATGTGGTGCTGCACATCCAAGATGACTTTCTAAAAACAGACAAAATACATTCTCCGTGCGATGACTCAATCTGGAGTCAAAACGAATGAAATGAATCTGAATGAAATCAATGAAACTCAATGTGTGAAAACTCATCATTAGTCCATCATATGTATGTCTGAGGTGGCTTGGCTTCTCCTGTCACGTGTTTGATTTCTGTTATCTGATGTTATGCTGTTGTGCATATGTGCAAATACCAAAAAATCTAATCCAAGCTAATTTAACGCTTTTTTCCAAGCACCTGTCAATAAATTGAGTTTGTGCAACATAAGACACCGACTGACTTCCAGTATTAATGCAATTCTGTAGCCATTAATCCATTCATCATAAATAATGTACTTTATAGTCCAGAATTCTCATAAACTGTAATTTTAACCATCCTGATATATCACCTTACACGATTGCAGTGAAAGTCAAGGCAGCTGATGAAGGTCTGTGTCTGTGTTTGGACTCAGTCAGAGGTATTTCTCTTCTTCATGACTCACCCGGCCACTGGAGGTCCCTCTTGCACCAGGATTGCCACATCAGTGAAAGCCCATTTGGCACGCAGCGAGACATCTCTCAAATGTGTCTTCAATTAGCGAGCTGCAGTCAACACCATCCTCTGACTTGGAATGTCAGCTGAGCTGGAGATAACCGTCGTGCTTTTCTTTTATCTCACCATAAAAACCCCAGCGAGGGACAGCTCTGTCCTGCACACATTAGTGGAGCAGATTCAGAGGTGCAGATAACAAAAAAAACACACTTCTGAGGAATGCTTTTCACTTTTCACCTCACTGTCCATGTGACTCACGTTGGCATGACTGAATTACGTGGCGGCTCCCGCATGCGAAGTTTTGTGTTCAGGCTGCAGCAGGTCGGCTGGTGCTGCAGCAGCCGGGCCGGTGACCCTGTAATGAAAGGAGAAGATGAGAAGATGAACTCGGAGCACAGGTGAAGATTCTTCAGCAGCAGGGCGCATGGATGAAACACATGCATGTGTTACACTTCGATCAGCAGCGGCTTTGAAAGTTGTCACGGCTATAATGTCCTGATATTCAATATCCACACGTCTGACAAATTGAATGCACAAGAAATTACAAGAACTTGTTTTTTTCCTCTGGAATTTTATACACATCACTGTGAGAAAGTGACATGAAAACTGTCCACCGAAATCCAGACCAGCAAAAGTACTTCTGCACCTTGAACCAC
This sequence comes from Holacanthus passer, assembly GCA_025331565.1. Taxonomy (NCBI): domain Eukaryota; kingdom Metazoa; phylum Chordata; class Actinopteri; family Pomacanthidae; genus Holacanthus; species Holacanthus passer. Next base: position 109,910 of record JAFREQ010000068.1, read on the forward strand.
ATCTAAAGCCTGAATAGCTCAAATCATACCAGAGAGTAATGTACAGAGTCAAGGTGTTACGTTCAAATGCAGAGGAGACTAATGCAGCTCAACACAATGTTGTTCAGATCCTGGTTAAGATTAATAATCGAAAATATTTTCAGACATAAAGAAAGAAAGAATGTGTCTGGTATTACTGTCTGATATCAGCAGCACGGTGGTTAACTGGTGTGATTTTACACATTAACTGACAAATGAATACATGCATCCAGTCTCACACACACACACACACACACACACACACAGACACATATAGAACACGCACATGTATGCACTCACTCACACACCCACACACCCGTCCCTTAACTCCTGTGTAATATTATCGTAAGGTTTCCCACCTGTCTGCAGCTGTCAGCAGGGTCTTCTTGCTGTGGATACCTCCCACCTACTGCAGCACGCACACACACACGCGCACACACACACACACACACACACACACACACAGTAGTCTCCTCCCCAGCAGGATCAGGCCCTGACGAGCGCGATGACCGAGTCGTCCACCGCAGGAATGCAGTCTGCCCTTCTGCCAAAATTAGGTATGACAACAAACCTTAAAACATTCAGCAAACAATTACTGAAGCTGAGCTACCCTCCAGTTGTATCGTGGCCCATTTTGTGAAAACAAACTATTAAAAAAAAAGAACTCTGGGAGACCCGAAACTCTTTTTCTCTCCAAAACAATTTTGGGGTTTTTCCAAAATTGTCCTCCCAGTCACATCACTTCCAAAAGTATGTTTCGAATAAAGTGCAAATGTGGTGCGAGGCGCAGTCGCTGCTGATATAATCTGAAAAATATGCTTGTAATTAGGTAAATATTAATATGTTCAGGGTTGTATGATGTGTGTGTGTGTTTGTGTGCTACAGCACGGTGTAGACCCACCGTCGGGCTGTGGGAAGGTGGAGGTTATTGAATTAAGGAGACAAATGGTTCAGTGACAGAAAATGATTTGGTAACAACTTTCAGAATCATTTCAGTCATTTATCACACGAATGGAAAAAAACGCTGGTTCCAGCTTCTCATATTTGTGGAAATGCTGTGAAAAAGTGGGATTTTTCTTTGTTTTGACTTTTTTCAATAAAGGATTGATCAAATTATTGAAAACATAGTCCCTGGATTCATCGAGTTCAACTGTGAAACCATGTAAAAGTATTTTGTTGTGTTGCCTTTCAGTTGGAGCTTAAAGATTGTTTTTATAATGAAATTGGAATTTGACTGAGGGAAGTTTTTGACTCACACGACATTTTAATCTTTAGTCTTGACCGGCAGCCAATTTACTAACCTGTTGATAATTAACATGATTATGTGAATGTAATCCCATCTTTGAATGTCATAAGTACTTTTAATATCAAATATTGAGAAATGTTCTTTAAAACTAATGTTGGTATCTTAGCTACCAAAGAGGAAACACATGATTTTGTTGACAGTAAACAAGCTCAGGAGGTTTCTTGATGCGTGAGCTGAACTAAACAAGAACTGCATCGTGACATCGCGCACAAACAAAGGTGGGTTTGTGATTATTGGTACGAAATGTGTTGTTAAATACTCTGTAGACCACCAACACAATTTAAATCACTATCACAATACTAGTCAGGAACGTGACAGGAAACGAGTTGTTTGGACGTTGACCTTCGTATTTGTGTGATGCCTGTTTGTGTTGTCGCGTTTGCGGTCGAGGTCGGAGATGTTTTCTGTTCCTTATTTTAGTGACTTGAACTGAAGCTTATTCTACCGCTGCACTCTGTTTAAGTGTCTCTGGACGAGAGCGTCGAGTAAAAGCCTCCAATGTAAATGGAAAAAATGTGTGTGAAAGCTCTCGTCGCGTACTGTACATGCGTGACTGTGTCTGCGCTGGATCCTATTTGTGTGTGCATCTCTGTGTGTATGTATGTGAATGCGTTCGGTGTGTGCGAGTAAATCCTTCTCCACTTGCTCCCCGACGTCTCTGCCAAGCAGACGGGGTGACATGAGAATTGAACCATCTGCGTCTCCCCCCGCCGGCCCGATCGCCGAGCAGCCAGTAACTCGCTCCAGCTGTGTGGGAATGGAAAAGACGATCCCGAGACGTTCCAAGCGAACGGCAACCGCGATACAAAAGAATGAAGGACGGAGAAAGAACGAGAGCGACGTGAGACGAGGCAGATGGAAGATGGTACTTTCTTTAGGCTACTTGTCTTAACTTCTTGACCAGAGAAAACCTCACTCTTTAACTCCAGAGGCCTCTTCAAAGCCCAGAGCAGACAGGACGGCAGGTTTGACCCGTGCTCTTCTGATGCCTCCACGTCAGGACTGTCAGAATCACAGCAGGCTCAGAGCCGGAAACATCCAGAGGGAGACGAGCTGAAGGCCGTAATACTGAAGATACACGTCACTGTCACGGCACTTGTGTTTCTGAACACTCTCACGCATCAAGGATTTGGAAAAATGAAAAACATTTTCTATTTAATGCGACTGACTTATTAGTATCAGAACAGCCAAAACATAGTGTTTTATCATCCAATGTGATAGAAATAAGTCCTTTAACTGAGAGCTCACAGACTCTCAGCTCACTTTGCACAAACTCCATCTACAAATTGAAGGACAGAACTAATGATTTTGGTTGTTTTAACCCATTTACAAGTCACTTATACTTAACATTAAAGCAACCAAACATTGAATTATAAATGTATTTTTCTGCTACTTTTCCTGGCCATTAAAAACTTTCATGATTAATCAGCTAAATTTACCCAGTGGAGAACTACAGAGCCCATTTGGTTTGTATCATACATGTTTGTACCACTGAGAGATCGTTGACACTGAACACACAAAAAAATGTAGCAATGTGTTCAGTGTTGCCAGATTGGTTCGATGTTTTCCAGCCAAATAATTGCTAACAAAATGCCCAAATATTATCTATAATAAACAATACAAATGAATTCATTCAGTCATTGTGCTTCATCACAATTTTTCAATATGAGGTAATGATACAAGTCAAGTGCTCACGAGTGCACGAGAAAGCAGACTGAAGGCTACATCATACATTTCAACTATAAAACTATTCTGCATCTCTGCCATCTGCCTGACAACGGCCTTGACAACTCAAACAACAAAAACAATAGCTTTTATCTAACGTAGTAAACTGCAACAAGCGTCGACAGCGCGACAGCTCAACGTGAACCCCAAACACACATGAAGAGACCGAGAAGTACACAATCCCATGTTATCAAAAAGCCAAACAATTGATGTTGTAATGTTGCAACCATAGAGGTTTCTGTTGCAAGGAAAATACAGATTTGCAGAAACACTACAGCCGCTGTGTGTTTACAGGTCAAGATACGGGTGAGAGATAATGATGGTAACTCTCAGCAGAATGAATAGAAACCATGTCATATCGAAGTTGTGCTGAGGGAGTTGGTGTGTTTGCAAACACAAGAACACAATTCATGAATATATTTTAATATACAGCAATTTTTAATGTATTTAAAAACAGTTGAGATCGTGTCCACCCACCCAAGATCATTTCACCCCACACAATGCAAACCAAAACCGCCCAATCTGGCAACACTGACTGTGGCACCAGAGGAAAGGAAGAACGCTGCAGATACTGTCTCATTATTTTATATTTTAACATTTGACATCTTTGCACTGGTTTTATGAGGAAAATAAATGCATTCATCAAGACCTCAAAGATTCCCACAACATGAACTCACCACCAAAGACTGTTCTTTCTTCCCTGAGTTCAGCTCGAAGCATCACAGATTAACTTGCGGTTTGTGAACGTGTCATGTGAACTTTTAATACTTGGAGCCGCCCAACATGTGCAAAGCTGATCAATGCTCAGAATAAAATAATGATAAAGACTGTGGTGCCAGTGCAGTTTGATGAGCACAGAGACGTTAGAAAATGGAAAAAGAGCTGAATGGTTGAAAAGTTTAGTTCAGCTGAGCCACTGTCAAAACAGTTGACGCAACGCTGTCAAAACAAGCAGCTGTGAGTAAACCCTTGATTACAGAGAGAGGGAGATGTGTATCTGCAGTATTGTTATGGAAATAAAGACCTGCACGCTGCTGCATGGTTTCTGTTACAAACCGCACATTTAACCCCTCCGGTGATGCTCGATAGTGATGCTTCCTGTGCACGAGCTCAGTAGCTTCGCTCTCACGGTTTGATAACACAGTGACAGCAGAGCAAAGCTGCAGAGCATCATGTCAGGCTTAAAGAAGTGTGGAATACATGTTTAGATTTTGTTTACCCACCGTCCAAAAATAAGTGGTTTGGATGAAGATGTGCAACTAGTGAGCGAGCGTGTGCTTCGCTGTCTTCCTCCATGTACATCACGTCTGTGTGTGTGTGTGTGTGTGTCTCAAATTTGTCCTCGGTTAGTTAATTCAATCCATAAGCCGAAACTTAATGGTGGTAATGCACAAGACAAAATCTTAGTCAGTGCAAAAGAACAACATTTTTTAGCATCAGGCAAGAAACCGAGCCGCAGGGTCGTAAATCAGCTCCACTGTTTCCTGGCTGCAGAGCGATTGTAAGAGCGCCGCTGAGGCAAGTGTTTGGACGCCGCTTCTCATCGACGAGGCCAAAAACACTGCCCCGCGTGTCGCTGCAGCGGGCGCGTTTTCTGCCGCTGATGCACGCCGCGCACCAGCCCGAAGCTCGAATTTGCTATCAAAACATAAGGAAGATATTTTAATACTATTTTCTGCACAGTGTGGCTTCTGTACATCCATTAAATTGCCTCAGAGCTGAGGTCCAAAGCACTTCTGGACCACAAGCTCCCCAAAGAAAAACAACACATCGGAGAAGAAAGAATACCTATTCATCTGAAGGCCGACCTATTTTCTTTGCGGCCTGCTCACAGCTTTTTTTAAATAATCCTATATGGTCAGGTTTAAATCTTGACTTCATAAACGGCTGTTTTCCCTCCAGGTATTTTCATTGTCAATTAACCTGTGTGGATTGGTGTCAAGGGGCGGCGGTTGACTCCGGGACCCCAGACAGGTCGGAGAATGTCTGGCTGTAAAAGAGAGGAAGAGGCGTCTGGGTGTGGAGCTGTGTGGTTCTGGAGTCTGGGGGTATATGAGCACTCCGGACTTCACAGCATCAGCAAAGCCTGTGTTTTACAGGAGTGAAAAATAAGAAGCTTGCTTTGGTTCTCATGTATTTTTTGGAGGCCTTAAAAAAAATAAATGACCATGTAAACTTATTTTTGCAAAGAAAAACATGAGGATTGTAGTTCCATTGTTTTCCCAGGGAAGCCATGATGGATTCTGCTTGTTCTCTGGATGCACATGAGGAGATTTAACATTTATGAGCTGCATTTCTTGTACTGTATTTGGACTCTTTCCAAAACGCTTCAAGGAACATATTTGCTGACAAAACACCAAACTGAACTCTGAATCTGATTACACATCCACGAGCACAGAGGGTAATTTCCACAATCTCATCTACAGTCTGTAATCTGCAGTTGTAAATCTATCAGAGGGTTCTGCGTTGTTTATTTAACCACACCGTACAGAGTTTGTACAGTTACCAAAGAAACAAATGTTTTCGACAACAGACCATCTCCACTAAGCTTTGGAGGTAATTAGTGGGGGTTTGAATTAAGGCCAGTGTGTACTGTAGCATATTGTACACTGGCTGCTTTCACGTAACATGGACTGGAGAGGATTGAAGGGTGGCGGCGTTCCCAAAATATGATGTGACCTCTACAAAGAGCCCGATCAGAAACCGTCTTCAATCTGCTCTGGGGTCAGTGCAGGGGTCAGACGATGCTATGCTGATTGTGGCTACAGAAGCCAAAAAATGTTCAAAATGTCTAACAGATTTTTCTTTCGAATGGGAGTAAAAGCCCAGAGAGGTGGTTGGACTTCAAAGTCCAAGTTCACATTACTGTAAATATGAAGGTTAGAGAAGGTCGCTGGAAGGTCACAGGGTCAAATCTGCAGACAGCTGGGAAACTCAGTAATCTACTCTGACAAGACCCAGAGAGAAAAACACCTGTTTGGATCATTCCACAGGTAAACAGGTTCATTGGTAACAGGTGATAGGATCATGATTGGGTATGAAAGGTTCATCCTGGAAAGACTCAGTCGTTCACAAGCGAGGATGGAGAGAGGTTCAACACTTTGTGAACACATGATTGTAGGAAGGAGATTAATACATGGACTCAGGAACAACTTCAGAAAACTGTTGTCGGCCCACAGACACAGACGAGGTGATAATGGAATATGTGGATGAGGCTAAATGATATATTGTTTGTGCTTGATATATGTTGTATTGTTCCAAAATGGTTGCATATCAGGACCAGAACAAAATGCAATATTTACAGAGAAGAACTACGATGCAAACTCTTAAACTCTTATTAGATTATGTGAACACTGGTCAACAGTAGATCAGGCTACAGAAGAAATAAGTCAATGACTAGAGCTGAATGTTAAATGACATCTTCAAATAATCAGATCTGCGTTTTGCTTCTCTATCACACGACTGTGATTCAAACTAAAGTCAGTTCATGGAAGCTTTTACAGTTTCTGTTCCAAACACACATGTTTGATTGTGTGACAGACGGAGATGTGATTTAGTGCTCTGGTCTGTTTGTACTGAACAGAGCTGATAGTCACGGTGGTTGAGCAGAGAAAGAAAACAGCGCCACCTACAAGACCCTGTAGTACCCGTAATGTTTGATTGACAGGTGATCTCTGGAAGAAACATCACAGCAGTGATGGAAAACAGCAGAAGGGAGCAGATTATAATTCGAGGCAGGTTGTGAGCTCAAAATCTGAACACATTTTGAATTTTCATACTCACACCATGTTCTGACTCTCTGACAGAGGCAGTGAGAGTTTTCCAATCCCAGTGCCAAAGAGCAGTTCATGTGAAAGCAGTGAAGGCTGAGATTAAGACCATGTTTATCTGCTGCTGTGTTGCTACTGCAGAAATACACAGGATCTTCTATTACTGTATCTACAACATGGTTCACATTTTGTCCATATGAAACACAAACTGGTTGAACCTGATACTGAGACTGAACGGCCGCCATTGTTTTAGTCCTGCTTTCTCCTTGAGTCAGCTATTTTTTCTTTTGAAATCTAAAATCTTAAAAATGACCTAAACATTATTGAACATGTTCGTTAATGCAACTGCAAACATTCATTCATACATATATTATTCATACATTCATTATTCATTTGAATTATTTTCAACCCCAACAAATAACCTTTCCTTTGTGGATTTCCCCATTTGTTTCAGCTCATTCGCTTCACAAACAGTTCAGTCAGATTGAAGTGACAAAACTGTGAGGTCAAGCATCCAGCCACTTCAAGGGAAGTTATTTTCTTTAGCATGTTCGAACAGTACTTTGACTGAAGAGTGACATCTCATTTCAGCTGAACATTCAAACATTGAGTTCTTTCTCCAGCAACTTTTCAGGAGAGCACAACCAGACCTCTGAATCGCTAATGTTAAGATGTGCAATTCAGAGACTTTGAATCCAGCTCACAACTCTTCACAAAGGTAAACAGCAGCTGCATGAGTCCAGCATTATTTCAAAAGGACTAGCTAATGACAAATATAATCTTAAAGCGTCACAATAAAATCTGTGAAGCCCCTCGTCTTGCTCCATGTCTCTATCACACACATCTAAGTCTCCATAAGCAGCGCGACTTCCACTAGACCTTGTACACCTTTCAAACATTTCAGACCAAGTGTGTGAAAAAAAAATCCTCCTCAGGTGATGTAATTGCAAACCCAGCTCTATAGAAGCCTCCCTGGACAAAAGCAGGAGCCCGGAAACAATGAAATGAACAGAGCCAACAGGCCGTAATGAGAAAAGCAGTGCTCCACCTAATCCAAAGACTAATTCAGCCGCGTTGTAAAGCTGCTGGTGAGTATAATTGCTGTGATGGTGAACATGCCTCCGCTGATTTCTGGGCACAAAGTGTTGACTCGTGTGCCGGGTGGAGCGAGCTGAGGTGAGCGTTTGAGGGAAAAGAGAGAGAGAGAGAGAGAGAGAGAAAGCGAGAATTCATCCAGGGTGGCCTTTTCCTTCGCTCTTAAACTTTTTCCATCAGAGACAATGTGTGAACTTTCCAAATCTTTTATAAGTGTTGGAACAGAGCTGGAGAACAGATGAATTTCAGCGGTATTACCAGATAAATTGCAGTCTGGAAGGTTCCAAACGTAAATATCTCATGAGGTGAACGACGTAATGAAGGCAAACAATACAACATCTGTCAGCACAAACTATTGAAGCTGGACCAGCTGATGGATCTGTTTCTCTCTTGAATGCAAAGACCTTTACTTCATGGATTCACTTGATGGATGCTGCAAATCACATTTTGGTTCTTGGGGTTTCTGACTATTGGCTGAGGTTCACATAGAGATGTAGATGTAGAACTATGCTATATAACTATTTTTAACTCCATGTGTTTGCTAAGCTACTCCAAGAGACGATCTGTCTATCGCAGCTCTATATTTTTCTTGTCAACGAATCCAAAACCTGGCGACACATTAGGTTCGTCTCTAATATAATATGTTTGTTTTCAGTTTGCAGACAAAAAAATCAAAAGGGGATAAAATGCTAAATGAAAACGGTGATTTCCAACATGGTCTCACCAAAGAAGACAAAAGACTAAACAATAAAATGAAATCCAAAATTACAAAACCACAAATGAAACAACGCACGTCCACATCAAAACACTGAAGTACGACAAGGACAATTTGATGACTTATAAACGTGTCATTGAAAGTTTCATTATAAATCTGTGATACTCATATTGGTGGCAGCAGCTGCTTACTGTAGCTTTTCCACATTGTTACTCAGACAGAAGTAAATAGTGATATTAATAATGGTTGGTGTGTCTATACGGCACCATGACAGGGTTTGTGGGATTGACTCAAAAACAGTGTCTGTGTTCATGATGAAGGAACTTTTCACCAGCACAACAGTGAAGTTCATTGTGTTTTAATAGTTCTGGACAACAACGCAGCTCTGTGGAACAACATGTCTCAGACTTTGGCTCCACAGACGAGTCTCGTTAGAGGGATCGATTTATTGTTGTTTTTTGTCTTTTAATGAGATTTACTGACAATAAGAAAAATATAGAACATCACCAGTGATGCAGTGTAATGTACTTTAGGGGAACTTCACTGTGTTTGAGCAGCCATGATTTGTCGGGTTCATGCAGCTGTAATGTGGTGAAAAATTAAAGCAACACATTGTGAAGTACTGTGAGCAAATACTGTCCAACCTGCATTTCACCGGTGGAAAAAAGGGAACTGTGAATACAGACCTACAGCTGCTACTTCCCTTAACAGATTAATATTAAACACTTTTCTCTGTTGCATCTGAAGCATCTAATAAACTGTGCAGGTTAATATCATACAGGGCAGCCAAGAGCATGGAAATAATTAATGGAAACAATGATCAAAATCAATGATCAAACCCTGATAATGAGTAAACAATAGGTCCTTGTGTTGCAAAAATTCAAGGCCAGAAAGTGTTTTATGAGAAAGAAGTGCTGAGGTAATTTTCAGGAGAAGCCAGATTAGATTATTTTCCTTCTTGATGCAAATCTCACAGAGGCAAATCCCAGTTTTGATAGCATCTCCACGCTTCACTTCTTGTACCTTTCGTCTGTTCATCATCAAACCACATTGTTCATCAAGACAGTGAACGCATCATGGAGGCAGAGTAAAGTCTTAATGAAGGAAAATATGAGCTGTTACTCATAAAGAGGCTTTTGAGCACCGAAATGTTAAGTGTCCAGAAAGTCACTTCAAATGAAGCAGAACGTTCATAAAAGTGGTAAAACTGGCCATTAGTTGAAAAATGCAGCAGTTCTCATGTTCAGAGTCTTTTTTTTTATTCATGCTTGCCAATATATACCAATTTATCCTGAAATGTCCAAGATCTAGTGGACTATTTTTACTCTCCCTCTCTGGGAGTGGAGACCTCCAGACCAACGTAATTGAGCAATTTTTTTCACTTGAGGAAATAATTCACCAGCAGACTTTTTTCTTCTCTCTCTCTTAAGAATTGGCCCTTTTTTTTGCATTTATTTAGTTAAACTGACCCCTGAGGTTGTGAATCAAGGTTCTGTGATCCCTCCATTTCTATCTGAACTTCCTGCAAAAATACACAGCACGGAGGGTCTTCCTGTATTCCCCCTTCACATTGTTGAAGAAAAGTTAAACAGAGAGAAGCCGGAGTCACCGCAGCGCTGACATGAGTGCATTCACAGAATTCTCTCAAATTGCACAACGAGACAGGTTTGACGGCTGTGTGGTCTCGCCGAGCGTTGCCTCGCGCCTCTCGCCGGCCCCGTGACCAGTGACGTTTGTGTATTCTGGGCCGCGGTGCGGCCCCGAGTCCAGCCGGTGTCAAGGCTCTGGCCAGACAAAGCAGACGAAACCGGCTCAGCCTCCAAAGGAGAAGCACGACCAAGATCAACAAACAGACCTAAATGCGCAGGAGGAAGGCAAAATAAGCACGACACGGACGGCGTTCACAGCCTGTTGCAGCGCGGTTGGATCAGCCTTGGAGGTAATCCCGGGCTGCCGCCTAGGAAATTGATTGGCTAAGAAAAACAGGTCCGCAGTGGGCGAAGCGTTCGGGTGAGGGTTTATCTAAGAAGTGGCTCTAAGCCGACATTATGATAATTAGATCAGCATGTTTTTCATTATTGCTATGAAACGAGACACCTCATACGAAGCCCCCGCAGGCGAGAGACAACAACACCAGCCTTGTCTTTTTCAAACAGGAGACAAACAAAGGGGTCAATCGAAAACACTGGTTCCCGATCGTTTTGGTCCGTGTTCCCTTCACACCATCATTTCAATGTTTTTTAATCCTGAGGGCGAAAAACTCTTTCAGCATTTCACAAGATTTGAGGAAGTGACAGAAAATAAATATTTTGTGTAGTAGAAATGATTCAGACTGAAAATACCTCAACAATTATTAAATGGATTGTGCTCCAATTTTGCACAGACATTTATGATCCTGAGAAGATGAATCCTAATTACTTTGGCGAGCCCCTTACTTTTCTTCTGACACACCAGCAGGTCAAAGTTGTCATTAATCAATTGAAATATCTGATTAGCAACTACATGAATTGGCACAAAATTTGGTCAGATATTCATGTCTCCCTAAGAAACTTTTAATCTAATGCCATCATCAAGTCAAAAGTTTAACTTGTCACAGTCATTGGTCAAGAAATTGAATGCAGGTTTTTCAGTTAAAGAAAGTTTGATTGTCAGTGTTTTTTCTCCTCTATTTTACATTTCAATTGTCCATTTGACAGTTTTTACGGTTATTTTCTCACTTTGTTTTTGTGTTTACTTGTTTCCTTTACTAATGCTAACATGCTAACATGCTCATCTAACCTCTGAACCTAAATACAGTTTTACAGAACGAAGTCTCGCTTCTTCGTCTCTCCTATATTTTCAATCATTTTTAGAACCTTCAGATTTATCTTGTGACCTCGTCGAGTGTCCTCATCCCCACTTTGAAAACCACTGTTCAACACGTATCAGCTCACTGAAACGGTACAAAACAATGCCTGCTTTAAATATCTCACTTTAAATGGCACTTGTGAGTCGATGGTAAAAATAGAGGCACTCACACTGTATCCTTCCCCAGTGTGTAATTTTGAAGGTATATCATTCAGAGGGAAAAAGTGGCCCGAGGATTTAGACCCGGAAACCCTTTTCGGATGTGCCTTTCGGTTCTGTAAATAGTTTATAGTGTATGTGGTTTCAGGATCTTTATGGTACAGCAGGCCACCTTGGATAACCTATACAGAAGACAGCGAGCCCGAGCGAGGGACGGGCTTCTCTGGGCTGTAAAGAGATCAAGCTTTGTGGTTTTGTAAGAGATACAGTAGAGCAGTAGATCATTACTTCGAATGCTACTGTGACATTTATCAAAAACCAGCCAAAAAATGAGATCATAATACGATTAAATTTGTGACGGCAGACGATTCATCTAATTCTCCTCTTGTTCCGTTCCTCACTTTCTCTCGCTCTCCTGATGAAACTCGTCAGCCTCGGCAGCTCTCCAGCCGCCGCCTCTCCTCGCTGCTGCTGCACTCGCTACAGCAACAGTGACCTTTGACCCCTCCAGGAAGAGGGGCACGGTTGAGCTATGGCTCCAGTAACTTAGTAGGTCCATTTCAGCGCAGTTCAACCCTAAACAAATAACTCAAGGCCTGTATTCTTTGAACCTCGCAGCTCCCCAGGTTTCCAAGGTTAACGCCACTCCTGCTTTGCAAAGTGATCTATAGTTTCATGCTTTGTCGTTTTTATCGAGCCCTCTGCCCCCGCGGTCACACGGGGTCATTTCAGTCCACCACATGAAACCATCAGCGGTAACAACGGCGTAATTTCCCCTCGCTGAAAAACTAATGGTTACACACACTCAATAAAAAGGGTTCTCAAATAGCTCTTTGGACGGAGAGTAGACCTGGTGTAAGAATCAAGTCAGACTGGAGGTCGCGGTCTGGATTTCTTGAAACTGATCTGCAGAAATTTAGCCATCACAAATGCTAAATGAATGGGAGTCACAGGGGCGGCTGCGATACGTTTCATAACTCTTGGAAACGTCAGCGTCAATCAACATCAATCAGCAGGACGTTGCTTTATGGTAAATGATGTTGATTTTGAACTAATGTCAGCGTTGCCAATCTAAAGAGCCTCCATATGTTGCATATGTTGAAATGTAATTTGGGGTCCGTCGAGTTCTGGCAGGAAATATCCTCACAAGAGCCATGAATGTGTAGATGACTTGTGAAGAACGCGTACCTGCACAGTCTGCTCCGTGGCCTCGCTTTCCCGAGGTCATTTATAATTTTTATTGGCTACTTCAATACTTCAGTTTACAAATGAGGGGCTTCAGTCCAAAATACAATTCATCCACTTTGGAAAATATTTCCATCTGTTATTAAATATCCTGTGAATGAAAAGTTAGCGTTTTTTGAACCAAGAACTTGAGTTACAGACTGTCTCCTGACAAGCTACAATCCCCCTAATTGGGTTTAATTTCGCGCCAACAATGACTCGACTGGAAAAGGTGTCAGACATTTGAAACAATGGATGTTTTATTTTAAAACAAAACATTATCAGTCTTCGTCGGGATTTGAAGCCAACGTTCAGTCAGCACATTCATACCTTTGACCTGGCAGCTCCGGCTGTTAGAGGATTTCCACTGTTTTTTTTCCATTTCAGCTGATCTGATGCACAGTAGATCTTTTTGTACTCATCATGTCGTACGGTTGCGGCCTCGGCTCAGACCTCTGAATCGCTGCCCACATCTCAAATTTGTTTAGTAATTCAAAAAGGCCTGGTGTTATGACCATTGACGGCTTTTTCTCCTGCTTGTAGAAACAGTCTGTGGCTCTACGATGTTATTACAGTCTGTAATGTTATTATAGAGCCACAAACACAACATCTGACTTTGTTCGTTTCCTGTTTCCTCCTGACAGTCGATTGGTTTCTTTTAACTTTGACCACAGGCGTTCCTGAAATTTAAGGGCAGAATGAGAAGCCTGTGTTTCCATTGCTGTGTTCGAGACGTTTCAGGGCGTCGACCTTTGAGCAGTAGGTGTGTGGCTCTCAGCCAATAACAGCGTGCCGGGTGCGAGGGCTGCAGGTGGATGTGCCGAGGTCACGTCCGGACTCTCGGTGTCGCAGACTTTGAATATCGTGCTTACAAACAGCAACTGACAAATTCTACTCGTTCTGCCTTTAACCACGTTATACTATCCATGATGAAGTCCCCTTAAAAAAGGAGCAATTTTAACCCAGAACATAATCTCTCATGCACCAAGTTCAAGGAGCACCAAGTATTTTGTGACTCTTACTGACCTCGACTTTTATTTATCTATCAATTATTATTATATTATAACATTAAGGATTTATTAATTAATTTACTTGATTAATCTTATTATGCCATTTTCAGCTGTTGTCCCTTTGTTAGATGTTAAATTAGCCATTAAAACAGCAATAAAACAACATGTAAAATCACAACAGGAGAAAGAGAAAACATGAAGCAGCCGAACTAAAGATAAAAAGTAAAGTGGGTGATGCGCAGAGTCAGAAACGTACAAAGCAAGCGATTAATCCCAAACAGCAACACGTTAAGCCGACAGTCAGCAGTTTAAACATGATAACATATCGTCACATCACAGAGAAGAAGACACAGATAAAAGAGGGACACAAACTGACACAGACACAAACTGAAACTGACAGATCTTTGGCACATCTTGCACTGACCTAAATGATGAAGTCACAAGAGTCAATGCAAAAGACTCTAAAATACTTCTCGTCATCGCATAAAGAGAATCTGAACCTGGCCAAGTTGCCAGCGCTAATTGGCCTGGCAGGTATCTCAAAGTCATTAGGTGCTATGCAACAGAGAAAATATTAGCTGCATCTTAATATCCAGGGAGGAAAGATAACATTCACGTTATATCAAGTTAATCAGGACATTATCTGTTATCTGAACATCTCCTACATGTTGTACAGGAACATCCTTGATATATGTGGGAGAGCAGTAGCCCAGTTTACACAAAAGTGTGAGCCTTCAATTCATATTAAACATTTCCAAACCGCAGTGATACTTAAGTGTCAGCTAATAAATATAAACGAGGAGGCCGTGTCAGAGATTGGTGGAGTCCTGCTTCCCTGCTCTCTATCAGCACTAGAACGTGCAACACTTGGATTGGATTACAATGATGCTAATGTCTTTTGGCTCTTCTCTTCGGATATGATATAAAAATGGGAGTGATTTTGGTGGGAAGCAAAAGTCTGGGATTTAATAAATAGCCCCCAAAACTTCTAAGCTTATCAAAAATGAGAGCAGCTGTGGTTAGAGGACAGGCGAGTTGCGCTTCGGGCCCGTCGATGGTCACTCGGTCTTGCCAGCGGTGGTTTTGAGGATGAAACGCAGCTGCTTCCTTTACAGCTTGAGACGGTGAAGACTCGCTGGACGGACATGAACTGGCTTGTGTGAGGTCCTGAGGGGGGAAAGAGACCCAAACCACAGCTGCAGGGCAACAAGCCATACAAGACCCACGTCTCTTCACTTCCTCGCATCTACACCCGTTTCCTGTCTGAGTGGGGATATTATGCAGCTGATAATGACATGTAAAATAATAGCCGCGCAGATGATGAAAACACTTGACCTCCGACCTCGGGGGGATTTACATCCGACCTCAGCAGCGCGGAGAGAGAATCTGCTGCCGAATCAGTGCCTTCCCGTCTTGTTGTGTGGCCTCAGGAAAGCGTGAAAGGAGGCTGATTTCTGCAGCCTTGATTCGGGATGAGAGAGAGGAGCTGTGGTCACAACTCAATCTGTCCCATATGGGGAAGATATGAAGCTCGAGGGATGAGGAGAGTGAGGGGAGCTGTTTCTGTGGGTGTGTCTGGCCAGACAGGGACAAGACTGTGGCGGCTCAGTCATGCTCCAGCTGAGCGGACCGTGGTGCGACAGACCGAAGCATGACAGGCAAAGCTGAGTCGGGTCGATCTGGTTTCATTTAACTTTTTTATTGTTTATCGGCATTTAATTTATTGTCCAACAAGCCTGAAGAAGAAGAGTGTGTGTGGCACACTGAAGGTCCTCGACTCAGAAAAGAAAAGGGGGCACGGTCCTGGTTTATATGGTGACACATGACACATAGTCATGTTACCACTAATGTGTATCTAATCTCATTTCCCCCTAAAAGTGTCTTGCACAGTATTCAATCAAATGCTACAAAGTCATATGAATATTAACACCCTCTATAGCGGCAGGTTCAGATGTCGGGTCGGGAACGAAAATGGGCGTCGGGTGCAACAATCAATCGTTTTATCCTGCATTGTTTGTTATAGTGGTCAACAGCCCACACTGCATCTTGGACGCCTCCTGACATCTGGACAAGAAGACGAGCTTGTTAGAATTTGTTTTTGCCATGACTTCTCCAAACATTGACCAATAGCAGCAAGGAACTGAACTGTGAAACAGAGGAAAGGTTCGTCGCCACTTCTTTCTTTGCAGGCCTTTCTGAAGACGAGACAGTCAGTATCACACACGCCAGCATTGTTTGCTTACATTGTTGTTCCTGGAAGTCTTAACAGTCTTTGTTCAGTACGAGGTGGTTGTTTCAGACTCAGATTTTTCGTGTCAACGATGGGTTTCAAAAGATTTCCATCAGATACTATTTCCCCACGAATCTGCTCAAATGCTGTTGTGGTTCCTGTAGCCAGACGACAATGTTTACAGTAAACAAGAATGGCTCAAAATAAGTTTCCACCATCAGAAAGTGAAGAGAAAAATGAAAATGAGAGGGTTTTCTTCATAACCAAAACTATGAGCCATGAGATAGAAAGACAGTCACAGTACTTTATTAATCCTTGTGGAAAATTGAGAAATACTGCTGTGGTACTTTTGGCTTATCCAGTAGCCGTAGTTTCAATCCCCGCAACAGCCAATCCATCAGCTGACATGCTGAAGTGCTGGGCTTTTAGTGAGACAATGAAGTCCTCCCCGCTGACGTCGACGCGGGAACACAAGCCAAACGCCTCGAATGTGTTTATAAAATGTAAACGAAGAAGGCTGAGAAATGTGTGTACAGTAAACTTTGGAGGATGACGTTCCCTCCTGGAAAGATACCGACCTTTCAGATTACAGGAAGCCTTCAGGATGCCTGTATCGCTCTGTGAGTGAGAGGTACGGGCCCCAGCTGACACCAATATCATCTAACTCCTCGGAGGCAATAAAAGAATAAGAGACTGATACAAGGAGGGAGGATGATATTTTACAGCTGGGATGATCCTTTCTTATTTTGCCAATCACTGCGCAGCGTGGAAAACTGTCTATTTCAGTCCTTTGGTGTTGGTGTGTTGGATGAGGTGTAGGAGGGGTCTCCCCCAACAGCTGAGCTGACTGGAAACGGTTTGTAATGAGAGTCAAATGAGCCGTATAGCATTATCATCGTGAACGACACCGTGTAATTACCTCATTCACACATGGACGCCATAACATTTTGAAAAAGGCCAGTGATTGTGGATGTGTGTGAGTGTGTGCACGCGTGCATGTAGTGCAAATATGACTCACTGCCTTTGAACCCAAACGCTCGCTAATGAATACTCAACAATCCAGACCGTATGTGTGTGTGTGTCTGCCTCTGTATCTGTGCCTGTGTTTGTAGTCGGCCTCCAGATATTTAAAAAGAAAGCTGGCCCTCTGTCAAGTCAAGCTGGTCTGAGATCACACCAACGGGTCCAAGAGAGGGAGTCAATCTGTGCATATGATCATCCACCAGGTCAAAGGTCACGCTCCAGACTCTGAGAATGCTGTTTGTCAGATTGATGACACCTTATAGACACATTTGGATGTTGCTGCGCGTCTGGATGGACAACAAATGGTGAAACCTGACTCCTGCCGTGGCGCAGTAATAGATATGTAATGTAATAGAGGACTCTCGTGTCAAGTGAAGCTACAAAGGAAGTCGTTGCACCACATTTGCTCATTTCTATATTTCTATTTCTAAAGTCAAGGATAATGTTTGTTCTTTTGAAAAAATAGAGCTTTTTTTGTAACGTGATCCATTAAATCTTGTTCAAAATTGAAGAGTAAACACTTAGCAGCTGTCATGAGATATTTCATACTCCCTCAGAACTGAGCATTTTGGAGGGCGGTTCAAGATTCATTGAGTGATGTCTTGTTTTTGGTGGAAAATGCTCACACCAGGCTCGAGGCACAAAGTCTCTTTCCCAGGAATAACTGGACTCTTTGAGAGTGAAGGTGAAACCTTGAGTTCGGTCCATCTCAGCCTGTCGTTATTCACTGAATACCTTTTTGATAGGCAACCCTCAGCGTGTCCTGGGCATTACTCTGCAACAACACCCTGAAAAAAAAACTTTACTTTGCACCTATGGAACAAAACTCTGAAAACAGGTCCGTAATAATGTCCCCGTCCAATGATGGATGGCTCGCTGAGGCTGGAGAACTGGCAAAGTGTCTGTTTGATTTGGACGACCGGTCTAAGCATCTCTCCAGGTTTAGTTTTTCACTACGTCCCGTCTGCTCATTTTACCTCTTTGTGTGTTAGTTCAGCTCTCGTTCTCTCTCTCTGGCTTTGATATTTTAATCCACGGTCACAGTCCTAGCTGGAACAATAAAACCATGTGGGGTTTAAGTGCTAAAATCTGACAAATAGAGCTGGAAGTAGTTTAATCATCAAGTTAGCGAAGGAATGGAGTGCAAGATACTTTTATGATTTAGGATTTAACTTTTGAAAAGGCAATAAAAATGGGGAAGCAACAAGTAAGGACTCATGGCTGAGATTCACTGAATCTTATTAGATTTACTTTTTTTGATTTAATGGTGGTTAAGAAGTGATATCCAATCTGAAACCATCATGGTTTGATTCTGGATGGAATATAAATTTGTCTGCTGAGTGAAAATCGCTGCCGCCACGTATCAAAACACGCAAGGAAGCAGTGTCTGTTTTCAGTCGTCGCTGTTTTACCTACAGGTGAACCTCGAGTTTACGGCCAACACGAACATACACAAAAGAAAAGGATGTTTTACGGTATCGACGCTGAGAGGAGACCTTCTGTTAACATAAATAAGAAACTCCTGGGAAGAGACGTTTCTCTGAGGCCGACTGAATCCTGCGCACAGATTGCTGTAAGCCCTTTGCGGCCGCAATCACGAGGAGCCCGGAGCAACAACTCACGCCATCAAATACAGCTCCAGAATCCCTGAGATCGGGAAACACATTTTTTGTCAATAAGCCAGAGACGCTAGTAAATCGCAAAAATTGACAGGCCGCATTCAGTTTTTAGGATAAAATAGGGCCGAGAAATGACTGTGGTTTACCTGTGAGAGTCCTTGGATTGGAAAAGATTTAACAGCGCTGCCTTTTGCTTGATTTTCTTTCTTCTCTTATCTACAAGCTGCAAAGGCCTGCAATCAGTGTTTAAACATACAGAAGTGATGGACAGTGTTCAAGCCAGGATGGTCGGGAACAGGGTCAAAGGGTCACATTCGAGGGGGTCACAGCTCCATCCAATGAACAGTACTGTGGAAACAAGTGCCACAAAATAATATTAAAATGATATGAATGTTCATATTAGAGACACTGGACATAACTTACTTAGTGTTCAATCAAACTAGAGAAGTTTTAGTTCCAAATTCTAGTATGCAAAAAATTTGAGCAAATCATACGTCGATGGGTTTAATGGGTTTGAACTGCACCACAAAGTATTTACCTTTTCTGTAGATGGATATTTGCAGTCGTGCATACAAATAATTATCAGTTATAAACAAACAACCAAACAATTGCATTTTCACAGCGTACATACATTAGCTACTCTCAAGTTTCACAAACTGACAAGATGCTTCTCAGCTCTGAATTCTCCACAGAGAACATGGATGTGATGAACTTCAGTAAAAGTTAAGTTGTGAGAAGTTGATACAAGTGATAAAATATAAGAATGAGCAGCAGTTAACCTTCCCTTGATTTTCTAGGAACAGTTAAGCTCAGGGAGATTATTGGGACATTTAATTTTTTATGTAAGACTGTCGTCGTTGCAAAGACTCAAACTGTGGAGACAAATCCTTCTGATCTATCCTTTATTAGATCACGAGGAAATTCAGGAATTTTAAAAACAGAAAAATGCTTTGGCCAAAATCGTTAGTGTCCACATACATTTTCATTTTGCTGCATCACTACACATTTCACCACATGAAGCCCTGTCTGGATTTTCCTATTTCTGCAGCACTTGTTTTTCATCTGCAAACTGAGAGACAGGAGACGGATCATCACTCATCCAAAACGCTGTGTGCAAAAGAAACAGTAGTACAAATCAGCTCATGAGCATTAGACATCTCCAATCCACATGTGAGGCATGAGGATATGCTGTCCTTGGAACAATCAGCTTTCCTGCACTTCTGCGGGCCAGCGTGCCCTTTATTCAGCCGCCAGAGCTAATCACACGTTCAGCCAGATTCAGCAGGGTGTGCTCTGGCATTTATTTAAAATGGAGTCCGTGGCCAGGACGCATCATCGATGATTCAAAGGGCCTGGTCTCCGGCACAGGCTCAGTCCCTCAACTGCCACATTCATCGCTTCAATTATCCTGTTACTTGGGACGGAGCTAAAACATGAGATCACCGTGAATCAAGCCACCTTCGGTATCTTGTGATTGTGCCGACCGGCTGGGAGCGCCGCTGTGAAGTGACCTCGTAAAAGTCACATGCAGGCGCTAATTTTACATGCACATTGAGGAATTTGCTGTTTTCTCCACCACGTGACCAATTTGAACATTCGATACTCTCATAATTCGGTCTCGCTCTATACGGAGGAAAAAAATCCTCAGTCGCCAATTTTCAGTACATATCAGATCTGGATCAAATTATGCATTTCAAAATAATGTTCTTAGCCTTTTTCTAAATCGTATTAAAGCAGCAGATGTGTGAAGGTTACTGTATGAAGACAGCGCCAGCGAAGATGTCAGTCAAAGAAAAGTTCATTTAATTGGAGTTTGGAAATGAGAGAAGTGAAACTGAAAATAACACAAACACTGTGAACATTCCTGCGTTGGTTTAGAATAGATTCAGTCCACAGCGTCAAAAAGAGAAATATGTGCAGACGACTACTGTATATTCACATTTATGTCTTAGGCTCAGGTGTGAACGACAAATGCAACTGTATACGCTCACAGAAGTGGAAAAGCAAATTGTGAAATTCACGTCGGCTCTGCCTCCAGGTAGAGTCGGTTCAGCTTACAGGGGCCACAGGCCCCCGACTGGATAAACACGAGTCCTGGACCGGCACCAAACTTCGTGGCTTCAGAGCTCCATGTTTTGCAGCATCGGCAAGTTTTGATTCCAAAAAGGAAACCTTGCCATTACAAGGCAAGTGGGCAATGAAAATTCAATTAGCGTCCCACACCTATGGCGCGACGCAGCGGCGGAGTGAAAGAGTCCAGCTCTCCGCTGGAGGCCTCTCTTTTTGAGAAGCACGGCTCCAGTTACCGTTTGGATGGAAAGCGCAGTATTCCATATCCAATTATCTGAACACATCGACACATAGCTGAAATTATAGATCTCATCTTGTGGTTTTGCTAGAACGGGGTCTCATGTGAAATATGTCATGTTAATGGTTTGTTTCGCCGAGACGATAATAAATAAACAAAACCACAGTCGAAGCCGTTGGCTTGTCAAAGGTTGACAAATTGGCTATTGTTGAAAGATGGCTTTTTAAAAATATAACAAATAAGAAACATTTGGTTAAAGGAATATATTTTTTTAAATAATAATATAGTCTGTCAGACGCTCAGTATTGAATAATCGCTACCTCCGTCAGTGAGCTGAAGCAGACAGTGAAATTCTCTCCTCTGGCAGAATTACAATCCAATTGTTCAATTTAAGTGTGCCTCTAAATTTTCTGTATTAGCCGTCTGGGAAGGGAACACATGGTTCTTCCACTGGACATTTTTGTTCCATATGCCAAACATTTAATCCTGGTGCGTTTTTAAGATCTACACTTACGCAGTATTTAATCCTTTGCTTTCTTTAGTATTTGTACCACGGCCAGTTACAACAGAACTGAGATAAATTTTTATGAAATCAGCATTAGACCGGGGTCATTTCTCACATAGAGTAAAAGAAGCCTCATCAAAAGTACTTACATTTTTTCTGTAGTATATGAGTATTATTACAATATCTCCTGAAATCAATATTAAGATGAATTGGTCACATTTAGCTCAGTAATAATAAATGAAACAATATTTTTCTAAGATTCTTTCTCATATTGATTTTATGTAATATAATAAACAGAAAAAAGTGTATTATTAATCTGAATCAGGTTTCAGATATTGGAACAAATTGCTGTTTTCCTACAGTGTTTACATTTATCTTCATGTTACACTGGAATGTGTTGACTGAAGCCATAATTTAAACCACTGACATTGTTTCTGGACCAGTTATTTTTCATTTGCACCCATGAACCGATCTGTTCTTTCTAATCACTCATAGTGAATCATTTGTGTCATTTACAACCCTGATTCAAAAAAGAAAAAAAAAAAAAAAGACCTCATCAAGTTCATTGATTTTTATAAATATCTGCTTATTCTGAATTTGATGGCAGCAACATGTTTCAAACAAGATGGACAGGAGCAACAAAAGACTGTGAAAGTTGTGGACTGATCCAAAAACACCTGTTTGGATCCTTCCACAGGTAAACAGGTTCATTGGTAACAGGTGATAGTATCATGATTGGGTATGAAAGGTTCATCCTGGAAAGACTCAGTCGTTCACAAGTGAGGATGGAGAGAGGTTCAACACTTTGTGAACACATGATTAGATAAAGAAGATTAATACATGGACACTTCAGAAAACTGTTGTCACTAAACATTTTACACAGCGTCCCAACTTTTTTGGAATTATGTTCATAAAACTGCTCGAGGGAATAAAGACAACAGAATCATTTTGGCTGTAAACTGTAAAATTAACACTGACATATCATGGAAATTGAAATTATATGTTTAAAGCATTTGCAAAAGAGGGTGATGAAAGTGGTGAGAGTGAACCAAACTGGTCGTGGGCTTGAAAACCAAAACGAGCTGAAAGACGCTAACATGCTCCAAAAAGCTAAAGAAAGTCTCATCACCAAAGCTCCTATAATTTATGGTACGTAAAGTCCAGACTTCACAGTTACCAGAACAAGAAAAGGATGAGAACACATGTATGTTAGATTTTGAAAAGTACTTTTGTAAAGTTTGAAATGTATTTAGAAACGACGTCATGTTCTGAGCAGCTTTCTAACTTTCCCTTCCACCTTTACGTAACACATGACCTACTGTGCACTGTTGGAGTCACCGTGGGTTTGCAGCCCCCGCTGACTCCCCACAATACCCCCCAAGCGTTCCTGCTCTCTGTAAGCAATTAAGAATAATTTATTCTCTGACTTGATGCAAGCCATATTGATATTTCCTCTCGCTCTCCTCTGGATGAATGCAATGAGGAAAAACATGGGCTTAAAGGTTGTAAACATGAAGAGGATCTGGTTGAGAGATAATTACAGCAATTTCCATGATTCATTCATAGCAAAGCGCGGCGATAACGTCCGTGAACTCTGCAGCAGGATGACGACACCGAGGGACGCGAAGGAGCGCTGGAGCTTTTAATGAATCACAGTCACTACAGGAAAGTAAATACGACGGAATAAAAGCGCGGCAGCGGTCCTGTATTTCTCTGCCTCCACCAGAAGCCGTGACCTCACTTTTTTAAATCCCCACAGCTCTTTGAAGCTCTAATCTCCAGAGTCCCATCCGGTCACAAGCTACCGCTGCAGTTTGGGTACAAACAGTTTCTGCGATGCCGCTGAGCTCCGAGATACAAACCATCGAAGGAAGCGGAGTCTCCTCAGCTGCTCAGGCCTCACATCAGTCTGCACTTCATCAACGTCTCAGGAAACTCTCAATGTGTTTCCAGTCCTCAACCACTACGACTACAACTGCTACTAGTACTAGTACCACTGCTGCCACTACAGCAACATGACTGACACAACTACTTTACCACTACTACTACTTCTGTGTACTACTGTTATTACAACAATGGCTACAACCACTACTGCTAATATAAGAGTACTGTGGCTGCTGCTACTAATTTTATTACTGCTACTAGTACTGACATCTGCACCATTACTGCCACTATTAGTGCAGTTACAATTACTGCCACTAGTACTGCGACTCCTGCCATTAATACTACTACCATTACTACTAGTACTATTATTAACAGATCATGTGCTAGTTTCATGTCATAGTCACATTTACCATACTACTACTACTACTACAGCCTTTACTAGTACAACTACTATGATTACTACAACCTTTACTACTAGTACTATCACTACTACTACAGTCATAGTGCTACTACTACTACTACTACCACTGCTATTACTAGAGCCTTTACAACTAGTAGTACTGCCACTACTTATGCTACCTTTACTTTACATTACTACTACTACTACTACTACAGCCTTTACTACTATGACTGCAACTACTACTGCTACTAGAATTACAACAAAAACTACTACTATTACTAGAATCTTACTACTATTCGTACTGCTACTTCTTATACAATCTTTACTACTAGGAGTACTATCACTACTACTACAGTCGTACCACTACTAGTAGTCCTACTAATACAGCCATTTGTATTAGTGGTTTGCCACTGCTACAACAACTACTATTAAAGGTACTATAGTTGCCACTGCCAGTACAACAATCCCATTGTTCAGAGTACTATTACTACAAGAGCTAAAGTCTCTGTTTGCATGAGAAAGTGCTGCTGAATCGACTCATACAAACAATAGAATAATAAGAAAAAAAAACTATTTACACTTTAAAAGGTTACACAGAGATTTACAGACAATAAAACAGAAGGAACATAAAATAAAACATAAAAATGAGATTAATTAAAAACAGGGTCAAACAGGAACAAAACAGTCGCAGACAGCTGCAATGAAAAGATGAAAAAACCCTCCAAAATCCATTTAACACTTGAAACGTGTGTTGAGAAGTCATTTACAAGATGACACTCGAGCTTTTCCTCATTATGTTGCGCCGTCCAGACACCCGGGCTCCTCCTCCTCCTCCGAGCCGGGTCTGAGCTGGATCTGCTTCCAGCTATGACGGCTTTGTTCTTCCAAGGCCTCTTTGGGGCCTGCTAATGCAATCAGCGCGAAAAAGCTCGGACATAAAATATAATAGGGGGGAAAGGAGCAGGAAGAGTTATGGGGCTGGGATGAATAGTTTCCCCTTTGAGTTGGTTCCGTTTTCGTTCAATTTATTGCTCTCAGCGAGCTCCTGACCAGAGAGCCGTGTGTGCTGCAGCTCCACGCCGGAGGGGTCGAGCGAGTCTGCAGCACATTGACCTCATCTGTTCGAGCCAAACACATGTTCTGTTCTGCAGGTTCTCCAGTCAGAGCCCCCCCCCCCTCCCCACCTCTGCACCGCGGCAGGACTTAGTTTAATCCATGTCATGATAACACTACTGTGTGTGTCATGCAACGGCAGATAAATGTGACTTTAAAGGAAACAGGTTTAAAATGAGAATGAAAGTGAAGAACGTGCACTTCAGCTTCTTTATGAAAGTGCATGAGCAGATCGGATCACATCAACATGTCAACTGGCAGAACTTTGCATAAAAATGAGGAAATCAGTGCAAATATGTGCTGTTGGCATCACTGAGTCCAAAGTGGAGGAAGTTATAGATCATTGCAACTGTCAACAGATCTGTCTCTTGTTTGTTTGTTGAAGAAAACATAAGTGTTTCTGTTTAAGAGACAGAAACTGAACGGAGATTGTGGTTTTGAGGTGAACACCAAGACACTGTATTAATCAAACAACACTTATATTTTGCACTTGCATCTTCCCTGGTGGTCCAGGGGTTAGGATTCGGCCCGGGTTCGATTCCCAGCCAGGGAGTATATTATTCAACAAAGTGAAATGTTAACAATGTAATCACATAACTATAATAGGAATCTTCAGAAATAGCATATACGAATAATAAATATGGCAACAATAATCTATAAAACTGTTTCCAAATATTAAAAGTAAGGCTTTAAAAGGCTTCTATAAACCATTTATATAAAAAAAAGTCATGCTCACATCCTTTTACAGTGAAGAGCAACACATTGATTTTATCTAAATGATTTTTACAGAGTTAAAACTTTAAGCCGGCTTTTACTTTCACAATTAACCCATTTACATTTAATCAGTGACGCCTAAGTGCTGGAAACCCAATGATTCCCTCCATCAGTGTTTCCCCTCAGGAAATCAGCTGGAAATATGTTGATTAAAAGCACAAATAGCTGAAAGAGTTGGGTTTCTGACGTGTTTAGGTGTGAAGAAGTGAGTCACCTCGAAATGTTCCAGAAACTGAAAAGCATCACTTGGAGTCCTCTGTTGCTCCACATCCTCTCCAGCGACGGGCTGGATGGACTTGGCCTCGGCGCTGAATGACATCAACGTGGACTTTGGGAAACGACACTCTCTGGTTCCAATCTCAGCGAGGACATTTATTTTCTTGCTCTACAGTCATGCAGGCAGAAATGGAACCACACGCATGGATGACTTTACTGATGATTTACCTTTGCTGCGAGCAGTTTGACTTCTGGGGCTCGACTTTGATGGATTTCTCTCAGGCGACGCGCTGTGAAACGATGCATTGATCACAACAATCTGTGTCACTTTGCTTTAACGTGACGATGCCAAAGGCTCAGACTCACTTTTTGTGACAGTGGCAGCTTGGACATTGTGACTTCTTTTTTCCATCAGGGGAAACAAACTGGGATGACTCAGTCTCAGTCTGGACGTTGGGAGTGAAGTGAAAAAGACTTTCACCTCTCTTTGGTCCTGAGTCATAGTGTTTCAAACTCCAATGAATGAGAACATCCCAAAATGAGACCAAACACATTGACTGTATTTACTGGACTTAAATTCTAGTGTTGAGTTTAAACACTGGTGGAAAATCTTCATTATCCAATATTAAAGCTTAATGACTTCAAGTTGAACTGGATTGTATCATAGTTTCAGTCTACACAGTTCTGCAGTCAAAGGTAATTCTACACACTCAAGTTGTAATTAAAAACATAAAAAAAGTTTACATTTAAGACTCATGTGGAGTTTTGTTATTGTGACGTAAGACAGTAGATGACAGCTCACTACATTGGCATGAGTTTGTTATATTGATAACAGAAAACACCTATATCTATCTATAATACAAAAATTATCAATATTGATATTGATGAAGCCAGACTGCCAAGCCCTAAATGAGACATAGTAAATTTTGCACTCTTTAAAATATTAAAAGATTAACTTAGCATCCGACCCAAAATGTCGCTGTTTGCTGACCTCCAGTGGTTCGACACGTGACCTCGCGGCAGTGATGCACAGGTGTACTCTGGGACACCGTGACATCACTGGGTGTGTTTACAGGTGCAACAGAGGAAATCAGCCTGAAACTTTCAACCAAACGGCAGCGAAAACTACTGCGTCATTTTCAAATGCCACAGAAACAACTAGTCTTGATTTTAAAAAAAAGTCCAGAACAAAAATTTGGGAGAAAATCTGACTCCAATTCAACCAATAATCTTTTTTGTTGTAACTTACTCAGATAAAAATCAGCTGCTCATTCCTGTTTTATTTCCAGTTTCAACAGTTTTTTTATTTCAGGAGCTGTTTTTGTTCTATATGTTTACAGTTAACAGCATCTTCTTGCAACACAAAACACTACAACATTACATCTGTTTGAACTGAAATCATTTCTCTGTAATTGATGCGCTTCTTTAAAACAAATGGATTTCGGATGGAAATCAATCAACGTTTCTTGTTGCTGTAGCTGAATTGAAAACATCAGCTCTGCGTCATGTGAGGAAAAAATTTATTTCAGGTACAGTGAAGTCGCCAAGTGGAGCGTTAAGAAAATGCCTGTAAATAATTCAACTCTTCATCACACAGCTATAACATGTGCTACACGCTCCTCAGTGAAATTACATCACTGCGTTTGGGCCGAGAGCATAAATCAGGTTGGATCCGCTCTTTACTGTCTGATCAGATCACTGTGGTGCTACTTTTTAAATCCATAATTGCTGCACTGTGTCCTCTGCTGAAACACTGTCACCCCATGTGGCCATTGTTAGAAAGTGATTTACACGACCGAACTTTTCTCACTAAAATTTATAGCTCGCTCTGTTGACACAAAGAAAGTTCTCAAAATTTTATCCTCCATCCGTCAGTAACTGCGCTCGAGAAAAAAAAAAAGAGGATTCAAACTTGGAGAGCGGATTAAATTCCTGATTGCATCTGTAACATTCTGGTTTCAGGCATCGCTGCTTGTGAAAAGTGAAGTCAGTTCAGTTTGAGCTGTAAAACTTCCCCTTTCTCTTTCCTCACTTCAGTCTAATCATGTAATATGTTTTAGTCGCTGGGTCTGTTTCACCTCACAAAACCATTCAGGAACCGTTTCACTGTCTGGCTTCCATCACTGAGCCTCCTGTCACTCCTCCTCGACGGCTGCGCTTTGTTTATTCATGCTCACGCCGAGTCGCGCATCGCTGCCCTTGGACGGCGCGTCGCTGCGCTTGGATCGCGTTGCCTCGCCTGCAGACTTGTTGGACTCGAGGATTTCACTGCGAGACCTTTAAAGTTCTGACATCTCCCCGACCGGGCCGAGCCGCTTCGGCGGGGACGGTGCCACATGTTAATTCTGACACACACTCCCTTAAACTGCTGATTGATGCCAAAGTTCAGATAGTTAACTTTAATATTTCAAAGTAAAGCTTTCTGACATTTTCATGTAAATACATTTTAATTTTGCCAAATTCTTGTCCTGATTGCTATAACACAACCAGTGATTCAACCCCTCACATCTGCGAACCAACTTTATGAAGCTTTTAAAACTCAGTGTTTTGAATACTTTGGTTTTTCGTGAGAAAAATCTTCTGGCTCACAGGAAGTAAAGCTTAAATTTTATGATTCCAGCTTTTTGGTAATAAACAGAAGAAGAACTGGATAATAGTGTTCAGTACATGAATGAAAAAATCTGAACTGAGTGCACTGAATCATTCACGTCATTGACTGAATCAGGAAACTGGTGCATTGGAGCGACACTGACTGGTAACGTATATAACGATATATGAGACGATATAAATTCGTCTTCCAGTTTCTACCATGTCAACCATCACTTTAATATCTGTGGGTGCATTAAGGACAACAAACAGCAGTGAATGAGCACAGTCCTATTTCCCAGCATCAGTGCATCAACACTTTTATCTACTTGAGTCCGGATGACGTGTCTGTTGTTTGACACAGCTGTGAAATGATGCAATGCTCCACAACACTGCAGATGTGTGTAATGTGGGTAATACTGCAATTTACTTAGCGTGACAACATCGGATTTTTATGATTTTCGGATCGACGTGTTTCAAAACCCTGATTTACAGTATTGCTTAATCAGCCAAAAACAGACAATCAAGACCTAAAGATGTTGTATGTCATGATGTACTATTTCCAAAAAAGGTTTGGACGCAGTTTAAATCGCAAATAAAACCAGGATGCAGTCATTTACAAGCAAACTGTGTTTACTGAGAACAGTTTTACAAAGTCTTCCTGAGCCCATGTATTAATCTCCTACATACAATCACAACTGAGTCTTTCCAGGATGAACCTTTCAGACCCAATCATGATACTATCACCTGTTACCAATGAACCTGTTTACCTGTGGAATGATCCAAACAGGTGTTTTTGGATCAGTCCACAACTTTCACAGTCTTTTGTTACTCCTGTCCCAACTTGTTTGAAACATGTTGCTGCCATCAAATTCAGAATAAAAAAAAAATCAATGGAGTTGATCAAGTAATACATTGAATATACTGCCTTTGTATATGTCAAAAAGGATTTGCAGAAGTAGGACTTTTAATTGTAAAGGAGTATTTCTACATTGCAGTACTGCTACTTTTACTTCAGTAAAACATCTGAGCACTTTAACGTCAACTCCACTAAATCTCCAGTCTGGAAAATGGCACCTTACAAAATGATTAAGAGCCCGAATCAAAACATTTTGGTCCTTTTTAAAAGGATAATCAGCAACTTAAGCCCTTGCTTGACAAAACAAGAACAGTACATTTCATATGTTGGAAGATGAATTACAAGTGACTCCAAGTGTTTACAAAATAGATGGACAGTATTTTGGAAATGAACTCTTTCATTAAAATTCCCTCAGTAACGTCTGACATTTAACTTCTTAATTAGGAGAGCCGCTCTGGGGGGGCCAAACCTCCCCAACGCCTCCATCAAAATGTTGGCTCGAGGCTGCTGAGTCATGATGCAACGCTGCCTCCATTCAACGTAAGGGGTAACCATCTGTTTTCACCTCATCCGGACGCTGGAAAATAAACGTGTGCACGAATGACCTCTCGCTGTAGACCTCCTCCAGACGGCTGAAAACCAGAATGCACAAGCCACAGACATGCAGCGCTGGAAGCCATTTGAGCAGCAGATAAATTAGACTGACAAAAGGTCGAGATGTGAGGGTGACTGGCGGAGTTTGGGGTTTTGGGAGGAGGGAGCCTGGTTGGTGTTCTGAACCTCCCGGGCTACATCCACATTGTTGGGACATTATGCTCGATCCTGAATCTGATTCCTGTTTAATCTCTTCCTGGATATCGAGCACCGGCATGAACTTCCAGCGTTGCTGCAAACAAAACACGAGTAACAGCAACAAGATGTCAAACTTTTGTTTTTTTTTCTCACTTGTTTTGAG
The DNA here is from genome assembly GCA_025331565.1 of Holacanthus passer. Taxonomy (NCBI): domain Eukaryota; kingdom Metazoa; phylum Chordata; class Actinopteri; family Pomacanthidae; genus Holacanthus; species Holacanthus passer. The sequence goes on from JAFREQ010000068.1 coordinate 140,251, forward strand.
CACGGTTTGGATGAAGAATGTGTGGTTGCGTTGTTCGGGGATTTCTGCCGTTGTGGTTGCAGATGTAATGTTTTGGTCACAGTATAGCGATGACATATGCGGCTTATGTAGACGCATCCATTTACATTTGACCAATTTGTGGCCCCTCTTCGCTCGCTCCCCCGAGGTGGCCCCAGACATGAGACCTAAATCACTTAATGTGTCGCGCTCGTGTTCGCACTCGGCCTTGCAGCAGCGATGATCCGATCTTTTTAACAAAGATGATGATGCATTGTTGAGACACTTTGTTGTCGGGGGTTTATTCAATTTACGGTTTTACAGGGAGTTGAGTTCTTGAACGACGACCACGTGCAGTAAATTCACGGCGTCTTGTGGAGCTTTGCCATTGAAACTGTGCAGACACCTACATGTAAACTAAAATCTGTGTTCGCCAATAATAAGCTGGAGACGGATGGATAAACTGACCAACCACAGTTACAGCATCGAAATCCCCCTGAAACCACAAAGTGTTGGTTCTCTGTTTGTGAATGGATTAAACAAACATTACATACCTGCTCGTTAGTGAGCTTTGGAGGTGTTGGTAGGCGTATTGTTGAACTCTGGAGGGCCAGGCTACCACAGTCATTATGCTAAGCTAAGCTAATTACCTCTCAGCTCCAGGTCCATACTTAACACACAAATGTGAAAGTGAAGCGTATTTCCTAAAACGTTGAACAAGATTTTCATTATTTCAGTTTGACATTACAAGGGTGGATATTTAATTTGATCTTAATGAAAAAAAAAATATAAAATATTTTGAGCCTTTGTTAAAAAAACATCCTTAAGAAGAAGGATGAAGAATCTAATTTTTAAAATGCAGTTTACCTCCTCAACACTGTAGTTTAGCTTTTTTTACTGCTTTTTTTACTTGCTTGTATTTATCATAATCAGCAGGTCGTTTCCACCACACCTTCTTTTACTGTAAACCTCAATTAACTGTCTTCTAGCAACAGGACACAGCAGATTTTTTTTGGTAAAATCTGTAGAAATAAATAAAAAACCTTAAACACAACAAGGTTATCGTTATTCAACCTGGACGAAAAACATGAGATCAGTTCACCTGCAGTGTGAACGGAGCCGACAGCAAGTGAGCTCCCATCTTCAGGCAAGAGAGAGCAGAGGGAGGGAGGGTGTGTTCATGCCCGAGAGAGAGAGGGCAGACAAAAGCAGTAAGACAATGAGAGAGAGGGAGAGGTTGTGTGATTGTGGATGAATTCCAACAAGGCCAAAACCTCCGGAGCAGATTTTGAGACGGCTGATCTGGAGCCAAATCGCTGACGGACGAGGGGCCGAGAGGCAGCAGGCAGTCGACCCCTCCAATGTTTAACAAAAAATATTCCTCCTTCCTTTAAAACACCATGTAAAATATGAATTATGGATACTTAAGTTTGCTACAAAACATTCTCTGTTTGCACTTTCGACAGCTTTAAAGAGAGTTTGGTAAAGATGATGTCAAAACACGACGGCGCCATAGATTCATAAAACCCAAGAAATGTTTGCCATTATTACTCAAAGACTTGTATTGCAATCGCTCTTCCAGACAATGACTGCAGTCTTCAGAGCACAGAAAGTGATTATTATGGTGGTCGCGGCCCTGCAAGCCTCAAATGTCAAAAGCCAGCGGCGGCCTCGGTGGTCACCAAATTATATGAGGTACGAGCTAAACTAGAGGCTGAGGACGCACAGCTGTGGACGGGATCTGACATCGTCTCGCCTGAGAAGAAAGACCCTGAAAGGAAGCGAAAACCCCTGAAAGTCTGTATTTCCCTGGGAGACGTCGGGGGTCCGTCTTTGGCAGCTGGAGTGTGACTGACGGCAGATCTCAGCTCCTGACGGTCCTGATGAGAGTGTTTACGACTCCAGTGCATCGCATGTCCTCGGACGTCTCCTCGCGGCGGCGGCGCTACGGCTTTCTCAGCCAGACGCCGTCGCCTGAGATGACGTTCACGCTCTGATTGCGCATGTTGTTGAGGCTTCGTGTTGACCAAACAATCCCTCTGAAACTGATGGAAAACAGATCAAGGAGAGGCCCCGGCGCTGCGAACGCTCGTATACACTGGGATTATGTTACACTGACCTCGAGACTGTTTAATGAGCCTTGCACGGATATATTGATACGTCAACTGCTGCTCTGCTATTATCTTCAACCGACTTCTCCCTAATTGTCTTTCTGGCTAATTGAGTTATCCCGAAACTGTCGTGTTAGCACTTTTGTGGCGAGCAGACCCTCTTGGCTCGTCGAAGGAATCCTCAGCCATTTCTCGGTCGACTTGCACACTTTCCCCGCTGTGTGACAAGGATATTGTGAAGGAGAAAAACAGACTGGAATTATAAAATGTTTTCTGCTGTTTGTGTGTCCACTCAGGCCACAAATCACTGGGCCTCTGCAGACCACCCGTCCTCTCGCACTTAAAAGGAAGCTGGCTTTATCAGACGCGCACCAGCGACTCCCAATAGATAAAAACTTCAGTCTAAATCAGCTGTTAATGATGTGAAGAAAACACTTTTTCTCATGTCTTGATCTCAACTGTAAAGCCTCTAATGTGACCGTACAGGAAAACCTGTGTGAAGCAGATAAATGGTTAAAATTCGAGAAAGAGAAAATCGTTGGACTTTTATCTTGTAGTTTTCTGGGGAAGCAGACCTTCACCCTAAACTGCAAATACGTACCAGAGATTCAGAGCGATGCTGATCATAGAGGAGCAATTTCATGGTGTTGGGAGCCAAAAAACAACTAACAGCGATGTAAACGTTGCATTTTACCCCCATTTACAAAAAAAAGAAAAACCCACAGAATCGACTCACTGTAAAGAAAGAAAACAATCAAAAATACCGTATTTAGTCTGGGTCGAGATCCATCTCCAGGCCTTGAATACACATCATTTTCTAACACAACAGGCGAATAGAAATATTTACTCTGAACGAGCCAAAGACAACAACTGTGCTCCGAAGAAACTAACAATGGCATCAGGGCAGTAAACTCTCAAACTCTCCCTGAAATATTTGCTTTTCCCATCAGGACCAGAGTCGTGGTTCGCACACAAGGTAATATGAGAATCGGTGTCGGTGGATGGTGAAGATCGTTTTTCAGTCTTGGCTGGAAAACTGAATTCTTTACCTGCTCACTTTTAAACTGCAGCTGACAGTTATGTAAGCAGATCACGTCTGTTTCAAGAGGCAGGTTTAGTGATTCTGAGCTGAATAACTCTGCTGAGTAAAACACACAAGTGGTTGTTTTCCACTTGTCCACCTTCCATGTTTGACAGTTCTCCAAGTTCTACTCAGCAAATTCATCCAGAAAAATCATCCATTATTGCAAACATGCTGGAAAATGTGTTATACTTTCTGTAAAGGAATTCCCTCAAATCATCTGTGATAATGAAAATGAATCAATCATTAGAAATAAACTATTAAAATGTTAGAAACCTAATGTCAGATCAACAATGATTTGCTACCAGGACCAAGAAAACTACAAGTTATCACAAAATATTCACAAAAATTTGCATTAAATTCACCCTTAAAGTGACAAAATATTCTGCTGTTTGACTCTTTGTTGCTTGATTATCAGACATTGTAGCAGTTTGTTGAAGTATTCAATCAAAACCATGTGGTAATAATAAATGTGAAGGAACCTATGAGATGTGTTTTTATGTCCTCACTTATCCTGACACAAAGTACATAGTAGTTTCGTGACAGGCCATGATGTCACCACAGTAAATACAGTCATTACTGCATATTTGACTCGTCTGTGTACAAAGACACAGTTAAATGAACGCTACTGCTTTTCCTACAGGGCAGTTGAAAAAGTATTACAGCGCCCCCTACTCAAACCAGCATACTGTCAATGTCTTATAAAGTTATTTGATTTTTATTTTCACCTTTTTTTAGCCGAGGTTTTGCTTTAGTCCAAGAAGTGAGAAATACTACTAAAGACTAACACTACTTTGCTCACTAATGATATTTGAATTGTACAGAACAGATAATGTCTTTTCAATCATTATCTTTTATAAATCACAAATCAAAATTAATTGATCAATTTAAGTGTCTGTTTGTTACATTGATTAACATGTTTTTATTTGGATTTATTAGAGGATGTTAATCACACACCTTCACCTGTGACCGTGGGACCAAATCATTCTTGATACAACACATGAGTATTAATAAGTTATGTCATATCATAGTGTAACTTGTCCAGCTTGAGACGTGACGTCCAAACCTGCTGTGTGTGATCATTTCCTTTGGGGAAGGATGACTCGGCCGGGTGACATGAGAAGGTCTCTGCTCGTCCAGTCGGATGTTTTGGTCACAAATAAACACCTCAATGTCTTAACTCCACTAAATAAAAACAGATTGTTCCAAACTCATGGCTGGAGCATAATTTGTTTTTGTCTCCGTCATGACATATCTTGGAACGCACGCACGGACTTTGGTCAGCAGCTGACGTCGGTTATTGGTTCTGGTGAGACGCTGAGCGGCTTCAAATGTGACATGATGACCATTTTGGCAAATCCAAAAATGTCCTGCATGTGGAAACGTCCCCATAAAGCAGCGTAATGAGCGGGTCGTCGGATCGAATGGTTCCTCGCTTCCCATCAGTCACTGCCGGTTTGTAAACAACAGTCAGATCTGGGGTAAATGTTTGTGCTGAGTGCTCATGTCATGGGTGCGGACGCAGGCATGGAAACACCACTTTCACATGGACGGAATCAAAAGATCTACTGTACTTCAATCTCAGCAATTAGACGGAGACATGTCGGGTTACACACAAGCCGCACTGGCTGGAAAACGGAGTCCCACTCCTCCGCTTCGACAATGGAGACTTTGAAGGACGTTTGGTGAATCAGCATTTTATCCCTGCCGACAAAGCTGAAAGTCTGAAATTACCTCCGCAAACGGCTCAGGAGTCACGTCTTCGGAGGGAAAAATGAGAGAAAAGCATTTTCTACTTTTGGCGAGAAAAGGTGTGCAAGCATCACACTCACATCACAGACACATTTCCTCCCATCTGAATTGCTTGGAAACACACACACACACACACACACACACACACACACACACACACACACACACAGACAGGTAGACAAGCGCAGACTGTAGCTCGTCCTCTGAAAACGCATCCTGAGCGTTGGGATGTCGTCCATCTTCCTGTCTGCAGCTTCAGCTCTGGACTCTATAATTTAGCTTCATTAAAGACGTCGTGACAGACGGACTGAAATGAAAGTCTTGTAAGAGTGTTTGTGTCTCGTCAGAGCTGTCAGCAACTCGTCCGCTTCTTCATTTCCTTTAACCACCGTGAGCACGAGGCCCTACAGTTTCATTTCCTCTCAGCGCAGGTAAATCCTTTCTCACACAGTGTGCGTGTTAATAGGGATCAAGTTTAAATGTTTAATACGTGCCCATCAGATAAGGTGGGGTTTTAGTTGTATGCCATTATTACATCTGTATGTTTTTGATTGACCAAAGTGAGACCTGTACTTATTTCTGATTGGCTGGTTGGACCTGACCTGACCTAACCTGACCTGACTGTTATTCTATTTTCCAGCACGCATTTCATTTCACTCTCACCTGCTAACACAAATATACGTCATTCAGGTGTGGTGTAGTGGCTCATCACATTTATGTTAACATCATAGCATAGTTTTGTAGTTTTTAGTACTGCATTTTCTCTCTCTCTCTCTCTCTCTGTCTCTCTCTCAACCACACTGGTCATGACCAATGGCCGCCCACCTAGAGCCTGGTTGTGTTTGAGGTTTCTGCCTGTTAAAAGGAAGTTTTTCCTCGCTGCTGTTGCCAAGTGCTTGTTCATGATGGGAACTGTTGGGTCTAATAATATTATAAAGAGTTCGGTCTAGACTTGCTCGGTGTGGAAAGTGCCTTGAGATGATGTCTGTTATGATTTGGCAAATCTCATCACTGGGTCCATTCGGTCGACTGTCCTGGAGGTTGAGGAGTTAAAATCACTTCTCACTATCTCCAGAAATGCTGCTTGATTTTTATGATAAATTTTGTGATGACAGAAAAGGTCTGTGAAGCACAATTGATTTCCTCAATAACATAAATAACTCAACCTAAAGAGAATCAACGTGCTGTCTGTCCAATGCCTTTCACAGCCCAGAGCTCAGCACTGACTCAAACTAATGTGAGCAAGCTGGAGCTGTTGCCAACATTATTTTAGCCAGACTCTACTGGAGCACCAGAGAAACTCACTGATCGTGTCAAAGCTTTGCATTCATGAATCGAGGGGTCGGTGGTTTGACCCCTGGCTCCTCCTGTGTGATGTTCTAGAGCGAGACACCGAACCCCAACTGCTCATGAGACTCGCTACAGCCAACATCAGAAAATAAAATCTACATTCTCAGAACTTTTAGTTTTATTTATAATATTATGGAACTGACCTTAAATATCACGACACTAAGCTTTTATTTTTTATATATTCATGCAACATAGACTTAGCCATCATTTGCAAACAGAAACATTTCCCTTCTTCTTCTGCAACGACTCTTGCAGACAGATATGACAAACTTGAGAAGTGAGTAAATGTGGAAAGACGTGTGCTATATAAAAATGGAAAAAATGTGTTCGCAATCTTCTCCATGTGTTTACTTATATGACTTTCTGTATTTGTCTCATGCCACATGTTTAATCCTCTTAGTGTTTGATTAACAGTTTGGATAAGGAAGCATCACTTTATATACATTCAAACACTATTTCATGTGTCTCACTACATGGCCTGGCCTGTGTGCCAGTATTTGTACTGGGTGGAGCCGCATGTATATTTACTGGTTCATACTGCAGTAAAACAGTGAGCAACTTGAAAACATGATGTATTTCTGCTTTTCCAAATCAAAGGAGAATATTGTTCTGTTTTTCAAGAAAATAATGACTTTTAAATATCAGTCAACCGCAGCTGGAGATATAAAATGCATGTCACTATTTTAATGTACGACTGTGGTTTATTGAATGGCTCTCAATAGGTTCACATTATGGTCAAAGCCGGCTGCTCCACATTGGTTTTGGTGACCGCAAGTTTCCACGAACTTCCTTTGAAACCTAATCAGCTCTTCCTGTTGCACTTGGAATTCAAAGATAGGGTCTATCCCCCTGCTCTGATTAGCAGCAAAAATAAAAACAAGGCCTTTCCCATTTTGCCTCTTAGCTCACTGGTCTCTGACTCAGAGTTTTAACTCGCGGCTCTGCACATCAGAGCTGTCGCTTCCTCTGCCCTCCTGTGTGTCTGCTGACGACACCTGAACGCACGACGTCTTGTTTTTCAGTCTAAAAGCCTGGAGGTGCCAACAAGGCTCGGAACAGTTACATCTGCTGTGTTACACCTTTCAAATACCCGTAAATGACGAAACAATAGCAGCTGCAGACGCTCTGCTATGTTGAGTTTATTGTTGATTTTCCTCAGAGAGTCGACTTTTCAGGAATTTAGATAAGACGTCTTGCTGAATGAGCAGCAACGTACAGTGTTTATAAAACATCATTGCTGATTTTAGATGGTTTATGGGTTACTGGATTTTGCACAAAGAGAGTTCACACAGTTTAGTTTTAGTTGTGCAATGACTGTATTTCATGCTGCTGATGCTGCTGTCTGCAAACACTTTGACCGAAACCTGGATCCATCCCTGAGGTTTGTGTTTTATATTTTCTCCTCACTTTATTCATGACTCAACACATTTTCCCAGTTGATATTTATACATGGCATACATAGCACCTGCATTTTATTATTCATATATCGAATATCAGATGCTCATGATTGAATTTATATTTGAGTGTTTTAAGGTTATCTATACTTCCAGTATGTTCCTGTTTTTGCACTTATGCTGCTGTGACGCCTCCGTTTTCCTGCATGAGATCAATAAAGTTCTAATAAAGATCTGATCTTCAAACTTCATTAAAATGGAACACGTAAAATCTGTTAGTTAAATGAAATAAAGTTTGTACAACCTTGTCTGCTAAAAATTCTGTTGATACGCTGCTAATCTGCAACAGCAAATGCATTCAGAGGGAATCATGTCACATTGATTATGTATCTTAATCAACATATTTAGGAAACATTAATTAACATATCTGGCAAAATACTGAGATGGAGTGGATCAGTAAAAATGTTGACAACATAGTGACAACATTCGTTTTCCTGCAATTTCTGATCCTGCAACACAACATCTGTTCGCAGCAAGTGAAGCATTATAAATCTTTTTTATGTTTAGGCAGCACTTGGTTAACTTTAGGGGAAGATTATCATGTTGGTTAAAAACTAAAAAGTCAGCAGTGACTTGAAGCATGAGACACATTAAACTGACACTAAACTGAAACCATGATCTGTCTTCAACCTTAACCAAAGCTCAGCTCAGACTGTGAACCTCAGTCTGCTGCTTCTCTGCAAACTGCGACAAGTCGAAAAACACACAACTTACAAAGTTATGTTGGCGAACGTGTCAGCAATCAGTTCCCTATTTACACACCCGGCAGACGTGGAGCAGAGTTAGGCTAACTTTGCACCATGAAGTGGATTCGTCAGAGCGTGTTTGCTGCATTAAAAACAGCTGCTGGAAACAGGCTGGAGGCTGAACTCTACAGTATCTGTGCTGTTTAATTAAAACAATGAACTAAAAGGGGCTAAAAAGTCTCGTAGAGCTGCAGATAGTGGACATTACACACAGTCATTGGATCCACTGTTGATTTAAAAGTGATGATTATTGGAGCTTTTAACGTGCAACAGTTCATCTTTCAAGTCTGTCTTTGGTGCAAACTGCAAAACTGAAGCCACATTTTAAACTATCAAAGGTTTTCACAAGTCATTCAGTCATAAAACTAGTGAAATGTAAGTACTCAGGATCTATTTTTAGTCCAAGTAAACAGGATTTTTTTATCCCCTGTTGACAACAGCAATATGTCAGCCACTCGCCCCTGTAATTCTTTTTTTAAACAGGTATTTTCCAGCGTCAGTCGACAGCCTGACTTTGTGATCTCACGGCTCAGACAGGTGGTTCGCAGCTGATGAAAACCTAATTCTCCCTGTCTGCTCCAACACGGCTCTCCACCTCCAGCTCACCTACCGCGTCAAGGTAAAGGCCCGCTGAATTATGTGGAGGTGAATTCCCGGCGGTGGCAACAGGAGACGGTAGCTGGGGCACCAGGCGGACCTCTATGGAGGAACGGCGAGTTCATGAGGCGTAGAGTTTCATATCTTGTTGACAGCTCGTGGGGAGTATTACCATGCGAGCCATTCGATTCCCTCCACGTCTGTGGGACTTTTTCTGATTTACCTCCTCGTCCTCGACCCTCCACGGTGAGATACTGGCAGAATTATGTGAGACGAATCTGTGGATTTTGTGGGTTTTGCTTTGATGGGATGAACTTGCGAGGAATGTTTGTTTTGTGGTGTGACACCATGTTGATTTCCGGCTGCTGACTGTCTCTGGCGTGAGTGCGAATCCTTACGAAGAGCATTCTGTGGTGAGCGGTAATGCAACACGTTTGGTGACAATAAAGAGAGAAAGCATGTGGAGTGGTTCCCTTCTCCTCCTCGCACAGAAAATATGTAACTTGAAAATAGGAATGTGAATCATAAGTGATCCACTAACAAAAGACATGTAAATCCACTCGCAGCCTCTTAACCAAGTCAGTGTGATCCACATGGCACACATGTTCAGTGACGTTTGGACAGAAGGTCGATGTTAGAGGGAAGATTTAAGTCTGCCTACAAATAATACAACTTTCAAACTACATGCAGCGCAAACACCAAAGTCCAGTTTTGTCAGTCCTTCCCATTAACTTCAATGGAGAGCAGCTCCATAGTCAGGTGACCTTTGTTGTCATTATCTGAATAAAATATAGTCTGAAGTTTTTTGATTCGATGATGAAATCCCTGATTAATGTTAAGCTCACAAAGTGTCTGATGCAAACTTTCAGTACTTCACACACACACACAGATTGGTTTGTACTCACTAAGTACTGAGTATTAAACAATAGACGAAGTATCCAAACATGCTGGATTATGCTAAAAGCTGGACTTTAAAATAACATCTTGAAACATTTCGTTTACAATGAATGCAAACGATAAAACATCTTTCTGGCTCTGAACTTCCATCTTCAGCCACTTCACCAAAATCGTCACATCAACATTTGTCATGATCTTGGAAAGTCCAGTAGATTTAGAAACCAGCACTTATTCTTCTCCACTCTTATAATTATTTACTTATTCACTAAGTTTCAGCCTGTTGAAGCAGATTAACTGTGATCTTTTTGTCTCACTGAGCAGATGAAGGTAAGTGAAAGAGAGTATGAGATGGAAATAGAAACAGGAACAGTAATCCAGCGGTGAGCTCGGTGTAAACACCAGCCCTGTTTTCCAGGCCTGACGCAGACTGATGCGTTCAGCAGAGGCAGATTAGCAGCTCTGCAGCTCACGTTTAAGGTCAACCCTGATTGAATCCTGGATAAGAACATGCAAGAACAATTTGGAGATGCCTTGAAATGTAGGAGCAGCGGCGTGATCAGACCGACAGCTGGACACAACAGTGGCTCCAGACGTGTTTTTATTGAAGGACTCAAAAGCAGAATAAGACTGAAAATGTGCATTTATTTTTCGACGTAAACACACTGAAATAATAGTTCTTCCAGGGCTTCAGTTTTGCCAAGTTGTCATGAAATTGAGCATATTAAGGACTTTCTGAGGTCAAAGTTCAAATGTGTTCAAAAATGATTACTTCCTGTAAAACTGTAAATATCACACAGGATGGCACCGTTTTCTCTCCAGTAAACAGACAAGAAGACCTAAAAAAAAAAAAAAAAACGCTTTCTTTGTGTGATGCTGAACAAATTTATTAAAAAATTCCTGCTTTCTGGGTGGCTTGTGCCGTAATCTCAAACATGAGGTGATGTGGAGCGAGTCCAACACAAACCTCGCTCCCAGACAATAGCTCGCCTTGGTAGGTAATGTTCTGACTTTCTGAATTCCTCACAGTTTGCAAACACAAAGGCAGCTTTCCTCCCCGAACGTAATCGTTTAATGAAGAATGCGAGAAAAATAGCACCAGTAACGTGGCAGTAAACAACATTATAAGGGAGCTGGAGGTTGGTTTCATGAGGTTACAACCCTGCACTGTGAGGTTAAATGGAGTTCTGCTCTGCAAAACACAATTTGATGATTTGCCATAAGCGGCAAAAATGGTTCACTATTGCGGTCATCCTGTCGAACGCATAGTGTCCCATTATGTAGGTGAAATTACACTTAATTAATTTCAAGGGAAGGGCAGCCAGGGTTGAGGGCAGACAGCGTTCCCATGGTTCATATCAGCCTCTTTCTAATTCACTCCCTCAGGCTGGTGGAGTGAATGGAGGGGCCTGTTTTTGAGGTGGATGTGTGGGCGAGTGTGTGGGCCTGATCTTTGGCCACTCGGGGATGCGATGCCGGCCCCGGCGGCCTCCCCGGGACCCCGCATGTGCGCCGCGTACAGAGCGCTCAGTCTTAATGCCGCCTGACAGCTCATGGCTGCGGCTCAGCTGCTGGCGTTTAAGAAGGGAGGTCTCGGCTTACGGCGGAGGCTGGCAGCTCGGCCGGGGGCGGGGCGCCGAGGTTCACCGAATCCTCCAACGGTAGCAGAACGACCCCGCTGTGAGCTCACCAGGTCTTTCCACAGGCCTCGGCTCGGCCTCGACGCCCGAGGACCCCGGCCGGCGCAGCATTTCACCACGTAATTAGATTACTAATGTAGTGTGAAATGAAATCGAGGGGGTGTTTCCACTGAAAACCAGGCGTCCTCCGAGGTCATCAGTGTTTTTTTCCAAGGTGCCAGTAGAGTCCATGGTTTCCTTCACGGGGCGGTGTTACAGCGGTGTCATATGTGCTGCCTCCAAGGTCTCCTGCACTTGCCAGTAAAAACAAGTGCCTTATAAATGCTTTCTCTGCCCCCCCGCCCCCGTCCATCTCGAAGGTGCTCTCACACCCACTCCAAGGTTGTTTCAGAATAAAACAATTATACACAGAGCGCACACACGGGTTGTCGTTCCTTCGTGACCTCCCAAGCACTTACAATAGCTTCCAGCTGTCTCTTTGGGACTCTTAGGGAATATTTTCTAAACCCAAGTCACTTCGGTAATAGCCGTACAGTTGATTAGCGAGGCCTCATTCCAGAGGTGAAAGATAATTGTCCCCACCTTGAGGCGCCAATAAATTCCACCATTTGATGTTTGCAGTTGAAAAATAAAACTCCATTACAGCACAAGTAAAAGTTAATTAATGCAATAAATTAGATTAGTTGCACTTTATACAAACCTGCTCTAAATTAAAGGATGTTTAGAGTGAGAAGGGAAGATTAGGAAAAGATCAGATGATTAGCAGAGCATGTGCTCAAATGATTAATTAACAGCAATTCTGATTTATCAGGCACAAATGCCAAATCTCTAGGTGGCGTCGTAAATTGAATTTTTTGTTTTTGGACTGATTGGGTAAAAAGCAATCAACAACACACACAACACACAAAAAAAATGAATTAATGCAATTGAAAGTTAAAGATTGAAGCTGAAGTTGTGACCCGGCACTTTTAAATACATCTGATTAAGCATAGTCTCATCTAGAAATGAAACTGTTGGTCTGATAATAAACAAAAACACCCAGAATTTTCTGGTCATCTCAAATGTGAATATTTAGTTGTCTTACTTAAAATGAGTGTCTTTGGGTTATTGGACCGTCGGTCAGACAAACAAGACATCTGACAACGGAAACTTGGGCTCAAGGACACTGTGATTTTGTGACTAATTGAGAAATTCTATTCTATTAACTGATAAAATAATGAGCAGACTAATTAAAATAATGAAAATAATCATCAGTTGCAGACGGAATCTAATCAAACTGAAGTGGCTTGTACAAATTGGTGAGTCATGAATATAAGGACAAACAAACCAGGCTCGTACAGAAGTTAAAACAGCAGATGAGAATTAAAAGTTTCTCCAGTTGAGTCAAAAAGTCATAAAACTTTGATAGAAATGTCGTGTCTACGTGAACTGGACAGTCAACAACCAGCTGTTGGTGCAACTTCATGTAAACGATGCTATGAAAACAATGAGGAGACAAAAAAATTTGGCAAAAAAACGTTCTGGATAAACACAAATAAATTGGATTTGCTGCACGTCAGCGACCTGGAAATGACTAATCTAGACTCCTGTAGGTTCACCTGTGGACATTTACGGGGGCGGGAGGCGGCGATGAAGGGGGCTTAAATGGCACATAATGTATTTCTCTCCAGGAAAGAGAGTTCGCTGAGGCTTGTAACCCATTTCCACATCATATGTCAGCTCCGGAGAGCCCACAAACACTGCACGTCACTTCTGTAAAGTCACACTCCATTCGCTTCCTTCATGCTTTTCCCAATCGCTCTGTCTCTTCCAGCATTGAACAGGAGGGATCTCAGGCCTCGAGCGCAGGCAGGAAGTGTCCTAATTTCCGCCACCATTACTGAAACCTGTTTGGCTGTAATCGCTGCGTTTCTGGTGCATGTGTGCACCATCACATGATATGATGCAGAGGAGAACATCTGGTGAGAATCAGGACGATCGCTCTTGACAGCATAACTGTCAGCATGCATCTCCTGCAACAAACCATCGACGGCCTCCTCCGTTACGTTACCCAGAGTCTTTCCTTCCCCCCTGTGCGGTTTGCAAGGAGCGTGTTCGCACAGATGATTCTCCTGATTGTTTCTCACATGGGATAATAAGGCCTCGACCCTCGCAGAGCACTCGGCCAGGCGGTTTGTGTGTGTTAGAATAAATGTAGCAACGAGCCAAAAAGACAAGGAAGAAGATGACGCTTGGAAGGAAACACAGATCTGACCTATGAAGATTTCAAATATTTCGTGAGGACTGAAATTCATGAAGCTTCCTTTAAAAGTTTGTTCGACCTCAGGGATGCAAACATTATGTTCTGGTGAGAAACAGTAAATTTAAACATAACTTTGTTGACTTGCAAATAAACAATAATATAACATTGTGAGACTGTGAGAGAGGAGACTCTTCCAATGTTAAAGATTACTTCTATGTTTAATACTTTCAATATATATTTTTGCTAATATTTTTATACTCCATAAGTAAAATTATGTTTTAACACTGACATTTGCTCTTTTTATTAGGGTGAATAGTCTCAATACTTCTTCCACCACTGATGAAAACTAGGCACTTAAAATTATGCCAATTGATGTGCTTTGTCTAACAGGGTGTGGCAGGAAACCAGAGATAGCTGGAAATGACCTTTATTAGCTGAAATCAATTCTCACAGATAGGAAAACACCAAACTCTCTGACTGATGGGAAGACAACACAAGAGAGAGTCTCTGAGCCACAGGGAACCACAGGTAAGATGACTGCGAAGCAAACAGGTGGGAATAACCGACTCACAGAATGACGGGTGAGGACATGGAGGGAGTCTCTGAATCTCAGGAAACACAGGTAGTAGACTCAGAATAAAGTCTTCACAGGGCACTGCCAACAGCCACCGAGACAGACAGACAGAAACTAGGAACACTGAGGTGAATTTGGGGGTTGACGACAAGACAGGTTGATCAAAAACAGGCAGGGATGGAAACAGAGGATGAAACTGAGAGAGGTGCACTGGAGAGTCTCATGAAGTCGCACGAAGAACAGTCTGGCGATGGCTGAGTGAACTGGAGAGGCTTAAATGGTGGGTTGATTGATGATTGGCTGCAGGTGGGAGCACAGGTGAGCTGATGAGGTGGGAGTGGCTGCCAGGTGAGGTGAGGCAGAGGTGAGTGGGAAAGCACTGGATGGTAAATGGCTGATAAATATGATAAACAGCCACACATTAACTAACCACACACTAAATGGAGAGTGACATCTGATACCTGCTGGTTCAGATCCAACCGTGGAAAAACACAATAAATAAAAAGTACTTCCTGACGACTTCAATCTGAGTTGACGTCCTGTGCGTCATTTTGAGCTCTTTCCCCCAAAATCCAGCCTGACATATTTGGTATCTTTGGAAAGCTCGGGATGTCCACTAGAATTCCAAACAAAGTTTTGTGGGTTTGAACCGAGTTTGGCTGCAACGGCACGGGTTTGTAACGACTGACGGACAAGCGGATCAGTGAGGTTTCAGGGCTTGAACAAGCTCAGAAATAAATACAAGTAAAACAAGGCACGCTGGAGTCTTGAGGCAAATACATTTCGCTTAAAAACAAAACAGATACTTCAAGAACTTTCCCACGTTTCTTTCCTTCCTCGTCGAGCATCTCTGCGAGCCAAGCCGGCCTCCTTCCTCTGTGGTGCGCCCTATAGTGCTGCAGTAATCCCACATTTCCATGTTAGGGGAAGAGAAAACATCATTTGTGTTGTGATCACACTGAGAGCAAACCAAACCAATCATTTTTCAATAAGTGACGGTTACATGACTGCTAATAGAAAGTTAGGATTTCTCCAGCTGGGATCCATTTATCCAGTTTTTGTTTACATTTCTCAAACTGACATCTACAGTTTCTTCACATATGTTGAAGAGGTTCATGCATGTTGATGGCTGCTCTGTAGGTGGGAGCTTATTCAGCTACATGCTACAGTCTGTCTGCAACTTATTAGCATCTAGAAGCAGGACCGGACAGAACGAGGGCTGTCTAGTTCTGAAACTTCGCAAATGTGACGACGGTGCGGCCGCGCTCGGTGCTTCAGTATTAACTTCTGCACAAACATTCTCCACGCAGACACTCGAGCTTAACCAAATACCGCCACAACTTTAAAACTGGAAATTATGTATGGACGGGAAATATTGAGTGACAGTTTGCAGGATTCCTGAGTTGGCATAAAACCTGAGCGTATTAATTGGTTATTTAAGAGAAAACCCACAAACGACATGTTAGAAGGGCACAGCTGGGCTGCTCAGCCAAAACATCGAAGGCACTGCACCTGATTTTTAACAGCACGACCCCAAACCCAGAATATAAAGTGAACCGCAGGGAAACTGTGCTCTGAGGAGATGGTCAGTGCTGCGTTCAGGAACAGGCAGGTTTGTGGCCAAAAGATGTGGGTTTGAGTTTCCAGACGAGCTGTCAGAGTCTGGGTCAAGAGACTGAATGTGAGTGTGTAGCTGTGTGATGGAGGTTGAACTGTGCTCAGGCGACTTTCACTGCAGGTTTAAATCACATATCTGTAGGTCATTTTGCTCAATGAGGGAATCTGTATCATCACAGCCTTAAAGAGTTGAAAATATTAATCTGTTCATCAGTGGAGTTTTTAATCATTATAAATCACACTGGTTGAAATTGGCCAATTTGTAAATAAAGTCCTATGAAAAAGCAAACATGAACATCCTCTAACGTTTTTAAGGTTCAAGGTTTCAACAATTTCAAGGCAGATCATGAAAATATAGATGGCTGGATGTTTTTAAAACTGATTTAAATTGGGCTTAAAACCTCTTTAAATTTGAAGTTGTGAACCAATTTAGATTGTTTTGATTGTTTTTAACCCTGACGCAACAATTTTGAACAATTTCTATTTCTCATCATCCAGTTTTTACATCTTTGCGAAACATTCAGTATAAATAGTATCAGTTTACTTGCTTACTGTTGCTCAGCCCCTGGATGCCTATGGAATCATAATTGGGTTATTTGCTTCCATAGACACTTAGCAGTTGAACCATAATAGTATAATATTGCTGTTTGAGTCTGGTTTGTGACTGTGGGAAAGTGGTAAGAACAGTAAAATCCCCTAAACTACTTTATCTCTGAAGTCTCTTTAACCAAATCACACACATGTAGCTGTTCTACGTGACCTCCTGGTGGTAAGTAATGTAATAACCCACCTCCCACTTTGAAAACCTCTTTCCTAGAAGTGCAAATTGACAACCATCAAATGATGCAATCGGACAGTTTGTGTTGCACAAAAAGCCTTTTGTTTCTTATTGTTGCTGCTGGAGTGAAATCTGATGAAATGGTGTGTAAATCTGTGGTGAAAATATCAAGCAGTTAATATCTATTCTTTTCCTTTAACAAACAACAGTAAGCCTTTCCTCGACCTCCGTTAGTGGTGACGACCCTCAAACAGCCAGTGGCGACGCTTCACTTGAAGGTTTTCTACAGATTCTTTAGCTTCAGTTATTAGACCATCTTCTGGAGTCACGAGGGTCGTGACAGGCTGTTTCTGAGGAAGTGGCGTGACGTGCGACCGAGACTCACCAAAAAACAATGAGATAGAATCCATCTGCATCCCATAATCCTTCACAGCTCAAAACCATTTTCCTCTCGCAGCGATGGGCGTAACCGCGGGTTCAGATTCCATACGTCCGACCCAGAGCGGAGCGCCGCGAGTGTTTGGTTTTCCCTCCAGACTCGTCGCTATCCCCGTGATTTCTTTATGACTCGCCAACAGACAGGGGCATTAAATCTGTTTGCACTGGCTGCGCTCAGAGTACGTACACATGTTTCATCTCAGCTCAGATAAATCCACAACGTGTCACTCCCACAAAACTGTCTCTGTTCTTTCATTTCCATGTTTTTAGAGAGGTTTCATTTCTATATGTACTTTATAGATGATGATGATGATGGAGATGACATGAAAAAGTTACCAAGGGGCTCGTAAGCTACCGATGACTTGCTCTGTTGGAAAGTCAATCAAAGGAATAAAAAGAGAATCAGAACGACAACGAACAGGCAAAAAGACCAAAGAGGTGCAACACAGGAAACGACTACAAAGAACTGTGAAATCATTAGAAAGAGATGCAAAACAACAACGGAAAGACTCAAAACTATGACAAAGAGACACAAAATGAGAAACAACTACAAGAGACAATCACCAGAAAAAGATTAAAAATGACAACTAAAACACACAAAACAACCATGAACAGACTCACAATGACCACACAGACGAGTCAGTGTGTGTGTCCTGGGCTCCTGTGTTGGACGGGTCAGGGGCCTTTACATGTCCGTTCCCAGGGGCCCATTGTCTCACTGGGAGAAGGAGACACCTTTCATGTTAAGTCTCTCGTCTTTTGTGACTATTTGACTCACAGTTCCCTCAAAGCTCATGATAAAAACTTCATTACCCATTTGTGATCTGATAATATGGCGTTACCAGAAAAATGCTGTTTATATAGCATCTTCAAGTAATTCATGATGAAACAGCAAAGGGAACAATTTTTAGTTTAATAATACATTTTATTAAGTAATAAACTTTTATTGAGTTTCGTTTAATGGAAGTGATAAGGTTAAAATCTGTGCGTTAAATAATCCTTAAACAGTCAAAAACCAGAGAGACTTTATGACAAATGATGACTTCATTACATATAAAGCTCGGAGCTGTTGTGTAATTTGGAAATTGAGCCACATGTTCCACTTCAGGACTGAAAATTATGTCTCCAATATTCCCCTGAAAGAACACATTTCAAGCCACTTGGCCTCACCCGACGGAGCCACTGCATCCCCTTCAAACTAACAGGGTCAAATTGCCTTTGGATGCCGATCCAGGGTCTGCTTTACAATTTCCTCGGCAATATTTTAGGTGAGGGGTTACGGCAGGAATGCAGATTCCCAGTCAGGACTCCCAGAAAGTTAAGGGACGGCATCCAGCAACTTTAATTCTCCGTACCTTTCATTCAGTACAGCTGAGAGTTCCTGTAATTAATCAAACTGCCATTTCACATCCAAAGTAATAAGAGCAATGAGCCAGAATATTGAAGTACAGTACAGTCCAAATATTTATCGAGGGTATGTGCCGATTTTTGCTTTGGGCCGTTTTAAAATAGTGAAAACAATAATGTCTTCATTAGATTATTCATCATGTTGCGGAAGGAAGGAAAACAAGCTGAAGTCAAGTTGGAAGAGTTGATGTGATTTATTATAATTATTATTATGTGATTTGACATCATGAGTTTCATCTCAGGGATGATGAGTCGAACAAAACACTTTATTTTCAGGTAATACTGAGGTAATACATTCAAAGCAATAATCCCTCATTGTTCAGGAAAACTATGTGTGTGTGACTATGATAAATATGATAAAGAGAAATTGTAAACCTCCATCAAGGTTTACAATGAAGGGTTTGGGGAATGATTTGACCTTTGACTGGCTGAAACATGTCTGATTGTCTGACGGCTGGTGTTTCTGGCCCTGCAAGTTTCCTTCTCAGCGATGCCATCATGGTCCCAGATCTTGGTGAGTGCTTATTATTATGATTATTTTTTCATGGCAATAAACTGAAATCATCATCACACATCATGTAAAATTCCTACAAATGTTAAAGCGGTGGATCCGTCGACAGTTGTTGGGCTGCAGCTGACTTTGTTTCCATTATCGATATAATCTGCAGATTATTTCCTTGATTAATCGTTTAGTCTGTGAAATTCTAAACTTCACTGCGACTCTGATTAATGCACATCAGTCTGCAGCGTGATCTAAAACTGTCCCGCTGATCAAACACAGTTGTTGGGATTTCAAAAACAAGAGAAACTCATTTGCAGACTCACAATCTGGGAAACGTTATGTCCTGAATATTTGACTCGCAGCGAGAAGCCGAGATGCTTCGCCTGCCTGCTGACAGCGTTGTTCTCGGGGACTGACCACGGCCCGACTCGAGAAATTTTCCACTTTTTTAGAAACCGGCTCCAGAGGCTGCAGCTTCCAAGAAGAGTTTTGGCCGTGATAGCAGAATCATAATCGCTCCTAATTGGCGGAGTGCGACCTGGAGCGTGAGGAATTTGACTGTGTTAGTAGCTGCTGACACGACGCAGACAGTTACACAGTGCAGGACTGACAGAGCGCTGCAGGTACGGGACAAGAGGTAACTGGACCTCACATAGAGTGGAGACAAGATGATGGATTTGACTCCCAGAGAAACTTCATGCTTTGCTCTCTCTCCAAACGTTTTCCACAGGAACAGCGGGTTTGGTATTTTTCATGGTTTGGGTTGTAACCTGACATCACCTGAGCTCCAGGAATCTGTCACATACCTTCGAAAAAAGCCAAAACATTCTTGTAAATAAGTAAATAAACACCTTTTTTTATTTATGCCTCCTCCTGGCGTATCATCCCGCAGTGACAGTCCAAGGGAACGTCGAGAGGAGGAAAATAACTATAAATATTATTAAAAGAGTCACGGGTGGGAAGAGACGCTTCTTGTTCGAATTAAGTGAAAATGCGAGTAGTCTTCAAAAGCAATGTGCGTCATTGGCTTCAACAAGCCTTAAATGACAAACGATGCTCTTGGCTGCATGAAAGAAAAACAATAATAGTCCCCCGACGGTGGCTTCAAACTGTTGGACGAGCTTCGATCGCAGACGCAGCAGAGCTCCGTCGGCTGGAAGGAACGAGACCTGGGTGAACCGGCTGAACTGAGGCGCTGCTGACATCCGGCCTTTTTAACCACGTTGCGTAACCGAAAATAGTTTTTCACCACATGTCACGTCAGGAGGCAGATGAATTCAATAACACCTAGAATTGATGTTTGGAGAGATAAGTAATTTTAAATTGCTATAGCGACAGAAGGGTAATAAACACAACGTCAACGATGGAGTTTATCTGTTGATCGGAGTCAAACTGTGATGGTAAATCCTCCCTATGGGTTAGTTCTGCTCTGCTGCTGCGTCTGCTGGATGACGGTTCACCACAGAGGGCGATGTAATGACTTCTGGAAAGCTTAGACGACCACAGGAAAGTATTTTAAGAGGCACTGTACAAAATCCTCAGAAGAAACGAATTCAAATATCCACAGAAACTCAAAACTTCATGCATCATAATCAACATCTCTGCATTTGCATCCTCACAATCATGTTTTCTAGGAAATACGACTGCTCATGTTGGACTTTTTCAAGCAGGTGCCTGTAACGATTGTTTCACTTTTTTGACTGGATTAACATCAATGTTGTAGAAAATGTATGAAATGTGTAAACTGCTGAATCATGTTTGTGACGTCCAGACGCTCTTTGACGTGCGAGGAGGTTCCAGACTGTTTAGTCGTGAAGATTAGAAAATCCTGGGGTCTCTCTTTCTTCAGATATGTTGGATTCTGTTGTTTAGACCAGATAACTTTTCTTAAATTTCTTAACAGAGAGGAAGTAAACTATAAAAAACAAACTAAAGAATAATCACATTTAAATACCAAACTTTACTTACAATCTTGTTCATCAAGATAAGAGATAAACCTTTATTTGTTCCACAGTGGGGAAAATTTGCAAAGGTCATGTAGGTCATGAATCTTGGCATCATTCACTTTTAAATATTTTATTAACAGTGTTTTTTCCGGACTGGGTGACGGAGGTGTGAGCTGTAAGACATGAGACAGAGCGATAATGTTTAGAGTTGGGTTTTCTGCTCGGTATTTCCTGCCGACACGTCCAAATAAATGAGGTGTTGAGATGTGGTGCCCCTCTCGGTTTCAACAGTGGCTCTTCCCAAACAGCCCGGCACTTTCACCCGGCACGGCTATACATTAATCCATACGCGCTGATTTATTTTGTCTGGTTGGATTCTTGCCTCATTGCTGAGATTAACGTGTCTGTAAACCAGATTAATGCAGGATAAATGAGGTGAGCGGCTGCTGGAAGGAGATGATGTCGTAATTTTCACATGAGAAAATAAATGTTGAAATTGAGTTTTGTTTTTAATTGTTCTCTGTCATAAATTGGGCTGTTAATCACTGCTGATCTGAATCATTTGTTTGAAGTAGTTTTACAGAATGTTTCAAACTCTTTTAATTAAATAATTGCTTTCATGATCATAACAATAATCTCTAATGATAAAGCTATTTGTTTGATATTCTGCCCACGTGTGCAGCGAGAGCTCATGAATGCTTCACTGTGGACAAGCAAAATAGCTCTGGGTGAAAATCAGAATATGACACTGAGCATTTAAACTCAAATTACCCGTCAGGAACCTTCAATTTCAAATCAAAACTGACTTAAAATACCGAGCGTGATTGGATCAAGTCCAATATCCTGAAAATAGTTGTTTTTCAAGCAGATGACAGGTAATAATCCGGCGCTGCCAGGCCGACCATGTCCGTCCCTCCGGATCCTCCTCATCAGCGTCAGCTCGCACTCAGGAACCCAACGACTCAATGTTCCCATTCACGATGAACCATAATCCTCGGATGTATGTGAAGCAAAGTGGTTTCCTCCCCTTATTAGAGCCCCCGTAAATCAAGCCAATGGGGTGTCCCGTCGCGAGCGAGGCCTCGTCATCTGCACAGCCGATGCCAGTGAAGTATTATGGGAGATGATGGGGTCTGAGCCCACACTGAGGCTCTGCCCCGAGGAGAGACGCTGTTTCTACATCCCATAATAACTTTAAACTAACGGACACACATGCAGCCAAATATGAGGTTTCTTTACAGTAGCCTCAGCCCAGTGTTTGTCCTCAGATGGCTTTTTTTGTCCAGTCCACAGTCCACAACCTTAAATATATTAGATTTGAAATGAAAAAAAAAACAAAAACTTTTTGCGATATATATTTTTTTCATTTAACGTGTGCAAATCGAAAATGTGCATTAAAACTGGTGTAAACTGCCCCCAGATTCCAGTCTTCATGCTGAGCTAGGCTGAACCCAAAGCCACGACATTATTAAGTAGCCGTTGTATCGATCCTCTCGTCTAAATCTAAGAAGTGAATAAGTGTGTTTCCCCATGAAATGATGAAGTATTCCTCTAACAGCTCCTGAGTCACAACCAGTGATCAAAATCAGAAAAGATGCCACAACAGTAACATATATTTCATGTACTACAAGTCAGTATGTGAGTACACAAGTTCAGAAAGTATTTGTACAAACACTCGGATTCATTTAACCCAGTTAAACCACGCAGTCTGTGAAATACATTACTGTGGTTCATATCACATGATATGATGTTTTTAATATAAAATTTGAGTATCGTGCAGCATTTCAATTCCTGGCTGGCTGATAAAAATGGGATTGCTTCATCTCTAGTATTATGTTGCTCAGTTTGTGGCAAATAATCCATGATCTTTCTGCCTCTGACGACAGAAAATGATACGTACACAATAAACTGCATTCTTCCACATAATGCTGATGTGAGTGGAAAAAATCACTACTTATTTCTGACTGTCTCTGCTAATCAGAACGAGCCAGACACAAATGCGTCTGGGAAGCGGTGCAACAATCAAACCGGCAAATAACTCACAAACTGCATCTATCACAACAAATGCCAACATCAATTCAGAGCTTTTGAAGACTCTGAACCGGGATTGATCATCCAGCCCCCTGATGTTAGTGAATAAGCACACTGCCAGTCAAGAATCTCCGCTCTGTTTGTGCCTCAAAGACGGACACTTAGCGTCCTACTGTGCCCATGTGGTGTTTTTCAAATCAACTGGGATTCCCTCTGGCCGGCGGTAAACCGAAACCATTCCTCGCCCTCATCAGTCAAGCGTCTTGTTGTGACCTAGACATCCTATTCTTTCGCCGGGGGAGTTGAGCTACGGTTCAGTGAGAAGGGAAACGGTGCGAAGGGCCAAACTCAGCTGCAGCACATTGGCTACGACGACTTTTATAGCTGCGTCTGACACCTTCACTGTTGATCAGGATGGATCGCCCCAGTCAGCGCCACTACTAATGATGATGTGAGCGCAGAGGGCAGCGAGGAGGCATCCATCACATCAAATGTGTCGTGAATTTTATTGATTATCTGTTAGTGCTGTAATCCTTCACACATGTTGGGCTTGTTGTACAGTGGCAGAGGATAATGGCGAGGAGCCGGGCCAGGAGCGCTCGTGGTAGCAGCTACTGTGACCTAATGCCTTTAACTCTTGGAGGACCTCTCCATTTCTTCTCCTGGCCAGCTCATACATCACCTTCCAGAGAAATGCAGGGAGGTAGGAAACAGCTGCCCTTTCAGACAGTGGCTGCTTTATCCTCTGATGTTCCAAACAAGTAAGGACGAGCTGCTGAAAGCTCGGTCGCTCGCTGTAACAGGCCGTTCATCTTCTGTTCACTGTGACTATGTGGAGCTTCTCGCCCGACGTGTTTCCATCAACCTAGTTTTTCGTGCATTTTGAAGTATGGCATCGGAAATGTCAGAATTGCAAAAGATCTTTTCCTCCCATTTGCAAACTTATGCTCACTTGAGGTGGTTTTTTGAAAAAGAGTTAATGCATTTCATGGGAGATGGAAACATCTTTTCTGAATAAGTTCTGACGCAGTGAACATTCAACTCACATGACCGATCAGCTGTTTCTGCTTCAAGAGAAGAAGAAGGAGAAGGAGAAGAAGAAGCTCTTTCCGCTGTTGAAAGATGCTTTTCTCATAGGTCTCTTACTGGTTTTGTGTCTTTGCTGGAAATGTGCATAATTTACAGTTTCCTTTTTTTCTCTTTTCCTGTGACATTTCAAAAGTTTGCTTCAAATTCGTTTGACAATTCGATGGAAATACGACTACTGTGTGTTTCTCTAGTCTCGAGCCACAGCGCCACAAAGAAAATGTTGCAGCCTCACAAGTTCAGACACAAACAAATATGAGCCAAGACCAACTCAGTCAGTGCACAGGGAAGTGTTACAGTGTTCAGGACCAATGGAAAAGAGGGCAGAGACTGTTGGTGGTCTGTGGTGTTGGTGAAGATTGTTTGCAGAGAGGAAGACAAGCAAGACTCAGTAAGCTTCTTTTCAGCTTTACACATCTAGAAATGTCATATTCACTCTCTGGTCATCATGATCGCTGCTATCTATATTAACATTTACTAAACACCAAGTAAAGCTCGAGCTGATGGGAAAGTCATTAGCTTTGCAGGTATTCGGTCATAAAGCTAAACATTGGAAAATTGGATAACATATTGAAATTTTGACCTTATGATGGCGCTAGATGAAAAGTCAGAGGATCATCAAAGTGATTGCAATTCATCCTGAGGGGGACATGACTGTCTGAACTAAATATCAGAGCAATCCATCAAACAGTTGTTGAGATAGTTTGGACCGAAGCGGCGGTTCCATCGAGCCGCGCTGCCAGTGTGGTTAAAGATGGATAAATCACAAAGTGTCTTAAATGTTTTATACTTGGAATCATTTGATATGAAAAGGAAACTTAACGCAAAGTCAGCAGCTTTTGACTCATGGAAATAAGTTTCAAAATAAACTTTTATCAATTTAATGTCTGCTCAAAGCTGACATTGCCCTTGAGCGCAAATTAAACCTGGAATCAGCGACTGTTCTCAGAAGCTTCACAAATACGTACGTCATCAGTTCTGTCATACAACCATTTCTCAAAGCTTTACTACAAAACCATAGAAGCCAATGATATATGCAACTCGAAAGGAAACGAAAAGAAAACACGCATATGTAAAGTGTCATTTCAGCCAGAATATCTTAGGCAGTCAGTAAAGATCTTTTACAGTGTCAATAAATAAATAAGAATAAGAAATCTAGTAGCCTCCTTCTGTCGGCATCAAAGTGCTGCTGTAATTACTGTGATTACTTCTGTGTGGACGATGGCAGAATTACAAGAGAAGAAGAAGTTGGCAGACGGATGAAAAAAACACATGGCCAGTTGGCACAAATCAGAAATGGTTCCATGAATGTGTTTTTTTTTGTGTGTGTTATTTTTTTCTTAGTTTCTAATTAAAGTCATTGAGACAATTTGCAGAAACATTAAACGTCTCTAAACAGAGAAGCCAGTTGTCATGATGAAAGAGGTATAGATGCAATAAAAACTTCAATGAAACACTCTGTTTTAGTTCCTTCTGCATCTTCTGGAGCATCTTTTAGGATCCACTTTTAATCAGTAATTATTTCAAAGTGTGACTTAATTTACAATCATTTTTGGAAACATCTCTGAAGCTGAAAAAGGTTCATAAGATAGATTTTATGACCAGTTTAGCCTTAAAATGCTTTTGGGGGAACGGAGCCGAAGATTTGTGCCAAAGCAATTTCTGTATGGATGCAAGTGTTTCGCAGCACAGACTGATGACAAAGAGAGGAAAAACTGAAATATTCAGCTGTGCATGCAAAGCTAGTTTTAAATTCCTCCTTGTCTTGCAGCACGAGACTCTCTGACCTGAGTTTCCAAGGAGAAATCCTGCTAAACAAATAAATAGAGTATTCTGTGGCAGCGCTGTTAGACAGGACGACTACTCATGAACATTTACACTCAATGAGAGAACATTAAACACAACTCTGTGGCAATTTGATTGGGCACCGAGACCCAACTTCACGGTGGTTTGTCGTCACCTACATCCGACGCCTCCCAACAAACCGTCTGCGAGAAAAAAAAGTTACAGCTTCGCACCACGTTGTAAAAGTGGGATCACATCGAGAGGGCATCTCTCCATTAGCTTTCACCCTGACACCAGCTATTAGACTGTCCCCGTTTTACAGCTCTGAGAGAAAAAACAATGGCGGTATTGGACACGGGTGCTGACTTGATGTACGGACCCTGTTGTGAAATGACTCGATGGGAAAAGCTGAAGGAGGAAACCTCCGGACCTTATGGCACCAGGAGTCCCAGCAGGCTGGCAGCTCCCATGATTCAAGACGACACCGCTTCAACTTTCCAGCACTCCCATCTCATTTCACCATAAATTTTAATGAGCGAGGGTCATTTGATCCATTGTAGTTACTTTAATGATTTGGCTGCATCCAGTGAGGTAAACAGAAGATTTTGCCAGACACATTTAACCCTTTAAGTATTCAAATCTATAGGGGAGCTAAGGTTTATTAGCGGGGGGGGATTATGTGGACTGCAGCTGGTGTGACTAATCAACAAGAATTTGCACACTCACCGTTCCCCTCGGTCATAAACACGTTTTAATTAAGTCGAAAACGGTCGGGCTGTGGACTCCTGCATCCCGACCGGGGAGCTGGAGGAGAAATTGAGTCCACATGTATGTAAAACTGTTTTATGGCGGCCTATCATCGAGCTCGGTGGATCGTTCTCATGTTACATGTTCTTGTAAACAATAATCATTCGAATTAAACCATTTAAAAAGTCATAACTATCAATGGAAGCAAATAATCAGTGGCACATGCATGGATATATTTTAAAGTCACAATCTTTATATCAGGAACTTTATATCAAATCTGTAACTGTGTATATTTACTCATGGTTTGAGGTACTTTTACCTCTACTTAAAAATCTAACCACCTGTTTTTCAGAGAAATATCGAACTTCACTACATTTACGTGACAGCAACAGAATTATCAGTTTCTCTGTAGATTCATGGACACAATTAACCTCCTATTGTCTTATTAAAGCTACATTAATGTGTTTTTGGCCACTTGGGGGCTCCACAAGCTGAAAATATTGTTAAATGCAGCTTTAAATATATAAAGTATATTTAGTAATTAAAATTATTGTAGTGTTGAGCATCAAATTGCTGCTGACACATGAAGACATCAGTACATATAAAACAATAATATAATGCATTATCTGTCAAATAGGAACTTTAATTTTGCATACTTTTACTTTTAAATTCTGAATTAAGTACTTTTACTTGTAGTCAAATATTTGTCCAAAGTTTTATTTGCTACTTTTGCAGTACTGACATAAAGGATGTGAATAATCTGCAGATTTCCACAGACTGAAATCTTTTATAAAAATGTCTGAACATGATCATGACAATATCTGGTAAAAGACTCACTTTCTTGTTCACATAATGTCAGAATGCCAGAACTAAAACATACAAAAACAAGTCTTTAAAATGCATTTAAAAGGTGCCAACGCTGGAGCTAGTGTGGGAATTAAACAGTAGTATCATGATACTTTAACGTCGGGCAAAAGACTGTCATTTTCTTGTTCATGTTATTTCAGTCAGACAGTCCAGGAAACCAAGACTGGACAGTTTTCTCTGCATCCCGTGTCTGCAAATGACTCCCAGGCGGCTTTTCCTCCCCTGCTACCCAGAGTAGGATTTACAACGAGATTATGGGGCTCCCCTTTGACCCCGGGGGCTGTGTTCAGCAAGAGTCTGAACTTTTTTTTTTTTTTTTTTTTTTTTCAAACTCAGTTATAGCTCCCTCCCTCTCTCCCTCCAATCTATCCATCCACCAACTTCACCAAGAACAATGGCTTATTCTCCTGCGCCAGTGCTCCATTACGGGGCCTGTGGCTTGGCAGTGCAGCAGGCCTCAGATTTCAACCACATGTACTGCACTCAAATCAAAAGAGTCAGCCCTGGCAGTGCGGCCGCATAGCTGAGGGAGACACAGAGAGAAAAAGTACAAGCAGAGAAGGAGGAGAGGGGAGAAAACAGGGAGGAGGAGTGAGAGAAAATAAAACCGAGTGATGTAAAGAGTAAATAGAGGAGGGGACGGGGAGCGAGGAGAGACGGGAGGGAGGAAGTGTGGAGACAGTAGGAGTTAGGAAGAAAACTTGACGAGCAAACTGAGATTATGGCTTTAGCGCCGTAAGGTCAGGACACAGAGAGGTCACATCTCGAGGGAGCCATTTTGGAAGGCAGTGAGGGATGACCTCGCTTTAACCCCCGCGCTGGCTGTTCTCATTCGACTCTTACTGTAACTTCCAAATCCCTCGGACAGTAGCATTTCAACGGAGTCCAAACGCGGCGACGGCGCTCGCGCAGGCAGATTCGAATGCGCACGCAGTCGTGAAAGGCCGAGAGACTCGCTGGAAGTTTGCGAAGAGGTTAAAAAGTGAGCTGAAAATGAAAACACCGGGTGTTGCCAGTGTTTTCCAAATGATTGCTCAGTCGTTTGGCACCGAAGCCGGCGTCTGCTTGGGCCCCGGCCGATACATCTGTGCCTCGGAAGTTCACTGTCAAATGCAATTTGAACGTCAGAGGCGATCGTGTCATTAATGTGACAACCCAAACTTGGATGCTTTTACCTTTTCTTCCTCCGGTGTGAAAAAAAGAGGAGGAAAGAAACATCACAAACACATCGTGATATGTTCGGACATGTGTTTTTTCACTGAGATCGTCAGTGCATCAGGTCGACCCGGCTGACGCTTGGACGCCGCTTTGACATTTGACATGATCTATCTTCTTTAATATCTGTTAGTGTGATGTAGCTTTCATTGTCCATATTTCATGGGAGAAATACAAAGAGGTTATCGCTGAATGAGCTTTCCTGTGGGAAAAGAGAATTATCTGAGTACTTAATCGAAGGCACAAATTGCAGCGACACAGACGTCCCTTTGCCTTCAGTCCCTGAAGTGAGAGCGGGTCTGTGGGAAATGAAAAGTGCATTTGGGGACAGCGAAGGTTGAGAGTAAGGTGAGCACCGGCACGGCAAGTCTTGGCCTCGGCTCGGAGGTTGTTTGTAAAACAGTGGACAGCGCCTGGAGGGAGCAGAGGGGCATTTGGCAGCCGCCTCAGAGGTAAACTCCAGGCCTAACGAGAGCTAAAGCAACCTGACACCCCAGCAGATGTTCTGAAATCTCAGGAGACCCTGTTTCCAATTTGACATTATTTACTCTCACTCCTCTGTGCTGCTGCTTAATCTTAATTTCTTCTTCCAACAAGAAACTGGTGAGTTCCCAAGAACCGTTGTTTCCTCCTTGCTCAATCAGACTTAACAGGTTTGAATTGGGGTTGAAGGTGAAGCGACGTTGGGGGGAGAGCGAGTCCATGAATGCATAATCATAGGAGAGGATGAAGATGTGCTTTCAGGCCTCTGTTGTGACAATTTCCTGTAAATGTCGAGCATCTGCGGCGATGAAATTTCATGCAAGTCACGATTGTTTGATGTCAAGCTGTTTGATGTCAAGCTGGATTTATTTGGATAAAATGTGTCAGAAAAACAGATTGTGCTCAAAGTTCACGGCCTCCAACTTGTAGGTTTTGCTCCATAAATCTGGTCAAAGCTCACCACAGGAGTCACATCTGTTTTGGCTGAATCTAAATCAATTGTAATTTGCTGGCAAGATAATATAAAGAGCAGCGGTCCTTGATCGCGGTGTCCAAAACGTTCCACCGAATCCCTTCATCCTTATACCTCAAAGTAAATAATGAGGATGTCCAGAGCGACTATGAGAAATAAATAAAGAGGTTAGGAGACAGTTCATCTGTCAGTGGCAGCCGTCCTGTTTTCTGTTCCTATGATGCCGGGAAGTTCAGACACATCTGGAGCTGAAGGTCAAAAGTCGCCTTGTTAATGTTAAAGTGTTTATGAAATAAAGATTTACACATCAGCTAATTAAAACAGGTTGCACCACACAAACATGCTAATGTCAGCTGCTGATGTATAACTGTTAAGACTGAAGATCGACATATCTGACCCCACGCTCCAAATGCTGTTCAATAATGATGTAAACTCAAAGTAAAAGATGCTTAAAACAATTAAATCACCTCACATATCTCAAAACAAACAAATTACAAACATGTCAATTTAAAATAAAGCAAAGGTTTGACAGTTCAGATGAAGATGTAGTTTCGATAGGGTGGTCGTCACTGTTATTCCTGATCCACAGAGGATGAATCATAATGACTTGAAATGTGCTGCCGACATCTATGTCCCCTCAGGATGGAAAGGACATCAACATTACCATTACATTACATGAACCTAACCTAAACTAATAAAATATTAAATACTGATCATTCTTACACAATTTTGATTGGATGGCGTCAGAGATGTTTCACATTATTATAAGTCTTTAGCTCGAGCATTTCTTAAGTTTCAAGTTTATGGATTCCCATAAATGGTGCAGCCCAGTCCTGATCCACAAACCTCTTACATTTCCTTATGTTACAGCACTGACAGATTCTTCCTACAGTCCAGTGTGACAGCGAGCACGAAGGACCAAATCTATGACGTAAACATTAGCTGGATTTCAAATTAATCTCTCGAATATCCTGGAGGATAAACTGGATTCCACTGATCTCTGATACTTACATTCAATGAAACACAATCCACCCAACTTTTCAGCAACTAAAACTGGGCCCTCTTTAGCGTCTCGTTGTCCCAGCAGTTGTCCCGGCGAGTCTTCGTCGCCGTGCAGATGACAGAGAACATCCAATCTGCTGTTTATCCTCAGCGGTAACATGTTATGTCTTCAGCAAGTGGCTGGGGACAGACCGGACTTCTGTGAGGGGACTCGGCTGGCAAATCTCACCCTTACCCCTTGACTTCTCCTTATTTTTCCAAGCCCACCACATAATTTAAGACTGTAAAATTGGCTACAGTTTAACGTGCTTGGTAAATCTCCAAGCGCGACTACCGAGCGCCGACTCCTGACAGACGTCGACCACACCTGCGCTGTTCAAACATCTCCTGAGTTATTTAGTATTCTGCAGATGTTTCACACCAATGCAAGAGATTAATAAAATCTATTTAAAATGCCCCGTTTTCAGTGCTGCGCAATGTAAAACAGTAGGTCTTTGTGTCAATGTGCGAAAAAAGCAAACATTTACATGAAATAGTTACCGGCTAAAGTTCATGTCAGGAGTC
Source organism: Holacanthus passer (assembly GCA_025331565.1). Taxonomy (NCBI): domain Eukaryota; kingdom Metazoa; phylum Chordata; class Actinopteri; family Pomacanthidae; genus Holacanthus; species Holacanthus passer. The sequence continues at coordinate 171,629 of JAFREQ010000068.1, forward strand.
TATATTTTACCCCGAACAAAGAGTTAAATGTGTGTAATAGCCAGATGAGGGCACACTGACAGATTCAATTAGGAGGCTGTTTCAGAGTCGTGTAATATTCGCAGTGTTTCTGACAATCCTCCACCCCCTCCTGACTGACTTAATAATCTGAATTATGTCTTTTCTTTTGCCAGGAGCTAATGGCGGGCGAGCACAGCTTGAGTTCCAGTTAGAGGCCTGGCCTGAGCAAAAACTAACAAGAGAGGTATTTACATTCAGATCTCTGCTAGAGCACTTCTCCATGTGGCACGAAGCCTGACGGTTAGAGACGTGACCTTGTGGTCAAGGAGGTGGCCCGTTGGAACACATGAAGCAGCTGGTGAGCAGAAAAGCAGAGATCTCCCCCGTGCTTTTACCCTTTAAGTGCTCTTGAGCAAGGCACCAACGGCTCCGTGTTCATGGGCATCAGGCTGTTTAACGACATCATGTTCAACTTCTACCACGAGTCGATGCTGACAATCAAGGACTCATCGACTAAATGCTAAACAGGAACTTGTCAAAATAAAGTTGTGCATTTGCTGCCATGGTGGTCATTATTTCTGGGAGGTTCAGCGCTTACTTTAATATTCAATAAAAATAACTAACTAGCAAATAACACTGACCTACTTTATGTTTGGACTGTCCTTGTGTTCGTGTGACAGCTCAGAGTCGGTTCACTCAGTTTCAAAACTTTCTCTCTTTTATTTTTTCCTCTTCTCTCTGGTCTGGGGCTCAGTGTTGTGGCCTTTCTTGTCTCTCTCCATGTGCACCATGATTCGGATGATTAGTCGATTGAAGAACTGTCAATCAAAAGACATATTTTCCTTCAGACTTTTCCCTTCACCGTGTCTCTATATGTCCATGTGATCACATCTCCACCTCAGTTTGCTGCAAGATCGAACCTTTATCTGTCTTTCTTAATCTAGTTTTTGCGGCAGATGTGAGTTAAAATCATATATCAGGAAACAGTTCAGATCAAAACTATAATCACTACTTTAATTTAGTGAGCAGCAGATAGTTTACTGTATTATTAGCACTTCTGACCAAAGAACTGTTAGAGGTGAAACTAAATTAGCGTTGACCACACACAAAGTTTAAATGTGCTGAGTAGGCAGGTTTTAATGCTATAACAGCCTCCTGGTGTCCCGGAAAATAGCAGATTCAGCTGAGGAGGTGCAATCTGGCTCCAGTCTCCTTTACTAATTATCTGTTAAGTTATTTTTTTTACAGACACCTCATCTTGTTGCACATCAGCCCTTTACAAGAGAAAGCTTCAGTGTCACGTAAAAGAAAGTCCTGTGTTTAAATCCTGTGTTTGGCCTCTCTCCTCAGTGTCTATTTTAAAGCACAGGTAACAGGTGAACAGGTGAATGGCTTCGGGTGTTTGGATGTCTGTGCTACAAAAACAGCAGCCAAACCCCTGAGCGGCCGTGAAACATCCAGCACAGACTCGTAATACGTTCTGGATTTCTGCTCGACTGTAACTGAATTTATTATTTGAAGCTGCACTCTTCACCTTCCTGGTGTCAGCGAGACCTTCGGACTGAACTGTATTTGCTCGGAGGCATCTACATATAATAACATCCCTGTTTTTCTGCAGCGACATGAGCACCTGAACACGGCGAAGCGCGACCCCCCCCCTCGCGACCGTTCCCCCAGATTTAGGCCCCGTTTCATTAGGGGAGCTTAGACAAACTCACCGCACATGTCAGCGTGTTGACGGAGGAGGAATAACGACGGTGACTCAGGTTTCAGATTCCTGAGCACTTGTCCTGCAGCAGACGTCCCTCATGAACAAAGGGTGCGATGACAAAATAAATACAGCAGGAGGCTAATGAGTGTATTTAGGTTAAATGGCCTGAAGAAACACGCGGGGATACACAAACACCGCTTTACGCTAATTACTCCCCAGATGACTCGTAAGAAATAATAATAATGATAAACTTTATTTGTACAGCAGGCTTTCAAAAAAGTGCAGCTCAGAACATAACAAGACGTCATGTTTAAACGCTTTGTTTGCTACAGAAAACAAATCATTTTTTATCTTGAAATCATGCGAAAATGAAACGCATTTAGTTTCCTACGTGTGGTCGTGTATCCGACTTGTTTATTTACCGTTTGCTCTGCGGCGTAAATCACGTTACGATCACGGCTTGGACTGGTGAATGATTGCTGCCGATTTCCATGATGGAGTTAATAATTAGATGCTGAAAGGAGCTAAAGAAAAGTTACAGCTCAGTTAATGCCGACTCCAAATAAAGGCCCACCAACGCTCAACGCACCAACAAGCCTTTTTTAATGGTGTCATTTTCAAATTAAGTGTGTATAGAATAAGTACATGCTATTAAGAGTTTGGAGAGCAGCTTGGCAGGCGGCCGGCAGCATGAAAACAATGCACAGGGCAATTATTTTAAGGCCGCTTATTAAAAGGGCTACAGATGCGTTTCATACTAAACACTGTGGTTATGTTACCTCACATTTTCTCCTATTTTCTTTTCCTCCCTTGTTTCTCAGATGAATAAGGGCAGAGTCCTCCATGTAACTGTCACTATCCACATCTGAAAGAAAACTACTACAGTCAGTTTAACTAAAACACCTTTTTGCCAAAAAAGTTGGGACGCTGTGTAAAACATAGAACCTCTCTCCATCCTCGCTTGTGAACGACTGAGTCTTTCCAGGATGAACCTTTCATACCCAATCATGATCCTATCACCTGTTACCAATGAACCTGTTTACCTGTGGACTGATCCAAACAGGTGTTTTTGGATCAGTCCACAACTTTCACAGTCTTTTGTTGCTCCTGTCCCAACTTGTTAGAAACATGTTGCTGCCGTCAAATTCAGAAAAAGCAGAATGTTTAATTGAGTAAATAACAAAAAGAATTAACAAATGATCACATTCTGTTTTGTTATGTTTTACACACCTTTTTTGGAGTCATGTATTTTCCAGGATGAGTGAGCTTTGGCCGTGTTGTTTACCGTCTTCTATTATGTTGTATTTCTCTTTTACAGGATGCCTCATTTAATATGTGCAACTATGGATTTATGTCTGTATGTACTTTATGTTTTCGAGTGCATTTCTGCAAAAGCCATCGTCCACTTTTGGGACAAATAAAGCTGAACCTTTAACTGAGATATACTGCTGAGCTCGCAGTCGGGTTCTTTGTGATAAATTACAGTCCAGCTTTAAAATTGAACCAACTTTGGGTTTTATTCCATTGTTTATCATGTTGTGTAGCTTTAGCCGTCTGACTTTTTTACATCTTTTCATTCATGCATTTAATCCTACAGGACAATATCCAGGACGATGCACTGCTAACACACAGTAATGTGCATGAATTTGCACCAATACCAAAAACAAAATGCACAATCATCCTGTTTCAGTGCTATGACTTTCTTTAATAAAGCTCAGCACATGTAAACGCATGGTGATGTGTAGGCGTGGCTGTTTTTAGCAAAGCAATTTATCATATTTACACCAGTTTTCACCTTTACTGCGCGACCTTTGCAGTGGAAACCCCCTAAATTTTATATTCTGATGATTAGATCAGGTTGATTTTCTGCAGCTCAGTTGCTAGAAAAACACTGTCTCTTCTACGTGAGCTGCTCCCGATGAAAGAAACACGGTCCTAAAGTCATTTATTGGCTGTTAAACCTCTAAATGTGTGGTTTTGTTTTTCTTGGGGTTAAGTTTTTCTCAGGCGTAAACTTGCACAATACACACATTTTCAGAGCTGTTTTATACTGTATGAGCTCAGTTTGGACACTGAACCAAATGATTTCCCTGTTTGTGGTGTGAGTCAGTGATCAGTCATTTTAATGCTCACTGCATGAAACTGGCATAAGTTGTGAGCGGCGCATGATATAAATGAATATGCACAACGTTGCAGTCTGTCAAAAATCTAGAAACAAATCATAAAAACACTGAAAGTGTGACATAGAGCACGGTTATAGGTGAAGGAATGAGACGACAATAAGCAGTTTTTAACTCTTCATGTGGTTTAAAATGGCCATAACATGTTTGCCAGTGGAGTCACATCTTTGTACAATATTAGTGATGAACTGAGCTCCACTTCCTGATGTTATCTGACGACACGTTGGCTCGTTCACCAAAGACAACATTGTCTATTGCTAATTATTATTGAAGAGTTTCACTTTGTTAAGGAAACACAAAGATGAAGCATTTTTCTCCGTGCAACAGTAGAAACTTAAACCTTCGACTGACATGAAAGCCAACAGAAGTTCAATGGATAAAACATCAGAAAAAGAGTTGCAGTGAGAGGGATAAGTTGAGAAAGTCTGTTTCTAACTCCTGTGTGCTAATTATATTCACCTAAGGTGCAGTAATTTCTTTTCAGGTCTGAGCAGTAAAAGCATAAGAAAGCATTTAAAGTGTTGAAGCATTGAGACTTTGCTGTAAAACTGCGAGCCAGCTGCATTTTACAAGCCCACACTGTACCACTAAATTAAGTGCTGTGCTGTGTACTCGAAAATATTTTGTTGTAAGGTAATTGACCCAGTCGGGAAAAAGCATGAATCATTGTCAGATTTGTTGAACTCTCGGGGTGAAATGCAAATATACAGCGAGAACGGCACCTAATCCGCACAATTTCTGCTTGAGATGTTATGAATTGCTGCTGTTACAGTAGATTTAAGTTTGATTGCACGTCTAATCATGAGGAAAACAGTAACACACCTCGGTGACAGATGTACCAGAGGAGCTCATGGTGTCCCCCTCGATCTTCATATAGATTACAGAACAGTCGCGTGATTTAAACGTGAGATAAACAGCAGGTATCCATTTGTAAATAGACATGACTTCATACGAAACGGAACATAAAACGTGCTCCAATATTCCATATTTACTGCTGTTTGGGTCAAAACGTTCAGGGGTTTAATTGGCTTCGGCCGATACAGTTGCTGGTTTTCATTTCCACGCGTATGATGTCACACTTTGGTAGAAGTCGAGACGTGCCAGCGGTGACAACTCCGGATGACTAATCGTAACACGCTGCTGCCAGAAGCCAAGAGAAATAGGTAGCAGAGTGCCCACCAGCTTCAAACCGGGCTCAGGTTTTCTTGGCAGAGCGGTGTTTTCCTGAGGATTCCCATTGGACGCTTTAAATCAGTGAACTTGTCAGCAAATGTGTTTATGAGGCAAAATGTCGCTGGAGGTTTTCCAGGTATCAGGGCGGACGCTGAATTATCCAACAGTCACATCTCGTGCTCTTCTTCTAATGTGGAAAAATGTTTTATACTAAATCAAACTTAAGCTTTTAAAAGCTACTTTGTGTAGAACAGCAGATTTTTAAAATGACTCTGATCTTGTTTGTGATAAAGTGAGAGTCAGTGCAGCGAGTTGCTTTCAGCCCAGTCGTCTCTCTCTGCATCCACACGAACACATTTTCTTTTTAAAAAGCGTCTGACATTTTAACTCCCTAAAACTGAGACTTGTGGAAACGCTGCTGACCTGGTTTTAGTTTGAAAAGTGTGACTGTGTTTTAGTCTGGACGGGTGGATGATGACGCAGACATTGATGATGTTCCCGTCCCGACTGGGTCTTATGGTCAATTCCTTAACTTAATTATCTTTTGGCTATCCATTAATTTGGAGACACATCATTGTTCGCAGGATAAAACCCGTCTGATGACTCATCTCATGTTCAAGACAGTCATTGTTGCCACTTTCCCTGAAATGAAGTGACTAATCGTCTTCTATGTAATGTCATGCGTGTCAGCAGTAACACTGATCCACAGTCCAATGTATGACTCATATTGAGCCTAAATATCAAACCTCAGCAATTTTTTGGTGCAGACTGAATTGCATTTGTAGAACCGAGAACCAAAAGCTGTCAAATGTACCAAAAACCTCAGACGCTTGCTGGGATTTGGAGCAGACAGTTACTGATTCAAATCACAATTTCAGCCAATTTTAGAGACAAAGTTATTGTATTAAAGCTCGTATTTTCACAATATTGAACAATTAAGTTGAGTTAAATTACACAAAGGATTAGAGAATGAAACATCTTCCTCAGAGTGAGTTGTTGCTTCTTAGTTTTTATATTGAAAATCAGTTCAGCGCTATAATATTAGCTGTCGTCATGTATGAAACACATCCTACATTTAAGGACACATAATACTTAAACTTTACATTTATTTATTATGACAGGGAATGTCATGTTCTTAATGAAGTGCTGACAGTGTTCAGCTCTCAGGCTAATCCCCACAGTCAATCAAACACCAGAAATAAGACACTGACTGACACGTTAGCCGTCAGTCAGAGGATCCACAGACTCTGTTCAGGCCTCCTGATTCAGGAATTTCACACACCCTCCCAACGTACAGCTTTCTCCCCTTCTTCCCACACTTAATTGATTTCCTGAAGGTGGGATTTTCCTACCACGAGCTGTAAATCAGGATGAAAATTATGTGCAGCTGAGGTTACCGGGTGCAAAAACTCAGTTTACTCCTGCAGGGATTTTTCTTTTCCCCAATTTGCAAAGATTAAAAAATATGAGCTCTCTAATGCGTTCTCTATTTCCACTTAAATTCAGCTCCGACTGACATTTTAAGCGTTGGCCGATGAGCTGCGGGAGAGGAGGGAACATCGCAGACACCTGAAGCACCGAGGAGCTGCGGTAAATTCACTGTGACGATGAGAGTCTGAGCCTCGATGTGTGCGGTCTCTGGTTTTCACCTTCCTGCAGTTTGGTCCAGTTGAGAACTTCTGCTTCAATAAACCACCGTGCGTTTACAAAGAATCCTCTAAAGCTACGTTCGCTAACAAAGGCCACGACAATTAAGATGCTGATTTATAACAGCTTTCATGCGAATGATGAAAGATAGCTGAGATCGTGCTGGAGGGTTAGACTGAGGCTTCAGAGGGATAGATGAAGGGATGAATAACTAGATGACTGACTAATGACTTTGGTGACTCCCTGACTTTTCCTTTTGTGTTTTTTGGTGAAATGTCCTTTTCTCATCAAATCACTCATCTTCCGGAATTGATATTTTTAACTGGCAATTCTCTCTGTTCAGATGTTTCAGAAACACAAATTCATTCGAGCACCATAAGCGATCAGTGACCAGTTTCCATAGAAAACCCCAACAGAGATCAAGCACCATCTCTTCCATCTCTTACAAAGCTAAAGAGAGTGGACATCCTCTCTGAATGTCTCTCCAGTACTTCTCGGGCAAACTGGCAGAGCTGCATTAATCTGTATAAAAATGAGAAAGACACATAATTGTAGGTATATACTGATAGTGATAGTGATCAGGTGTCAGTCCAAATCTGTCTCATGTACTTGCTCATCTAATTGGAAAACTACTCCAATACAACCACACGCGACACAACTTTACGGCAATGAGACATTCACCTCTCATGAGTCTGAATGTTAGCAGATTGGAGATATTTCAGTGTAAGTGATGACAAAAGTAGATGAGGCTGCAAACTGTGTTCTGCTAACTTGTCAAAAGGAAAGAAAAGTCGCTCTCTTACCACAAGCGTTTAGATAAAACAGCAAAAGAACCAGCACAAGTTCAAGGAGTTTGCTGACACCAGCAGAGAAAACGTCCCATCGCTCCTTTCATACGGTTTGTAATCTTTATTATTCTTATTATCTTCACTGGACGACATCAGTGGTTTGTCTGCGACGTCTATACCAGATATCATATAAGTGAATACTTGTCTTTTTCTTCTCCATCAGGATGTTTGTCTTGACAGCGTGTCATCATTTTACCATTAATTTTACAGCAATCGGACCTATTTTACAAACTTCTGACAGCAGCACTGCAGCTTGTGGGAAACACTTTTTCTCTTTATTCTAATAAAGTATTTTGCGGTCGTGTGAAATTGTTTCTTGGTAGCAATCCATCACTGTCATTTGTAATGATTTCAGGGTCATAAAGAGGTATTTATCTGTGTGATCCTGATTTGAATTTGGCGTGTTTGTGGGAAGGGGAGTCCCCCCTGGGTCTGTACTCACCCACTCTCTGCCCTGAAAGCCAGGAAGTATAAAAACCAATCAGTTGTAAAACCAGAGCTTCTAAGACTTTGCATGAGAGTTGCAGTGGGTTGGCAGAAGAAACGTCTCATCTTACTATAATGAGCCGAAATATTCCTGACACAGTAAACATGAATATAAACAACATGTCGAATTTGTCAGCAGACTTTTCACAATTCTCCTCTCGAAACTGCAAAGACGGGATGTTTTGCACAATCTGCAGGATTTTCCACCGACTTGTGTCGAAGCGCTGAATGATCTCAAACACACACACACGACCACATGATCACAACACCTTGGATTCCAGTTACTCTCTGGATGAACTGTTTGAAGGAGATTCCCCGGCTGTGTTTCATTTGGACGCACTCGGCTTTTCTCAGGTTTTTGACGTCTCTGATTGATTAACTTCTCGGGATATTCAGTGTCTGCTTAATTAGACGGTTGGTTTGAGCCGCTGGAAAATGGTCTGTGTTGCTTTTGGTTTCCGTCCTCCGTCAGGATACGAGCGAGCATTCACACGTCGTTCTTTTCCCCTCGTGTCTTCCACCTACTGCCGCTCGCCCAACATCCTGCTGTTTGCCAGCCTGCAGTCGCTGCAGCAATATGAAATGAAGTATTTACACAGAGTTCAGCTGCTGTGACTTAACTTGGGCTTTTAGCTCTGTAAATGCTGTTCTCACAGAAATCCTACATTTCTTTGGCATAATATTTTTACTTGACTTTACTCAATTTTGACCAAATATTTAGTTACTGAGTTGAAAATAAATAAAACGAACTATTATGAACTACTATGAGTAATATTCAGTCTTAATGATACTGAATATTATGGACAGATGGATGGATGGATGGATAGATGATGGATGATGGATGGATGGATGGATGGATAGATAGATAGATGGATGGATGGATGGATGGATGGATGGATGATAGATGGATGGATGGATGATAGATGATGAATGATGGATGGATAGATGGATGGATGATAGATGGATGGATGGATAGATGGATGGATGGATGGATGGATGGATGGATGGATGGATGGATGGAGATGGATGGATGGATGATAGATGGATGATGGATGGATGGATAGATGGATGATAGATGGATGGTGATAGATGGATGTAAAGACAGATGGATATAAATGAGTATGATTTTCATAATCTCTTAAACTATTTCACAAATTATTATGATTTCCGTATTTCACACGTGACTTGTTTATGTGATTATTTATTTCAAAATGATTCATTTAATATTAAACTTTTTGCGGCCCCATGCTTCGTAACCTCTTATCTAACTTCTTGTTGTTTTCCACATCTGTTCTCTAGAAAATACCAACGAGGAAATACTCCTTGCATATTTCACTGTCACCTGTCACCATCTGGTCTCTGAAATTACTGACGACAGACGGCCGTAAACCACTTGGCACCGTTCTCTCTCAACATATTATTGTATTCTCCAACCTGCGCCGCAAAACTGAAGGATTTATGAAGTGAGGCCGAATGAGGAGGATGAGTTTGGTTGTGACCTGTGCTCACATATGGAGTTTACCACAGGAGAGTTACACAACGCTGGATTCACCAAGACAAGGCCAATAAAAAGGCAACGTGTCAATTTGGTTCAGGACTCGTTTTGCTTTGTTGGAAACCTGCAGGGTTTCAAAGACTTCGATACGAGCGGCAGCAGCTAGACGTCATTAACTCAACTACTTCCTGTCAGGTACATTACGCTCTATTTATTCATGTCTCATAAACGTCCAACGTGTTAACAGCCTGGTGTATTTGGTGACACCCCAACAGACACACTTTCCCAAAGAAAATACACTTTGTCAATTAGAAGGTGTAAATACGGACTCTCGCTCTGAGCTCCCGAGGAGACCTGCTGCTCAACTTTTCTCAAACTGCTGGAAAAAGAACAAATACTTTGGCCATGTGTTACAAATCAAATGGAAATGATGGAATTAAAATGAAATGGGGCACTGAGATAACCATTTAATTAGCGCTTGTGGTAGCGATCAGGATGAAATCCAAGAATAAAATCGTGTGGTATATTTCCATCGCCATCAAGGCTATTGCATGACTGTCGCTTTTTTTTTTATTCTCCCGCTCTGGTCCTCGGCAGCAAAGGACTCATTTCACGCCTGTTATAAAGCTACAGCACCTGGTGCCTCACGGTCCGTCAATGTGTGGGAGCGAGGATGTGGACTTATGTGAAAATTTAGATTAGATTGGATTTTAGCACAGTTTCCTATCCCCTCGACTTAAGACACCAACGCCCAAATAAAGAATGTTGATGTATTGAGAAAAGATTTGCTTCCACACTTCACTGACTGACGTTCGCTTTTTACACCCGTTGGATTTAAAGAGGCATTCAGGACTACTGTGGCCAGCCTGAAGGAAAATAAAGAAACCCTTCACCTCAGCCTAAACATGGGCGCGCACATAGTAGCACAAGCACATAAACAATGTGAAGTTGGAATGATTGCACAATTTCAATCAGGCCTCGTAGCCAAAACACAAATGCAAAGTCTTCCGGGAGTCGGGACGGGGCCTCCAGAAGCTCGCTGCAGCGCTGAGAGTCCCACTCGCATTTACAGCATGCGTGTGATCATCGCCCGCCCGACCTGATGAAAGGACAATTTACAAGATCGTGCTCATAATGACACTCATGTTCTCTCATCAATTTCTCATTTGCAGCTTCCTCTCCCTCGATGTGATCGTGCAGGCAGAAAAACAGAGAGCAACTATCTGACAACAGGAAGTGGGTTCACAGAGGAGAGACGGGCCTCCGCTAATCTGAGAGCTGCCAGACCGAAATGCCTGCAAGATCCACCGAGAAACTGTGACCAGGACTTTCCCAGGAAGATCTGAGTGGATTATATAATCTGAATGCACGATTTATGGCTCCCTGAAACGTTTTATGAGACAACAAAAAATGCAATAACAAATAGCTGCAAAACACCAAATTGTTCTGGTTTTTAACACAATTAAAATAGCAATTATAATATTATACTTGTTTTCAGCACATACATGTCTCATTCATTATTACCAATATAAAAACATGAACACTGAACCACGCTTCTGAATTCAACACTGATTTGTTTGCATGTGTGTTAATCGATCAATTTGTTGCCAATGAGTTAAAGGTCAGGTGTGATGCATCTTATCAATGTTTTACTTGTTTCAGTTGGCGTTTCTGATTATACTGTTCACTGTTGTACAAAGACAAAAAGCAAACTACATTTGTATCCTGTTAAATTATGTCTTATGTGTGGTCCTGTCTCATAAAGACCGAACATTGCTGACGCCGTGTTTGTCATTATATTCCTGTTAGAATCTGTCCAGGTATCTGTGTGTGGTGAAAACTGTGAAAACATCTCTGTCAGTGTGTGAAACATCTCGGTTCATTAATGTTTATCTCATAAGTTCTTGGAAGGTCGTGTCTTTCTTGGCTTCGCGATGAAGGAGAGTGTTTGTCCGGCCGACGTGACTCGACAAATATTGTGCTGAAACATAACTCTGTGACTTTATGTGTTTTAATATCTCTTCCGCTGTTGAAAAGCTGTGAGCTTGGAGGCCGGGCCAGGCCTCCGTTTCCTGCTATTGACTGCCGGCCTGTTGTTTTTACCTGCTCAAACAATAACTTGGCACAGAGGCTTTGACCAAGAGACGTCAACATGTGCAGAAGCCTGTGTGTGATTAAGAGCCGTTTAGTTTTACCTTATACACATAATGCAAACACATGACTGATTCCTGACTTTAAGCCTCTGAACTGGATAAAAAATAGGGAGATAAACGGTTACGATTACTGAGGTTTGCATGAGCACGATGCTTTTTACCTTATTGCTCCATTTTCTCGCAGTAAAAACTGGTTTTACTGGGCAGCACCCAGGTGTAAATGTGAATAATGTGTGTATGAATGTGAAGCAGGGCGTTGCTGGAAAAGAGCAGCGCTCAGCAATCCTTTCCTGGACGAGGACGTGGATGAAGCTGGAAGGCAGAGAACAAACCTCCATCCACACCGAGCGCTTCTCCTCCAGCAGCAGCTTCCATAAAAGTCTGTTTGTTTACCGTTTGTCCTCTGGGTTTGATTTTCTGACAAACAGCATGTGAATGCAGTTTTGTTGAGCCAACAGCTTGGAAGGCCGGGACGTCTGACTTTCTCATCAGCCCATGAATGTAGCACCATAGTTATGATATAAAACAAACAAACAAACAAGCAAAGCGCTGAAATCCCAAAACCTGATGAGCAGCGAGAGCTAATCAAGCCGTCTGTCTGCCGCTTTCAGCCAAGTCCATTTATCATTAGCAAACTGAAACAGCTCCACGCTCTTGTTTAAAAACTCATCTCGTACATGTAACGTCAATGAGTCAATGAGTCATCTGGAGCAAAATAAACCAAACTGTTCCAAGAAGAAGAGCTTTGTCCTGTTAACGACATTTCACAGCTATCAAACACATAAACACACACAATACATATATAATAAAACACACTGGGTGGAGTCCGTCCTGTTCCTGACGTCCAGTATTCTATAGTTCAATTACAACAGATCTCTCATTGTTGATTACATGTGGATTTTATGTCCACAATTTAAGGCATAAGTGTTTTTTTCTCAATTGCTGCTAAGTCCGTATTAGTACATATACATATATACATACAAATCTACTGTTGAGTCAGTTATTCATACTGTAACAGTCCTTTTTCTGTTTCCCAGTTCATTAGCACTGAGTTGGGAGAAATTAGGAGCTTTGTTTGTTTGACAGAAAGAGAACCCATACATTTAATAGCCACGCCTTCACATTTCTGATTGATGAACTCTGGTTCATTCGAGCTGTCTACATGTGATTTTAAATAGAGAATGAGGCAGGAAGTTGGTTTTCCAAAGACTGTTGGTCACATTTAACCATAAATAACTGAGAACAAAATATGGAACTGTGTGAATTCTATTTAGGATTTTACTGGAGGATGCAATGAAATGCATGTGCTTAAACAAGTGAGACACTGCACACAAATCTGCCCTGCAAAGTAAATGCTCAATCAATCGTTCATCATTTACAAGTTTGAAATGTTCAACTTCAGCTGCCTTTAATGGAAAATAACCATATTGGCAGAATAAACACGACAATCTAAAGTGAACTGTAAACAAAAACAATATAACAAAATAACCTCTGCATCCAAAATTTGTCATTCAATCCGTCAAATGTGAAACTGGAGTCAAGTCAATTAGTCCTTGGCCTTTGCAGCAGTCTGGAAGCCAGCGAGGGAAGGTCCAGACAACGTGCCAACACAGATCACAGTTACTAATCATGTGAATGATTAACTTTTACTGTCACTTCTCTATGAGAGCCATCTGCAGGCTGCATCCCATCATGTGCATCCGCAGGAACAACGCTCTGGCACAGCGAGCTGGCAGCGGACTTACTGTACGAGCTGCTGGCTTTAAGAATATATCACCTCCGAATAAATCAAACCACGACTCTGTTTGTTTTGGCTCGCCGTCCCGTTCGTCTGTAGCGCTGCCATGTAATGCGGTAACACCTATGCAAAAGTCGTGTGAAGAGTTCTGGGAGCCATATGTGGAATCTGCACAACATCACGGCATGATTTCATAAAAGGTTTGACTTTCACGAAATTAATTTTCAACAAATGTGATGAATGGCTTCACCGCCAAGTATCATTTCAGATAATAAACCATCGCATCTGTGTACTTGATTAGGCCGCTTTTGAATGCGATCCACGCTTTTGCACGCAACTTTGTCTCCAGCAGGTGCTCCAGTGATGCATGCATCATAAAGGCAGTTTTATGGATAATGTTTTTGTTATTGCATTATTGCACCATGAGGTCAGATGAGCAGGTTTCCGTGATTGGATGAAGGGTTAAGGTTTACGGCCTGAGACCATGAAGAAAATCTAATATGACTTTTTATTATCAGGGATGTGGTGGAACATGAAAGGGTGGAAAATGTGTTCAAAGACGGAGAAATGAGGTGAACACAAATATGGACAATAATCAAGTGGATGTATATGATTTTCCATTAAAGACCCTCTTTTCAAACTACAATAGAAGAGCTTTCAATAACTATAACTGTCCTGCAGTAAATAAGCAAAGAAAAACCTGCCTCCTTTAGATTTGGTCACTGCTCATGTACTGTGTACATGTACATACATCTGTTTCAGACTACTGTGTAAAGTGGCCTTTTGCAATCACTGAAACTCCACTTACAAAGATTGCCGTCATTACACCCCCACTGAACTCAAGCAATAACACTAATGCTATTTATCTGAATCTGACTCGCTTGTTTAGCCGCTTTGGAATTTGCACCGACATCATTTCTGCGGCATCAATCAAAAACACAGCGAAGCTAAGTAATGAGGTGAAGGTCAAACGTCCCCAAAGTCACGATAATCATGTCAACTGACTGCAAGCTGCATCAGCGACGACACAATGACCAGAAGTGAGCACAAAACAGGATATACAGCTTAACTCTGCGCTATCAACTCCTCTGTCAACAAACACATCACATCAACACGTTGTGATATTATATGTTTACTGCTGGGTTGTTCTCGGTCAGCTCGGATGATTGAGTGCACAAGAACTTCAAGTCCTGTGTCCTGTACATCTTTAGGCTCCTGAAACACTCGGGGAGAGATAGGGGTTTTAGTTAAATATTCTATTTCAGGATTTTTTTATCTGTATTTAATCAAGGCGACAATCTTTCCCAAACTTTAACCAAGCGCTTTGAGTTGCCTAAATATAACCCTAAAAATCTGCTTTTGCTGCCAGTAAAGTGGATGTTGCAGCAAAACCAATAAAATGCTGTTAAATTTTTGTAAATATATTTAGTATGACTATGTTGCATTGGCAGTAAACAGCTGGCAGATATTTTTATATTGATAAATAACATGATACTGGCGGTATTCGGTTTCCCACAAAAGCTTTTCACTGATGCAGATTAGTTGTACTGTTGTGTATGAAAGTCGGTTTTAGGAGACAGACTTGTCAGCCTGTAAAGTTGAGTGAAACTAATAAAACTGTGGGCAAACTGGGATTAAGTAGATTCACTTTTCAATGCATCTCTGATTATTACTGATTCCCATGACTGTGCATGTGCTTATGGTGCGTCTGCTATTTGTGCAAAGAGATAAACAGTGCATCAATCAGTCACATGTGTTTGTCCCTGAACTCGTCTGTACAGCGTCCAAACCCGGCTCAGGCTGAGGCCAGCTGCTGCTGCCGCTAAGTGATAAATGTGCAGGTACCGTCAGTGGAAACAGCGGGAGGCAGGGAAGTAGTAATTACCTGAACTTAACAACAATATACACTGGCGCTGGTTCACACTCTGTAAAATATCCTAATATTTACTCCATCATTTCCATCGTTTCTTTTGGAAATTACGACCCTCGTCTCTGCGCCTCAAACTGTTGACCTCCCAGGAGAGGCCATGTTATTCCTGCAGCGGCTGCATCTTTACCTTTGATTCCAAATATCACCCCTGTGCGACCCTGACCTCTGACCCCGGGCAGTAAATTCCATGCTTGCTCAGGTACCCCGGCGCCACGCTCCCGCGGGACCCGAGCAGCGCCTTTAATTGCTTGTCCTCGTCTCCGTACAGACGTTTGTGGCATTGCAATTGGTGCGTCGT
This sequence comes from Holacanthus passer, assembly GCA_025331565.1. Classification (NCBI taxonomy): domain Eukaryota; kingdom Metazoa; phylum Chordata; class Actinopteri; family Pomacanthidae; genus Holacanthus; species Holacanthus passer. The sequence goes on from JAFREQ010000068.1 coordinate 187,288, forward strand.
ATAAATTTGTGGACCTGACGTCAGGTCTGGAGGAGGACCAGTGCCAAGGAATATAAGTGAGTCTCTGTGGCCTCCTTGTATGTCTTGGACAAGAATGCAGTCATGAAGAATAGAAGCAGTCGGGTTCTGTGCTCTGTGAACTAGGCCAGTCTGAATATGAATATTTTTTGGGGTAACTACGCTATAAAACAACTACTTGACAGTCGAAGCAGCGCACATGGCTCTGTGACATCTTTTCTGATGGATCTTTGCTTTTACTGCGGTTAAGTTAAAGGGCAACTTATAATGTCGTTAACAAAGGGCAACTACTCAAACTTCAGTCAAGGCATCAGCACCGGCAGCAGCTCCGTGAAACCTGCCAGGTCCTAATATAATCATAATCATTAAAATAAAAATACTGTGTAGTTCACGTTTTACATGCCAAGCAACAGTGAGCCGACACTGCTTGTGATTAGCAGTTCATTTCAGTCTGCAAACAAATAAATGCAGAGTCAGGATCTCAGCTTCCTCCGTCCAAGTTTGTCCAACGCTCTGAACTGCATGTCCTTGATAGTCCTGGTCCAAGCCCCAGACCGCACGCTCTAATCCTGGGAGTCCTGTTTTTCGGTGAGTCGTCCAATCAGGACAGCAGCTCCGGGGTCCTTCGGTCGACGCGGCAGAGCCAAGGCCCCGCCAGGGACCTCATTCGCCATCCGTTCGCTCCTGTTCTGCCTCTCTGTCGCCAAACCCCTGGAGCCGACCTTCGCAGCCAGGCTGTCCCGTAAAAGTAAAGGCTACAAGTGGAAAACAAGAGCAGTGAAATGGCGACAACTCTGTTTTTAATGTTGCTTCTTATAAAAGAAACTCCCCCCTGCTCCTCTTTTTTTCTCACAGGCTCAGAGGCTTCACATTTTCAGCCCTCGATGAGACATTTTCAGGTTTCCACGGTTGTTCCTGCTGCAGCCCGAGGCCGTCTTTTTCCACATTCAGCAGAGGTTCGGTTCCATTTTGGAAGAAGCATCGGCGCTCCTTTTTCAGGCATATTATCCTAATCGCTGCCAATGTGCCACAGGCTAAGAGGGCAGCGCGATGATTTATGCCGGGCTTAAGTGATTTAAAAGTTCTTTAAAATATTTTACTGCTCTACTTCTCCTATAGGATATAAATACACACATAGGAGGAGCTGAAATCACAGCTTGCTGCTCCTACACCGGGACATGCACCATTTATTTGTACTTAAGGTGAGCAATTATGAGAAATAGACCAAATGGATGAGGTGGTATCAAACTCAGTGATTGAGGATAAGGTAATTCAGAAATTGCAGATATGGGAATTGCTCTTTCCGGGGCTTTTCAAGGTAGTTTTGAAGAGCGAGACGTTTTGTTGGCTCCTGGTTGAAGAAATGAAAAGTGGCAGGCGGGGGTTGGGGGGGGATGGGGGTCTGGATCTGCTAAGCTGACATTGATGAAGTCTTTCAAGAAGTCATAACCACGCATGGAAAGTCCTGCCCACTCTAGCATGCTGCCACACACACACACACACACACACACACAAGCACACGCACCCACGCAAACACACTCACTGGAGCTCATGCTGTGTTAGTCTTGGGTTATTTTTAGTTTGTGGCTGCAATTCACATTTCCACACATCTGCCTCTGTGCCCATGTTGTTCTTTAAGATGCTGTGAAATGATACATCACTCCCGGGAGGCAATGACGTGCAGAGCTGTCGCCAGCGACTTAACACTCGAAACGCCCGCCGCCGAAGCCATAAAACTCAAAAAAGCTATTTGTGATTATGTGAAAACTTTATCATGATGCTGCTCCGTGTGGTTTCAGCTCCTGAGATGCAGAAAGCTCTCAATCACTGCAGGCCTTGATCCCATTATGTTGTGGAAGCAAAAATAAATCAGAGAACAATGTGTAACAACATAATTCAACTGTCAATATACAACTGCATTACGGTCAAGGACATAAAAATGCCAGAACCTGACATATGCTTACACAAAATCCAGCATGTGGTGTTTACTGGGACTCATATGGACAGAGCAGGGGCTCGGTAATCTTCATTGCTGTGGTCACCCACCATAGTGGAAATGTTTGCATGAATACGAATCAAATATGTCAGCCCCAGTAAATCTACAAGCCTCCCCAGGCCGCTTATATGTCGATGCAGTGGGGGTGTGAGAGCCTGGAGGTAAAGGATGGGAGATGCATGTTGATGTATAAGTTTCACTTTTTAACTCAGCAGAATGATTATTTTCTTTAAATCACAACCAACACTGCACTGGAGTTTACATCAGAGCATGTTGGAGCCTTTGCCAGATTTTCTCCAGGCCGACACTAGATGGCAGCAGCAGACACTGGTATCTGCTCCTTCAGCTGCATGAAAACTGAGCTCTGACACTCACTAGGTGTTTGCAGAAAGAAGGTAAAAGCCATAAAAGTTGCACCTCATTTCTACTCGAGAGCAAAGAAGGAAAAATGCTCCGTCTTGGCCGCTGGGATGTGAGAAAACGGTCCGACATTGTCACCTGTTGGCCAGACCTGCCTGTCATCACCGCGGCTGTTTTTGTTGAACACATTTGAGTCACATCCTGGATGAAAACAAAGGAGGGAGCTCGAGGAATCCAGTCAAAGGAAGGAAGGAAAGAGAGGAGGAGGAAAAAGTGGCAGGGCTTTGCTTCCATCTTTTTTTTTTTTTTTTACTGGAGTGATGTTTGGAGTGGAAACACCCAGGAGAGATAAGGTGGGACGTCACGTCTGGCTTTCATCAGGGCACTGCCTCCTGCGTGTTGTTGCCAAGCCTAAGAATCGCTCCAGATCTGCTCGACTCCCAGTTTGAACAGCGCTGCAGGAATCTGAGGTCACTCTCCTAAAGCATGGCAAAAAAAAAAATATAGCACGCTGCACACTTTAAAGAAGCTATAATAAATCTGCATGGGGTCTAACTCATGTGTGCAGGCAGGAGAATAAAGACAGTGCTGCTATTAAAATGAACTTGCTCACCACAACACTGAAAGTAAAAGAAAACACATTCGAACGCAACGTGAGAGTCTTTGCACTTCCAAAGTTTTCTCAATAGACGGAGAGTCACACATGTTTGTTTACCTCGAGGGGAGGGCTGAGATTTATACCCGAATCTCCAGGCTCATTCCCCAGAGGCACAATTCATCCTGACCACTTTTTTATGGCTTTCAATAAAACACGCTTTAAAAGATGTTCCTTCCCTTTGTCTGCAGCTCTGATCTGATCACCAGAGCTCCTCAGACCGGGGGCCTTGGCCTGGTTTCTCTTTCAAATATGATCACATCCTTCTTGGTGTTCCTCCTTCCACTTCCCCTGCGATTGAATTGTTTTCTTAAATAACCACTTCATTCAAATTCCCATTATTATTTTTTTTTTTTGCGAGGCCATATAAATAACATGCCCGAGTTAACCCACAAATAAGATATCTGTCAGTCTGCCAACGAAGCCTTGGAGGCGGCTCAGAGTCGTCATGCTGTGAAGTAAAGATCTTTTACTGCTGTGTCATGCTTGTGGCATCAAACGCGCTCTAATTTATAGTTGCGCATCCTAAAGCCGCCCTCCCTCCTTGTGTTTTGTTTTCAAACTGAAGTAAACTGAGACGCCGACGCTTTGCTTCTCACGAGGCCTGGCCGTATTTCAGGCTATAGTTGACCTCTGAACCCGGCCAGTGGGTCAGAGCCCGTAGATTAAGCTGAATATTTGGGCCGAGTGCCTCATGGGCTGTGAGAAGAAACTGTTGAAGGGTTTGTCCATTAATCACAGCTTCAGCTTCGACAGAGTTGACCTCCGGAGTCAAATTTCCAGCCTGACGAATCAAAGTTGGTAAACGTCACATAAAGGCAAATGGTTCGGGTGACAAGAGACTAAATACGGACATAAATGTGTCTCGTTTGTTCGAGTGAAACATTAATGACTTGTTACCTTTAATAAAAAGTCAGTGGCCTCTATCTGACATCATATTTTGTTTGTCTTGTAATTTTCCAAAGTTGACATTTGCTCTATTGGTGATACTTAAGAAAATGAAAATCCTTTACTTCCTTTACTGTCAGTTTTTTTAAATTGTTCAATTGTTTAGTCTGTTAAATGTTAAAATGAATAGAAAAGTCCAAGAGTCCAAGGTGACGTCTTCAAAGGTCATTGTTTAGTCCAACCAACAATCCAAAAGTATTTTCTTTTCAATGACATGAAACAGAGAAAAGCAGCAAACCCTCAAACTGGAGAAGCTGGAAAAAGTGTGTGTTTTGGTATTATTCTTGACTTAAAAAAAAAAAAAAAAAGAAGAAGAGACCATATATTACTGCACAAGAAAAATGGTGATTAGTTTTGGATCAAACGATTCTTTCAGCACTTGTAGGTTTGTGCACTTTTTCATCTGCAGTCTGAAACGAAGCAGCCAAACAGGAACAGACAGAAATTAAGGCATCTCAGCAGCTGCTATTAAAACCTCACGCAGATTTGTCTCCCAACAAAGTCGTCTGCCGTCAGGCCATGAGCCTAAAACCAAACATATTCATACAGATCTGAAATTATTTGTGTGCAGTTTTGGACTCGGAGCCGATCGTTCCCAGCTGACCCGTCATGAGAGCAAATAAGTTATTGCTTCATTGTGTGGCTGAAAACCATATATATTTACTTTACACTCTGAACTCTCAGGTGACAGATATTTTAACACTCAAACATCCCCAGAATCTTACAGGGAGGACAGGGTTGTGTTTACAATGCAGTTCTGTCTAGTTAGGCAGCATCTGCTCACCGGTGATTTAAAGCTCAGACCTCCAAACTGCATCTGGCTGGACGGCCTCCTCCAAACCAGTGTGAGCCACACCTGCTGGAGCTTCTTCATATCAATTACTGGACTGATAGGTTACATGAAAGCTACGGTTCAGGTGTTCATGTTCGCTACAGACACACATATTCGCACACACACAAACACCTGTCTCGCCGTCACTATTCCAACACTTCCAGCCGCACAGCTGCTCAGAGTCTCGGTGTCGGCTTCAAGGCTCACTTTAGCGTCGACCATTGTAAGAATATCAAGTGAATAATGCAGTGTGGACGGGCTGGAGCGGTGAGGTCAGCTTTTCAAAGCCAGCACTTGACAGGGTTTTATCCTCTGCCATGTAAATGTGACACCTGTTTAATCTGACATTCACAACTCGCAGATCCCACATAATCTCTCTGCAGTGAAGGCAGCACCGTATCCCAACAGCCACCAGACTGAGCTTGAGGTCGAATAGTCTTTTTTTGTTCAGGACGGTTCCTAAATGAGTGAAACGACCCGGAAGGATTCAAGTGGCAGCCACGATAAGAGCTGGTCGAAGTCTCTAAACGCTCAGGAAAAAGCGATTCAGTGCCTCGTTTTTATTTCTTTCAGCGCAGGGAACCATCCTTTATGAAAGGAAAGGAGATAATGCCGTCCCACAATTCCTTGCAGCAGCAACATTTAAAGCAAAGCACCATTCAACATCCACCGCTAATTAGGCATCCTGGCGTAAACGCAGTCGGATTTTCTCAGCAGTTCTCTTTTCACATCTTTCCTTGACTTCATGACTTTTTCCATCGAGGTCAATGAAAAGTGTTTAGGAAAAGACATCATTTCTTTGACTATTTGACCGCAGCCTGAGTCAGTCTCTCCTCCAGTTGGTGTTCGCAAAAGCCTTGTAAGGCCAACAAATTATAGCGTTTCGGTGTTCTGCTTTGTAAGCAATGACGCTACATTATATTGTGTTTTCAAACCCCAATCTGCCTTCTGAGTATGACACAGTCGCCCCCCCCTGCAGAGTCAAAGGGAGGCTGAGAAAAGATTAAAGGCTGCTTCTTCACGATGAACTGCGTCTGTGGTCGCCTTGAATTCATGTCCACAAGATACAAGATACAAGTTAGTCGGCGCATTACAGTGGAGATACGTAAGCCTGAAAACAGGAATGACGCCACTCACAAATTATCGAGCTTTAAAATATGACATAATGAGAGGAGTCGCTACATGGACCAACAAAGGTCAGAAGACGGGACGTGTCAGATCTGTCTGATTCAGCTCAGCAGGTAAAAATGCTGGACCGACCACATTGTTTGTTCAGTTCATGGTATTTAATCAGAACGTGTGTCAATGTCGGGGAAAGAAACCCCGAAGAGTTTTTACAAGTTGGAAAAAGAGACAAACGGCTGAATCAGCAATCAGGTGAGAATATGTGAGGAAAAACTTAACACTGCTATTGTTGTTTGATAATCTGCATGATGTTAGTCTCATAATAGCCATGGATGTAAGAAGTTAAACTGGATACTATGATGGCGTGCTCTTCATTCCTATAGAAAGTTGGAGCATGCTCAGTAGAGTGAACATGTTAGAGACTTCCTCTAACTGAGCCAACTGACTTCCTGTTGGCTCCGCACACACACACACACACACACACACACACACACACACACACACACACACACACACACACACACACAAACGCAAAATAGTTTAATAACACGATCCAAAGTTTGTTGGACCAAATAGATTAAGTTCTAAAAATACTATTCTATTGATATAAAGAGACATTCCTTTGGTAGTGACTGTACTGGAAAGTCTTTTTGTGCATCACGTGATCCTAAGTGTGACCTCTCTACAAAATCAAAAGAGGCTGCATTGAGTTTTAATTACAGGTTCTGTCTGTGCAGAATAAAACTACCAGTATGAGTTAACATAACATACAGTGCAGTACAGCTGCAGTACAAGTATCCACCTCTTCACTGTCTGTTGGAACCAACTACAGTTTCATAAAAACACGACATGTGTGCAGTGGAGATCGTGAACGCCGGGAACATCCCGAGCATGAGAACCAAAGTCAGAACAAGGTTTGGTTTCCGCAGATTGTTGGTTTTGATAGTGTACATTACTAATAACCTATAAACCATAATAATCAGTGTTAATAGTGGAGCAGATAGAAAATCCTGCAGACTCACAGCTAGCACACAGACAGAGGTCAGCCCATAATTTGCCTATTGTACAGATCATATTCTCCTTGGTCAATGTGTATTCTAATTGCAATATTTGCCTGCCAGAAATGGAAAAACCAGGCGAAGTTTCATTGATAATGAAAGTATCTTCTGGGATCTGTGGCCGTCTCAGTGCATCCTGGCTGATTTGTTGGCTCATTCACAGGAGCTCCAGAATGAATTTATTCCCTTTATCTCCACCTACGCCAAGAGTCGTGGGGTTCCACAAGCCGGCCTGAGCGCTGCGGCATTTATTTATGTTTTTTGGAAGACTCGACAACCATGAGACAATCCATCATGTGAGTTTTATCTGCAGACACAAGAGTTTGAGGTAAAAAAGGGTTTAAAATAAAGAGCCTCATCCCTCCTGTTGGCTGCGTACATGACGCTGAAGAAGGCCCGAGTTGGGAAAGCAGACAAATCTTGATAATGTGGTTTGGAGCGGTTGACACTGAGTCTATGCAAAAACAATCAGAGTCATTAGTGGGAGATAGTCAAACCCATTGAGCTGCCCCCCCCTCCTCCTCCTCCAAACAGGCCTTGAGAACCTCTTCGCTGAGTTTTTCCTAATCCGCTTTTACAGAGAGACTCTGGCACATCACAGGCCGAGAGGAAGCATTTGTTCATTTGAAAGGATGCTGTAATGTTAATCAGATGTGGCTCACGTCATAAACGCAAATAAAATCCAAAGTGTTTTGTTGTACCCTGCTCGCAGTGTCTGGACGGGGGGATCAACACACTGTACAGACAACAAACCGAGGGCCAGAAAAAAAAAAGCAGATAATCACAGGAAACTGTTTGAGAGTCAATTTAGTGTAGTTTACTGTGACTGACTGGATATTCAGACTAAACAGTTATTTTGTTACCGCTCCATTATTGTGTCTGACAGAGCTTTCTTGATAATTTGGGGGATTTGATTTTACTTAATTGATCACTTGTACCTGGCTGCTCTGATGGCAGAGACAGGGGCCAAGGAGGAGGAAACAAGGCGAAGTGGAAAAGGTCCAGCATGTGAGGGGAAAGATGAGGCGGGTCATTGGAGGGTCTCCCACTCGTCCCGCTCCCTGGTCCTGGTCGAGTGGCCGAGCCTCGGTCCTGTGAACCCAGTAGCTGATCAAACTCTTGAGCAGACTCCAACCGGTCCTGGAGCCTTCTGGCATTGTCACCACTGGCTCACCCCAGGTCTCTCCAGGAGGCTTTGGATTTGGCTACTGAGAGAGAAATGCTGTGTAATGACTCCCTGGGAGACGAGTCAACAAAGCACCAAAGGTGAGAGTCGCTGGCCGGTGTGGGCCACGGCCCTGGAGGACTGTACACTGGGTCCTGATGTTCCCGGGGCACTGGACTCCAGTTTTCCAGATGGACACGACATCCAGATGTGCAGGTGACCTGACAGTAGCCTGTGTTTAGTCAGCTAACAAAGAGCAGTGAAATCATCTTCTGAGATCATGTTTAATTTTCACTGATTATACAATAACACAGTTTGATATATAGTAATTAATGACTATTAGTGACTTCATCTAACTGACAAGGCAACATCTCCAACCACACACAGAGACTCCGACTGGCTGGGTTTTCTCCAATATTGTAAATGTTCACCTTTTCATTCATTACAGTTGAGTCACTAATTGTGTTTTTCATTACTAGTGAATGTTTGACGTGAACTACTTACATGAAACTAATGCTCTCATTAAAGTAATTTCCCACAGATTCAACGTGAGATTAAGACTAAATTAGATCAAACGAGTGAAGTGATGTATTGATGGATGTGAAACAATCTTGTTTCCTGCAGTGAACATGTTTCATACAAACAGAATGAAAACAGTTAAGCAACATATTTTATGCAAACTTCAAGAAATACATACAAACATATTTCAACTTCAGGAGCCCAAAATACCACAAAAACCAATGGAAGCCAAGGACCAGATGTACTATTGAAGACTATTTCAAAAATAAGGTAATTAGCTTCCCCCTCGAGGTTATCTGATCTAATTTTGTATTAACTGTTTATTATATCATCAAAAGCAGCTGCAAGGCCAACGCGAGTCTTTTAATAACTGTTTCATTCCTGCGTTGCTCTTTCTTCTCTCCTCCCAGAGAAATCCAGCAGGAGCCCTGATTTGAAACGGATGCTTCCGCACTGCTTTTTTTTCTCCTTCTTCCCAGTTGAGGTCAGCAGAAAACAAAAAGACGCAACACGAAGGATTTCAGACTTGAGCGGCGTTCACTGACGGGCTGGATCTGAGGCCCGCGCCGGCTAATTGATCGAACCGCCGGCCTGTTGTTAAAGCCAAGAGAGTCGTGTCTGTTCAAACGCAAATGGCTGCGACTCTCACAATGCCACGTGTGCTCGCTTCGACTCGAGCCTCAGAACGGGCCATGGGAAAATACGGTTCCCCAGAGCTGGTTGAGCTCTGCAGCTCGATGTGTCACGGTGGTTTTAGGGGAAGGAATGTGTGATGTGTATTACATGCAAATGTTCCTCTGCATTGACAGACGGTCGAAAAGCTCCTCTCTAATCATCCTTTTAATGTTTTTTTTATTTACTGTAACTTGTTATAAGAGGTTACAGTTGTTATATTTTTTACTCTGATTATATAGAAGCTGTACTTTTGTATCCTAAATGAAGTTTTATTGGATTATGAATGATGGGTCGTTCTTTAGTTCAGTTTGTCTTATTACTACAGGACATCAATCACACACAAATGCAATATTGTCAAGGATTCAGTCCAATTTTTCTTGTTGTCATTGATAATAGATTAAATTTTATTACATTATCGTGTCCTGGTCGTGTTTCCACGCTGTCGTCTGCCGTCATTGTGGACAAAATAAAAAATGCCCTGAGTGAGAAAACATATCAAATAAAATGTGTCTGTGCATAAAAGCTGTGAGAAACAGGGACAACATTGGCACCATATAATGTGTTTTATAAGATTGTTCACGTCAGAGAACAACATGACAATTCAAGTGTAAGACTCAACTATAATCTCTTTACTTAAACTTATACACTTTCAAATGCTTCCTTGAATCTGATGTGCTTGATATTTTTTAAGCAATTAACTATTTGTGCTTAAATACAGAGGCAGTGAAGGATGAGGCTCATTTTCTTTGTGTACTTAACAAGTGGACGTTGGACAATTGCTGGTTTTAAACCACGCATACTTATTCTGTCTCCGATTGTTAAGAGAATGTCATCGCAAAATACATGCACAAACAAAAGGAACATTAAATCTTGATGTGCCTGGTTATCTTGGTTGCACAGATTATTGGTAAGTATCAATTAGGGCACTGATCTGCAAGCTGCACTGTCAACAAGTGGTTCTGTGTTGAGTGATTATTGATAATGAAAAGAATGAAGGATTGAGTTGAGTGTGATGATGGACACAGTGAGTGAGTGAGTGAGTGGCTGAAATGGCTGGTTTCTATTTTTTAGTCAGCTTTTAACTCCACAGTCGACTCCTCTGTGTATCGGACCAACCAGTAATCTGAGCAGCGTAGCCTGCAGATGACCCACACACACGCATACACACAACAAGGCCTATCAAAAGTCGGGGTTCGGGGCCTCATCCTGTTACAACTCCTGCCAACAAGAGAGCCGATTCACGCTGGCACCATCAAAGAGAAGCACGGCAGCAGGTGAGAGTATTAACATTCTTTGGTTAGAACATGAGGATGTGTTTATTCTCCTCTGCATGTCTAATGACGGCATCTGGAAACCAAAAATCCACCGGAGTAAACTCGGCTCTTCCTATTTCTGTTCTGTCAGGTCTCACAAAATTGGCGTAGTAACATTTGGCAACGCTTAAAAGATCATAGATGCACACCTGTTTGTCTCATTAGGTCACAACCGGCCGCGGACAACTGTGCGTTTTAACAGCCGTGCAACACGTTTTATTTGTGTCACTTAAGAGCGTTTGTCCGTTTTGCAACGAACTACCTGAAGGAGCTCCAACTCCTGCACAGCCAGCAGGAGAGAAATCATTACAAAACAGTTGTGTTAGATTTGCATTAGACAATAGTAGTTATGGTAACAGGACTAAAAGTCTACAGCAACATTAGCAGCCGACAGAGAACAAAACTGTTGGATGGATGAAGGATGAACAACAAGTGGAGCGAATCAAATCAAGTCTCAGTTCAGCTTTGAGTTCATCATTGTTGATATCATGTTACACTAATAAAATGCAAACATACAGTGTGTAACTGTAGCATGATCATATGCTATGGTTTAATATTTGAGTGTGATACAGAAACAAACAGCAAACATTTAGTGTTTAGACCTGCAACAGTCATTCGATCGATTGATTAGTTGATGAACGGAAAATGAATCTGCAACTAATCTGCAACTGATTCAACATTAAAGTCAATTTTTAAACCAGTGTTTATTGTTTCCAGCTTCTTAAATGTGAACATTTGCTGCTTTTACCTGTCTTATAATAAACTGAATCTCATTTTTGTTTTGGACTGTTGGAACTTTGACATGTTGATGGAATTTCTCCCAAATAAACAGCTGGACAGGGTTTCAGTTTTGTCATGAAGTGTTTGACTTGTTGGTGGCACGAGATGTAAAATGTAGAGGTTCACTGCTATTATGTCTAAACCATGCTGAGAAATAACAATACTACTACTAATAGAGATACTTATGAGCCGAACTCGGATACTGGAGACTCAACAGAGTCAAACTCAGACCTGGTACAGTGATTGTTTACCTTAAATAAATTCTGCTTTGGACACAGAGAGAAATTTAAATTTAAACTCCAGAGCAAAACAAAATTCTTTTCTTTCGTTTTTCCTGAAATGTAGCAACCAAGTTTTTTGCCATTTGGAGAGTTGGACTGGACAATAATTCATCAGCTGCTTGGTTTACCTTTGGATCGTTTGGAGACGCTGGGATCGCAGCAGCAGAGCAGATGTCTGCCGGCTGCCAATTAAAAACACTATTTGTTTTTGTGAAACAGTCAATGTGTCTGAATCCATTCATATTACTTTGTGTAGTTCAGCTGTAAGACAGCCACTGTCCAAATTCTTGGACTGATTTATGTTGAATGTCTCACCATATTTAAGGCTTTCATTCTGCTTGTCTTGCTCTACATTCTGCCCGACTCTAACCCACTTTTCACTCGACAGTTTAAATCCTTTCATAAATTGGGATTAGGAGATTAGAGGACAAATTTCATTGTGTATCATTTAAACAAACAGCATTAATGAAATACTGCCATGATTTACACAGCTGCCGTGTTTGAAACAGTATTAATCCCACTTTTAGCTGCAGAAGAATTGCTCCCAGTGTCCCATGTGAGGGAAGCCTGTTGAAATCAGTCTGCGGGTCAAACTGTAATGTCCCTAATGTGGCTCAGAGAGCTATTCTGTGGGATTGACGACATTCCAACATCTGCAATTAAGGCTCATCTCCTTGCCCACAAAATACAACACGGGTCAGCAACAACTGTTTTTATGTGCGAGTCATGGTGCAAGGACGTGCTGCGTTATTAAGTCAAGGACGGCACGAAGAACTCAAAGTTTCTGCCTCTCACGGACGAACCCATGTGCACCAGCTCAGTTTTCTGAAACATTAATTATTTTCTGCCATTAACTTGGAAGAATGGAAGTGATCTGATGTACATGAAACCACATCGCATGGGAACGTCTGTTATGGGAGTTTCACTTATATGGGTTTCCCCGTTCTGTTTATGGTTCCACCTGGGGGGCTTTATGAGTCAGAACTGACTCACCCGTTCTTGTGTGTTCAGCTAATTGGCCCCTGAAACAAGAGCTGTTGTGATAGAAGTATTCAGATCCTTTACTTGACTAAAAACAACAATAATACAATAAAAAAGTGCCCCATGCAACTACAACGATACTGAGACCTGTTATAAACAACTCATTGACATATGATCACATTGTAAGTTGATATGGAGAACTTGTCAGCAGACAGTTGCTTATTTCAGAACAGCATTATAGTTCAATTGGAGTTGTATCTTTTAGCTCTGTTTTTGGTCTCCACCACCTCCTCAGGGAACAATCTGACTCTTTAACTGCAAATGCTCCTCTGTGTTCACCAGCTAGTCTTTAACTTTGACATTGAAAACAACTACCTGCTGTGGCAAAAACAATGAAGCTACAAGAAACAGTCATGTCGCAGGTTCAGCAGCTAAACAATGAGGTGAAACTCACTAGAAAGCTTCTTAAAGTTGAGGGGAGCTTCAGATTCAGGTTGTTATTTTTGATCATATTGTAAATATCAGTTATAGCTGCTTTAAGTTAAAGAAGCAGCATAATGTTTACTGACATTTGCAAAAGGCCAATATCAGCCAACACCAAACAGCAGATGGATAAAGTTAGAGACAAGCTGGTTAAGAAAGTGGAAAATCTAGTAGAACAAGATTTTTAAAGACTTAAAACAACAAATAAATATTGGACTTTATCTGGTGGAAAGACTCCAAGTAAACTCTAATGTCATTCTTTTGGATGTTCAGCATCTGAACTTAAGGTGATGATGTGTTTTCAGCTTGCTTCACTGCCCTCAAGTGGCCAAACGCAGCTATAAGAACAGTACTTGAGTAAATGTACTTAGTTACTTCCCACAACCACATCAGAGACTGTTAAACGTCTCACCGATCACCGTCAATAGCTGCCTGTTGTTGGACTGTGAAAGAATTGCTTTGGAAACCTTTTTATGGAGCAGCTAAAAAGAGTCAGTGGACATTGGACAGTTTCAGCAGGAAGGAATGTTTTCGAGGGGAAGAAAAGGTTAAGACCGATTTCAGGCCTGCGTGTTGCTACTGCTTATTTGGCCAAAACATCTGTAATAGCAAGAAATGTAGGCCACGGCAGCTGGGCCCCGAGGAGGCGAGGTGCAGCGTATGAGGACCTTCCATCTCAAACCAGAGTTGTGATTGATATTGTTGACAAGCATCATTAATATCCCGCTAGGTTTTTCCCCGTCCAGGATCCAGTAACGTACTGATGTGTGCAATGTGTGCCGTGGTGTACTCTGACATTTGAATGTGTGAGCACGACGCACGGCGGATTTGAACTCATCTGCTTCGAGACGACTGAAGGAAGAGAGCAATAAATTTCTGGATATTTACAATCAGCATGATGAGAATAGGTTTTAGTATCATGTCGGAGCCAGGATAAATATGACATGGGTGTGTATCCAAGGCTTTGGTCTGGGTTATTGTACTCTGAAAAAAAGAACCCAGCCTGTTGTTCTCTGTGTGGAGAAACATTTGGATATCCTGAGGTAGCACATGACCGAGGGTGTGACTGAACCTCGTTTCTGCTGTTGAAGATACGAGTCGGGTTCGTTTAAGAAACCTCATCTGAACAAACTCACAGAAGAGGAGAAGAACTCAAATAGATGATTCTGGTTTCACACAACTTGAGTGTTGTTTTCAAAGCTTTGGCCATTTTTACTCATGTGGTTTGGTTTGTTGGTCGGCCTGTTGGTCCAGACTGAAATATCCCAACAACTACTGGATGAATTCCCATGACACTTGGTACAGATATTCATGGTGCCCAGAGGATGAATCCAACTGACACTGGTGATTCTCTTACTTCTCCTCTAGCGCCACCATGAGGCTGACGTTTGTGCTATAACATTTGGTACAGATTCCCCTCAGGATGAACTGTGATAACTTTGATGATCCCATCAACAGGTCACATTTTGATTTTAAAATAGAGACATTCCCATGATTCCCTCAGCTTTGTGTTTAGTGCTAATTAGCACATGTTAGCATGCTAATATGCTAAATCAAAACATCAATCATGGTGAACATTGTACCTGCATGTAAGCGCTCCAACCTGGAGGTTTGTTTTAAAACTGACTGTTCATTTTTCCTGTCACCACATTTCCAGATCTCAGCAGTTACCTCAATGAGTATAATGATAGTGATGCCGTTAGGAATGATGGCCAAAACTACCAAGATATATTCTAATAAAGAAGAAAAATCGTCTTTTAAAGAGTCGAAAATTACACCTGTGTTGTTGCAGTTAAAGGTTATAAATGTCTTCAACGATCAATCTGACCCACACTTTTCATTTCAATGTTAAACAACTGCCTGTTTCCACATGTGTCTCCTCCACTCAGTCGTCTTCTGGCAGAGACCAGACCGACACCATAATATAAGCTTTTATTAGCTCGCGCTGTCAAAACTTCAGATCTGACTGTGGTTCGAAGGCCAAAACCTGCCCATAATTGATCAGGAGTTCTGCTTCTCTGAAAGTTGAGTTTTACTTTTTTTCAGTTTGGTAAAGCACCACATTGATCTGCAGCTGAAACAGGACAGCAGATGCCTCTCAGAGGTGATTGCAGATTCGAGCCATCTGATGCCTTTCAGAATAAAACCAAGATGATTAATGTGGAGATGGATTCATGCAAAAGCAATCAAACAGTGAATCTGTATAATCTGACTAATGGCACAGGAGGATGAAAAGCTTTACTGAAATGACTGTGGTGTAAACAGGGAGTGAATAGGATCAATATCCATGTTGTGCACCACATGATCAAATGTTGGTAAAGAGAGGAGAGAGACGCACGTCTTGCATCACAGCTCCATCAGCGGCGATGACTCATGGAAAAGAGAAAGTCTCAGATGAATAGAAACCAACAGCCTAAAGGAGGTGATCCAATCCCCGATGAATTTGCACAAAACCCCTTAATGAGTGAATCTGCATAATTTGAATAACGCTACACCCAGAGTGCATCTACCGAACGTGGCGTGAGACGTGGATACAGCAATTTTAAGATGAGCTGGCAAGAAGCTCGCCCCACAGGATTCAAGTGATTAATTCCCAGTCATGTGTTGCTGATCATCTGAATATTTCCACAGTACTGTAAAGAAGAATCCGACCATGACTCAGATCTGCACGCAGCTGTGCGACCGAACACATCAAGGGGAAAAGCTGGAAAAATGGCAGGCATGTACAGAAATGCAGTGGCTTATAGGATACCCTGCAGAGACACCGCAGCCGCAGAGTAATACAGTCAGACCCCCTCCCAATGGAAACGCTAGCTGTCACGGGAGTGTGGTCAGTGCCCAGATGATTAGCACTGATTTAGCGGTGACCCCCAAGCACAAAGTGAGTCAGGAAGGAGGCTTGCTCTGATGTATTAGTGCGGGTCTACAGGCCATCTCCAGCCTGAAAATAATGAGGTTTAATGCCTTTTCCTGGAACAAGTACCAACAAAGAAGCTGTTTAATCTAGAGCTCAGCTTGAACCTAAATGAATAGTTTTCACATCAATGAGAAGATCGATACCAGGAGCGGCCGACTGCCTCACTGCGACGACCACGATCCACAGAGAGTCCACAAAACCAGAAGGTGCCAGTTTCAGCACAGATTAAACACAAGACATATAATGAGTTCTCTCAACTTTTCTTTGTCTTTGTGCTGAGCTAAGCAAACCAGCTCCTGGCTCCAGCTTCATATTTACTGTTCAGACATGAGAGCGCATCAATCTTCTTCTTCATCAAGTGTCAGGACTGTAAAGTAAACCGAAAGCAAACTATGATCCAACCCCGACTGTTACAAACATCACAGGTACAAAGAGTCTCATCTTTTGTGATGTTGTAAACTCTGACAGGAAACACTGCTTAAAGTTCTTTGGTGGATTTGAAAGCTCTAAGAAAAATAATGAAATGCAGAAAAGGCTGCGGCATTATTTTCAATAAGCCGTCACCTGTTAATCTGCCTTTGTTCAGTAAAATGTTACTGAAGTTTGAGATAATATTGAAATGTGATTTTATGTAGGAGATCCCAGCGAAGAATGTGTCTGTGTCTTTAAGTCGATGTTTGTTGGAAGATGGAGGAACATACAACATTTTTCAGAGCCACCATCAAGTTTAATCAATGCTCTTCCAAACCAGACTTGGAGCCGTGTTTAACAACCACAAAGTGAACGTTGAGTCACTTTTCCAAAATGATGCATTAACTGGTCAAACATCCATCACTGCCCCATGACAGACTTCTGTATGTGGAAATCAGAGCAATGCCATCCTGCTCTGCTAAAATATACAGTAACTCAAATCTTTAGTCTTTGAGACTGTACATCCCTCCCTCTTAATTTAAAATTCATTTTCAAAGTGTTTCTTGTGCTCGGCTTCTGCGATTGATTGCAGCTGTCCAGCAACTCGTACCATATGTGAGGAGTTTTGTGTAAATATTGTACCAGGGGAAGCCTGCTTTACATTTCAATTACTACATTTATACAGTCAGAAAACATGATACGCAGGAAAAATGGCAGAAACCCGACTCTGCCCGCCATGAGCGCAATCTATCAGGAAGGTTTCGTCAGATGTCGGAGCGATGGACTTTAAAACAATGGCTGGCTATCGCTCTGCTCAGCGTCCTGCTTCGTGTGAGTCCCCGCGCAGTCACAGGAGGCTGCTAAATTAAATTTTGTCAATTTGCAAATGCTGTGTGGCACAGGAACATTTGGAGTCCTGTTTAATATTGGAGCATTTTGCACAAACTCATAAATAATCAGTGACTGTAGAAAAATGTTTGTGTGTGCTCACGTCAGTTTTGTTTAAAACGTTGTCGCGGCTAATGGAGTAAAGAAGAGTTTGATTGTAATCAGATTGTGGAGCTGAATAGATTTTAAGTACTTTATTTTTCATTAACATGATTCATTATATGCCGCCTCCATGCATGTGAAAGACACTGTACTCAGCTACAGACGGCGCTGAAACAAAACACACCAACTCGTGCCCAGTGAATTATCTCTGGCACTTTAGGCGAAGTGTTGGAAGCCGGAGCAGAAACACTGGAGCACCTTCAGGAGGGTTTTGGCGTTCAGACCGTCCAGCGTCTTGGCGGACGTTACTGGGATTATGTTAAACAAGATGAATGTACAGTAAGTGTTGTGATTCTCTGAGTTCTGGCCGCTCTTTGCCCGGGCTGCCATTTTAAAAGATGCTTCGGTGTAGTTTGGCCTTTGGTGTGACGGATTGTGGGACACCGGTCAGAACAGGGGTGGTAACACGTCAGTGATATCATCGAGCTGCAGAGATAGAGTTTCATCGAAATAACAGGTTTGCAGCAACAACCTGTAAGTTTTATGAAATAAGGAACCCTTCAAAAATGAACAGTAGCTTGGAGGTTTTAAAGATAATTCATGTTACTACAGTTGTTGAGCTGTGGCATGCAGGTGCAACATTACTCAAGTTCAACAACTCTAATATGGATAAAATGCAAAATGCAGATGGTGAGCAGGACCATCATCGACCGATGGACCAACACTGTCGTCCCGAGATCCACAACAGAAGCACGGCTGAAAGTTAACTGCAACGATCTGGAAGCAAGCCGTCTTCTCCAATAATGAAATAAAAGTGTAATTTGAAAATAACTGGCCACCTGCCACTGGAATATATGATTTTTTTTTTTTTTTTTTTTAGAAATGTTAGTCTGTCTTCTGTCTCTGCTGTTACAAGCTCATGTCTCTTTCTTCATCCACAGCACTGTGCAACAGCAAGTGTTTTGAAGTGAAACAGGCTGAAAGGCTTAAAGTTTAGTAAAGTCGTCCAGAGTGTGCTGTGTTTTTGCCGGAGTGTTTCCCAGTGCTGGAGTTCAATGCTTCAGCTTGATGATGGAATATTTTCTGTGTTCACAAACATACTTCAGCTCCATCTTAAAAAGTTAATTATTAAGTTATGAAGCCTAACATGTACCCAAACACTAGATGATAGATGCAAGAGACAAGAGAAAATGTTATTATGGAGTACCAACATTTTTGCAACGAATAGTTTTAGAATCACAGAAGTATCAGAATTGTTATATGAATCTATTTTTCCTCTCGACTATCCAACAGTGCCATCCTGTCTGAAGGCCTTATACAACCCGAGATTATAAAAGCACACAGCTCAGTTGTACAGTAAAAAATGCACCAGCCGACAAATCTCCATCATCTCACTGAACACTGTCATATTGTTTAGCTCTATTTCTCTCTTAACCACGTGAATGAATCAACCAGGCAGAAAGTAGTAAAATGTATCAAGAACACGTATGTCGCCGCTGCCCTCAAATATATTTATGGTCATATCTGATATGCTGTGATAACCAGAGGTATGTTATTCTATTCACAACATTGAAATACAAATCGACTTCATGTGAGTCTTTCGCCAAAAACTCAATCCAGTATGAAAACAATATGCTCTGGATACCTGTGCTGCTTCAAAAGGATTACTTTAAACTGGAGTAAAAACACTGTATGACTGATGACGACCTGTTTACAACCTGGAGGCACGTTTTCAATCAATTGCTGATATTTACTCAGTCATGATCCGGTCGGTATCAAAAGCTCACTGGTGACATTTTGAAACAAAAGAGGAAAATTTAAATCTTTATGTCCAACGTTTGAATGCAGACTAATAAAGGGACAGATTATTTCATGTAATCTCACAATGCTGCTTCTGTTAAAAAACTACAGCCGACGGGTTCCCTCTTAAATCCGGCCCGGAGCGCTGAAGGGAAGCTGAGCGCACCGCAGCGAAAAGCTCTAACATAAACTCCACAGTTCATATCACTTATCAGCTCGTTGGTCGGAGCATGTTTCTCCACGGGGGTCGCCTCCTCTTTGTAGAGAGCAGACAATGCTTCCTTGTTGAGCAGGCCGTGCCTGTCAAAATGAGTGAAAGCTTTACGGACGCAATCATAATATTTTCAAGTTGCTTTGCAGAAGCCACGTTTTTGGCCTCTTTCAACCTGTGTGGCATCGGTGGGTTTTTTCATGGGAGCGAAGCTGCTGCTGGGTTTGGGTGAAGCCGCTCAGCTCCCAGCGGAGGAATCGCCTCCACGGGTCACAGGAAGGCTGCTCCTCCGTCCTGGATGCTTTCGGATTCAGGGGGTAAACACAAAACACTCGTCCGGCCAGAAAGATGTCGGAGCGACGCTGACGGTTTCATAAAAGCGATAAATCCCGGCAGCAGAACTGAGCAGGATTTCCATTTTTAATACGTCCACATGCCTGCTGCGGTGCCCGTGTTAAATCATTTGTTGTAATGGGATAAACATGACCGGGCGCCGCTTTCGCACACGGCCTGATTCAGAAACAATCTGTTGCCATGAACCTCTCAGCGAAGGTTCGCCTGTCTGGCTCGCGGCCTTGGCTCGTGCACCTGCAACTTTATGACCAGCTCACTGTTTGAAACGTACATCGCTACACTTTCCTGTTATTTACTGAGGGGATTAGAAGAATCAGAATACAAGAAGAAAGAAGGTTGAACTACATTTGGTGAACTTTTATTTTGATTGATTCGTTAAAAACTGTTGCGTTGGTTTCCCATAAAACATATTTTACTGTATCACCACATCCAAAATTAAAGCACCTGCAACTTCTTTCTTCTCTTTTACTCTAAACGTCATTAATCACATCGAGTCACGTCAGATAAAAACAGCTCCGATCCCCAATTTTCTTTTTCTCACTTGAATATAAAACATCCATGTTTGATTATGTGTTGAACGTCTTCCAGTCCAGGTCACGTCTGTCTGTCTTTTAGCCACAAATATGCAAACAGCCAGACTTCTCCTTCGCTCCTGAAGCCATAAAGTGTTTTGAAGCTGCATGACTTTCTCCTGTCAACACTAAGTTGTTGTTTTACCTTGTAGAACCTTTGTGGTATGACGAGCAACTTTATCCTCCCTGTCTGGGATGGATTTGAGAAGAACTTAACCGGTATCCTCGAGTCAGAGTCCAGATGGTGAAGTGGCTGAAGGACAATAATCCTCTGATCCCCGTCATACCTGAGAGTCAGCGCTAACCATCGCTCCGTCTTTACCCAATAATGCTCAGTGCATGTGGTGATGAAAGACCTTCAGGGCAACGCTTTGAGAAAAGGAACCAAACAAATGGCGGTTTGATGCTGCGCAGACTAGATAATAGCAGTGAGAGTTACAGCAAACAGGAGACACATTAGAGAAAATGCTTCAATCCCTCGCCGGTGGGGGAACACGTGCACGACCGGAGCGAGGATTTCAAGAGAACAGGTCCACTTGAAACGGTTATCTGTGGTTCACATGATCAAAGATTTTTTTCAGACTAGTTTTATTTACATTTTCTTAAGAGGTTGATTTTGATATTCAAACCTTTATACGATATGATTATGTTCGTGATTCTGATTCATCACGAAGACTATTTTATTCTGTGGCACTAGTTAGTTAGTTTTCAATCTTTTCAAGTTCTTACCAAAAAATATTTTTCAAAAGTTACCTCAATTTTCAGATTGATTTTATGTTCACATGCAATCACTACCTCCAATTTGGAGCTTAAACCATTAGTTGATTGGCAAAAAATCTGCAACTATTTCAATAAACAATTTCTTACTTTAACATTCTCTGGTTGCAGCATCTCAAATCTGAGGTTTTGGTGCTTTGTCTTATATAGTACGACACTAAAGTGACTGGGTTTTTGGAAGATTGATGTGTTAAAGTTGCCATTTTTGCATTTTAATGGACATTTTTCAGCATTTCTGACATTTTATAAACGATGAATCAGTTAATCATTAAGTTGCAGCCAAGTGATGCTTTATGTCTGTGCTTTCTGTTGTATTTGCTATATCACACACAAAAGCTTAAGGTCACTGTTCTCTACTATAAAACATGCGAGTCCAGTTACTGGCCCTGTTGTTTGGAACATTTTACTGTCTCCAGTCCACAGCATGTGGTCACTCCCTGCTTTCTCTTACATTTCTAAACGCTGTAACCTTGGATCACATTATCGTTGCAGAAAAACACAGCCAAAGTCCTGGGAGCAGTTTCTCCAGGTTCAGATAAGGTTTTTGGACGTCGTGAGTCGTCCTCATGAGAAGAGCTTGTAAAACGCTTCAGCCTTCCCAGCATCCTCCAGGAGCTCGCTCAGCTTATAGAGACAACAGGCCCGTCTGCATCGCTTCGCCGTAACCCAATCGGCCAACCAGGGGAAATATTTTTGCAGCCTTGCTATCACAGTTGACATTGGCCGCAATCAAAAACCACTCGCATCGTGTTACGAGGTTCAAGCAGAGGAAGTGTGTCTCTATCGAAATCTTGACGTAGAAAACAGGCGTGCTGCGCAGCCGGGAGTGGGCGGACGTTTTTTCTAAAGGTGTCGCTGGATCTTCCGAAAGCACTTCCATCTTCTGGTTTGGTTGTACATGTGATAGATTGATCCAGCATGTGTCGCTGCTCGGTGATTGCAAACACAGTCGCAAAGTCTTGATTTATACTGATGTTCAGAACGTCAAAAAGAGATTTTTCCTAATCGCTGCTTTTTCTTGCCTTATTAATCAGCTGGGAGCACTTGATGACAAGTGCCTGGGTTTATACACACTGACTACATGTCTTAATACAATGGTATCTTATTACAAATGTATTTATCGAAGCCGTTTTCCCAAAGAAAACAGAGTCGCAATCCAACGAAAAGAGCCAAAAGCTACAAAATCACACGCTGGTTCTTTACAATTACTTCACTGTGTTTTAAGGCTCTAAAAAATAAACTTGCGTCCATCACATTTATGTCTTATTTGGAGTTTTTAAGTGCAAGTAGAGAAATGACGTTTTGTCTGCTTTTCTCTTCCTCTATTTCCTACATCCAGTGGTGCAGAAAACAAGGCCGCTGGGAGAGAAATGTAATCGCCCACACCTTGCTGAAAGTCAGACCTGTATATAACAACTTACAATCCCAGCAGTTTTTTTTTTTTTTTTTTTTTTTTAAACTCGCTGATTTATCCACCATGTGCACATCCTAGTTCCTGAGACGGCTTTGCATAATATGGTATTTGACAGCCGGATGTGATATGAGGAAAAGGAAATAGGATAAAAAAAATTCCATTTCAGCCCTGGACTCTGAACTTGGAAGAGCTAATTCTTCTTTTTTTCATCTCCAAATTGCCAGGTGTAAATCCGTCCTGGCTCTGGGCCTGACAGGATGCAGAGGGGGGATGGCAAAGTCTGCAAAGCTCAAAGTGAGCTCCATTGAGTGGGAGTCCTGAAGTGACTTTTGATATGAAGAGTGTCAGTTATATCTCCCAGCTGCAGATGGATGAGGTCTGCTTTGATAGATGGAACTGCACCGAGCACCTGGACTACTTTTCCAAAAACTCAGGAGAAATAAAGCTCAGGAGTTGAGTACTACACGCATTAAAGTCAAAAGTTTTACTTCTGGCTTATGTTTTAACGTCCACCTGGATTCAATGCACCCAACAGTGAAACTTACTTTCTGACTCTTCTTAGTGAGTTTATATGAGAAAAAGGTGAGGAGGAGGAGCGTCCTGTTGGCTGAGCAGATTTTCCAAATCATTTGCTGACACAGTCACAGGTTTAAATCTTGACTCATAATCTTACTTTGCATCTCTTTGCTGGACGCTTTCAAATAAAGCACAAGTATAATGAATTACTCTGGATGTGGTTCCCACTGAGATGGCAGCGCTCTCCCGTCTGCTGTGGATATCACACTCAGTCTAACTCTTTTCTTCTTCTTCTCACCATCAATAAACGAGGAATGTAAAACAGAACTTCACTAATTTGGTTTCCTTTAAGCTTAAGACTATTTGTTCAAACCCTATAATGATATTTCAGCTTTTATTCACAAACTTTTCCAGAAACACATAAAATGGACAAAACAGGTTTGGTAGGTAAAATTTGCATTTGGTTGTTAAAGAATTGTGACCAAAATATTATGTACTGTGTAATGATGACTGACCTCCCAAAGGTCAGTGAGCAGAACCTCAAGGTTAAACAAATCCGACTATTCAGCGCTGGACCTAAGTCCATTTGTCCGACAGCCTGCTATCACAAAAACAAAACTGCTTTGAAGAGACACACTCTCACATTCAGCCTTCGCTACCAAACCAAAGATATCCCAGTCTTGAATCATTTCAGCTCTAATCACCTCCTCGTGAGCTTCTTCTCGTTCGAGATTTATGACATACCCAGTGTAAATAAAAGCAAAATACACAAACTGCTGAAGTGCTTTTAAGATGGATTACTATTATGAAAAAAAAGAGCAGCACAGATATGTGTTTATAAAAACTGTCATAAATGAAACCCACAGAAAAAGGTAGGATTAGAGCAGGATTGGAGTAAAGCCAGTTTACTTTCCCTGTGAACACCTTGATATGATTCCCTGTAATGGACCAATAATGTGACTGCATGAAAACACTAATATAAGAAAATACAGATATCCCCCAAAAATGAAACGTTAACAAAACTAATACATTCACTCTCCTGCTACGGGAGTGATCCGATACTATTGAGCAGATTTTTGCAGAATAAGACACGTTTGTCTTGTCTACAGATCTCCCAAGATTCATTGCTTTTGGGAATGTGTGATGGTATCAGGACCAAGCATTTTCAGATGGTGGTTGCTGGAATTGCTTCCAAATGGGCGTGGGGTTATCCGGCCTTATCCCCCTTTTCCATACTTGACTTTTTTTTCTAAAAGGAGGGAAAACCAAACACTGATTGTAAAGCCAGTTGAGGTCATTAGATAACAGGAGTTCCTCTCTTTCGAGTCAACTTTTTCATGATCCCCAGGTTTTATAGCTGCACTTCTCTGCGTGAGCTCACAGAGTTCAGCTGAGAACTTGAGGCTGGGCCCGAAAGCAGAGCAGGAGTCTGGTAACAATATCAAACAGCCGTCGAGCTGCAAAGGAGCTTTTTGTTCCCAGCTCGGGTGTGACCGCGTTGGCTCGCTCTCCAATCACGGCGCTACCAGAAAGGAACCTTTTCATTGATAGCCAATGCCTTGTGAGGCGCATGCAGGGGATCTGGCACACGGGTGACATCATCAAAGCCGTGTATGCATTTTTGTTCCTCTCTGAAAATAAATTTCGCCGCGCAGGCTCGTTATTTCACAGCCGAACAGCCGAGCTCCTGGTTGTTTTGTTATGGGTGGTTCTCGCGATCGCCTGCCAGCGGTATCCGCATGCTCAAAGAAAACAGTACAGGGGATACGTGGCCAATTCAGGCCGCCGTAGGCTTCTCGGCTAAATAACAAGAACCAAATGTTTATGGGATACTTCTGTCTTTGACAAGATTCCACTTGAGCATGTCTCCGTGATCAATTGATCGGCCATTCGTCATAGACTAAGGGCAAAATAAACACCCGCTGTTGCTGAAAGATGTGCGCTCATTGCAGAACATCTGTGAAGCATTGCACTCATGACAACCTTAACGTCCCCGCGTCTTGATTAATAACTGCTACACAACGGCCCCGCTGTAAATATATTGACAGAAATATCAAATGTTTACACGCTTAAATAATGCAGTTTAACGGACACTTTGCATGTTTTAGGCCAAACTGGTATTTAAGATAACATTTCATAGGCAGAGTTTGTTCACTGATGTAAACAAGAAAAGGCATTGTTTAAAGAGAAGGAGGCTGACGCTCTGTCGGGTGTTTACACACTTGGACGTGCATCAAAAGCTGGACGGCTCAGAGCAGCGAGAGGACAGCAGCTACAGACCTTCTCTGCTGATTGGAGCTTTCCTTGTTCGATTGAAATGACCTTTCATCGTAGTGTGTTTCGCTCAGAGCAGAACAGGAACAGCTTTGATGGTGTAGAGAAACACTTGGGAAATGTGGGTCAATCCAGCTCACTGAGCACCGGTGCGACAGTCCAGGAAACAAATCCAAAACGAACAGCACTTTGCCCGAGACTGAAATGGATACGCTCAAAGCACTACCAATATGCTTCATAAAAATTCTTAAGAAAACTTCTCTGTGACCTCTTCTTTGAAACAGAACTCGAAAATGTTAAATCCTTTACTTCGTTTCTGCAGCATTCATAAAATTGGACTTGGAAAAAAGTCCCTATACTCTGAAATCTTTCTTTCCTGTGAAACAGCGTTTGAATCAATTGAATATCTGTGTCACGGCTCAGAAATATTAATATGTCAACATGTTATGCCTTCAAGACATTACGACTAAAGTTTCAACCAAAGCAGCAAAAGGAAACGACAACTTGAGTTTTTTGATATATATTTAACTACAGACAATTTCTATAAGCTCTGTATTAATCCAGTCCGCTGATGCTTCCACATCAGCAGCTGCACATTAAAGCTTCTCTGTGCAAAATTTCTAAAATCAGCTATAAAAAATGTAATTAAGTCATCAGCAGTGTTTGTCTGTGACTATACATGACTACATTTCCTCACTGAATGAATAGAAATGGACATTAAAGCAAGTGTAACATGTGACTGAAATCATGTGATGACAACAAATCATCACCAAGTCAACTGAGCTCCATCAGCTGAGGTGAGCCATGAGATGTGGTTGAAGGCTTCAGAAACAACAAATAAGTCAGACTTCACGTTTGGATTCTGTTTTGCTAATGATGTAATATGCTGATACTATATATATAGTTTTACCAAACTACAAGAAGTGGCAGTTATTCATATATTCTTTATACATAATAGTAAACAGTAAATATCTTTTCTGATATACATACAATACTTCTGCAAATGTATTAGTTAATCAATGTATTTGGTCTCATATATAGAAAATATATTTATGTTTCAAGGCTCAGTGACATTCAGGTTGTTTTCATTCATACACTTGTCTGGCTGTGAGGATGGGTGGTGACTTGAGTTATGAGTAAAAGGCTAATAGGTGTCAAAGATATGAAAGATATGAAAGCAAAGTCAAAATGTGCATGTGCAAGATTTAGCATTTGAAAATATTATAACCAACTGACTGAATTGAACAGACCTGCTTCACATGAAAAGTCCCCTGAGACACAAAGTGAATTGAATCTGCTTCTTCAGTATCTGCTGCTTCATGGATATCAGTTATTTCTGCCTCAGGCCACATGCAGACAACATGATTTTGAGAAACTAACCTGTTGAGTAGAAAAAAAGTGACCATTTGTATTTAAGTGTCTAGAGGGCATCTGAAAGGGTTCAAGTAAAGACGCATTCATATTGAATTACTGTATGAATACTGCACTTACATGTTCTCATACAACAAGTATCAGTCCTTTCTTGAAATGAACCCAACACCAGGCAGATGTTGAGAAAGGATGCATCCTCAAAAACAGTAACTCCGTCCAAAACCCTTGTAATGAAAAATGTTTTCAGGATTTCGTCCATGCGAAAGGGACGACGCAGAGGTCAAGTGAATTCTAGGTCAACGCCGTCGTCCACTTGAAAATATGCATCTGAACACTATTAACAACCCGAACTCTTCAGGCAACTCAGTGAAACTAACTCATTGGTTCTCATTAGTTTTGACAGTCATTTAATCCTGTCAGGGCCCTGAAACTCTGTCAAAATCCTTGTTTAATCAACTGGTCTTTACCCTTCCCCAGTCATCAGTGGCAGGATTATCATTTAGGGAGACACATCTGTGGCCAATTCGAGATGCTTGCTGTTATGTGAATGACCCCGTGAGATGATACACGAGATAAACCCGCTGCATTGAAGTCTCCTTCGAACCTAATCCTCTCAGATCTCGGCTCGGAACCACTAAGACGTATCGCATATCCGCTAATCATTTTCTAAATTGTTTATTGAAAATATTCCTTGTCTGGTTGATGGCGAGTCTGAAGGGAGACGAGGTTTTCTTTACACTGGGACTTGTGCTCGGGGTCATGTGGGGCGAGTGCTTCACCTATCAAATACATGAATGTTATATGTTAAAAGGAGGCAAATAAGTTCTGTGCTTGTTAATGGAAGCAATTATTGCATCAGCTTCTTTGGTTCACTGACACTGAAATGCCCTCCACAAAACCTGCCTTGTATCAAGTGTCTTGTCGGAGTGCGGCAGAACTGCAGCGTATTTCTGAGCCCAGTACATTTAACAAATAAACAAACCATGACTGGAAACATTCGATCATCTCGGAGGCACGTGAGCTCACAAGTTGGAGATTTGTTTCCCCCGGAAAACGCTCATTTATTACGAACCAGCCTGATGCAAATCATTTGTTGAGAGGTTTCTCAGTTTTTGTTAAAGCTCCAGTTGGTAGCAGGAGGCACAAACATTTCAGGTTGACTATAAGTAGCTTGAAAATGAGATTAACCTGAATAACCTTTCAACTGGCAACTTGGCAGGTGTCAAGACACAACAAGACAAAGGTTGGACTTGATTTGTAAGTTCTTATTTAGCCAGAAGTGATCTTGTAAACTTTACACAGTGGAATAAAGAAACTGCCAACAAGAGCAGCTGCACAAATCTGTCTAGAAGAAATGTGTCATACCATTGTTGCATTGAGGTGATTGATTTCTAGGATACAGGCAGTTTGGATCAATCCATTATCTCCACCTTAGTGAAGTTATTACAAACAGAGATAAACAATATTTCAAAGTATAAAAATCAAAAAGGTCAGAAATGGAACTATGACAGTTATCTCTCTCTCTCTCCGTCTTGTTTTTAATTTTCTGCTGTCATGCCTTAAAGCCATTACTGTTGCTTCTTGCCAAAACAGACACGGGACTCGCTGCATTCATGTGCTGCCCATGTGCATTCATGTGTCCTCACGTCGCCCACATCACAGTATCTGAAATGGTGCACGACTCCCACCCCCCCGGCTTCTCCCTCCCCGTCAACTACAACATCTGGCGCTGTGGGGCCGGCTCCAAGCTCCGGTGGAGGTCTGCATCTCTGCACGCTGCAACACATCTCTGAGAGGACCCTCCGCAAGACGAAGATAGACTGCGCTGGCAGGTCTGCAATTGAGCAGCCTGCGATGTTCGTCATGCATTAACATCTGTCTGCAACTCTGCGGGATGCAAAACGGCTCCTTTTCATTTCGTAGGGGAGAAGGGCCGGTGCTTTGTTTAGCGTTACTGTGTACGGTGAGGAATGGGTGCACTCGTGCCTGAAGACGATGATGCACTGCAGCATGGAAAGAGTTTGCTCCTGCGGTCACGTCTTGGTACGAGAACAGTTGTGATTCATGGTTATTTTGCACACGTTTTGGCTGAACTACTGTAAGACTGAAAATTCATATTGGTTTAATCTTGTATATCCTTTCCTCCTGAGCAGTGTTCAGCAGGGGACGGATAAGGCCGAAAAGTTATTGGCGAAACGGCTGCCAATGAGTTACGTGCACGAATTTTCATTTTTTGGATGTGGGATAGTCAAAGTTAGCAAATCAGAGGATGTGCACAATGTATTTTCTTATAAACCACATAAGATTTATGCTGATTGGTAAGTCTACTGAAAAATATTTTTTCTAAAAAAAAAATTTGTCTTCTCAGAAGTAGTTTAGCAGAATAATTACACACAGCAGCTCTGACATCACAGACAAATGGCAGCATTGACGGTTTGTTCATTTAAAGCTGCACAAACCAATATTTCTATAATCAACAATGGATCTCCGAGCTCTGCTTTTCAGTTCACCTCAGTTTACGGAGAGTTTTAGCATCTTTCAGCTCATTGTTTTTGGTTTTTTGGCTTTTTTTTCCTTTTTTTTTTTCCTTTGCCCAAGTAGTTTTAGATGCCTTAACCAGACTTTAAACAGTAGCAGATCTAAAACCGTCATATTTCTGACTGTCTGAAAAAGGACTTGTGCAAATGCCACCGATCCTCTTTATGTGGCTTGTGTTATGTGACTCAATTAGCAGAAAAAAATAATGCAAATTGTTTTGATAATCAAGTCATTTCTCAAGCAGAAAAGTCAAATATTACTTAGTTCCATCTTGTCAGTTGTAGATTTTCTATGTGATTGTAAATAGAGAATCAGGTTTTTTTTTACAATTGGTTGGAAACCTGAAGACATGACTTTGGGCTCCAAGAAATTTTGACAGGTATTACTGAGAAGAAAATTAATCAAGAAAATAAAGAAAATGCAATAAAGAAAACAACCGTTAGCTTCAGCCGTTGTATGACTAAAAATATGACCCTTGTGAATGAAGTCTGAACATTCGACAGCACAGAGAACCAGCCATGGAAAATAAAAATGGCAAACATCATGACAAGCAAGGAAAGTTAAAAAAAAAAAATAGATGTTCAGATTTGGTGAAACTCTGTGGTTTGGATGAAAATGTGTGGAGGAGGAGAGTCTACCTCAGTGGTACAGTACATTTTCTCCCTTGGCTTCATGCCTCTTTCTGTGTGTTCATGAGAGCAGAAAAAGAGGTGAAGTCTGGTTTTGAGATGCTTCATTTCTGCACAGTCTGTTCCCCCACTGAACTGAACATCATGAAACTTGGAGGTAAATATGTCAGAAATAACGTCCAGGCTTTGATGCATCCACGGAGGCGTCGGCTGCGAAGGGTTAAGCCGCTTCCAGGCGATGAAACTAGATGAAGAGCACTGCCATAACAATGGCAATTTAAAAATGGTGGAAATGATGCTTCTGACATGTTAAAACATACAAATCAGCGTCGGGGCGTGATTGTGCTGGATGCATAAAACAGCACGAAAATGAATATCGATTAAGTTTGTTTGAAAGATGGTCCTGATGTGCTTCTTGTGCAATCAGACAATTTCTGGAACCGAAATGAAATAATTGGGGAAGACTCCCGTTGGCTGCTGTATCCTCTCTAACACTAGCCGTCTCAGATTTGAATCAGCACCTCCATCATCTCTCCGTTTCGGGTGGGTCTGTGAAATGCATTGTGGTTTACGCCCTGGACGGCTGCAGTCAGTCAAAACCAGGTGGTACACGTCTTAATGCAACATGGCCACTCGTAAACATTCCAACACAGGCCATCGCTCAAAATCATCGGTCAAGCAACGGAACTGTTCAAACCGAAGCGATTCTTTATGAAGGAGGAAACAGACATATATTAACTCGGACATGTG
This sequence comes from Holacanthus passer, assembly GCA_025331565.1. NCBI lineage: Eukaryota > Metazoa > Chordata > Actinopteri > Pomacanthidae > Holacanthus > Holacanthus passer. Next base: position 218,001 of record JAFREQ010000068.1, read on the forward strand.
TTTATCTTTAAAATATCCCGTCCGGTGAGCAGATATCAGAATCTGTGTTTGATACGAGAGTCCTGATGAATGACTGTAATGTGTTAGATGGCTCCTGCAGACCAAATCCAAATGAAGGAATTTCGACTTGCATCTCTGCCTGCGTCTGACAGTGGGAGCGGTGGGGCAGCCGATCCTGCAAGTGGAAACTTCACCTCATGCAAAGATAAGAAAGAGGAGGGGGGGTGTGGTGTGGGTGCAGCTGGAAGACATTACGAGTACCAGTCATCCTCGCTGGAAAAGAAATAGACAAGGAAGAAAAAGAAGAAACAAGAAAATAAGAGACAACCTTCAGATATCCTCAGATGTTATTTATTAGAGAGGAGAAGCCCCCCCCCTGCTCATTATTGGATGCACTCGCCTGGAGACTGATCTGTGCTGGATTCAGTCCTCTTCATGGTGCTCTGACTCAATAAAGATTTGACAAACGCTTTCTTTCATTATCACCGTTTGATCATGGTAATTACTGTGTGTTGTGGCTGAAGGTGATCGAACCCCGAGGATTTGAACAGCAGAGCCTCCTGAGAATTTGTTTACACCTCTTGTAGTCGCCTGTTTAACCTCCTTTGACCCAGAGGTTGATGGATATCTGAACTTTAACTGAGCAGCTTATAAAGGCACATCATAATGCTCAAACATTTGAACATCCGTTGACGCCGTTGGCCTGCAACAATCAGCACCACTTTTCATAATGGTATTCATTTTCTTATTTACTTGATTCTTGATTTCTGTGTTTTACGTCCGTACCGCGACGAGTCAAAGTCATCAACCAGGAATCAGTGGACTCTACAGAAAGATCAACAAGGACATTCACATCCAACAGCAGAGACCATCATATATAAACCACTTGATAGCACATGACAGAAATTCCACACATAAGTGATAATGACGCCATCTCTATGACAAGTAAACAAACTCCAACCGCTAATGAAGGCCACAAAATGTGACTGAAAGCTCCATAAAAACTCAGTGGCTGTGACAAGAATTTTTATCTTTATCTTAACGACTACAACTTGTTTTTTTTCCATGACTGGAAGAGCTCATAGATAGAAAGGTCTACAATACAGTTTAAAGTTCACAACTCAGCATCTGTGATGGTGATGGAGGTCTATTACTGCCCATGGGTAACTTGCACATCTGTGAAGGAACCATTAATGCTGAAAGGTACAACACATGCTGCCAACCAGGACAATGTCTGCTAACGTCGAGCCAGTTCTGCACGATGCAACAGCGAGGCTTTGTAGTAAAAGAGTGCAGGTACCCGACTTGCCGGCCTGCAGTTCAGACCTGTCTCTGATTGAAAATGTGTGGGGCATTATGAAGCACAAATTACGATAATGGAGCCTCCAGACTGTTCAGCAACTGAAGTCGTATGTCAAGCAAGAATTGGAATGAATTTCATTTTCAAAACTTCAACTGATATTTGTGTCCTCAGTTCCCAAAAGCTAACTGAGTGCTGTTAAAAGAAAATGTGATGTAACAGAGTGGTAAACATGTTCCTGTTACAACTTTTAACGTGTTTATCAGTTTGAACATTAAATATGTCGCCTTGTGATGTTTTCAGCTAATTGCAATCCGTGCACTTTGGCCACTTTCTCAAGTAAAAAAATGTCAAAGGTCACCTTCCTCCACCTCCTCCTGCATCTGAAACAAGCCTGGAAAAAAGCGGTAGACAAGCCACTTCCCAATAACATGAAAAATAGGAAAGAGCCTACGCAGCAGCAACGCTTCCAAAGAGCAAGAGATTCAAACAATACAATAAAGATGCTAACTAATATCAGGTATAAAAGCAAAGGCCCTCAAGATAATGTGTCCAGGGACAGATGCATGTTTACAGCGGGAGAAATGGTGCCCAAGTGACAAACAAAAAAATAAAAAAGGAAGCATGGAAAACATTATGAAATCAACTTAAAACCATATGAAATCAAGGAAGATCAAATACAAACACATTATCTCTTCACTCAACAGCAGTGAAAGGCTCTTGAGCAAGGCACACATCCCCCCATTCGTCCATAAGGCTGAACATTGGCCAACAATAGAAAGCTGCGGTTTAACTTGATGGTTCCTATGTTTAAAAGCATGTAATTATATATGTATGAAGTATGGATTTTGCTAAAAATGAGCAAACGCTCCTTTTCAGACGAGTAAATGTTGAAATGAAAAGAGGAGACCACATGATTTTACAGTATAAATATATCTGCCCACGGTTCAGTGCTTAAACAAAAACTGAAGCTCAACCACAACAAGCAGTTACACACATGAACACAGAAAAAATGAGGAAAATAAACTGATATGGAAAATGACCATCGATGAATAAATGAGGATGTCAGTTTGCAGAAGATGTGAATAAAGTTATGCAACAGATTTCATGATGCCCGCGCGTTATAAATGCCAGAGGAATGCCATCCTGAGTAACTCCGAACAAATGTAGACAGTTTACAGACAGTGTCCATTCTTCCATGACTGAGAGGAATGGTGGAAATTATCTGTCTGAATGTCTTCATTTATGCCCCGAAAGGTTTTATATCCCGCTGTGAAAAGTGCGACCAAAGATTACCAGCCACGATAATAACTCATCCGAATTTGCCTGGAACTGAACTTGTCAGCACGTCTCCCCCTCGCCAGTCCTCTGGAACGCTCGACGTTTCCACACTTCTCTCGGCATGTGAAGCTCGTATTATACCGGTTATCCAGATGTACCCACAAGGCACTGGGAGAGGAAGCGAAACAGCCGCGCTGTGATGATGAGGAAGCGTGCGTGGGTGCGACGACGGTCTGGTGTGGCAGCTCGTAGACTGTGTAACTTTTTATAACGCTGTTCATGGTGGAGCCACCGGCTTCATTTCCTCACACACACACACACACACACTTGAAATCACTCATTAGATGTGGGAAAAGACCTCATGTGAAAAGTTCACTCTGTTTTTATGTGGTGGGACATTAAAGCACGGCTGGATCATTGACCGCTGGTGTTGACTGCTCAATTCAGACACAAAAGAATGTGAAGAGTTCAGTTTTCATTCAGAAGCACATTCACTCAAGTGATATATGGTTCTGAGGCGCTTCACTTGAGTATTTCAGTTATCAGCTACTTTATCCCTTTATTTCATTCCATTCATTTAACATCTGTTCGTACAGTTTAGGATTTTTCAAACATTTGAGTGGATTAAATGCAGTGGATTGCCGCACAGTAAATTAAATGACCCAACTAGGGCTGAGTGACGTGTGCAATTAATGCAATCAATATGAATGTGTGTGTAAAATGTTTTTTTTCAGTCAAAAAGTAGACGAGAGCTGGCTGCATTCGTCAGATATGTGCGTAGTCAGAAGTCTGCAGATATGAAGTTGGTGTGTTGTCTAAACACAAACAGCAGGAGAAGATTTGTGTGGACTTTTCTATCTGAGCTGAAACTGATTATTAAACCTCTCGAGTTGAAGCCTCTGGTCCTGACAGTCCAGAGCTGTGCGGAATAATAACTTGTATTTCTGATTAACGACGAAAACCCTGCAGGTGTTGTTGATATTTCAATTATATGCCGGTCATCCTCCATTTCACAGGATAAGATGATGAAAATCGTGAATCATCCCCGAGCTGTTTGCTGAAAACAGCTGTCTGTTGCATAGTGAAATGTGGTTGATGAGAGTAAATAGTAGCAGTGGAACCACAACAATGACCTAAAAGAGGCTAAAAAGCTCCATCGCGTTGAGGGGAAGTGCAGAGTTGATGATAATTTTATGATAATAATTGAAGGTTTGTCACCACAAGGGGCTCCCCTCAAATTACACAGTCATTTTTTATCCATTCTTATTTGTGTAGCTCTGAGTAAATGTTCTGAAGAGGACATGAACACATTAAAAAACACTTAAAAAGGTATCTGCCAAAACATTAGACTTTCAAACACTTGTAAACATTTATGATCCGATTTCAAAGTTTCATTTTGGACGGAGAGCCCATTGTTTCCCCCGCACGACTTACTGAATGATATGTGTGTCCGTAATTAGATGATCGCACAGAGAATATCCAGTTTTGTCATCACCCACTTAACTGAACCAATCACCGTGGATTTAGTGTCATTAGATCATCGTCTGGAAAGACGCCATCCTTCCAGCGCGGTGTCATAAATACAAAGCCGATGGTGGGGATGATAAATTGCCGTGCGAGGGGCCGCTCCACCTCTCCACGGTATTTATGGCAGCAAACATTGAGGACACATGTAGATAAATTCAACAACTTACACATCATAACAGTCTCCGTGCACGTTGTGGTTTGTACGGTTCCAGAGCCGAGTTCGGTTTGTCTGCTGCCAAACGTCACCGTCATTCAATAAGAGGACTGAGAGAGGGTCAACGTCTCGAGGAGCTCTGGGGGATGAGGCACATTTGGGAGTCGACTTTATGACAGTAATGTAAGCATAGTATGAGTCAGGGTTTACGATTTCTGATGTCATGCACTTGTGTTATGACTGTGGAAGATTATGCCATGTTGAAGTCTTCTCACAGACCACATTCTCTCCGAGCTCAGAGAAAAACAGTACGTATGTATCGTATGGACGGCCAAAAGTCGTGTGCGTGATTATGGGTGGTAGTTACACTGTCGGGACGTCGATGTGGCCTCGAGAGCCGTAGACACAAGACTGAAGAGTCCTTTAGCAGGATGACGAGGAAAAAAATCCAACATTCACAATCTATCTTTTGATTCTCAAGCACTTTGGTTCTCAATGTTTCATCCTTCATTCGGCTTGTTAGCTTCATGTTGTGTAGGTTTCAATGGATGTCAATGGTGACCAGTGGTTCAGTCATTTTCAGTAAAGCATGGCTGAAGAAACTGCTTCTATCTCAATACTGATACACAACTCATGTCATGACCTGACCTGCATTTACTCACTAGTTACTTGCACTGGTGAAAGTAACTAAGTATATAACTGACGTTGAGTTACTTTCTGGCAACTTCTACTCCACAACACTTCTGTGGTAATATTATAGTTTTACTTCACTACAATTATTTGACAGCTTTAGTTTCTTGGTTACTTTACAGATCAACATTTTGCAAACAAAACTTACTCCCTAAGCTTTCAATGGTAACTTCTAAGTATTTGCTTGTGACCCCTCATCACAGGCTGAATATGTCCATGAATAGTGAGCAGTTATTTTCTTCACAAGTATATCACAAAACAAAAATGCAAAGAAGAAAATCAGTGAAAAACAAATATTTTTTTCTTGTCACAGTTCAGGACAGGATGGACAGGAGGACAGGACGGGTTGAGACCCCACAGTACATTACGTTGTACACAGTTCTTAAAAGGGCCATTCTACATAATGACTACTTTTACTTTGAAAACTGAAGCATATTCAGCTTCTGTACTTTTACTTATGCAGCTCTGGATGCATTTTCACTTTGTGGAACAGCTATTTTAATTTAAATACCTGATCTTATCTGCACACTACAGCTACATGAACGCAACGGATCCGAGCATGACAAAGCCTCACTGTAGCTTTTTTATTTTTCCACTTTTGTCAAGAAACTGAGATGTAAAACTTAACTTTTATGAACTTGTCCAAATAAAACCACATGGTGTGCGATAACAGACGCTATCTGATCTCTATAACTAAAGCTTCACACATGAACAACCCTGACAAAGATCTGCTTTGTTAGGAGAAACTGGGGACGAGCTCTCGATCTGGAGGCCATATATTTTACTGTGGGTGGGCTGGTGGCTTCATGCAAAATTACACGTCTTCTGCGCAGCTGTCACTCACTGTGGACTTATAACATGGCTTTTATAGGTTAGTCTGACATAGTTTGTTAAATCTCCGCCCGGATCAAAACCACTTCCTGTTGTTCACTTCAGGCAGATAGATTGCGATCTCGGATTATATGCTTCCACCATCATTATGTGTAAAATATTGAGCAGTGAGGCTTACACATCCAAGATAGGAAAAGTGCTATGTAGGGTAGCTGTGTTATAGAGACACACATGGGGCCAACGCAAAACATATTTGAGTGCAAAGAATCAAAATAGAATAAATACAGTATGTATGTAAAATTACTATAAGGCAGGACCAAAAAAAAGTGTTGTTCAAGTTTATCTTTATCTCCCTGTCAGATATGATTATAGAGGGTCTCCACAGCTGCACATCTTCTCCACATTTATGATCTGTAGCCGCGCTAGTATCTCTATGAACAACAACAACCCAGACATATGTCAACATCAGTGTGTCGGACCTCCACTGCAGTCCAGACAGAAGAAGTATGAAGAGGTCCCCAGAGGCTGAATCCCTCCGACTTTGATGACCCCTGACCTTTCCTCTAGATCCACTAGGAGGTTGACATTTTTACATTTCAGAATGTTACAATAGCTATTCAGTGTATTGCCATTAGCTGTGGTTTCAGTTATCCAGTAAAATATCACATCTACTTGATGGATTGGCACAAATTTTGGAACTAACATTCATGCTTCCCAGAAGATGTATCCTAATGATGCCACCATGTCTACAATTCTACAATTTCATTTAGCAGACACTTTAATCCAAAGTGTCCCCGTCCACACAGACTGCAGGGGATGGGGATCGAACCACCAACCTTTCATTGGTGGATAACTGCTCTACTTCCTGAGCTGCTTCTTCTTCTGTGGTTTTGTCTCAAAAACTACTGGATGAATTACAATGAAATTTGGTCCAGACATTCATGCCTCAGCTGTACTTTGTGCTTATTGATAATTAGCAAATGTTAGCATGCTAATGTGATAAACTAGGATGGTAAACATGGAGAACATTATCTGATAATCATTAGCATTTACTCTGATGCACAGTACAAAGTGCAGCCTGGTAGCGTGGCTCTTGACTCTCGTCTTGTTTTCCCGTGTTGACGACACAAAGCTGTTTCCACATTAATGACCAATAAAGACTTTACTGTATTTGTGTAAATAAAATCCATTTGAAGCTCGGCCTGTTGTAGCTGCTCCGTCTTGATCTGGTCTCTTTTAACGATAAATACTGGATGAGTCACTCTGTGCTGAAAACCCTCTTTAAGCGTGTGCACCAAACAAAGAGCAGTGACTCCGGCGAACAGGACGAGCGCAGTGCGGCTGGCTCACCCATCCTGTCTCTAAACATTGTGTTTTTGTTTGACACACAGTGCTGGGAAACTCAACTTCCCGTCCCTTGAAACGGGATTGCCCAACAGGATTATTTAATCACCAATTTATTACCATCTAATCCTGGAGCTTTCTGTCCTGGCGTGGTGCTTCGCTCTCAAACAAACAGAGCGACCAGGGCGGACACGGAGTCCGGCCCCTTAATCATCCGCTCTCCCGCTGATTCATCTTGTGAAAATGGGGCTCGTCCCCTGTTTTCTCATCGCTGTTTAGTTCTTTTGATTTGCATGAAGGACAATTCTCAAGTAACGAGCCTGTAATTAGAGCATTGTCTGAGGTTTTGAGTAGAATAGCGAAAGGATGCAGTCACAGCATATTCAAGAAGTTTCTCATGTTCGAGAGGATTACTGACAGAAAGAAGGACGGCATGTGGGACTGAAGGCCACATGTTGTCATCTTTAGACTTTTTCATAGCCAAGAAAAATCTTCAAAGGACGGAGGACATCATAGCTTGTCGGTCACATAAGTGGCGAGAGAAGTCACCTCAGACAAAAAGCGCATCGCACCAAAGATGACTGTTAAAGCATTTGGCCTTTGAAATTGTAGTTCAACAATAAACCCAACTCACCCACTAACTAGTTTCCTCAGAAGCTTAAGTCAAATCATAGTTTATTTGGTTAAAATCATGATCAACAACTTGGCAACAACAAAACACAATGACGAAGACAGTGTTACTGGCTCCTGATTGAAGACCATGTGAATGCCTATAAATGCTTTTGCACACATCCATTATTTACATGTGTGAATGATTGGTGTTCACCTGTTGAGTTCAACTTCAAAATCTCTCACATCTTACATCTTCCAAAAGATAAAACAAGGTAAAAAGCATGTTTAAATGAATCCTACCTCAAAAATGTACATGTGCTTTTCTGTGTCGATCGTCCTGCCAGCTGCTAATTGTCTCAGGTTCTTTTTGATCCATCATTTCCGCTAAAGCATCAAATTAGTCTCCTAATAAAGTTCATCTTTGCAGCAGATCCAGATTAATTTGTGAGATTCTCTCTGCTCTTGACACTTTTACTCATCCGGAGGGAAAAGACCAGGAGTGCTTGAGGGTTGCTTTTGATTTGTTCGCACTCATTTTTCACAAAGAACAAGATATATTGGATAAATTGGTTTGGTAGTTATGATCTTTTAAATACAAAATTTCCCTCTTTGCTTTACTTCATCGTGGCAGTTCATGTACAAAAAATATGAGGACGACGATACGACCAACTGAGACGAACTGAAGCCTCAGATTAGCTTCGGCTAAGCCTCAGGAATACATTTTTGCACAGAACAAGAATTGTAAATTTTGTCTCATATCTTTTGTGTCGATGTACAAAGGTGTTGCTTCAGAGCTGGTGTGAAAAGTCGGACTGAGGAAGAATAACTTTTTAAACCCTCTCTGTTGTGTTTTCTCTGGATGAGTCCTAAAAACAGAACTGTGTCGGGAGCGAGAAAACTTTACTGGTCCCTGCTGTCGCACGCTACTCATGGCCTAGACTAATAAGAAGAGAGAGGTGATCCAACACAGTCCGGTTGATGAGCTTGTTGCGAATAAGAGCCCTCAGTTCACATGTAGCACGCGAGCTAACAACTGCATGCGACAGAGTCCAGACTGAGAGGAAAAACCTGGAGTTGAAGGGGCTTCACGAGGAGTCGCCAGGCAGTAAAAATGGAGTGTATGTATGTGTTGGCCAACCTTGATTTAGTCTCATGCCCATTACACAGTGCTGAAGGGCTCTCCTGGGTCAAGTCAGCAAAGCTCAGAACATAATGTTTGGTCAAAAAATACCAAATGCATAAAATCAGTTGGAAGCTGAAACAATAATTTGGGTTAATTTTCCTGAAAAGCTTTTCTAAATTAATAAGTTGGATGGAACTCAAGTCATTGCCATCCAAGCATAAGATGTTTTTGGCGCTCGCAGGAGTGTTTAAAGTGTGTTTCTGCTATGTTTTTGTATTTTATTTATTGTGTTCATGCAAATCTCCCATTCGAAGCCGTGTTGGACTTGAACTTTAAATGGAACTTGTAGTTGACTTTTCTCAATTTACTCATTAATGCGGTAATAAATATTTAAGCCAATAACTGTAAACTAAAGCTCCACATTTTCATTTTTCTTGTCCTTTCTCAGGCTGCTCTGAATGATGAAGGGCGTCTGTCCAAAATAAAACATACATCATTTATACAGCGTGACATGTGCTGGATTGAACCCTAAACTTGTATTTGAGAATTATTGAAGCTGATAGTGATCATTGGCCGTTTACTTGCAAAATGGCAAGATTTTGGTTAAATATTGAGCTGTGAATGCAAACAGAGTGAAACCTTGGTGTGTGCATCTTTGCAGCACAGACAAAGGAAAATTAAATGTGATGAGGATGAAATTAAATGACCTAGATTTCTCATCATGCTGCTGTGAGCAGAGCTTGTTCTGCACCTTCTCCAATGATCACTTCTTAAATGTTTTTCCACAACATTTTCCTCAACATTTAACAGCTTTTCCACCTTTATCCCTCTTTGAGGAAATCGCTCATAGGAGACGAGGAATTCCCAGACAGTAAAAAATATCCAGAGAAACATGAGACATCTCCCGGCTCACATCTGCATCCCCATATAACCCAGCATCCTCCTTGATTCCATACGGTAGCTTGTATATCACACAGGTTTTATAGAGTCGGTCCCTGTGTGGGCGGGTGCGACTGTATCCAGTTAGTGCTGTGATAAACTTCACAGCCAAGGGCAGAAAGTTCGCCGCTCTGATTGGTGGCCTGCGAGACATTACTTATCATTGCTCTGGTGAATAACAGACCTTGTCCTTTAATGTGGTTCGTGTGATCGGGCCAAGCTTCACAAAGCAGCCGTTCAAGTGTGGTTTCAGAAGAATCCCTTTTCCCCCTACCCTTAAGCCTCCCCTCAAACCCCCCTCCTTCCCTCCTGGATGCTGCCTCGCCGTTTTTCGGGGTGCTGCAGATGTGGAGTTAGTAGCTGGCACAAGTTACAGTATACGACTTTGTGGGCTGCGAAGCCTCAGTGTGGCAATCAGGGGCGCATTGGACTGGACTGCAGACAGAAGTGGGCTCCTGCCAGCGCTTTGAACTGTGAAAATAAATACCGAATAGGGCCACGTTGTGCTAGCCAGGCCTTGAGTCCTATAGTCATCTGTCTTGGTGTACACACCGGCGGGAGTGTTTGCCTTGGACCCGAGCCACCGCATGTGGTAGCTGCAGGATTTTTTGTGCGCTGGATCACACTTTTTGGAGGGCGTATTTAATAAAACTGGCTGCTGAATATGAGGGGCAAGAATTCAGACTCATTTCGCACATGTGATAACTTTCCCTCGTCTCTGCTCTCTGCCCTCGTCGGAGATGAGATCCGCACAAACAGCCAGACTGTATCTGGGTGTCTGGTAGAGACGTTTGTTTCCGAGCTGACGGAGAGATCACTGGGGTGAGAGGATGTGGGCCACTCAGAGGAAGGAGGCAAACGAAGCACCGGGGACAGGTTGATTTGGATGTTTGGACGTCGAAGGGGAACTTGTTCGGTGGCCAACGCTCTGTTTCTTCGCAGAGACGAGGAGAACTGACAGTGCTGCGCTGTCCCCTGCACAGTAGTTTGAGACAGAGAGTGAGAACAGGAGATTGGATGTCAGAATAAACCGTTCGGAGGCGTTTTGGAGGATCGCACACTTATGGGTCCCTTGCTGCCATATATTGCTTTATCTGCTGCACTGTAAACCAAATCCAACAATCATACCAGACTGAAAAGCAGCATGAGTGAAAGGATTAAAATCTGAGTCTCTAACAAAGAGTCATGTAGTGTTTGGGTTTAACGACTTACAGGGAGGATTATAGAGTATGCCATGAACACTTTGTACTAAATACCCTGCTCTTAGTTATGATTGGAATATCCCTCTGCACTCAGATGTTCGTTTATTCATTTTGGTCGCTCTCCACAGGCCGAGAAACTCTCTAACATGTCACGTTAAGTGCATACCTTGAGTTTGTACGAAGGTTTTTGATTTATGACAGTTTACCGTGCCGTCGCTTTCTCTCCCTCTGGCTCCTTCTCATTCATCCAAGAATGCATTTGCTGAGTACGCATGCACTTTTTAATTCAACTTTATTATGCTGAAAGACATCCACAGTTGGGAGTCGGCCAGCACGACCGCATTCTTCTGTTGGCCACTAAACAGCTTCACCGGAGCAGTTGGAATAATCCTCAACCCAAGTCGTCCTCACAACTGGCTTCATTTGAAAATGCAGCTGGATATGTTGGCAGCTCACATCTTAAAGTTGTGTGTTGCATAGTATCATGTCATTTTCTGTCCAATTCAGCTTTTGTGCCTTTTCCAGAATGAGCTCTTTTCAGTCTGTTTTTTTTTTTTGTCTTGTGGAAAGATCATAAAACATTTTAATTGTTTAGTATAGTGTTTGTGTTTAATTACAGAACAATCATTTTGTAATTCTACGGCACTTTTAATCCAAAAATACTAAAAGTGAAATATGCACTAGCCCATGTTAAGTAGTTATTGTGGTCTAACTGCAAAAGAAAAAAAAAAAATAACATGAAATACAAAACACACGGCGCCACAACACACTGTCACGCAAACTGTCCTACATACATGAACGCCCTCTGCAATGTGAACCACAAACTTGAACCCACTTTTCAAGGATGTGAATCTTATCCAGCGTCGCAGGAGCAGCGATTCTGGTTTTGCATGTTTCCATCACAACAGTCGACCCCCGAAACACTGATCTGTCACTGCCACTGCAAAAGCAGGCCGGCAAAGAGCTTAAATGTCACTCGAGGATTCTGCTTTTTCCGTCAGGCCAAGAAAAGCCATCAAGTTCAATCAAAGACTGATAGAAGGCAGATTTGATCTTAATTGGAGAAGTTCACATCAAGATCCTGGTGACATTTTTTGGTAACAGAGATGCATCAGGCTGCTTTGAGAAATTTGCCCATTTTTGCTTTGGTGCGCAGATCGTGATCCAGAATCAGATTATCTCAGCTGGCATCCCTTTTTCCGGACTTTGCTCTTTCCCATCTGTCTGGAACCGACTTTATCCTGTTTTCAGCCGTGTGCCGTCTCCTGCAGCGGTTGGAAATTGAAATGCGTTGGAGAAAACTTTCAAGAAAAGCATGTGATAGCTGGTCCATCTTTGTGAGAAACAGGTGCGGCCATAGTTTTACAGGAGTCTTTGCATTTACATTTGAAGGAAGGATCGGGAGTGATTCTTGTGTCTGCTGGTAAAAGAATTCATGGCAAAGCATCACAAAGAGACAAAATGCTCATATCTGGGACATGAAGGTATTATGATAGGGATAAAAGTACCAGATGTTAATAATAAATCGAGATAACGTCAAGGAGTTTCAGACTGATTTTGTCATATTCTCAGGGGAACCTAAAGGGAACATATGCAAGAAACATTAATATAAATGTTAATGCTAAAAACACCACTATGATTTTTCATCTTTTTTAACCAACTATTTTGTACCTCGGTGAAATACAGTGCAATGAGAGCACACGTCGACCAAACAGGAATCATCAAACCTGAAGCCGCATTGTCGACTCAACATGTACATCTATGATTCAGAGTCCAGCTCATCTGTCCTGTGGCTGATTTGACTCACATTTGTCTTCTGCTCATATTGGATTTCACCTCAATAAACTGTACTGTCATTTTATTCTTCTTCCTATCAGAAACCAAAATATATTATTATTTCCACCCATCTATGCAGCCACTGTGGAAATAAGTTCATGTGAAAATGTGAAATTTTTTTGTCTTGACGTCGATGGATCTCAACATTAAACTTAAACGTCGTCTGATCTGAAATATTATGTTTAACTGTCACAAAGGTTTACGATTACATCCCTCACTGCACAAGGTTATCTACGAGACATGTGCATCTGTTGGATCGGACGTCGCAGCACGCTGCAGGATGACATTACATTTCGATTTAGCAGAAGTTGAGCCAGGTTTTTGCTGGATGACCCTTGTTATTCTTTTTTAAAGTGATGCTGCAGCTGTCTGTCAACTGATTCTGCAGCCAACAACATCCAAACTACCACCACTGATTTGTTCATTGCTCTTTGTCTCACTTGCCTTTGAACCAGGTCTTGGAACTTGCACACGTAGGTACAGCTTGCCACTTTCCTACTTTCCAACTTCAAACCAGAGGATGAAACAAGAAGAGGAGCCCAGTGTGGTTTTCACGCTCACTCAGTGACTTCATGCAGTGACTGGGGACGCACTTAATGCGGTTCATTACAAACAGTGACGGCTGCAAGAGGGGGAAGGATTGAGAAACCTGATTCTGGCATAACAGTAGTTTACCAAACCCTCTTGTCTGTTTAAAATTGAATCAGCCGGCAGCTGTTCCCGTGTTGAGTGACTCCTCCTCAGCAGACCGTGGTTGTTTTGCATGCCTGGTACAAAGTGCCAGGCAGTGCTTGGCTGAACTCGCTGTGCCGCGAACCCTCTGCCACGCACGTGTCTTTGATTCCTATGTGAGGCTTCGACAGCAACATCTTCTCGACATCGCAGATGTTGGTCATTAATAGCACATGTTTGTCATCTCTCTTTTTTTTTTATCCAGTATCCTAATAGCTCTTGAACTACCATTTTTTTTTATCACTTATGTTTCCTTAGTTTCTGGAGGAACATCTGAGAAAGTGTTAAATGATTTAGTGCCTTGTTTAAATGAAGCTCACACGAAAAGGGGGGTTTAATTTTGTCCTTGTGTGAAAGTTACGCCTCTCACTGATGACTGATGTCGGCGTTACAAGTGGTCATTTTTCAACTTTAGCTTAAAGAATTAATTACAAAGACAAACGATAGGATGTGAGCTGACTTTCATGGCATCGCCTGCAAGACTTCTGAGACAAGCTCGACTTGATTTTCTTGCCTAATTGGTTCATTTTATGTCTTTCTTCCGCCTTTGCACATTAGGTAGGACTTTTCTAATATGTCTGTAAGCTCGTCCTGTTCTTTAATATTCTCACAGTTTGATGTTCTTATTCTTGGACTGAGAGACGTCTGTTAGTCCAAAGAGAGCTGGGGCAGATTTTTCTTATTATCATTATCCTACTGGTTGTGTTTACAAGTTTTGCATAATTGACATGAGGTACGGTTACTTGAGACAACGGCAATCTAAGGAACTCGTATACACTGTCTGCTTCAGTCTTTGTCAGGGACTCGACGCACACGACTGTACTTAGTGTAATGAAAGCGGTACAAAAGTAACTATGGTGCATTTATTTACTCGAGGAAGGAAAGAGCAGGAGAAATCATACAAAAGATTCAAAACACATGCTCCACCGAGCGGCTCTGCAGAGAGTCGGACAGTTGAAGTGGTTTAGAAGAATCAGATCCGTTTGCCCGAAGGATGTGAGCAACTGTAAATGACTGGGGAAATGAGGGCACACTTTATATTCTGAGACTGAATTTACAAAGAGATTATGATCAGAGAGATTCGTGCCAACAGACCAAGTAAAGACGTTAAGTAGGAAAGGGAAATATGTCTATATGAGGTTATTTTATGTGGATTTGATTTTTTTATTTCAACCTGCTTTTCACTTTGTCACGAACATTTTGTAGTTACTATTTATGTTTGGTGTCAATATTATTAGGAACCTTTTTTTTCATGCTTCATTTTGTGTTTAATAAATGCTCAAAATATACATATTTATTTATACTAATGCATCTGCATCTTGTACTTCTGCTACTCATGTTCAGGATAGTTTTTAGAAAATCATTACTTTCATTTCACAAAAAAAAGTTTTCCTAACACTTAAACAAGCATTGAAATAATGTGCAAAGATCCCTAGTTTCCTATTTTAGATCAGGAAAGGTTTGATGAAAGAAGCAAACAAGACTCTGACAGAGCAGCATGCCACTTCAATACGCAGTTCAACTTTTAAAAATGACACTATTCATTATTCTCCTGGTTTAAAACACAATGTTTTTATATGCAAGCAAATATCTGGTTTATTATGAGGTTTTTGAAGTATCCTGGTTATGCTTTGCACATTAACACCAAGAAACATGCCTTTGAGAAACCTATGCAAACTGTCATTCTCTGATAGACACGGGACAGCCATGTTCACAGGTGTGTCTCAACATGTTATGTAGAAGTATGTCAGTAAAGTGAAAAGAAACCTCGACTTATGCTGATGATCTACAGACTGAAATGAAAGTCATCTTCCATCACTGAAGACTGGATCGAGAGCTAAACCCAGCAGAGCAGTAAACGCAGCAGAATCCAGGACGTCTGAACCCAAACTGGTTTCATCTTCAACTATTAAATGTAACTCACTCAGTACAGAAATGACAGATTTGCTGGATGTGAAGGTGTCAAAGACAAACAATCAAAAACCTGGATAATATCAGGTTCATGTAAACAGCAATGTGAAGGAATATAATCGGGTTTGTCGTGTTCAATGTAAACATCATAACGTGAACATGATAAAAACCAGAAGAGCGGGTCACTAATGAGCTTCTAAACGTCGTCACTGAAGCCATATGTGTATGAGAGTTAAAGTGATTTCTCATAATTACGCTTTATGTTAATTAAATCTGGTGTAAAAATCTGCCATGTCGAATTTGTAATAATTACTGCTTCACCGCATGTGTCTATACTAATCCCAGCACAGGCACATAATTATGGCTAATTACCGATTTAATCCCCGCAGTCGTTAACAATCAAGCCGCCACTGTTCCCACAGCTTCATGTTCGGCCCTGCATTCAGGGGCCGATGTGATTTATTTGGACTGTGGCGACTGTGTAAAACCTATATCTGATACCAATATGAGTGAAAGCAGAAAGTCTGTTTCACTGATTGTGGCTCTGTTCTGCTTTTTAAAAACACGTTTCACTCATGCTGCCTATTACTGTCATTTTAAGGTGGACGTCAAACCAGATACTGCTCGAGTCGGATGTTTGGCTTTTCCTCCTCCAACATGATTTACAGGCACAGTAACGCTGACAAATTCTGATTTGACTGTTCAATAACAAGCTGCACGTACAGTAAGTAACATGGCTTGGAAACATATTCTTTTGTGAAACCACATATTCATGTCATTCACATTGGAATTGAATTACTGATCACTCTGATTAAAAGCATCACATCTGTGTGACATATGAGGGTAAAATGAAAAGTGGAACTTTTTTTTTATGAAGCACTGTAAACATAACCAGAGAGCTGTATTTTTATGAATTATGTTTTGAGTTTCCTTTCACTCTGCTTTTTACAACACAACCTCGATTCAAAAAAAAAAAATAAAACAGAATGTGATAATTTGTTAAACGTTTTTGAGATATGCTCCATTGAAAACAGCACAAAGTCAATATATTTAATATTTGACCTCAGCAGCTTCATTGATTTTTGTAAATATCTGCTTCTTCTGAATTTGATGGCAGCAACATGTTTCAAACCAGTTGGGACAGGAGCAACAAAAGAGTGTGAAAGTTGTGGACTGATCCAAAAACACCTGTTTGGATCCTTCCACAGGTAAACAGGTTCATTGGTAACAGGTGATAGGATCATGATTGGGTCTGAAAGGTTCATCCTGGAAAGACTCAGCTGATCACAAGCGAGGATGGAGAGAGGTTCAACACTTTGTCAAACACATGATTGTTTTAAGGAGATTAATACATGGACTCAGGAAGACTTCAGGAAACTGTTGTCAGTAAACACAGTTGGTTTGATGATTGCCTTCTGTTTCTATTTATGTTTTACAGAGTTCCAACTTCAGGAATCAGGGTTGTACATTAAAATCTCAAAGCAGGTACGATACTGTAACATCTACATGCATTACAAAGAAACCACCATTTGAAAACTCTTTTGTCTTTTTTTTTGGCCAAACAAAGCAAAACAATAGATCTTTGAGTTACGGAAAATGAATAACGTCTTATTCCTTCACAAGGTTCCATCGTTTGCCTCAAACCTGTAATGAAAACTTGGCCAAACTCTGCACCTCTGTGAGGTCGTATCCAGCCGTGGAAGCAGAAAGGCTGTAAATCAGTGTGTTCTCCGCTGTGTGTGCACAAACTGTGGCAATGTCATTTAAAACCGTTGAATCAAACCACCGTGATCACAGAGTGGAGGTGCTCGCAGTCTTTTCCCAGATGCCTCAGGTTTCACGACCGGACTCGAGGCACGAGGTCTCAACCTCTTCTGACAGTGTTGCACTGAACTGCAGCAATACAGGCCACATAATTCCTGTTTACATTATCATTTCCAGCTCTGTTCCTCCACAAACCAGGTCAGAAAAGTTCAGGTCAATTTATGTCAATTTCATCCTATGTGCAGCAGCTCTACGTAAACGAGAGGCAAAAAAAAAAGGGAAAGATGAAGGTATTCCATTTCCTGTTTATACAAACGTACGTGGAGAGCTTCCATTTTCCCACAAAACCCTCTATTTTCTTGGAGGCCATCGGTTTTCTTCACTTCCTGTCGCTGTGAGAAGCTCAATCCTCGACTGCAGCCTGACTAGCGGCAGCAGTCGAGGGATTATTATCTGTATCTCTCTCAAATTAAATTTGCTGAAAGGAACCGTCTGACAAATTAAGTTGGAAGCAGCTGGCATTGTGATGAGGACACTGGCTTCCTGCCCTCGTCGGATTGAACGTGCTCCCGATACCAGCGCCGGGTGGGCTGTCCAAGCAGAGGGGGGCCGGGGGTGACGGGGGGTCACCGGGACTCGGAGGAAACGCAGCTCACGAGAAACAAATGGAAAATATGTCGGTGCTTTAAATCAGCACTTTAGGCAACAGGAGAGGGCTTGAAGCCAGACTATTGTTTCAGAGAGTCTTTTTTTTTTCTTCTGTCTTTGAATAAGAAAACCATCTCTCACACTGCTGTTTTGTCTCTCAGACGTCGAGTCCTTTTCCAACACGCCGCCGCTCCTCACACTCTCAGCAGTGTTAGATCAACACGGGGGGACTTATATCTGCCGCCGTGCGTGAGCCCTGTGCTGTAGGTCGCCGAAGCCTGCTGCGAATCAGGGGCTCGATCAGGTGGTTATGTGGGCTCAGCTAAATTAAAAGTCAAATATACTCTGTGAGAGAGTAAACGGCTTTATCTGAAGCCAAACCAGCCGTGATCCCATGAACTCATTATTCACAAAGCGCATGCCTGCCTGCATGCGATGCCATAAAGGCCACACGCGCCATGCTCTGCTCTGTGTGTGTGTGTGTGTGTGTGTGTGTGTGTGTGTGGCACCCCCTCATACAAAAATAAAGCTTCTAGTCGCTCTGCTGAATACGAGTTGTGTGCTCATGCTCAATGGGGATTTCCTGTGGTCTAGTCTCCCAATATTGCGGGCTGGGATAGACCCTGATCAAGAGGCCCTTACAATGAAACATGTGAAATCCTTGGCACGCCAGCTTAGTCTCAGAGAGCTGTGTCAAAAACATATTGTCTGGCTGCGGCAGTAAAGACAGAGCATTACTGCTGTCGTACAGTGGAGATGCATCACGTGTGACGGGAAACACCTGGTGGCGTGCAGCCTCCCTCGAGAGAGCGAGGATTGGCCGAGGACGGAGCCGGGGTCAACAGGTGGATACAAACTCACTCCAGAATCATCAAGTCATCGAGGGCCGGGTGTTAATGAGACACGAGTGGTATTTTTTTTCCTCCTCTCATCTTGAAGCAGTCGCTCCTGGTTTTCATTCCAGCTGAGTAGTTAACCCTTCGACGCGTGACTTGTGCAAAAGGGGCCTCACACAGATTTAGTTAATGACTCTTTCTGCTGTCTCTCTGAAATTAGTGGCTCTTTGGTTTCAAAGAGGTAGAATTAGTCTGTGAGTCCAGAATCTGGAGAAGAAAAGATGTGGTTTAACCCGTCCTTTGAAATAATGGGTTTGATTCCACATCGCATAGGAGACACATGAAAGAGGCGTCAGTGTTTTCTGCTGGGGAAACGTTTGATGTGTCAGTTTTATTGTGAATCATTTCATTGAAAGTTGAAATTGAGGTACAATTACTGGATGTCTATGAAGCATATTCATGATATTCTTCCCAAAGTTTGTTACCAAAAGTCATTTGGCTGCTAACTCCCATCTGAACTTTCTGTCGTGCAGCAACTGAAATACTACATTTTAAAATCATCAAAAATTGTGTGCAAAGTTTAAAAATGACAAGTCAAATGAACAAGACAAATGAGTGTATGATTTAAGAATTCAATATTACAAGGCTGATAAGAAAAGTTTCTCTGGACAGTAGGAGCCAACGATGTCATTCAAATACACGAAACCCTGTAATCCTGCAACACAGACGCTGCGACACGCTGCGGTCCATGACATTTTGCACCATAGACGCCATCGACTTCACCGTCTTCGGATGTGGCCGCCGTCTCTGACAAATACTCGATGGAACCACAAGCAAACACAGCTCTTGATTTAGTGTGAAAGAGGAGAGGTCAGACGACATACCGCATGCATATGTGATTTCCTCCCCCACAAACTCCATCCCCAAAGCAATATAAAACAAACCTGCTGAAATGTTAACGGCACATGGGTTTTTGTACACAGAGCCGGTGGAGCCTCCACAGTGGGCTACTGTGCTGCGTGTTGGGGCCCGGTGGGGCCGGTTCACCTCTGGGAGCTTCAGATCATCCAAACTACATTTCCTCTGTGCTGGGTCGTTTGAGCGTCAGCTGATGGAGTTTCGCGGAGGGCCGTGTTATTCCTGCTGTTATTAATCTTTGCTTTGAAGTGAAAAACGATGTCGAGGCTGAAAGGCGCGTGTTTGCTTTTGTATGCCACATGTCAGACGTTTCAACGCGTACTGTACATCGGACGTTTTATGGCTGAAGAGTCGGTGGAGCCGAGGCTGAACCAGCTTTGGCCCCAAAATGTTGTTTGGGACTTGATGTGAAGAGTTTGATTGATTGATTGTTCAAATTTTTAAACCAGAAAATACATCCTACAATCCTGCATTAAAGATGCAATAAATAACTAAGAATAGTTTATTTTTAATCATTTCAATAGAAAGAAAATGATTGTTGGGTTTAGAACATTTTGGTTTTATAAGAATAACACTTTATTTGTGCAGCACATTTCATAGAAGAAATGCAGCTCAAAGTGCTTTACGACAAAGAAAAAGATAAAAGGAAGATTAAAATGGAGATAAAATGCCAAATTGGTTTAAAATAAGATGAAAAAAAAAAACTATTCACTGAGTTGAGTTGATATGTTGGCTGTTTGGTGCAAATAAACACAATGGGTCAGATTTGCATTTGGACTGTTTTTAAGGTGCCTTTAGGTTGTTTCCAGGATGTTGTCATTTATATAATTCTTATTAGCTGTTTTATTCATGACTTTACTATTAGATCTTCATTGCTGTTCATCTGTAACTCATTGTCGTTGCTGCCTGTCTTGGCCAGGACTCCCTTGAAATGGAGCCTCAGAATCTCAGTGAAGCTCTTCTGGTTGAATAACGGTTAAATAACAAACACATTAAAGTCTTCTCACACCGAAGACTTTTCCAACACGACTGCACCATAATAACGTGCTGAATCAATGAATTGACTTGTATTACCCCAGATGACACCCACACAACCTAAATGGAGGGCTTGCATGTCAGGAGCAGCTGGCGGTTTACAGAGACACCTGTGCGGATTAAGCTCCGGTGTCCGGTCGAGTTTCCTTCTCCCGGCGGCCCCCGAGCCGAGACTGATAAATGACGCCCGGCTCTCCGGACGCATAGCTTACTGACACACATCTCACACACATGCTGCTCTGATTTCACAGTGGAAGTGGCCCGGATAGACCCGGATTCAAAATAGAGCGGTTAGGTCATGTTGCCGATCTCGGAACCGGGACTGTCGTGGTTAAATGTGGATTTGTCACAGTCTCATGCCTTTTTTTAAAATAAGACTCGTGGAAGCCTCAGTCATTATTAAATGTCTTGGCTGTTTTCCATCCATCTGAGAGTCTGTATACTGTTGCAGGTTTTTTTTTATAAAGTGATTCTGGAGTATGATGGAGCTTAAATCAAATGGTGCTTGAATGATCCATGAATCGGTTTATCAGTGTTGACAGTTAATTATTAATGTGTCTGCAAAAACATGAGCTGAATTCAGTTTCTCAAATATGAGGATGTGCTGCTTTTCTCTTCTTTCCATCATTGTAAATCTAATAACTTCAGATTGGACAAAGGAAATCCCCATCAACTTTTTGGCCGGTTTTATTTTGTCCTGCTCTTAAATTACTCAAGCACTTTACATTAATTAGCGGAAGTTGATATGATCTGTGTTTGTCATTTTAAGAGTAAGCAGATAAAAATGAGAAGCCGGTTCCTCAATGTTTTCTACATCTCTCTCTGATTATACTGAGAAAGAGATATGGGAAGTACAGGATTTGCAACCATCTGGTCTTAGCGAACGTTGCCAACTCAAATCAATCATCAGGTCAACCAAATAACTTTTCACATTCACACACTGTAATTTCACTCTTATAGGCCCAGGACACTTCTAGATTGGACTGACAAAAGTGGGAACTTGTGATTTTTTTTTTTTTTTTTACATGATTCAGAAAAAGAAATCATGGTTGATAATCAATGAAAATATCTGAGTTTTTTTTCTTATTTGAATCAAGAGTTACAAGGAAGAGACATGTCTTGTACATATTTTAAAGTCCTCTGAGACATGGTTTGGTTTTATAAATAATATTGACTTGACTTTAATTGTTGCAAAAAATGTCAATCTCGTGACCTGTTTTGGGAACGAGGTGCAACAGAAACAGCAAAAACCAGAAAAGTATCCACAAAAATTGAAAACGTCCTGGATTAGTGCCATTCATTCATCTCACTTTAATCCCGCTCAGCATTTTTGACCTTTTTTTTAATCCTCTTTAATTAAACACATGACAATAAAGAGCAACAGGAAATATGGAAAGAGAGAACGTGACACGCAACAACAGCCGCAGACCAGACTTGAACCCACATCGTTATGGTTGCACGGCATGTTTTCAACCGCTGGGCCTCCGGGACGCCCCTTTTGATGGTTTTGTTGGCAGAAAGAAACAATGTTTGTCCTTGCTGTGGCATCAATAATATATAATAAACCGCTGGGGTGGCATCTTCACATAATCACACAGGAAAAAAGCAGTTAAAACACAATACAGGGCTGAGCATTAATCCTTTTGTTGTTTAGATTCCTTCCAGAAATGATTACACATTGTTTGTTGCTGAGACGAATTAATGTGCCGTTTTCAACTTTGTGATCCTGACATGATGCAAACATGTCGACTGTTACATATTTGGCCATCTGTCCACTTAAAAGACAACTTAAAGAGAAGCGGCCTGTCAGTAAATTCCTGAATGATATGCACATCCTGTCCTGGTGTGCAAAAAATTACAGAAGTAGATTTAACGCCGTGATGTCATTTGATGGCCGAACGAATCTGGTGATGACAACTGACAACAATGGAAAATAATTGAACCCAAGTCAATTCTTCTCAACTCTTCTGCTGTTTTAAAGCTACATGTTGTGATTTATTAAAAGGTTTCATGCTGTCAGATCTTCACCCATGAAAGAGAAAAGATGAAGCTTGTTGACCCTGAGATGAGAAGCCTGTGGACAACAGGCAGTAAACGAAATATTTCACAGCTTTAAAGTCACTAACAGATTGTACGTTTGAGGTCATCGCAGCAGCGAAGTCAAGCATCAGGCTCTGCTGCCTCTGTCTGCTTCAAAGAGCTTTTCGGATTGTACAAAACAATCATGACTACGAATACGCAGCGACTGTCCAGGTGTGTGAAGGTGTGAATGTCAAGCTCACACCAAAATGTAGAAAGCTGACCTTGAAGCCAAAGGTGTGACTGCTCTTGGTGCAGGTGTCTTGGAGGCGAAGCGACTACTCTTGAACAACTTGACCCAGTTTGGATTTTACAGATCTCTCCAATGAGCTTTGCATGAAAGCACTGTGCAAATTTACTTTACATTCCCAAGTCAAGACACTCATTGTGTCTTGAGTCATGCTAAATGAATAAATACAGGTCTAAGATGTCATAAATGCTGGTGTGACCAAGGCCTTAGAATGACACATGGTTTTAAGCTGTGCACACAAGAGGGAGTTTCTGGCATGTTCTTAAGATATGCCAGCTAGGTTTGACAGTAAGGGATGTTAAAATTATGGCAGCATTGTTTTTTGGAGTGGTAAATATATCCTGGGTCAATCCGTCTCTCCAAACACTCACATTTGGTTTCACTGCGAACACAACAAAGTCTGGATGTGTCACCAAGTCATCTGAGAAATGTCATAGTGTTGGATTTCAGAAAAAAACGTTTTGGAGGACTTCATATTGATGCCAGCTCTAGAACTGAATTTGTTTCATGCGAATGTGTCTCAGTATGACTCTCAGGTTATCTAAACAATTTGCTGTCACATCTGGAACTCCGGGAGGACAAAAGCAGATTCTGTGCATTGTCGTCTCCACAAAGCACAATCTTTGTTTCACAGATCCAGACTCGACTGTGAGGTTCAAACGGTGAGCACGGGCTTCTCTGGAGTGCTGGCAGGCATTAAAGACGCCTCGCAGCGACGCAGTCCAGTCAGCTACAAACTACAGGGAAGTATGAAAAGGAGAAGAGAGCAGGGGGAAAAGGAATCTGGGAAAAGTCCCTTGACTAACTGAATTACAGCGAAAGGAGTCAACTGAATTGTTAGAGATGACATATGTTTTGCTATGTGAACAATTTTCTCTCCGGCCTCAGTTCAAGGCTGATAAACTGTAAAAGGAGACATGTGAGACGATGTCTGCAGCGGTAGCAAACACAAGCGAGCGACTCAAAACATAAATCGAGCCCGTGATGATGTCATTAGATTCCTGCGAGCGGAGAAACCATAAATGAAAAATTACACAGCATGAGAGCGGCCCCGAGAGTATATTCCTCCTGTGACATTTTAATTTCATGTTTCCAACGTGAAAAGACACAGAGAAGCGTCCTCCAGGGTTTGGTCCTGCTGGATCCACTGATCCCGGATCAACTTAGAGCACATCTGTTTCAGATCCTGAGCTAAGACTGTGGCAAATCATGGCTCGTTATGATATGAAATCAAATTTATAGTAGGCCATGTTTATGATGTATTCTGAATGTTTATGTTACAGGCATAAATAAAAGTGGAGCTGCCCTTAATTCTAAAATAAATGATGACCAGAAGCCGTCCTGTCGTGGATCTGGTTACTCGCACTCGGGTGTTAATTCACATATCAGTCCGACTGAAACTATTTTTGTCCCACAGCATTGTCGACGTTGCATCAGCCGAATTATAAAGTGTGGCAGGCAATCCAAGTTTTTAAAAATGGGGCATCTGCTCTAAGAAAATTAAAGTCAAACTCGAGGTTGAATTTAAAGTTATCTCGAGGCGGAGAGTTAAAAAAAATAACAGTAAGATTTCAGAGGATGTAGTCATCTGAGCTGTGAGCAACAGCGGCTGGTGTTTCAGCAACAAAATGCATCTGGAGGTCTTTGTAATGAAAGTTTTAAAGCAGCTATGATCTGTATTATTCATCATGATAATGCATCAAATGAAACGATGTCACTCGTTGTGATGAAACTACAGCAGACGGACACAGTTAGAGACGAGCTGGTGGAGCTTTTAGCAGCAAAGGCGACGGATATTTCGCTCAGGAGCTGGTAGAGACCAAAAGCAGAGCTAAAAGAGAGAGAACATTGACTCACATACATCAGGAGACTGAGGTGAAACGCTGCCCCCGAGTGGCCAGAAAAGTTGCAGGTTTGAGTAGTTTTAAGTCATGATATGTTAAAGGATAAGACTGACAATATTCTATGTTTTTGTTTTCGTCATTTGTCAGTGTATTTCCAAACAGGTGTTTTTGGATCAGTCCACAACTTTCACAGTCTTTTGTTGCTCCTGTCCCGACTTGTTTGAAACATGTTGCTGCCATCATGTTCAGAAGAAGCAGATATTTACAAGAATCAAAGAATCAAACACTAAATATATTGTCTTTGTACTGTTTTCAGTTGAGTACATGTCAAAGAGGATTTGTTTTACACAGTGTCCCAGTGTTTTTGGAATCAGAGTTGTAGTTCTAAGACAGAGAGCTAAGTTAGAACAGGCTTTGGATTCAAAGACATTACATGTTAGCAGGAGGAAGTTATTCTTTGTTTGGGTCTTTTCATGGGATTTGTTGACGAGAAAAACACAGAACATTACCAGACGTATTTATCGCTCATGTTAAAAATCGGACGGATCAAACAGTAATACAGGTGTTGTGGTAACCCACAGCTCTTAACAGCTTCCTCTTTGTTCGGCCGGTGTCACAGCAAAGTAACACAGCCGGCGCGGATGAATAATTCAAACATGAGTCATCCTCTCTGCTTCTTTCAGTCTCACAATTAGAAGAAGAAAGAGCCCTGAAATGCATCGTTTATAAGTTCCAGTAGTGCAGACTTCAATTTTTGCCCAAGTTAACCTGTCTGCTCGAGTTAGACGTCAGCGTACAGTTCAGAGGACGAGCCCAGCGGGAGAGCTCCCGCCACAACAGAGTCCGGCCTTTGAAAGGATTTGAAACAGTTCAGATGACACGGAGGGGGCAGGAAGTAGAATAGTGGTGGCGATGCTCTTTAACACTGTAATCCTATTGTCAATTTTGAGGATTAATGTTCTTTCATCACGGGCATGTTGTTTATGTGTGTTTGAGTGTGTGTGTGTGGACGGTTGTTCAGGGTAAAGGACATGTCGGCAGAAACAAAACAATAAGGGGCTCGCAGTCGATTACAGGTCAGACTCTCGAAACCTTTGACGGCACCTGTTGCTGTGTTTTATTTTCATGTTTTACCAACAATAGTCTGAAAACAGGAAAAGAGCAGGGACACTGAAAATAGTGTGCAAGGACCAGATATGACCCTACAGGAAATTGTTCTTCTTCCTCCAGTGGAGGTCAAGAGAGCAAAAAGGCATTTTAAAGAATTTACATATGCAGCAGATTATTGAGATTTTGAGGTTTAGTTTTGCTCTATTTTTGGATGCAGACAGGTCTATGTTGAAAAGGATGCACATACTGAGAAGTACACAGCTGCCTGTGAAGCCTCAGAGGCTTGAAGGAATGAAAGTTATAGAAGGTCATGAGGTTTCAAATCAGCCAAAACAGTACAACAGAAGGTTATTTTGAAGATCTGGCATTCAAGTTGGATCTTTCAGGACGACTCAACTAAAGACTAATTCCAGTTTAGTACAATTTATATCACAGTTAAGACGACGTTGCGCTCCACAAAGACTCCACAAGATCTGGAAACACAGCAGCTTTGCAACAACAACAAAGGCCAACGAGGCAAAATCAGACATCTTATAAATAAACCAGATTGTCAAAACCTGAATGTGACAAAGACCCTATTTCACTTCATGCATCTTGGGCAGATCTGAAAGCTGCCTGATTTCAAAAAAGATCAAATAAAGAGAAGTGAAAATGCCTCCAAAAGCATCTGAGAGGGACTGAAATCTGATTATTCAAACCACCTCAGGAAGTTCAAGCTCAAACAGAATGTGAAAGGGTGTAAATGCATCTGACTCTTTCCTCCTCAAAATCTCTAATCGCTCTGTGACCATTGAAAGATCTGTGTGGACGAGGGAGCAGCACGAAGGAGAAGATAATAAAAGTTCCCTGGATGATTCATGCATGTGTTCATCTTTGTTTGTGGATAGTTATTAAGTAGCTTCATGATCTGACTGACGGAGACGCATATGTGTGACAATATATAAACTAAAATGTGTTCAATCAAATCTGGATTTTACTCAGATGTGAAGCGCTTGAAATGACAAGTGTGAATGGGGCCTGAGATGTTTGTCTGTAGTCCAATTTGAAGCAGTGTCGTCCAATGAAAATAAACCAGCTGGATTTTGTTATTAGATTAAGCAAAGTTGTTTAGCCACGATCACTTCAGTCAAATTTAAACCAGCCAAGCTAAACTATTTAGACTCACTAAGCTAGTTGGGAAGTTTGTTATGTGTCAGTTTATTTGCTGGAGCTCATTTTTACATTTCTAGATCAAAGTGTGGATTTATTGAGGTGAGATTTTAGAAAAGGGCAGAGAGCAGCCGCCGTGAGCTGAAGCAGGTGGAATAAAGACTCGTATTAATTTCATTTTGATAAGTCTCTGGAACAGATTAGCAAC
This sequence comes from Holacanthus passer, assembly GCA_025331565.1. Taxonomy (NCBI): domain Eukaryota; kingdom Metazoa; phylum Chordata; class Actinopteri; family Pomacanthidae; genus Holacanthus; species Holacanthus passer. The sequence continues at coordinate 245,324 of JAFREQ010000068.1, forward strand.
ACTGAGGATAAAGTAATAGAGCAAATCCTCCGTTTCACAGACTTTGTATTGATGCATTAATAAAAGCCATTGTTTCAGAGGCCAAGTAGCCAAAGTAGCTCATTACTCAGTGGTTGGAAGGGGCTGGGAAACGATCGGCCCGTCTGCGCTGCCGTCGACTCGCAGTGATGAACATCACACAGATGAAAGGGGAGGGAACTGTTTTTGTCCTCAAACGAACAGGTGGAAACGTTAACTGCAGTTGGCAGGTTTGCGCTAACAAGCTGGAGGCCGTTTGGAGGCTTTCTGGGATGTGAGCGTCTGCACCGCGGCTAATTAATCACAGAGCACTGACACAGTTAAAACGAGGCAAATGGCTGCGCTTCTCCAGGAACACAGAAATAAATGGGTGTGCGCTCGCTAATTGATTCCTCATTTTCAACAGACTTCAAAAGAAAAACCGAGAGTTTTAATCAGATTACAGTTCTGGATGATTCCAAATTTATCAGGCAAATTAAGGAACGTTATATTTACTCCTGGAGGAGCAGATTCTCCTCTCGACAATGTTGGGAATATAATGACCTTATGCTAATAATGGCCATAAAAAAACGACAGATAATAGACTCCCCTCTGGGTTTTTAGAAATGCAGTTTCGGGTTAGATGTTCTTTCATGTCTTTGGGTTTATTTTACATTTATTCAAAAGTAAGCAAACTTTTGGAAAGTGGATGACTCTCAGTGAGATGTAGAAAACGTCGAGCGAAAAGTCAAAGAGAGGATGGTCTCATCCCACTTATTGAATTCCCACTTTATTACTCAGTTTACAAAGTTTTAAATGTCCGCCATGGCAAACATCTGACATCCATTCAAACTATTTAGTTAACGGAGATTTAAGGCTAAACAAAAGCTGTTGTGCACAGACGGGGATTGGATGTCAGAGTTGCTCTTGGATGTATGAAGTACATGTCATGAGTAAGCACTTTTATTTAGACAGTAGAGATTTTTGTACAAGTGAAGCTATATTGCAGGACGATGTTGGAGATAAAGCTTGTTTGCCACAGTTACAGTGTTTATATGATCTTTAATATCCAGCCAGTGTGTTTATAGTGATTGGGATTCGATTACCCCGCCGAGCCGAGCGTCTGCTGATGCTGGACGACAATCAGCGTCCACTTGTAGCGTCTTTATTTTTTGGAAATCCCGCTGGGAGCCTGGCCCGCATGAATCCACATTATCATCCTTACTATAAAAAAATCTTTTTGCATTTCAGTCGGGGAAACTTTCAGGCTTCAAGGGCATGATTAATGATTAAGAGGGAAAACTTCTCATCTTTGAAGCTCTTAGAGACATCAAAGCTATTCAGCTTATTGTTAAACTTAGCTGTGCTTTAGGATATGAACTAACACTTAACTGCTTTAAAGAGAGTTTCATCGAATGTGGGGAAGGAAGAAAACTGGCAAGTGAGCTGTAAACTGTCAGAGATGTATTTCATTTCAAGTATATTTACACTGTGTATGTATATTCGGTCGGGTTTTAATGGAGTGCAATATTGAAGTGACCGTATAAATGTTTAGAGACACATATACAGTAGTTTTTTCCTGGTAAATGTTTGAAGTCACCTTGACCTAGAATACAGAGCGGAATACTTCGGACACATATGACATAATGCGTCATAAAACATTAAATATGTATAAACTACAAAAAAGTCAAAAAGAGGGTGAAATCTTGCATTTTCAGAAAGTTTGAATGCAAAAGCTCCCAAACTCAATTTCGCTGTTCTCATGTAGAAAACTGACTGGGTGGAGTGTGTTCAACAATAAATCCCTCAAAATTAGTCACCGCAGTAAGACTATGATTTTTCATCTGTTAGTGGATAATTGCGAGCGTGTGTGAGAAGATTCAAATTCCAGACAATCCCCATGTTTGTCAGGACCAGCTGTTTGGCCGTGGGAAAAAAAGAAAAACACACTTAAAGTGACTCTTTTTATTTCCAAACAATAATTAATGTAAAAGAGTTACACGGTGGGAGGAGACGTTGGTTCAGAAAGTATTTTTTCAGACTGTAAATTCATCAGTTTCGTCCTCAATCATCCTCAAAACAGAAACCCAAGAATCTCAGTGCTAACAATGCTACAGGTTTGTGTCATGGTTTGAATTAGTTCAACCTTGTTTCGGTGAAATCATGTTTTTCCTGGCTGCTGTCGTACTGCAGATGGCTGTAAATACTACGATACCCATGAGTCTCGGCTGTCGTTACTTTGGGGAAGAAGCCAGTCAGAGACATGAATCAGAGCTGGTGCAAATTCAAAACGCTTCATTGCTGCAGTTGTGACTAAAACATAAACTTAAAAATCGATCAGTAAAAAGCTTCAATCTTTAGCTTCCATCTTTGTCAGCAGCTCATTTAAGGTAACTTTAAACTCCGTAATTAGATGTTACAGAAATGCACCTTGGGAGTTAACTTTGAGGTTGTTTTTTTTTACACGGGCTTGTACTTTTGACTTTCTTCTTAAAGACCATGATATTTCAATGCACTTGCTCATTTTGTGCTGATAATTCAGCAGAGAGAGTTTCACGTCCACCCAAGTCTTGAAGTTCGCCAGCTGCTTGTCACATACATCGTTAACGCAGATAATTAATGGGGCTGTTACTTCTGGAACCAGGACACCCGAAATATTTCACAACTCTGTACAATGAGGTCAGTGGTGTAAAGGAGTGGATGTGAGGATGGAGCAGAAAAACAAACAAAGACAACATGTGGGGAATAAAGACAGTTTGTCCAAAGGGTGGACGTTTCTGAGCATTTGGTCCCAGAGCTCCCGGTTTGTGCTGATGCATCAAACAAGCCATGAACACGAGGACACGGCAGATTGGTGCAATGGTTTTTTGTCAGTGATACAGTATTATGCGTGATATTTCAAGATGCTTTGTTTGAATTTGTTGGCGCACTTTTGCAGACTACGTCCTTCAGGCGTATTTACATGATCGGCCTCTGTGATGTATATTGGCTGAATATCTGACGACGCGTTATTTTGCCTTTTGCAGCCAACCATCTCCAGTCTCTTGGCCAAAGGCACTTTCAACCTCCTGAACTTTTGGACCCCTGCGTTCAATCGGCCGTCCTCTTGTTTAGTCTCGTACATAGACACTCGAAACCCACGATAACCAACAACAGATTCTATTAAGTGTTTCTCTTGTATCCACATGGTGCCCACAAGCATCTGCACTGGAATATGTTTCTCATCCAACACAGAGTCAAATGAAGGTCTCGATCGGATAAAGCTGACGTCCATAATGACAGGTTCGATGGTGGCCTGAAGGTTGGGGAGGTGGGACTGTGACTTAAGGGTCAGTGCTTTAACAGCATGAGATAACGTACGTCTGACGCCCTGAAGCAAAGATCCACGATGAGAAGTCAGCAGATTTATTTATCTGATCACTCTGTGTCTTTGGTAGGTTTGAACAACCACCAAGAACAGAGCAATTTAAATACCACAGTCTGAGCTCAGTCTTCTCTCCAACAATTTAAGAGATTGAGATCTGAAGGTATAGAGTTCCAAAAAGAGCATAAAGTTACCATCCAACTTCTTTAAAACAACAACTGCGGGATAATCCAAGGTTGTCGAATCCAAGTGATTTCACTTTGGCAGAGATTTACTGCATCATCTCACATTACTCTCGGTCAAAGAAACTGAGCTTTATAGTTCTGTACTGAAACTGGTCCAAATGCGATGATGTCAAATAGATAAGGTTCGGGATATTTAACACGAGCACAGTCTCTTTAAAGGCAGGTGAGCATCTTCAGTTCTGGGCCTTTAGGAAACCAGAATCATTTGGTCACCTGGTGTGTGAAGAGTTAGAAGAATTAATGAGCTGTTCTTTAAACTGTAAACAACTCAACTCATTTCAGATTTAATTGCAGATTTAACGAGGTGTACTCTGGTGGCAGTGAGTTCTGGGGTCCAGCTGTGTGAACTCTGGGTTTCTGCAGCCACCAGGGTGAAGAGATAATTAAAGATTTTTAATTTTGGGGTGAACAATTTTATTTAGTCTCTCAGATAAATCTATCAAACTGCTAATTGGCCACTAGCAACAGCCTGATAATCAGATTGAACTGTTTTTCTGTTTGGAAGAAGGAGTTATTTCAGAAGCAAGTGATGTGACACTGAACACGATCATATGCAGATTTAAGACATGTTATTTCTGAGACTAACGACACTCTGTACAGCTGCATCGATATTATCCATTTTTAGCATCGTCTACCAAGTGTATCCCAAAGCAAGGGAATAATTGTCGATGGTCACGACACCACACCGATTTGAAACAGACATGAACTTTGACCTTCTGCAGCCATGAAGCCAAATAGATAATCATATACAGAGATGCTCATTTTGTTGTACACTGGTTGATTAGATGGGCGTTAGTCATTAGCAGCGTCGCCTCACAGCAAGAAGGTTCTCGTTCACTAAGTGAAGTTTGTGACTGTGGTTGAATGGACAGAGAACTGGCAAAGGGCAATGTCAGCTGGGATTGTCTCCAATTGATAAGTGATTATAGATAATGGATGATTGTTGAGACTTTGAGAACATGTGGTTTTGCTGGTGAGAGAGAAGCTAGTTTGGATTAAAAATAATGTGAATCTCTTTCTGTCAAAACCAGTTATGTGTTTTTCCAGTATAAGCCTGACTGGAACAGTGTTTAAGAGTTGACATCATCTATTTCATCATCATCACCAATAAACAAGCAGTCACACTGTACACACTTTTTTTTACACACACAAACAAACGTCCTCCATCCTCTAATCCTGCCAAGTGATACCACATCTGGGTCAAAGCGTCACCAGTAAACTAAGGAGCAGTTTCCCCAGGGACGGCTCTAATAATAGCTCAGCTTGAGATCACTTCCACATCTAACATAAAATGTGGCTGGAGCCCGGTTACGATCATATCTTCCCGGTTTTTCCACTGTTTTTTTTGCCATCATGAACTAATCTAAACCAAGCTGGGGAATGTTCCCTGGAATGACAATTAAACGAACAAAGAGAAACCTGTGCAATGAACCAAAACAAATGGGAAGAGCGAGCCGTTGCCAAAATCTATAACTGTGCAGCAGCATTTTATCCACAGTAAAATATGTTTCTGTTCAACACAATAGTTCGGCCGTGTTTGTGTCTTGCGAAGTGATACGCTGCTGATTTCCTGAGTCACACAGACGCTGCACCTGTATCCCTCCCCACAGGCCGCTCAGCATCAATGTGACAACCACGCTCTTGTTTTGTCTCCAATATTCCTGAGTCCTTAATTAAATAATCCAAATGGGATTAGTACGGAGGTCTTTGAAGTCCTGTGTTCTGTGCCTCCGGTGAAATATCGAGACACGGTGCTTCTTTTGATCAGTGCAATCAAAATCAAGCGTGGAGCGGCCGCGGTGTCGGATCCAGTCCAGGAACAGAAGCTTCCGCATGGCTTCATCTCCGCCGCGAAGCCGAGGGATTCCCTGATTTGCCACAAAACGTGTTATGAGCTCATAACTATAAAGTGTTCAGCTGTTGTTTCATGTGCATGAGGTAATATGTTGTTCGTGATTATATTAATTTCACTGAGGTAACTTGTTCTTGCACTAAATTGGATGTAAAACTCAACATCCTTCCTTTCACATTTTTAACAACAACATCTTATTTCCCGGCGTCCCGGGGAGCATCGGGGTGCGTATTCGCCCGGACATCTGAGCTAATTAGCGCTTTCTTCCGGGGTGGGGGGAGGCCCGGGCTCTCAATCTATAGCTCGATTCACGAGGTTTCACCTCTGGGGCTGTCGTGTGTGAGAACCAGCATTTCAAAGTTGTTTTGAGGAGAGTTCAAAGTTATTGAGAGGAGACGGCGCTTTGTGTCTCCTTTCATCGCGCTGAAGAGACTGAAAGGAGTGAAAAGCGTCGCCATGACGAGCTCAGTCATCTGTGAAAATAAGTGCCTGCGTATCTCCACCATAATTAACATGTAGCCTCATGTGACGACGCCATAAGATGTTTATATAGTTGAGAATAATGACATTTCATTTCTTATCTTTTATCACTTTTATCTTCTATTTCTTTAACAATAAACTGATTATTTTCTGATAAATTGATAAATCTGTGTGAGAAAGTTTAAGATGGCATCTTCAAATGTCTTGTTTTGTCTGACCAACAGTTCATTAACCAAAGAAATTCAGTTTACAATAATTAAAACAGCGAAAAGCAGCAGATCATCTCTCCCAGCAAATATGTGCCTTTATTGTTTAATACAATTAGTTGATTATCAAAATAGTTGCTGGTAAATTTTCTGTGAACTGATCTTTATATAGAAGTGGAGATGTGAGCTGGTTTGACGGCAGGTGTTAATGTGTCATCTTATTGGATATTACACAACAGGATATTCAGATTAACACTTTTGTCTGTGGCTGTTTTAAACTCTCTCCACTCTTTAATTGGAGTCTTCGTGAAAACAGCAAGAATTCAGAACAGATTTGAACTGAAAGTCTTTTCAGTTTTATGACAGAAACCTTTGTGTCATTTCTGCGTCGTTTCATTTTGTGCCAAGTAACTGGGGCATAATGAAACGCTGTGGGCCCAATCAACTTTTACACGAGCTCAGGTTAAGCAATGTGCGACACATCAAACTGAGTGCTCACACATGGCGGAGTAACTGTGGTAGCTTTTGATGTCCTGGGCCTTACAAGCTGATTAAACACAAGGTTTACAAGGCCGGTGAAACACTGGAGATGTCTCTCCACGAACCGAGCAGCATGCGGCGTCGCACTAATTAAGTTATTAAGTCCTTAGTCGAATGTCCATCCTCTGTGTGAGCAAGTCAAATATATGGCTCAAATTAGATCCACATCTTATTACAGCCTGAGTGGTATGGAGCTAATTTTGCACGGCGAGTGAGAAGTCGACTTAAATCTTCTCAACAAGTGTATTTGTCCATATGGACCCGTTTAAGGCTGAAATGTGTTCCTAACATAGCGCAGCGCTCAAGGAGTTATGAATTAGCCTGTGACATGCAAACAGGTGCACGCGGCCAGAAATACACACCAGCTAAGCTAATGTTTACTCTGAGTGAGTCACGCCGGGCGTAATGATTATCATTCCACGCCCCGTCCAAGATTCCTCGCACTGTATTAGCAACACCAGCAATCAGGACGTCCTGCCGCGTGTTGATGTCCAATCAGCTCGTCTCAATAGCATCAAGATGTGTTGATCTCGGATGCAGAGAGAGAGGGATGGACTGAGGACTGAGGTCAGGAAGGTGCACTGGAATCTAAACTTTCAGATTTGGCCCTAATCTTCACTTTTTTGTTCTGTCTCCTTGCCGTGAAAATCAGGCACAATTTCTATTTTTTGAGTCATTTGATTAGTTCATTTCTGATCTTTGGAACATTTGGGTCAAAACTTGTTTCATAATCAAAACCAGGTGTTTGTTTGCAGCAGAACTTCCTCTGTTCACCTAAAGCTCATCCTGTGAGTGAATATGGGACTTAAATTCACCAGGTGGACGAGAAACGGCTCCAAATGAATAATAACGTTGCTTCGTTTCTGCTGGATGTTTAAATAAGGATTTGTTTGCTGACACGTTTTCCATAAGATTCAAATTGTGCTTGCAGCCTCCTCCACTGCCCCCCAACATGGTCAAAATAAAAGAATTAAAAAAATACTGAAATGTGCTTTAACCAATTATGCCAAACTGCTCAATCCATCACTGTTAAATCCTTCACATCACATTATATGAACAAGAGCTCTGAGCCTGACATCATAAGAACAGACAACTCTTCCATTGATTAGTTTTGGTGATCATCATTATCAGTGTCACACGGACCAACGTGTGTGAATCAGATTCTAGAGACTGACAGCAGGTCATGTAGCACAACACTGCTTCTTATATGTTCGTGTACTCGTGTTCGTACTAAATATAATACAGTCTCAACTTAGAACAGTCCCCTTTAAATAGTTTGATTAAAGTAAAGAAGCATAATTCGACCATTCAGTGAGAAATGTTACTTGTTACTAAACATGGCAACATTCATTCCCTATTTGTAAAGCAAATTATGTCGATGTCTAACAACCTGTACTGTACTAATCATTTTCATGCCCCAACAATGGCTTGATAATAAAACCACTTCCTGATTCTGGTGTCTTTCACTCAGTCTTTCCTGCTCCAACAATGTGAGCGGGATGATTTTATGATCCAGAGAAACAATAAAAAAGTCGATTTTTAAGTTATCCCTGTTTCCTGCCGTCTAGTGGCTCCTTGGTTATCATTATCCTGCTCCTGTGCTGACAGTATCGGAGCAGCCTGATGTGCCAGCTGAGCTGCTGCTTGGCAGCTGACCCACTAACCCAGAGCCGCCCTTGGCTCCACTCGGAGCTACTGGTGAGATTTACTACAGCCAGAAACTGGCCAGAGCTCTCAGTTTAAAGAGGAAATCACAACTCCCTGGTCAGTAGATCCACGGCCAAAAGATAAGTATCTGAAAAAGATCTGTGTTTTTTGAAATCTTATGTTCACATTGATATTTTAAGAGGATTCGAATGCCGCGGGGTCGCTGCATATTCAGAGAGCAACGTTTACACTCAGAAAAGAAAACCACAAAAACTTCAGTTGTTGTTTCTGGAAGAAGCAGCAGATTCCAAACATAATGTATGGACGCTTGAATCTCCATCTGAACGCCGGACAGCGGGAGCAGGAATGCTGCCGTGTGTCCTTTCATTTTTACTTTTGACCTTATCTGTCAGGCCGACATCTTCATTCACTTCTGCACAGCAGGTGAAGCTGTTTTTGACATTTAGACACGTATTGCTTTTTCATATGAAGTGAGAAAGACTTTAGTTTTAACGCACAATTACTCGGTTGTCATACAGCAATTTTACAAAATACGCTTCTGCAGCAGAGGAATGCAAAACGCTGCACTTTCACAACTACATTGTGAAAGTCTGCTGGCAAAGCTACGACAATTTGGTATCACAAACCTGCTATTTATCTTCACGGGGGAGAGAAGAGAATTTCAAACTGCGTGAAATTGAGGAAGTAACACTGATTTATAGTGACAAAGACTGAGGCGGGGCCGTCGTTCAGGAATGTGAAAGAAATACTGAGTCGTCAAAAATGTGTCCTGGTTTGAAACCAGAGGTTGAGCCGTAAACAAACATCTCTGTACTGTCGGGTTCACAGAGGGCGGACGGCGGCGTTTCAAAGATCGTGCTCCAAACATCTGACTCTTGAACTGTTGTGTTCTTCATCTCCAGGTATCTCTGCCTCCAAGTCTGAGCCTCACAGAAACTTAATAAATGTTAAACACATTGAGCAAACAATAAGATTGTTTTCAGTTAATATGTAAATCAGAGAATTAGGTCCAAAAGTCTGAAACCACATTGAAATTTTCAATTTTTCTCACAGAATCCTGGAAATAATCAGAAAGTTTGAGGATCCAGAAACATTAAAAACACAGGCAGTTACAACATGTAAAATTAAGAGGTCAGCAAATCAACTTGAAGCACATTTGTGGCACTGACCCGGCAATGATCGGCTAGAAACTTTATTTATAACAGATGAACACTGGCTGCAAGTTGAGTCACTCGATCGAGCCTCTGATGAGCCGATCAAATCCACCTGAGTGTCGTCTGAACTCATCCTGCAACAGAAGGGATGCAACTGAAGGAAAAATGACCTTCAGTTCAAAGGAGTTAAGTTTGTCAAGGCTGCAATTTTGCTCAAATTTGATTTCTGATCTGGAAATAATCGAGAATTTTAACAATTTCAAATGTCAGAACTTTTTCAAATCTTCAATCTTCAAACTTTCTGATTAATTCCAGGTTCATGTGAAAATATTTCCAAAGTGGTCTCAGACTTTTGGACCTCACGAACCACAGTTTTGCCACACATTTCACCAGAAGCTGAGGATAATCTGTTTCACAGGGTCTAAGTGAGGGCGAACCCAAACTGACGACTAAACATTTTGGCACAGATCTTTGGGGCAGAAGCTGTTTTGCCAGGTTCCCTGTCTTCTTGCCTCCTGCCTGCTCTTCTCACTAAGTTTACCCTTGACATTTCGGGGAGGTTGTGAAGTTTTTCATGGACTCCAGGGGCAGAGCCACACAGCGCAAGACAGGCTGGGCTCCTCCAAGGTGAGGGATGTAATGTGTTTTCCAGAAGTGACGGACTTTAAACTGTAAAACAGAGATGCTGACATGCATTAAAGAAAGCAAAGTAAATAAAGAACCTGTGAGCTAACTTCTCTTCTTTTATCAGCACCGTCACAATGACATTGTGTCTGTGCCGTCTTTGATCTTCACTGTGTTGTATTTTTGGTTTTCTAACTTCGAGTATAATCTTTGCTGCTGCAGTGACCCAGTTTTCCCTCAGAGATCATTTAAATTTTTGTTGAGACTGAACGTATCTGCAGATCTGGATGAAATAAGGCTGCAGATTCAGTCTGTTGGTGCCATTTCAAGCCTGCACTCTTTAACTGTTTTAGGTCTGTTCGTTCCTTTGCTGGACGGTCGCTGTGTTTCTGATACTGAAACCATAATATTTGAATCCAGTTGTTGTACATTTAAGATATTGACGTTCTTGCAAAAGGCACGTTTTCTGCAGCTTCTTGAGATCTGGTTTACAGAGATCTTAACTTCTGCAACATTCTTCAGCTGTTTGAACGTTAACACACATTATAACAGTCCTTATCGTTAAGTCCTGTAATAAACTTTAGTGGAAACAAACCACGGTCGAGGCAGCAGGCTGGTCGCTGTTGTCTGCTGCAGAGACCAGACCTGCTGCTTCTCAAATGTCCCAAATAAAAACAAACTTTAAAACGTGCAAATATAGTTTGTCCAGATTCAGAAGAGCCAACTCACATGAACAAGATCATCATGTAGAATATGTACAGCCATGGCATTTGGCTTCTAGGCTCTAACTTTCCCCACAACCTCAGCACAGCAAGGAAAGTGATGACAATAACCTCAATACTTGAGGACTCAGAGTCTACAGGTGGATGTTGGGCCACAGGTGGGGCTTTTGAAATGAACAGCAGCAGCAGGTGACAACAGAGTTTTCAGGTGAGTCGTACGGCAGCGAAAGAGAGAACAGAGTAGATCTGAAGCCATCAGTCAGTTAATCGACGGCAAGAAAAATAAACTATTTCAATAATTGATTTAACATTTGAAATTTGAAGCCCGTTTCACCTGTGACCACGCCCATGTGTGATGTCACCGGGTCCTGGATTACACCTGTGCATCAGTGCAGCAAGGTGAGAAGTTAAACCAGTGGAGGTCAGCAAAAACAAGACTTTCAGGGTCAGTGGTCGACTTGTGATTGAAGATAACTTTTTATAGACCAAATGGTGAATTAAGGGAAAACTGGCAGATACATCAACAATGAAAATAATTGTCAGTCGCAGCTCTACAGCAGAGAACTAACAGCTCATGTAAACCAGCATGAGCTAAAGGGACATTGGATATAAGTCACAGTGAGAAGAGACTCAGACTCAAGTTCCCTGAACAAGAACAACAGAGTTAAATCTCTTGATAGTATCAGATCTACACTATTGGTTTACACCTCTTTGGCTTGTTGTCACTAACACCTGAGTGAAGGAGTGAAGGGCTACCTGTCTCTTTCCTATCTCCCTATCTCCCCTCTGCTGCCTTTACTCTGGTTGACTGGATTCACCACTGATGCAAAAACAGTGGAACATGTGATTTTTACAAAGCTTTAAAATAGTTGGTAACAAAATACTTGGGATAAGACTGATAGTGTTGCATGTTAGCAAATACCGTAGAACCACCAATATAATGAAGGTACAGATGAGATTTTACTTTTTGAGAACAGTTTTTTGTTGCTTGTGTTTGAAGGAGACAATGAAGTTTGAGAAACTGTGAGAAACCCAAAGAAATTTCACTGGTGTGGTTTTCAGACTGGTAATAACTTTTCCACTCTCCCAAGAGTAAAATTCTGGAGGAAACAATGAATCCCAAGAAGTTTTTTGGAAAGTTTACGACAGAAAGTGGTCAAAATTATGAAGAATTTGGGCACAGATTTTTTACGCTTTGGCAACTTCAGTCTTAAACTATCACTGTCAGTATCTACTTTCAGAAGCTTTGGGTTAAATAATTACTCCGCCTGGGCTCGATGTACAACTTTCCTGGTACTTCTTTTCTCTTTACTTTCATTATCGCAGTTTGGAAGTTGGAAAAAGAGCAGAGCGAGCACATAAATCCTATTGGCTGGAGGCAGAAAGGCCTTTGCTGACTGAGTTTTGCCACTATTTCAGCTTCCATTTATAGTGTGGCAGCACTTCCTGCTATTGTGTGCCAGGAAAACCCAGGCCTCTTGGCTGCTCTTTAATGTCCTGCCTCTCTTATCCAGCCTCAAACTCCACACAGACGTCGAAAAATCACACAAACTCAGACCAACACAACCACACACACACACACTGAGCTCTCTTGGTAAAGTGCCTCTTACCACTGACTGGATTACTGAAGAGGGCTCTTGGTTGGACACAGCTAACAAAGTGCTTTCTCAAGTCGATCAAAAAACTGATGTTGAACTACTCAAAACCCGACCAGCGGCCAGAGGTCCTTGACCAGGAAAGGTTCTGGATCCCCAAAGTCACTTGAGACTATAATTGGGAGTGGAAACTTTTTCAACTCCTGGCTCTGGATATCACAAACAGGCAGCGCTGTCAGACACAGTATAGAGGAAGCATTTCATTGCTGCACCTCATCAATGAGCTGCACAGAGCGCGGATTACAGATTCAGACTCCAGGCTTCACTCCTTTTCAGCGTCGCTCACGTCTCATCCATCTGAGCGAACGGCAGCACAGACTCCTTTTGTCTCTGACGCCAAAGTCCTGGAGTTGGGAAAACCATCAGGACACTGTAAATCCTCTCGGGGGCTGAGTGTCAGCCAAAGTCTCCTCAATTACCGGACCACTTCTCCGCGGATCACAGCTGCGCTCGACCTCTACCTGTTCACGTCTTTTGACATCTCTGTCGTCTGTAAGTGGAAGGTTGGGCCTTGCAGTTTTTAGAGATAATCTAATGAGCTGCTGGTGCAGAACGAGGAGTGATGAGCCGCAGCAGCTGAGATGAGTTTGTTAATTAACTCCTAATGTAAAAGGTGAAGAAAGTACAGCTGAAACAAATAGTCAGTTAATGTAAAAAAAAAAAAACTTTCTCTGGTTTGAGTTTCTCAGTTCTGAGAATTAGCTTCTTATCTTTTTTTTATCTTATCTCATGTGGTTTAAACAAAACATGACATGAATCTGTCTCCTTGGGCTTTGGGAATTTTTGATTTTGATGGACATTTTTTTGCCTTGTATTTGAAATTTTCTAGACCAAACGATTAACTCTGAAAGACTGATAATGAAAATAATCAGCTGCAGCCATAGAGAAAAGATTGTAGATTGGCTGCAAAACATGTAGAGTAGATGGTGAAATTAAATGCCTTGTCAATGTTAAACTTCAGTTTTGGACGTCAAAGGGGAAAAGTTTGGGCACCTGACGTAAGAAGGTTGGGGTGATGTCTACTGAACTGGTGTATGATGATGACCACAGTGAAACTTTATGATGGACGATGACATCATTGTTGGGAGGGTCGCCTTCATAGACACGATAACTTCTTATACGCTATCTTTAATACTTCTTATTTGTATTTTTTATTGGTAACACTGTGCATCCTTTTCCTACTCGTCTTCCTACAAAAGTCTGCTGTGGCATCTCATCATATACCGATGAGTGTGCAAAACTCCTTCAGGCGTTTAATGAGAGCTTTCAAGACATGAAAAGTAAACAGAAGGAACTGAGCACATTTGCTGCACCGTTTAATGTGGAACCAGCTGATGTGTCTGACAACCTACGACACGAAATCACTGAGCTGCAAAGTGACGACAAGCTCAAACCTCAGAAGAACAAACACAAACTCTGCGTCAGACTGAATGACCCAAACCTGGAAAACCAGCTGTGAGTAGCATCATCATCATCATCTCCACCATCTGACCACAGACGTCTCAGCAAAGAGAAACAGCTCCAGACGTCGCAGCAGAAATTAGTGTGATATACAGTTTGTGTTCAATAATTTACAAATTAAAACAGCACATGATGGGAAAAAGGTTCCCCACCTCATGAAGAGCAAACTGTGTGTTGAACAGCAGCACCAACCACAACATGACCATTTCTCAGTTGAGCATCCAAAACCTTAAAGAGCATTTACAGCATGATACTGTACATCAATGTGAACACATCCATGAGGCCAGTACAACACCAACATGTGCAAGACATACAGTATTTCTGAGAATATTAAAGTCACAAAAAGCCATAGTAGATAATCTCTTCTATAAAATGATGTTAAGCAGTGATCAGACGACGACCATCAGCGCATTGACAGATAATGCTCAGCTGAAAGTGAACTCAGTGGAGAAAGTCACGATAACAATGTTGAGTTTCCCAAGAAGCCAAAAAGTAAATAAATGTTCTGTGTGCAAGACAACTTAAAAATATTCTTCATAACCAAGCCGACCGTGACACACACAACATTTCAATATCAGCATTATATTTCACCATCATTGATCAGCATCATGAAAGCATCTCAAAGCAGGTTCAAACAACAGCATGAGGAAATGGGCTCAAACACTTCAACACAAGAAGCAGCACACAATTCAAATATTGACGCCAAAATTGCACATGTACAGAGGACAGCAGCAGAAACAACAGCAGCAGAAACAACAGCAGCCAACAAGCTCATGAACACAATGAATGGAGACTAATTAAGATTAATTAGAAAAGACAAGCGCACAAACCAACCAATCAGCCACCTGAACAGAGCAACAAGCACGAAAAAGCTGACTCACCTTGATGAAGAGAAGCAGCAACAGTTCAGCCACAGAGTAAATCCTTCAGGAGGAGAAAACATAGTCCACCACATGGTCACTGCAAACTCTCCTTCTTCTTCTTCTTCTTCTTCTTCTTCTTCTTCTTCTTCTGATGTTTCCCACCTCACTGGGAAGGTGTGTTGGATTTATGTCACAGGTAGTGCTGAGAGTCTGTCATGTGTGGGTGGAGCTGAAAAACTCAAGTTTTCTGACTGACCTGACTTTCTGATGGTCGTCAGTCTATTTCTATAAAGAAGAGTGAGCTAATGAGGAACGAGGGAAGCTATGAAGAGAATCAATATGATTTATAAAGGGAAAATACATAAACAAGGTTTTGATGTTGGTATTTGCTGACCTTTATCAAACTTCCACTACATCATATTAAACTTTATCTTAATGTTTCACATTACTCTCAGTTGCCTAAAATTGGAGGACTGTTTATTCAAAGGACTGTTTAACCTTTGTTGGTGTGATGTCAGTGTTACGATCAGCCCAACGTGGCTCTGCTGGAGCAGATGAAGAGTTTTACCTTTGTGTTTTCCAGGTGGCAAAAGAAAGATTCAATAAACCACATTCACACAAACGTCAGTATGTTACAAAGACATCGGTCATGAATTAGAAAACATTTTGTTGCAGAGTTCCCAGAAGACGAGAGGACGCCAGGGAAGACAGCTGTGGATGGACAGAGCTGATCACCGCTGTTTGGGTTTTTGTGTCCTGAGCTTTATCTGCCAGGACACGGCAGGTCTCTGAGTTTGGCTGTGCCGTGAAAACCTGGCTTCATGAGGACGTGAACCGTTGGACGTGTGTTGAATGACTTCTTATCCTCTGTATCCTGGCTTTTATAGACAGTAAAGTTTACCGAGGTTGGCTCGATGGAAAACGGTGAAACAGGTTTCCAGGCTGGAAATGAAGTCAGGCTTCTTGTTGAATAAAGGTTATACTTCTCAGCAAAAAACCCTTTTTGGATCAACGAAGATTAAAAAATGGTTCATTCAGCTCCTTGTTCTGCAAAACCTGAAGCAGTAATGCTGACAGCGGCATCTCCTGTCTCCAACTTTGATTACTTGAATGTCTTCACGTCTCTGATGAATCATTTTGTTTTTGCCAGCAGGAGTAGCTTTCCATACTTTTAGCCAGAGAGGACTTTGGAGGACCAGTAAACCTATCAGGATCCATTATATATGCCCTTACTCAAGATAATGGCACGAAGCACAGGAATTTACTGCTATCTAATAACCTCGGAGCCACCTCCGTTTGCTAAGTCGTAAAAACCTAAATGTGGACCATCCTGACTGCAGGACAGATGGATTTCAGGCTCGTGTGGGTTTCTGCATCTAAAGCCTCCATTTGATCAGATAATGTGTTTGCTGACACTGTTCAGCAAGGCCAGGAAGCATGTGAGGAGAAGTTGGTGCCATAAGTCCTTTGAAGCATCTCATAAAAATACCTGAACAGAATCCAAGATCGACTTGTTCAAGTGGTGGGTACAGAAAAAAACATTAATAGATCCCATAATTGTTGCTGTTACAGCCTGTATGTCTTTCTGTCTCATTCAGAACTCTTCTGACAGTCAACACCCGCTGCCAAATCTCAATAAATCTATTTTCCAAATGGCTCAGGAGGCGGTCTCTCCACCTCACCTCGCCATCCCCGAAGACAGCTTTTTAAGTATCAGTGTGTATTTTATATCTCAAAGAGCTGAAATCAAATAAGAGGAAGATGCGGCGTCCAAAGAAAGCAGATTGTGAGGATGGAATACGAACCAGGTGCAGAGCTTGGAGGGTCTTCACAGGACTCTCACCACTGAATTTAATCGCCTGGAAATATTCAGGCAAAGCCTTCTGAGCTGACCTGCTGAACCCTCAGACGCTGCCTCTGACGCTCCTCTCACAGCACCGAGGAGCCTGTTTGACATGGATTTTGTACAGTAGGGTTTGATCATATCATTACGACCTGCATGTTTGTGCACGTGATTTAAAATGAATCACTGAGCACGTACGTATGTTCAGGTGCTGTAAAAGAAACAACGTGCTGCTTCTTGTTTTCAGATGTTAACTGTCCATCATTAGAACTGGAGCTGGAAGTTACCTTCAGCTTTACACACATGCACAGTGAATATGTGTTGAGGTCAATATGTCAGTATTTTCAGGTCTGACCCTCCTGTGCGTTTTGATGTATTACCACTGTTGTAGCCCACCTGCCTCCATCAAGACTGTCAGAAACTAACTCTGCTCTCCAGTCATTCCAGTTAAGAAGTGAGATTGAGTGATTCCACTGTAAACAGAGATATCACATTTTTTGGTGTCACTTGGCCACAAACAAGCCAAAATCTTCACTGGCAAAAGTAAAGAAACATCAAATTTTAATGTTATGATGGGAAAATACAAAAGGACACTGCTCACAGACGGTTGTCATCGTAACTCTGTTGTGACCCCAGAACAGAATCTGGATAGATTTTGAATAAAAACAAAATGTCACGAGTTAAATGAGGTAAAACACAGTTTCATGTATTTATGTATTTGTTCCTTTCCACCGTCCAGCTCGACAGGACAGTGAGTTCATATTCTTTGGGAAACGTCTGACAGGATTCTACTGCAGCGCTTAGAACATATAACATGATCATATACAATAGGTTCAATATGTTGAATCAACAAAAACAGATGTGATACACAGGGTCATGGAAAACTGATAAAGTAACAGCAGATCATGTCATCCTAATGATCGCAAGAAACTGGAGAATTTCAACTGAATAAAATAGTTAGCACTAACAGCTACACTGGCATTTCCCCCGAGTCATAAAAAAAAGATTTAAAAAGCACGAAAGGAGTTTGATTCCTGAAGTTTTATTTCCTACTAAACAAATGGCATCAGATCAATCCTGGAAATTACTAATGTAGAACTGTGCACTTTTTCAATGACTTTAAGTTATGACACATAATTGCTGCCTGGCTTATGTTCACATAATGTGTTGCTGAACAGAAACGGAAGTGTCACATTTTGTTATTGATTTTATAAATCTTCAGAGTTGCATCCTGATTCCTGTGTTGAGGCAACTTTTCCCCATTATGTTGAAAAATTGCAGTCTTGGCTTCATTGCTATTGCAAACTAATGGTATGTAAAAGTAATTACAAGGAGTTGCCTTAGATCACACTGCTGATGCAAACATATATTAGCTCATGTGCAACTGAAAGTAAAAAAAAATAAAACTTACAGGACTTGTTTTTGCACACGGCAACCACACAAACTATCAACTTTATTATTGACGACGGAGGATAACGCAGCACATCCATAGGTTTTGTGTATACAGCACATAACGTCTCCCTCACCTGCAGGTTTGTAAGAAAACATTTCAGAGCTCATCAAATATTTCACAAGTTAAACTCGGCCTCGCTCGCTGTATCAGATGCTGGATCCTGATTTTGTTTACAGTTCATCTGAATGACTGTGCTGACTCTCGGACTGCGGACGTATCCTTTGATTACAACATTACTCCTGACGTACGACTTTTGATTTATGGCTTGCTGAACTTTTTGCGGATGAAAAGTATCCAGTTGCAGGACTTACGAGAGACTGATACCTTCTTTCAAACTGTAAAACCTTGTATTATGGAGCCGTGGAGAGACGGAGAGAGAGAGGGAGGCAGGGAGGGAGGTTTTTATTCTGGATGTCATTTTATAGATCTTTCCAAAAGCTTCCCCGCTCTTGGAGTTTAGAGGAGTGAGCTTTCCCAGCTGGAGATATAAAGGGCTCAATCCAGCAGGACCTGCAGTAATTGAGCTAAAGCTGCTGTGGCACAATGTGTGGGCTCCGAGTGGTCGGCTCAGCGGAGGTGAGCGTATCAGCGAAAACCTGGGTGGTTCACTAAAGAGGAGAAGAGGAGTGCTTGTTTAGCATGAATTCCATTAGTTATTGACTCTTCCCTCTCTTCAAGTATCACATGCAGGATAGCATTATCATCCCATGCATAAATAAGAGACTGAAAGCGAACCCTGAAGAGGCATCTGCTTACATTGGCAGCGGCTGCGAGACAGAGCCGAGAGGTTCAGTGGCGGGTCAGCCATGATAGGAGCTTTTTGAAAAGCAGGCTGAACTTCAGCTTTCGTCGAGAATATTTTCCCCCCTTTCTGCATGATTTCATGGCGGCTGATGAGAAAGGAGATGCGATGTTTGGTTTTCTTTGATTGATCAACATGGAGAGGTGGTCTGGATTCAGTGTCCTAGACGCAGACACAATTGACCTCCGCACAAACTTCAGCGTGGGGAGGGAGACAAAGACGAGTCTCTGCCGGCTTTTTTTCCATCCCACACTGTGAAGAAGAAGGGTTCCCAGAAGGGTTCTCTGACAACATCATCAGCCCTGTGTCCCAGAAATGACATTTATATATTCATATTCAGTTTTTAAAGTGCTGATCCTGCATTCGCATCCTGAGTCCTGTGTGTGTTTGGTTTAGGCAACAAAAGCACCAACAACTTTCATCTGTAGTTTAATGCAATAAAATGTCATTCATTTTAAATTTAATGAATGAACGACTCTGACTCCAAAACAGTTGGGACACTGTGTGAAACATAAATAAATACAGAACGCAGTTACTCTTACAAACATTCTGTGTTCACTGACAACAGTTTTACAAAGTGTCCCTGAGTCCGTGCATTAATCTCCTTCATACAATCCTGTGTTGACAAAGTGTTGAACCTCTCTCCATCCTCGCTTGAGTCTTTCCAGGATGAACCTTTCATACCCAATCATGATACTATCACCTGTTACCAATGAACCTGTTTACCTGTGGAAGGATCCAAACAGGTGTTTCTGGATCAGTCCACAACTTTCACAGTCTTTTGTTGCTCCTGTCCAACTTGTTTGAAACATGTTGCTGCCATCAAATTCAGAAGAAGCAGATATTTACAAAAATCAATGAAGCTGATGATCAAACTTTAAATATATTGTCTCTGTGCTGCTTTTAATTGAGTCTATGTCAAAAAGAATTAGCACATTTTAACTTTTCCGGCTTTTTTGGAATCAGTGTTGTAATGACTGAAATCCAATAGTGAAACTAAAGCAAAAGCGCAAAGTCGCTCCACACCTGTCAACCATTTACATTTTTGCTTTACTGCGTATCTGAAAAACAGAAGTTTGGTTTAGACAAGCATCAAACAGCCAAACAGAAGGTTTATACAGTTATTAGACGAGCAGACTTTCCAGTTCAGAGTCAAAGTGATTTTAAATAAAAAATGAAAAAGTTAAAAATGAATAATTTCGTCATATTTTTTTTACTTTTTATTGTCCACCTCTGCCAGAAAGACAACTGACACCGCCCAGAACGGCCCCTTTCACTAATCTATAGGGACACTTATTGGAAATCAGGGTTCTCTCCATCCACAACTTGGATGGAAATTACAATTAAGTCATTTTTTGGCATTTTAATGGCCGAATGACATCAACAGTGACCAAGGAAAACATTCAAAGTCGAGAGGAGTTATGGCTTATTATTGTAACCTTCTGCGCCTCAAACTGGCAATTATAAATTGGAATTAGATGAATCAGAGCGTGTAATAAAAACTAAACTGAAAACCACAAGAGAACAAAAGATGTCTCCGAGTCAAACGGTCGTCCGAAGCTCGAAAGCCCGACGTGTTGAAAGTGTGTGGGAGAGGACGGCGGAGGATCACGGGTGTTGAGCTTTTTAACCCTGAAGGAAGGAAGCTAGTTTTCACGTTGCGTGGGAACGCCATCTTTAAACCTCATTGCAATCACGCTCCACCGGTCAGACAGATGAAACTGTAACCAATCAGTGCAGCTTTGACTCCCAACAGGCTCGACGCTGAATTCCTAGATGGACAGATCTGTCGATTAAGGGTTAATGGGGGAAAAGGAGCAGTGAGATATTGTTTCCATGTCTGGAGATCCTGCTTCGTCTGATCAAAAACAATGTTTCAGAAGACGCTGGGAAAGAGCCGTGATCCAACCTGATCCCCGCCGTCTTGTTTCTGTATTCAAAAGTGACTTCATAACCCGAACCAGACAGAAGAGACAGGCCGTCCCGTCCTCCGTCCTGGAGGACGACTGGGAAACAAAAACCTTTCAGACGGACGTGTGAAACTGATTCTGGTCGCAGTGTTTCACCACTTTCCCTCGCTCCGCTCCTAATTTTAGAAAAATCAATCGAGCTCTAATTTAATCTACGAGCCAAAATATTTCATGGCTAAGCAAACGCTGACGTTGATGATCGTGACATCAGAGGTAAGCTGGAGTCATTAGTTTGAGATATCACAGACGCTGCGTTGACAGTTTTGTGATACGGATCGAAACGATGCTGCGATGATATCAGGATCGGCTCATTTCTGAGATAACATGAAATGCCTTTATTTGTGTGTGTGTGTGTGTGTGTGTGTGTTTCCAAATAAAAACACATGTGGATCCTGTGCAAAACGCAAATATTTATCCAGCAGTTTTAATTAGCGCAGCAATTTCACTATGAAATTAAGCATCTCCATCATAACTCAACAGTCCAGCGCAGAAGCCTACACACACAGTACACCCAGAAAACAGAGAAGAAGAAATGATGTAAAAATAGCAACAATGTGGAAGCAATTTATGCTAATTAGGCTTTTATTTATGGTCCAATAATTGGGCGCATTTGAATTGTTGATGATGTTTTTTCTCCTTATTTTTCTCCCCCTGTGTTCCCCCATCGCTCCCTTTCTCTCAGCGAAGATCAAAGCCTGTGCACTTGAATAGATGTTAATGGCGCATGGCTGTCGTCTTAGTCCTGAGCGGCTGAGATCTCTCCAGCGAAAGAAAAACAGCCAATTTGGGGTCTACGTGGACACAATTAGCACAATTTATGTGCGCTTTTCACGACGGGACTCCCGTTTAACCTGCAAGAGGGGCTCGGCATTCACGTCGTGAATATGATTTTCATAACCTTCACCTCCCTTTTGCCTTTTCACTGAGAGCTAGAGTTCAAAGCGTTGGCAGATGTAGAAGAAGCACATGAATTGAAAGTGAAGCTAATTCAGAAGTAACGTGTACGATTCGGTAGCGCCGCTGCGTGACATGATGAACTGTGTGATAAATGCTGGCACTGAGGACTTGTAGTTGAAAAATGACGCTTTGTCTAACACAACAGCAATCACATGCAACTCATCCTTCAAAGTGTCCCACTGCTCAGCCCACCCACAGAAATTTTCCGCCAAAAACAGGGAAGCAAATCATTTTTTTTTCCCTTTTTCTTTTGGTCGTTTGCTTTGCACGGCCGTAGCCTGAGGCATTGCTTTTACAGTCCTGCTCCCTCCTGAATTTGAATGAGGCAAAATGGTGCAGCCCAGACTGAGCGAAGGAAACAAGGTGCATTATGTAGGTGGGAGGTAACCGTGCCATTGAGAGACAATTAGCATGAAGCCCAGACCTTTGGAAATAGCGCGGAGGCTGCCGAGAGCGGGCCTGACAGAATGAAAAGATTAAGACTTGAGAAAAGATAGCAGGGCATGGGAAAATCCAAAGGGAACCGGGCGACTGAAGTAGCCAATGAGCAAAGGAGGGACAATGAGGCAATGAAAGTTTTTTTTTTTTTTTTCGGTGAAAATTAATGTGCTCCTGTCAGCTGCCAAGTGTGTGCACATTCCTCCATACCTAAAAAGTGCCATTTGTTTGTACGTGACTTTTGTTTCCCGCTGCATATACATGCCACGCTGTCAGGAGGCTGAAAGACGGGCGAACTGGAGGCTATTGCAAACTATTCAACTACAAAATTCCACCAGGTGTTAGCAAAACCGGGGATCTGTTATGGGGATGGCGGCTAAATGGCTGTCATGTGCCAGTGAGAAGCCCATATTGTGCTGATGGTTCTAATGAGCCGTCCTTTCAGATGCTGCTGTGTTTTCTCTCTGCAGGTCCAGTTTGGTGGGGCAGATAAATTCAATCTGTATAATTTTGGACTATAATAACGGGCGCAGCTCCAACAAAACGCTGCCAACTCCCAAACCACCCAGCACAGCCAATTTTAAATTTAGGAAACAGATTATCCATGCTAGTGTTGTGGATTTTGACATTTAGCCTTTTGCCATTTCCTCCAGGCATCAGAACTAATAACCGTCCAGGGTTACAGCCTGGAAACGAGCACACGAGAAGCAACAGAAGGGTCAAAAGGAGCTGTTACAGCTGTTTGTGTGTACAGTGTGAGAGCTGTTTACAGTATGTGCAGACACCTGTGTGTGTGTGTGTGTGTGTGTGAGAGTTTATATACGTGCTTCACACACATTCACACTCTCCCACCAGAGAAACACACCAGGGTTTCATAAACATCACAACAGGCCGGCTGCACAGAAATATGTGGTAATTGCATATAGTGTAGAGCAGCTGTTTCTGTGTTTCATAACGTGCTGTCGCCGAGAGAAGACATCGGTGTTACATTAGCGTGGGCTGTCGTGCTGTAGAATAACTGGGAAAAGACAAAGTGTGCTCAGCAATTACAGAATGTGTAGCTCTGTCTGGTTTCCCTCGAAAGAGGCCGACTCTTTGTTTGGACTGTTTATATGTTTCCGTACCGTCTGTCTCAGTTTGGACCAGAAAATCATGACCAGAAATCAATCAATAATTAAAAAGTCGCAGGTCAGATTCTTTTGAATGATGAAACATTTTTTTCAGACACCTTAATACGAATAAGTGTTTTCTTGTGAACTCATCACAGGTTGGATATTAATAAGATGCTCAATGAAAGAGTGTTTTTCTCTTCTCAGACTGTTTCATCTGAACCCTTTGAAGGCCTGAAGGTGTAAAACTGTTACCATTACTTCACAAGAAAAAAACAAAAAGTTAAGATAAGTCCTAAAAGTAAACAGGATTTTGTGAATGTTAACATGATTAAGATGTCTTAAGGTATAATGTTTGCTATGTTCAGTCATGTTAATCATGCTAACATTTGCTAATTACATATAAAACACAGACCTGAAGGAGGTATTTCATCATAAACCAAGGTACTGGAAAATAAAATAATTTGACCTAATGATGGCACAAGAGAAAAAGTTAAATAGTTGACACAGAAGGCTACAATCCACCTAATAGGGGACACGAATGTCTCAAACTTTATTTCAATCCCTCTAATAGAGGTCAAGACATTTTGCAAAAAGACTGCACAAATGTCAGCCTTTTGATGAAAAGTCAGAGGATCACCAAAGTCTTTAGGATCCATCCAGTAAAGACCATGATTATCTGCACCACATTGTGTGAAATCCAGCCAAATCTTGTTGAAATATTTCAGTCTGGACCAAAGTGGTGGATCAGATGAAAGTGCTATCACGGCTCATAACAGCCGTTCATAACACAAAGAGTGACAACTGAGCTTGTTTGCCATTAAAAGTGCTATAAAATGTTTTCTGGGCAGCAGATTATTTTTCCAATCTGTTTATTGGTCTCTTTATAGAACAAACAACAACAGTATAAAGTGGTCACATCAGTTTCAGTTGCCATTGTAAGATTTTGTGTTGCAGTACATCTGTTGGCCTCTGGGAGGCTGATGTGACTCTATTAATACGTTAATGCTTAATGCACCATGAAGGCAACAATGTGAGAATGATGAATAATAACATAAGGACGTAGTTGAAAGCCAGTGTTAACAATGAAGGGTTCAAATCAACATCTTTGTTCAACCTGAAGTTTTGCTGAGACACACATGTTGTTTGTTTAAAACCGCTCTTTGTACCTTTAACAAGGAGTGGAATCCCCGATCGCTGCCGCTCGTTTCTGTGCTCTGATCCTCTCAATTTCAATTCATCTTTATTGTCCCTGTGGGGAAATTCTCCTTGAAGATGCATGAAAGCAGAACACAAACACACAAGGCGCTTGCATCGACTCAGGAGTCATAAATCCAATGTTGATCGACCATGAGCAGCAATAAAGTCAAGTATGAACAAGGTCCTTTTAACCACCTTGTAACAAACAAGCAAATAGCAAAATCATTTCTGACAAAGTCGTCTGAGGGAGGAAACACACTCCTGATAATTAATATACGCAAGAGAAGAACAAACAAACCCTTTGTGTGAGATTACGATTGAATTGGTTTAATATCTAATTTTGAGGTGAGGTATCCCATCACTAATCTGCTGCACATGTGCATAAAAAAAGATTCTTTTTTCTTCTTCTGCTGCTGATGGTTTCTGATTGCGGTTTGGACTGAACAACAACAACCTCCCTCAATTCATCACGGATGTTTGTTTTGCTGAAGTAAGATCTTGGCAGCAGGGCCGGCATTGTTTTCAGTTCTCAGTAATCTTCTCCCAAAGTCAGCACAATAAAAGAAATGCTACTGTCCTGACCGATGCTGTGGCACAAGAGTTCACGATAAGCTGCACAGGAAACGTGAAATATCCAAGTAGAGATCCAGGAGTCACCTTTAATGTAGAGCTGCTCGTTGAGGATCATATGGCACTAATGTGATTTTTTTTCTGAATTGCAATATTGAATCATTCAATTTCATCTCCTGCAGTTGCAAATAATCAAGATGTTGATTTAAGTTGCAGAAACACAGTTAAATCATCCACTCCCCCAATCAAAGACCAATCATGTCTAATCATGATTGCGACGTCTCGCGCTGTAATCACCATTACAAGACATAATCATGCAACTTAAAGCTTTATACATAATTGCTATCCTCATAGTTTTCAAATTAAGTTTCATATATTGTGAAAACTATTTCGCCCTTTTATTTTCTGCATTAAGCTGCAGTCATGCCTTCAAAGTGGCTGTTAGGACGAAGCAGTGGCTGGAGGAACAGTAAACATTTAGATAAGCCAGTCCACCCACACACACTGGCCACAAGGAGACTTCTGTGCGTGTGTGTGTGTGTGTGTGTGTTATATTCTGGTCTTGGGGTTTTGGCCCTGCCTGTGTGATTTGCCTGTTGACCATCATTTATGCAGTGTTTTCGCGTGTAAGCTGCGGCTCATGAGTGATTCGTTGCAGACTCCTCTTGAAGATGTGGTTCAGCTGAACTCCAGGATGATTAAAGAACTGCGGCCGCAGAGTTTAAACTTTGATAAGGACTGAATCCAAATGTCCGTCCTCCCCCAGACTCGTGGACTGGACTCCACATGGTCAGCGAACGCCTCCTCTGATGTCCCTGAAGTGCCCCCAGTCCTCAAGACCAGACTTCAACCCCCAGCCCTGAGGTGATGTGTGAGGGCAGAAAACACAGTGAGGGCAACTAGTGGCCAGGTGAGGAACAGCACTGTCTAGAGTGGCAGCAGAGGTTTGCGCTGCACTGTCAAGAGAATTAGAGTCAGATGAAGATGGATCTGATCAGATGGGCTGAACCATGAGGGTTTCATTTAAGGTCAATAACAGATTAGATTGTCTGGTTTTAAAATATGAAACCAGACCAGTCATTTCAATCTCATTTGTGTTAAGAAGTATAAATAAAATGTTAAAATTTTACAATCATCATAAAACTTCATTGGTTTAATCTTATTTTTCTCGTTTTTCTTTTTATAAAGTTAAACCACTTCATCTTATTTTCATTTTCAGGACTTGGCTTGGATTTATAGAAATGGTTCAAAATGAAATCTATTCAGTTTATAAATACTTTTAAAGCATCATTACTTATTTTTTGAGTCACTTGTGGAAATGGAGCAAACTGAAAACACAACACTGATCCTTTATCATTGTATATGTTGAAATGGTCTCAGAGAAGATGTGATGTGAGAGGAAGCGCAGAGCTGGTTGATACAAGTGACTCATTTCACTCAGTCATTTGATCCGTTGTTGATATAAAAATATTGTTGCAGCATTAAAGTTTTCTTGCCACAAATGTGTAAATAAAACATGATTGAATCAAGTCTTGCAGTTGATCCTGGCGGGTTGGACCCTCCTACGGGACAGACTTCTGCAAACAGAGCGCATTTGTCATCAGATTCATTCCACTGTGTTTCATTTCAGCCCGAGTCAAAGTAAACAATACCCACATCTGCTTTGTCAAAGCAGAAGAAACCGACGGGACCAGCTGGGAGAATCCTCTCGGAGTGACAGCGCCGCTGGCTGCCAAACACACAGTGAGTTAACCGGCACTTAAGTCAGCAGCATTTCCCCGAATTAGAAAACAAAACTCCAAAATCGCTGAAGCGGCAGAAAGTCACACGTGGGATCAGAAGCAGATGTGTCGCCTCTGCGGAGCGACTCCCCGACAGCAAAGTGACACTTGAGCCAGAGGTCTCATGATGAGGACGGTGTCTGTTTAGCATCCATCACACACTTCTATAAATGTTCTCAAGCTGGTGGCAACCAGAGCTTCGCTAAAGCCAAGACCCAGGCAGAAACCGCAGAGTCGAGGAGGAAGAAAGGCGCTTTTCCAAAGACGGGACAGCCGTCGTGTTCCTCTCGCACACACACATCTATCTTTCTCTTTTATTTCCCAACAGCCCTGAGTCTCTGGAGCTTTCATGTGTGTTGAAAGGCATCGGTTGGCCGCAGTACACACGGCATTAAAGAACACTTATCGAAAGCGTGCCTCGCAGCTTTGATGCTCAGTGAAATGGAGAGCGCCACAAAGATGGGGTGATAATTTGTGGAGCGTTAATATTGTTTCAGATGATGAACCGTGGATTTATCCATCGAGCTGCAGAGATGTATGAAGACTCCGCTAATGAGAAGGAGACGGACTGAGCGAGTCTGGTCAGGATGAGGGGCCGTACTGGACGGGGTCGATGGTCGGTGTGAATACTGTAACATTTGGATGGTGACTGAGGCCATTTTGTTTGGATGCTCAGCAGATGATTAAGATGTAAATTGTAATGAGCCTTGTTTCAAGTGCCCAAACCTTTTAGTCCCAGGAACGACTTTCCAAGGAATTAAATAGTTCCTTCAACCCGGTTGTCTGCAAGATTTGGTAAATTACTCTGCTGACGTATGAAAAAGCACAAACTTCTTTACACATCATATCAGTGTAAGTGTGTTTGTATATATTTAACCCGAGTATCAATGAGACGTTGTAGAGGAGCTCAGTATCACAGAAGGTTTGATTGTCAACTGTCCACTGACAACTGTGCAAACTCATCCTGCTGATGAAGACGGGACGTGAGTGGTTGAAAGCTCAAGAGCAAGTGAGTTTTGTCAGCCGCTGTTTCTGCAGTCAAGAATGAGCTGTCATGCTAAATCAATCGATTATTTAAGAGTGAAAAAGTGATTTGAAAATGTCATCTTTGGTAACTTCAGACAAGATTTGTTTGTTCTTACATCTTATAGACTATTAATTCATCAAAATTATTTAAAATAATGGACAAATGCATACAGACATTAGTCGAAGCTCTAACAGTTAAATCAGTCAGTTAAACCAGATCATCTTCACAAAACTTGATTGACTACGTTCTATTTAATAAAAATGCTTTTCAAAAACCATTGCTTTAGTCATTTTTTCATTGTTTTTTTTTTTTTTAAAGCTAACAGCAAAGAGGAGACAGAAAATGAGGGCAGAGCTAGAAGAGATGCAGCAGAGCCAGAGTTGAACCAGGGATGTTTTAATTACATGACCAGCCTTTAAACCCTCTAGACACCAGGACACAGATACAATAATTAACTCCTGACCTACTTTCATTGAAAAAGCAGTTTTTGTGCAGTTGTATAGAAAATCTGAATTTTAAAATGTTTTTCAAATCTGTTGTGAGGATTAGACAAAGTTCACTGCCTCCTTTATACACATGCACATTCCCAGTCAACTCAAAAGTCACTTAACACCGACCAATGAGCGAGTGCAACACGCTCTTTGTTGCAGCGATGAATGTGCTTTTAATTACAATCCATTTAAGTCAGACTGAGGGAGGCGCTGCAGCTGGACGAGGACGCCCGGGCTCACAATAATCAATCTTTATAAACAAGCTTTTGTGAGGATTTTTGGGGAGGAACTGCCTGTTTTGAGCGAGTCAATCTCAGCTCGGTGCCACATCCTTTAATAAATACTGGGGAAACTCTTAAGTCAACATGGAAATCATCTTAATGGGAATTATGTTTTGATGACATTTGTGGATTCGAGGGTGGAAAAAAAAAAAGAAAAAAAGCCAGCACTCTGTAGAAGCTCCATGGGAAAAAGGAGCGGCGGCTCTTTCGCACCTTCATTCAAGATGAATACGCTTAGTGTGGAGATCTGCAAAACGCATTATGGCCGACTTGTTGGCTCGACACTTTGGGAAATCACACTGTTCCAGTCTGAAGTCTGCATCGTCATGATTTTATGAAGCACACGCGTGATTAGTTTGCTCTCCAGAAATGAGAGCTGTAATCAAGTGTGGTTGTGCATGGTCGCATGTTTCTTGTGTCATTACTAACACAAACAGCTTATTGAAATGACCCGCGTCCATTTGAGTCGACAGGAATAACATGTGTTGTATTTTTGTAAGGGCCACGTCCTATAATGTAACAGGCAATGTTCGCACATAGGATATATACTGCAATTAATCCTTAAACACATCATAAGCTCCTCTGCCATTCAGTGAAGTCCAGCAGCCATCTGGACAACATCCAAAAACAGCACGCCCCCCCAACTCTGCCCGCAAGAAAATCAGGAAGACAGATTCATGTCAGTCCTCATGAGTGTTTTACATCCTACCACACTGTAGAACAATGTGCCCTTTGTGTATACAAGCCTCTCCTGCTCACCTACAGGGAGGAGGCGGAGGTGGAGGAGGTGGGGGGGTTGCTCCTGAAGTTGCCCCAGCCTGATATCTTTCAGACCCTGCCACGTCACAGCAGAGGAGACCCTGTGAGGTTTATTTGAATTCATCTCCTATTTACCTCCCACGCTGTCATTATCATCGTGACTGTTTTTATTATCTCGCCGTCAGCGTCGGTCCGTCCTTCCCAAAGACGCTCCGGTCAACAGGTCTCTCTGCAGGACCGAGCGCCTCGGCGAGCCCGCGGTGATTTACCCAGATTCGTGCTGTCACTCTTCGCTGGGTTCACGGCTCCCTGCGTTTTCTCTCGTGGCCTCTCTCCCCTCGATGATGGAGAAGATAAGCATGTTGCATACCGAATCACTGAGCTATGACAAAAAAAGGGTTCTGCTCAATAAGCCAGATGTAAATAATTGTTGAAAGCAATATAGGGCCCTGCGTCGCGGAGTCCGCTCGCTGTTTTGCTTGGCTGCGAGCGAGGTGGCTCAGTTTCATTCGGGTCCTGAAATGCCTTTTTAAATGTTTTGTTCAGGCCCAGTTTTATTTAAAGACTGCACAGCCTTGAATAACTTACCACCCAAATGAGCTGGGATGGGACTTAATCTCAGCTTGAAGGTGGCAGTTTTTTAAAAAGTGCTGACGCTCACATGCATCTAAATCAGTTGCTTACCACAGCAGGAAGGAAAAAGTTTCCAGAGCGGCTTTTAAATAAATACTTTTTTTATTCTGTTATTGGCTTTTTACAGGTACAAAGCATACAGCATGTTATAGTTTTATCAAAAGTGGAAAATACTGATGTTACATATGTAACAAATGTAAAAAATAAGTCTTCAATCTTACTTTCCCCGAAAGTAAGAACATACATTTCAGCATATGAAAATATCCATAAAAACACAGCTTAAGTAATTTAAGTTAATAAACAGTACAAAAATGTAGAAACCATACATGTCAAAATAATGGACAAGGACACCAACAACAAATGACTCCATGATTTCTCATGAATTAAAAAAATGTACACATAAAAGTTCATAGTGTTTTAGTTGGGGTCATGTTTATAGGATCCATACATCATCATTGTCGTTGCCTGAAAAACACTTGGCAGGTCAGAAAATCTGTGACAAACACCTCCCCTCCTACTCAACTTAGGCCAGAAAAAACACAAGAGGAAAAGTCCTCCCCCCCCATGCTGAAATCCTCAAATGTCTGTAAGGCAGGGGACTCGATTAATCCTCACTCTTGGAGCGTTTAGCCAGTCTTCTGTGAGAAAACACACCGGTCCAACGACAGGGATCCTAACACTGGTGGGGTCCAACATACCGTGCGAGCAAACCCGTGGACTCACTTTCACACCGAGCGCTGCGTCCTGTCGCCTACAGGTGCAGTCGGATCAAACACACATGCTTCCTTTAAAGTGAATTAAAAATTGACCCCTAAAACGACAGAAACCGGGAGTTTTTCTTTTGCTCCGCGGCCTGTTGGAATTCTCTTCCTGCGAGTGTTAATTTTATCTCCCCTCTTATCTCTCAGCTGTGAAGTTGTAGAAGTTTTTATAAAGGAGAGGCAATACTGGTAATAAAAAACAGAAATGTTTGATCAAGATAACGTGAACGGAGCTTTGCAGTCACTAAATAGAATTCAGACATGGATTTTCTTTTTCTTTTCTTTTTTTTGAGCCATTCAGTGTCAATGGATACGCTGTGATGAGGCCTCAGAGAGATGAATGCACGATTGTACAGTTTGGACCTAGAAAAGACTGGTAAACTATTCCAAGGTGGCTGATGACAAAATCATGTCATGTTACAGGTGCCGTTTTTCTGCCTTACTGCATTGAAAGTCGTCTTAGAATTTTGAATAATGTAAAAAAAAACATGTAGTCCAATGTTCTCTTGAAATATACAGTCTTCCTTATTATTTTTTTTTTTAATGGAGAACATCACCATATTCTACAACATCATAATAAATAGTCTCATACATATTGCTCAGCTTCTCCTTCATTTAAAATGGTCACCGAACCGTCCCCACTGTTCATTTCAATGTCTTTTGCCGCTGCGTTCTCGGGAAGCAAGGCTAAGTCCTTGAACACGTCTACATAATGTCCAAAACCGGGGCCCCAGTTCAACAGATTGTCCCAGTTGAAGCCCCCAGCTTGTTGGCCCAGTTTGTGGGGCAGGGTGTAGTGCTGGTCAGTAGGGGGCATCTGAGCAATGCCAGGCCCTCCTTCTGCCCTCCGGCTCGAGTATCGCCTCTGCTTGAGCCTCCCGCCATAGTCCTCGTCGTCAGCGTCTGACTCGTTGACTTGCGAGAGCTTGGGAACTCGGGAGCTGTAAGACACCGGCTTGTCCCGGTCATACTCCATCTCTGAGCAGGTGAAGGAGTCATGTGAGTCACTTTCTGAAGAGGACTCTGGGGCAGGGATGCCATCAGCAGGGTTGCGAACCCTCGACAGCGGCCTGCGGCAGTCCTCTTCTGAGCTGGAGCGCCCGTGGTCAGCGCTGCAGATGCTGGGGTTGCGTGGGCGTGGAGTATTCAGCCGCTCCACCTCCTCGATGGACAGCCCCACAGGAGGCCCCGTCTCCAGGGGAATCTGCTCGATCGGCTGCTTGAGCCGACTGCCGGGCCTGGAGGTGTGCCCGTGGCTGGCCATGGTCTGTGGACTCTTGCTGCGCCTCCCCAGCCGGGTGGCGTAGTTGAACATGGGTGGTGGCTGGCACATGTCATTGTGCAGGTCCAGCGGGCTGCCCTCACGGCGAGCCAGATTGAGTTCTCTGGTTGGAGTATTTCGGTAAAAGGAGGAGGGCTTGGTGAACGGGGCTGGGGAGTGTCTGGACAGAGGGTTTGGGGTGGGGCATGCCGAGTGGGAGTGGCTGAGTGGGGTGGACCTCAGTGCTTGGGTGTACTGTGGCTGGTAGGTGTAGCTTGTTGCTCCAAGAGGCAAAGGAGACTGTCTGGCGAAGCCCAGCGGGCTGTGTCTCTGGATGGAGAACTTGGGCGTGTGGCTGCGGAACTGCTTGTAGTGTTGGATGATGTCTGCGTCTGAAGGGGCGATACTGCTGGCATTGTCGATGTCATAGTGTTCAATGTCTGCCTCTGGGCCATTACAGGGGGCACAGGGAGCGCTGGGGACGGTCTCATTGTTGTGGGGAATGTCTGTTTCATCATAGATCAGATAAGGGTTCTCCCTCTCAATGATGTCCGGTTTGGGGTTGCCCTCCGGTTGTTTCCGTACCGTCATGTCATCTCCATATGGTGGGATGTTATCTGGGTCATCAAAAGCTACGTTCTCACTACCCTTCTTCTTCTTCTTCTTCTTCTCCTTGGGTTTCTTCTCCTTGGGTTCCTTTGGCACTTTGGTCTTGTTGCGGCCCTTGCAGTGGTTGCACAGGATCAGGCTGAGAACCACCAAGGCAAGGACGGTGGCACAGCTGCCAACAATAGCGGGAACCGCCCAAATGGGGAGGACCATCGTCTCTGCTGTGGGGCTCGGGCTGCAGACAAACGCTCCGTTGTTAGCTGTCTTGCAGATGGTACCCTCGGGACACTGGACGCCCAGACAGGCCACCAAGGTCTCACAAGTCTTGCCTGTGTAGAACTCAGAGCAGACACAGGTGAATCCTGAGTGGGGGTCCGGCACACAGCTGCCATGGTTCTGGCAGGGATTAGAGGCGCAGTCACCGGGCGGGACACACTGGTAGGTGTACCACTGGTTGACGCACATCAAGCCGTCCCAGCAGGGGCTGCTCTCACACAGGTTGGGACCTCTGCAGCCGATCTTGACGGATGAACTGGTCTTAGTTAAGGTGACAAGGCTGTGTTCTCCAGTAAATGGTAGGTTCTCCCCATTGTACTTCACATAGGCCAAGCATCCGTCGAAACCTGCAAATGAATGAGAGAGAAAACTGGTTCAGATAACAAGAAACAGCCATCAGCAGCTAACAAGGACATTACAGTGGCCTGGAGGGGAATCATTTCCGATTGCCACCGGACTGATGGGTTTTCAAAATGTCTGCCGACGCTGGATTGCTTCCTTGTAAATAACAGGAACTGGGAGCCATAATCAGAGCTAAAGGAATTTTGTTTGGACGCGTAATTGGTTCAAGCTTAGGGGAAAAAAATCCTTGTGGAAAGCACCTCCTCCTCCTCCTCCTCAAAAAAATCATAGTCTAAAAATGGGCCGAATCAATCACCGGCCAATTTGAAAGAAATATGAAGTATTTTCTATCAGAGAATCCATCGTCAGAGCTGTTATAGCTTCAAGACATACATCTGGGTTGGATGAATGTCTCTGTGTCTAATTCAATCTTTTGCTTCGTGTGTTGCCTTACAGCACTGCCTCACCGATGTAAATAGGTTTTTATTGAATTTATCCCAGTGCAGATTAGATCCATTTGTGTCTTTTCATTAGCTCTTGAAAAGTACACACCAGAACACGACTGTTCAGACTCACACTGAGGTAAGAGTTAACAGGCACCCTGCCACAGATCTGCGTGCTCACAATACGCTTGTTTTACACATGCAAAGGTCAACAAATCATTCAAAGTGCTCATTTTTACCATATTAGTCCATAGTATTAAGTTAGTTTTCCCCTCCCCTGAATTCTGAAATTTACTGTTGCATTACCTCCCTCTGGAAAGCCTCTCTTTCACCTTTCCCAAACTGTTCTTAACTCATGCTCAAGGACATCTGATCTGTGATTTAAGTCTTAACTAAGATGAGAGTTCGTGGAAATGAGACGAAAACACCAACAGTCCTCAGAGGCGGTCGCTCCAAGACAGAGTCAAATTAAATCAGTATTAGTTATTTAAGTCCATAAATGATGTTCTGATAAAGAAACATTTATTCAACCACAGTAAATTAATTGCAGGTAAATCTCTGCAGTGTCAAATAGAAACAGATTTCGAGCCAGTTTCACAGACTCTTGTTGGACGGCCACCAAATATGGTCAGCACTTTGCACAGCAGACTATTAATTCATTTGGGAAAAAAAAAAGTTTGTACTGGATTTATTAGGGCTCACGAGCTCATGAGCGCTCTGTCACACACATGTACGGTATGTGCATGTGAACACACTTAGAATATGCAGAGGAGGTTGCCATAACATGTAAAAACACTGCTGCATTAGTAATTTACAGTGACTAAAGAGTGGGTGAGTTCCTCGGCCAGCTTTTGAAAGCTTTAGCATATGTGTTTGACACAGCACGTAAATACACATGTACGTTCACACACATACATGCAAATACTGTGTTCATGCAACAAGAGTTCTGTCATAGTTTTAGAGAGGGAAATATCTAAAATGAGATTTTCAGACTTTGAAATTTCTGCAAAAAACCAATGTTCTTCTTTGAAATGTTTTCGTGAAATGGTAGAAAAGCCTCTGAGACAGCTCATAGATCATCATGGGACATTAAAACTGACTCATAATAATGAAATTCTTTGAGGTGGGCAGCCAGCTAGCAGCTCCTGACCTACTCCCAGCACAGACATGAGGTACTCTGAATTGAAACTACAAAAATGACATTATGTGCACAAAATAAATGATTTTTTTTTGGACAGTGCAAAATGAGGGAGAGGAAAATAGACGCCCACATTTATCCTGCTGCTCAGGAGTCCAACTGCTGATCCTCCAGTCACAAGCCAGAAAATATAGCTTTTAGCACTTAATTCTAAACAGAAGTGACTTTCTCTGATAATCATGGATTCCTCTCCAACCCAAACACACAATAAACACGCTGTCGATCCTCACCTGCTGCCGTTTTCTGCTGAGCAGGTCCAGGTGGGATCCCTCCCAGGGAAAAGGTTAAAACGCTGAGACCTCCAAAGTCCTGGGTGGCGTGCTGGATGACCCTGGGGTGGCTGCCGTCCACCTGGAGCACCGTGGCCGAGCCGTTCTTGACCAGCTGGAGCATGTGCCACTGGCCGTCTGACAGCACCGCATCTCCCACGGTCCGCTCCACCTTCCCCCCGACGCCGGCATCCGAGATGTAGTGGATGTTGCCGTTCCTCAGCTGAGAGAAGGAACAGAGATAGAGCTTGAGTACAAAGCTCACACATGCTGCATTCAGGGTGAGTTGAAGATGGGTTAACGGGTAATTGGTCTCACAAAACAACTCGTGTTAAACTCGAGGTGAGTAGACAGACTGGATGAGATACTTGACGAATTGCTCAAGCCCTGAATCTGCATCCTGTTTTAATTCTTAATTCCAAGCGTATGATAAATAATGTTCTCTGAGCGGAGTCACATAAACTAGGGTTAAATGCATTTTTTTATGATTAGTGCAATGACTTATCATGTCAGCATCAATCAGGAGCGACGAGAGGAAGTCTTCTCTCAGCCTCCACAAAACTATCACCACACTGCTTTCAGAATCTGATGTTGAGGTCAGAGATCGAAAACAAAAATGCAGCTTGACGCTTGTAAATCTCTCCGCCGGCGGGACTCGCTGCAGTTAATCATGTTCTCACGACTTCTCATGTTATTCAGATGATGATAATGATGATCAGACGCTTGCTAACAACAGATTCAGAGATATCATGCTCGTTCAAACGCTCACTCCTGGAAGGTCTTTTCAGGAAAGAGAGGACAGAGTGCATCTTTAAAAGAAATTAATCAGGCTCACTTTGGCATGGACAACAAATTTGCGGCTTACACTGCGCATGGTAATCTCATAAGTGCGCTCCCCACTTCCATGGAAAAGTAATCCCGCTCTCCTCCCTTCAAAGACCCCAAAAATCAACAATGATAAGTAGCTTCCGGAAGAATTGATTTAAAATGGGAAAAGCGGAAAGTCTCCCAAGCCAAAGAATACTGAGCGCTCCAAACCTGGAAAACCAATCATGAAGTTTATCTATTAAACATCTTGTTTTTTAATATCTCTGTATATATAGTGCTGACTCTCAACATATGTATACATATACAGCATGTATTCCCCTGCTGCTACACTTTTTAATGGTACTTATAATACTTTTCTGGACTGCTTAGGAAGCTGCGATGGTGATTCGATGAGCACCAGAAGCTGCTCAGAGCTGGAAAACAAAATCATAAGAGAGAACGCCTCCTACTAAAGTGGGAAGGGGGCTGGTGGTGCTGAGGGTGGAAGGGGTCTAAAAGGAAAATTGAAGAGGATGAATGAGTGTTCGGACCTCTTTGGGCAGCTGGCCAGGTTCAGTCAGAGGGAAGGAGGGGGTGCAGAACAGGATGAGGGGAGAAAAAGAGGAGATAGACTGAAGGGAGGCGGCTGACAAAGACCCATATAGTTCATCTATAGCTGGAGTGTGTGTGTGGGGTAAATCAAAGTAAGGAAGTGGTGTACAGATACGTGGACATGTGTGTACACCATCCATTACAACTTTCATTATGTACATACAAAATTAAACTAATGTTGGGATCCTGAAGTCCAAATATTCCTTTCAGCTTCAGTGTCAGGATGTTTGCACACGCACACAAACCAACAGACGCTCCTGGTGGCAAATATGGTTTTGGTGACGCAACATATCATCTGGCTGCCATATTGCAGGACCTCAAACGAATGGATGGAGCCAAAGCTGCGCTGACGCTAACTAGGAGCGAATCCTGATCATGAGTTAATTATGATTTACATGTTTGCTAATGAGCCTTGTGAGCAGTTGCATCAGTTGGAAAATGACAAACTAAGCTGATTCTGCTGGTAGAAATATTTGGGGTAATGTGTAATGTGCTCATTTCCTGTCTCACAGTATCCTAAATTTGGATGCAAATCTACCTTGACTCTTGCATTAAGCTGATTCCCCACAGGACCTAAATGATGATGCATGAAATGATGCAAAACCTATAGAGTGTTTGAATGATTACTGGGCCTGAATGAGAGTTTGTGTTATAATATATCATTAAACTAGGAGCCAGGGCCTTTATGTACCTCAATTAAAACAGAACCTTTTGCTTCTTTGTTCACTACCACATCATAACCTCCACTTCCTCTCACGTACATACCTTCACCGTCGTGTAGTTGCTGCTCTCCTGCACATGCAGCAGAGTGCCGCTCTTGCTGCGTGTCCTGAACTTGACCTCCAGGCTGCTGGGCCTGGCGGGGTCAGAGGTCACGGCCTGCAGTGACTGTCTCAGAAGGACGTCACGCTTAGGGCCCTGCTTCAGGGAGTAGTCCAGACGTCCGGTACCATCCAGGGACAGGGCGGTGTCTGCCGTCATGTCTGCGGGAGAAAGATAGAGAATATCTTCAATGCTGTCTGACTTCTTCAACATTTCACAGGTGACTATAAAATTAATATTTCCACTTCAGAGCTGGCGGACAGGCCCAAATGATTTTCCTAATCCGACTGCCATAACCACAGATCGGTTCTGATATTCTCACCAGTGGTTGCAAATACCTTCCCATCAGTTAAAGATGTAGGTCAGTTTAGAGAACAGACAGTGCCCTCAAACCCAAACTGTGTGAATCTTTTGTTTGCTTGCACCGTTCAAACGTCAGAAAAACACTTTAAGCCTAAATTTTTATCCTGTGAAAATTCTGCAGTTTAGTTTAGACCACCTGTTCCCGCTCACAGCGAAGTTTAAACCCTGGTGCTCTAATATACAGCTCCAGAAAACTTTACAATTTTGTTCAATTCACAATAAACTTTGATTAACCCTAACTCTAACAAGCACAAAACATGTAGCCAATAAATTAAACTCACGCTGTTGTTGAATAGAAAACTGCCTTTAAAAAAAGTGAATTTAGCGGAAACTCAGAGTCAGAGAGTCGAACACAGGTCAAACTATTGTAGCTCATTAGCTGTGCACCATAAACCTTTACATAACCTTATTCTGTTGGAGTTTACATTGTTTTCGTGAAGAGACAGATGTTGATGGAGTTGAACTGTGTGAACTAGCTTCACCAACCAGCCCCGAGAGAAGTCACTGCAGTCACCAGAAATTTACTAAAATGACTGTGACCACAAGACCACAGTCAAGATATTACCACACCACTCGTATCATTACTGTCACAGTGAGCTCAATCTGTAGACATCTCTCAGAAACCTCATCGCTTCCTGCTGCAAAGACGTTGTTCCTTCTTGTCATGCACTGAACTTCCTGGCATTTTCTCCTTCTCTTTCCTGAAGATGATGCACAGGACTCTGAGCGAGTTCGCTCCATTTGTATTAGTAGAAAAGCTCTGTGATCCTGTTTCATGCCATGAAACAAACCAGCAGATTTCCCACAAAATCAAACCCAATGACAGAGAAAAATCCAGCGTGGAGGTTCCAAGACATCTGAACTTATGAGGTTTGTTCCCAGCAACAATATGAAAGTTTCAAAATAAATGTGGTAACGATTATTGGTAACATTCCCAAACATACTGTAGCACCTTACACAGTAGCTGGCAGTTTTTGTGGACCTCAAAGGTTCCTCAGTCTGTTTTAGTTCACTGAGTATTTATACAATGAAATACACAAATGCTTTGCAGCAAAGCTCAGAACGCAGTGATGTGGCCTATATTAAGCTGAACGGTGCAGTTCGATGACTCATGAGGGAAGAATCATAAATAGTCATGATAGAATATTCCTCAGTAAGTGCAGCCTCAGCAATAAAAAGGCACTTCAAAGGCGGATACTTACATTTCTCACAGAACTTGCCAGTGAAGCCGTCCACACACTGGCACTGCTGCCAAGACCAGTGGTCCAAACAGGTGCCCCCGTGTCTGCAGGGGCTGGCGGTGCAGGCTCCTTCCAGTCTTGGACATCTACAGACACACAAACCCACAATCAGACAGTCAGTTTGACAAGTCAGCCGCACAGTCGGCAGCTGGGGGTCCCGAAAAAGAAAAAAAAAAGGGGCAGATGAGCTGTGATTTCTCTCCCCATGCTGCAATACAAAACCCCATAAAGAACCCTGAGAGAATTAGCATATTAAAAGATCTGTCCTCGCCTCACTATTCACCAGCAGGGCAGAGAAGAAAAAAATTTCTCCGGAATTCTGCAATTGGTTTCCCTCATCAAAAATCTGCCATTTGTATTAAAAAAAAACATCTTTTAAAAATCTCTCGAGAGGGTTTGAGAGTGTGAACAGATGTCCCACAGCGAGAGTCGAGGAGGTTAGAGAAGACGGACAGATGGGAAGAAGAGGGAGATGATGGAGAGAGGGTGGAGAAGTGGGGGTGGAGCTGTGCGGACCTGTCAAGGATGCCACGCGATGCCAGCGCCTGACTGGGCTCCAGCGGGCGGCCGTTGACGGCGAACTCCATGATGCAGCCGACAAAGTCGTGGGTGGCGACCTGACCGCGCCGATGAAGGACGGGTTCTATTGACCTGACGCCTCCCACCGAGAGCCTGTTGGGCTGCACGTCCAGGATCCTGCACACACACACGAACAGAAGCGCACAAAGACTTAAATGCACAAAAGAACATATGCAGAGAAATCCAAAAGCTTGCAAATGCATTCAAGTATTCACACACGCGCGCGCACACACACACACACACACACACACACACACACACACACACACACACACACACACACACACAGAATGACACTGTGGGTCAGCGAGTTTCACAACAACATGGTCCTGAGGCCCTTACAAAATAAACCTTCTGCAGACCTCTGTGGCCTTTCCTCATCTGCCAAATCGATCTCTCTCTCTCCCTCTCTCTCTCTCTCTCTCTCTGTCTCTCACACACACACACACACACACACACACACACATGTTTGTATCACTATCCCCATGGAGACCAAACCTTAACAATCACAACTGAGTGATTAACCCTCACCCCAAAACCAAATCTTAACCCTCAGAAAGCAAACAAACACACACACACACACACACACACGCACACACACACAGTCTGAAGTCTTCACCCCACTCGGCTCAGTCTGTGTGTAAAGGCAATGATCACCCCGTAAT
This sequence comes from Holacanthus passer, assembly GCA_025331565.1. NCBI lineage: Eukaryota > Metazoa > Chordata > Actinopteri > Pomacanthidae > Holacanthus > Holacanthus passer. Next base: position 285,717 of record JAFREQ010000068.1, read on the forward strand.
TTAATGAAGGTTTACATCATATTTTGTATTTTTACAACAGATGACTTCATTTTGACTTTGAATCATTTTTGGATTATTGCTGCACAAAAATGTATAAGAACTGCAAATTATATGTTAAGAAATGTCCTTTCATCTACATATATACAACCCAGATTCCAAAAAAGTTGGGACGCAATGCAGCCATTTACAAAAAACACTGTGTTTACGACGACGGTTTCACAAAGTGTTCCTGAGTCCGTGTAGTAATATACAGTTTTATCTCTTCAAGCCTCTAAAAAATATATGAAGCACAAAACACTGAATTCAGAGTGCAGATATTGGTCTCTTGCCATGATAACAAGTAAAGTGAAACAAATGGTAAGAATTCAGACCAGGTGCAGAAAAATATATTGATTCTGGATTATTTTCCATTATTACGCCAGAGATGGAAAATTTCATTACACGTTGAGTTTTCCCAGCCTTGGAACTGAAACTGTCAACACTGTTTTAATGTATTCAGCTGGATCAAAGAATCAGAACATCTGTGTTACTGTGTGTGTGTGTATGTGTGTGTGTGTGACGTCCTTACCAGTCGGTGTGTACCGCCACATTGCTCACGGCGCAGTAGCCAGGTTCCTGGTCATCGCCGCACAGGTCCACGGTCAGGGACGCAGCCTGCATGATGACAGAAAACACACACACGTGCATGTCATGTGTGATCGTCTTTTAAGACTAACAGCTGTTAAGTTACAGAGTTGTTGCTGGAGGAGCTTTTTTTTGAATGGTTGACTGCGGTTGACATAGTTGGTTGCAGAGCTCAACCACCAACAGGCTGCGTCAGTCGCTGTTGTTTCGTGGCAGATGGCGACTCATCAAACGCTCAATCAATATCGCTCTGCTTCTGCCTCCTTATAATCTGTGTCATGTGGGAGTGAGTGCTTGGACTGGTTCTGCACAAACACTGTCAGAGTTAAATTCTAGTTTATCAGAGGCATGAATAATCTCATTAGGTTCAACGTCAGTGGGTAAACTTTTTTGGGGAAAAGTGTCCTGATGGTGGATTTGTCTCAATAGAAATCTCGATGAAGTCGTTAAACAGCTCAGTTATGTTCAAAACAGTTATGCAAACATTTTATTTCACTTTCACTTATAATTTTATAATTTTATCTTAATTTCACATAATAAAAACTCCATATTTTTAAGGGATTATATAGTGCATGCAAGATAACAGTGTTGGTAGGCGACAGACATGAGAACTCTGTCGAAGAGAATAAGTACTTCCCAAAATGTTGATCAATTCCTTTAGCAAAAGATTTAGTGAGGATGGAGATTCTGTGACTGTCATAATGTGATTCCCTGCCTCGACATATTTTTTTCTCTGTGCACATCTTCAAGACTGAAAACACATGAGAGTCTGTCAGACTAAATATCTTCTCATGCACTCGAGCATAACTTTCACTGCAGGGTTCTGCCTCCACTCATCATTTCTCCTCGAGTATTTATGTTACTAAGTCCTGTTGGATGGTTAGTGTGAGCTCTGTCCACCACACGGCATGTAGGCCCGTCATTTTTCACCAATCCATCACAGTGGTTGATGGGATAGTGGCATAAAAATGCCATACATTACAGGAAACAATTTCTATTTCCCGTTAATGGTACGAAAGCTTTTGACCAGATGTGGGCTGTTCTCTCACCGTCTCCGAGAGGGAACGAGCCGACGAGGAGGAAAAGAAATGGGCTGGTGAGGAAACTGTCCGGAAAAGTGTGTGAAAGTGTTGAAAAACCGGGGCAATCGTGCTCCACCTCTCCTGGATCTAAAGTAAACACGGACCACACCGACCCGGATCTCCAACACGAATCATCCAGGAGAGCTCGACCCCAAGCATGCACACACACACACACACACACCCCCACACACACACTTGAGTCACACTTGAGTCAGACACATGGACACGTACACAGAACCAAGTCAGAGTCAAACACTCACACACCAACTCTGTGTCAACAGGAACATCAGGATCGGTCTTGAACACATTCGTGACTCTCTGAAAAACGTCAGAACCACATGAGCATTTTATTAATGTCTTTCCCTGTGATCAAAGACGCTGCAGCCCGGCCTTAAATACAGACTGCTGCACTCACTGTCAAGTGTCTCACACTGTGGTGGAGAAAATATTCTTCTCAAGAAACCCTTCAAAATGAATACTGACTGCAACACGAAAGGATGAGCGGCGTGTTTTTGTGGACACTGAAGGAAATGTGGAGAAATGTTGTTTTCTCTGTGACTAATAATGGAGAGACCATCGCATTGCTCTCTGTTGTGGTGGAGACACTGAGTGAAACTGCTGGTACACATTTGTTGTCTGCTTGTTTCTAGGACAAATAATTCAATTAATCAAAAACCTGATGATTAGCCGCCGGTGCTAATCAGCCACAGCAAGTCCTGAACTGTCGAACTACATTTTCAAACCTTATTCACAAGAAGTTTTTGTTGTTTGTTCTGACTTCTGTGGACGCATTGACTAAGCTATTGATCATCACCAACAACTCTTGCACAGGCCTTCATTGCGTGTAAACAAGGGTTTGCTGAAGTTGACTTGGAAAACTCATAAACAAACCTTGAGGAAAAAACTAAGAAGTTTAGGAAAAGAGTACATAAATATTGTTCCTGTTACTCAGGATAATCATCACATGTAGTTTTAACAGTTTTCAAACTGAACTACTGACCAAAACATTGTGACAAAACAGTGAACTGACCCTTTTAATTGACTCCTTACATTCAAAACTGCTCCAAAAGCCTTTAAAGCTGCAATAAATTTTATATGAACAGTAGATGAAATGAGTTTGTGTGATGTGAAAAAGCTTATACTGGCGTCTTCTAGCTGATTGTTTTGGTTTGTTTTGATTCACTCTTGTTTCCATCAATAGCAGGTAACTTTTCTTAAAGCTGTAATAAACCACTGTTCACTACCTGCTCAGCACCAAATGTCACAGACAAAGTTATTGACAAGCTGGTGAACAGAGGAGAGCGTTTAGCAGCTAAGGAGTTGGATGGTGGAGACCAAAGCAGAGCTAAAACTTATATTGTATTCAACAGAAAAATGACTCCAAATGAATGACAATGATGCACCCGTGAAAATAAATCACCGTTTTGTTTACAGCTTGTTGCACAACACTCGAATGCATGGCCAAAAAATATTAAATCGATGAATGCAGATCTAAACAGCAAAACTGAACCACTATGTTGAAACCTGTGATAGTGTCACAATTTTAACTGTCTACATATTCAACCTTTTTGTTATCAGATACACTGGTAAACTGTTAGATTAGTGTGGGTCTAGATGAAGATGACTGCAGCACTGTGTGTGAACTTTCTGCTCCCTGTCATTACTGGGAGCCTTCAAGAAGAAGAAGAAGACCGTGTCTGTGGCTTCTGTCTGCGTTTGACACTGGCTCAGGTTTCAGGAGGCAGGTACTGAGAACACACCTCAGGCCTGACCACCAAAATGACCCACAGAGCCTTTTGCAAACATAGTGATCAGCTTCACTTTACACCACCTGAGGGAGCTGGCACTTGAGGCATGACGCACACACATTTCTCTGTCATTCCTCAAGAGCCCTAACACGGCCACCTCCGCTATTCACAGGGCACTATAGACAGAATCACAGCTCTCAACGTGTGCTGGATTCCTTTCCGTCCCGTCACTCTGCACCATCTCAAAACTGACACTTTAACGATTTTACCAGCTTCCTATGAAACTCTCAGTGCACGGTGGGAAATGACAGATTTGAAGGCCAGCAGGAGAGCTACATTACAGAAGGTTTGACAGGGGCCTGGTTGGACTTTTTTCCCTCTTTCCTTGCCACTGCATTGCTGGCAGGGAGAAGCCTCTCATTCAGAGCACAGGAGACAGCATTTCAACCTTCAGGGTCATTTTGGATCCTCGTATTGTAAATCACAACCAGCAATAAAATATAATGACAAACCATGAAAACCATGAGCTGAGCTACCCGTGGTTTTGGGGATTTTAATTATCATCTGATGGTGCAAAAAAGAATATAAGGCCTAATTTGGATGCACGTTTCAGCTATAAAAGCCCAGGACATAAATGCTATTGATAGTGCAGCTCAAGTCCATACCATGTGGCATTTCTCAGATTTTCCACATTGTTTCAGCTACTAGACCCATAAGAACTATTAAACTACTAAATGATAAAGCTTTTCAAGAATGCACGATGAAAAAGCTTTAACATATGAGACGTTCTTACCATCCCAGCTCTCCTGGCGATGACGGTGTGAAACTGCCCGTCTGAAACTTTTATCATGGTCATCAGTTTATAAGTTCCACTTCCCAAGTTGAAGGAGAAGCGCATCCGTCCCTCGAAGATCTCCAGAGCCAGGAACTCCGCCTTGTCTCCGGTCTGGTTATCGTGGTTGTACATAAGCAGCGCGTTGCTCTTCAGGGTAGCAAACTTGATATATATGTAGTTATTGTTGGGATCCAGAGACGGAAACTCCATGTAGGAAAGCTCCTCAAAGCCATAGCTGTTCAGTTCACAGTGTTTGCCGAAAACCCCTGAGGACAAAAACAGACCATAAGAGGACTCACAGAGGAAGCCAATGAATGATTCACAGAGCTGCTGCGATAAAAATGTCTACAGATAAAACAGAATCTTTATCAAGTTTTATTATATGTTGTGTATTTAGTTGTAACAAAGCAGATATCGCCGCTGTCACATCGTCATCTTGCATCGTTGAAAAACCTTTGCCTAATTTGGATGCTCATTGATGACAGCGGAGACAAAGCATGAAAAATGGAGACACAAAATGAAATGACAGTGTCCACATTTGTTTAAGAAATCATCGACTAATAATGGCACGACTTTCTTTTCTTTAGGAAGATTGCATGAAATTGTCTGCCTTGCTTTTCAATTTAGCTCGCTAATACCCCGAGAAAGTTTCCTACTATTACTTACCAAATGGACAATGACAGTAATATCCATCCACCCGATTCTGACAGGACCCGCCATTAAAACAAGGGTTACATTCACAGTGATTGATGATGGAATCACACGTTTTGCCTGGGTTCACAGAACAACACAAATTAAAATGGATGAGGTGGCAGACAACACAGGAAAACCCAGAGGGGAAAACAGTTCACTTTCCCCACAGGCCAAGTCATGCAGGCCTTTCATCACCTCACAGCTGAGAAATGCACTGAAAAATCTGGGCTCCAACAAGTCATTTAAACTTGTTGTGAGTCCTGAAGTCTTATTTGGGCTAAAACAACCATAAAATATATAATAGGAAGATGTAATTTCACCTGTCTAAGTGCAGTTTCATGTATTTAAATTTTCTCCTGAAAGAAGTGACGCTATTTTGGAATAAAAATCACTTGTCCGAGATGACATCATTTGATCCAAAACAACATCTTGAAACTTTCATAGGAAAAAAGAAATGATCTCATTCAATTGGCAGATTCTTCTCACAAGGAATAATCAGATTTTCAAACTCATTGCAAGGTCAAATTACGTTTGGATGGAGGTTGTATTTTTGCAGTGCAGAAAGACAGTTGCAATGTAACTGAGCTGCTGTCACATATAAAGGCAAACATCTGAATGAGCTGAAACATCATGATAAGGAACGTGACACAAATACAAATAATGGACAGTAAATGATTGAGGCACGATACCACACAGAAAGACTGGCAATGAACTCCTGCAAATATATCTGAGGCTGTAAATCCTGCGACAAGTTGCTTAATGGAGACTAATTCTGCTGCCAGAAAACAGGCGGGGGAAAACAGGAAGTTGAGAGTTCACTGTGAGGGCATGCAAACTACTGTAAGTCAATAGGTGCATTTCTTCAGGAGGCTCATTTATCTTGATGAAACCTAAAGATTTGTGGTCATTTTTTATTGTCATAATAAAAACGGACAGTAATGACTTGACTTGAGGCAAATCGTCTGCTACAGCCCACTTTGAAAATGTCTTTCAGATGCTGGAGTCAACGGCTGGACAACGTGCAAGAGTCAAATGAGTGTTCTAAATAAGTCCACTTAAAAATCCACTCCCTTTTATCAAGGGTAATAATGCAGCGTATTCATTACATGTCCAAACGAAAAAGGCCTGATTGGATCTTTTATAAAGCTGCTCATTTGTCACATAACTCATAACAGAGCTAAATGAGAAATCTTTGATTAAGAAATCCTTGTGTTTACAGTCGGATTAGAAATGTGTGTGGTCATAGCTGCGTGCACATGAAGGCACACAATGAAATGTGATACTGGTGAACTGTCTGTGAGTCCGGACAGGGTCAGCTTCACATCATCTTATTTATTAAAGCAAACATGGCAGGCTGATATACATCACAGCTGATACCCCCCAACTAGCAATCTGAAAACCAAACTGTTTTTGGCAGCTTGCTTGTATGCTATGGCTACAACACCTCTTGGAAACATTCAGAAGCAAATATTTTCTTTGGACTCAAAGTCAAGTGTGTGAGTACATTATTGTGTGAGTGTCAGTGTGTCTCTGTGTGTCTCAACGTGTTTTTGTTTTCCAAGCCTAACATGAGTGACTCTGTGGTCGGACATAAAATGTGACTCCTGAGTGTATATTACCTGCGAATCCAGATTTGCAGAGGCAGTTGAAGCCGCCAGGGAAGTTCTGGCACAGCGCCCCGTTCTTGCAGGGATTGGAAAGGCATTCGTTGACGTCCCTCTCACAGGCCATCCCGGTGAAACCTTCGGGACAGGTGCAGGAGAAACCCCCCACCAGATTGTGGCAGGTGCCGCCATTGTGGCAGGGTGATGGCTGGCACTCGTCAATGTCTGTCTCACACAGAGCTCCTGTGTATCCTGGCCTGCAGCTGCAGGCGTAGGGCTGCAGGGGGTGGTTGGAAACAAGGATCACTGGGACACTTTCTTCTATCTTCATATCAGGCCCGACACTGAGACGCCTCTTGCAGCTGCCTCCATTCTGGCACGGGTTACGTGTGCATGGATCATGGTCCACTGCATCTATTTGCACCCCACTCTGTCTATATAAAATGTCTTTGATACTCTGGAAGAATGTGGCCACACCGCTGGGGTTGACATATTGTCCGTGGCCCCGTTTCACAGCTGCCATTAGGAAAGTCTGATTGTTGAGTTCAAACGCTCCATAAAGCAGCACCCCTGTGCCTAGTCCTGCTAGCTGAGAGTTGGCAATGCGTAGGAAGCTGAGGTAGTGGTTGGTAAGGAAGCTTTTGACTCCTTGAGAGTTGAGTCGGATGAGAATGCTATTGTCCACTGTGGCATTCGTGAAACCCATGAAAAGGACTCGGGCTGTATTGCTGACTGAGCCATGGACACCATCACTGCTACGGATGGTTATTTCAAAAGTTCCATCTGTCGAGCGGGCTTTAGAGTTGAGGCTGCATGTTCCAGTTGGGATATTAAACAGCCCGGAGGAAGGAGGAATAAGGGAGCAGTGAAACCTGTCCTGAATGTCAGGGTCTTGTGGTTTGACATCACCCAAAGATCCTCCGGGAAACATGTTCCCAAAGTAGTGAACAAAGATTTCCATGGATCTCGGCTCTGAAGGATTGTCATTCTGATCATTTATTTTGATGTGAATTGTTCCTGTTGAGGACATTTGAGGCACACCAGAGTCCTTGATTACAACAGAGAGGTAGAAGTCGCTAATCTGTTCTCTGTCGATCTCCCGACTGGTGGTTAAGACTCCAGCTGGACTAAGGCTGAAGTAGCTGTTGGCAGAGCCAGAACTCTGAAGGCTGAATAAGAAAGGGCCTTGGTTGGGTGGTAGATCTGGGTCGGACGCTGTTAGTGTTGTAACTGCAGTGCCAGCTCTCTGATTCTCCATTACCTCAGCATAGGCGGTTGTCAACGTTGGACCGTTATCGTTGATATCTTCCAGATTCACAATCACGGTGGTGCTTCCGGTTGCAGGAGGTGTGCCAGTATCCACAGCAAGAACCGTTAGATTATACACAGGAGTTGTTTCTCTGTCTAGCTCTGCAGCCACAGACACTTGGCCAGTTTTTGGGTTGATAGTGAAAACATTTTTATCAAACTCAGGGGCAATGGAGTATGAAAACCTGCTCCAGCTCGGGACAGAGTCTGAGTCCTCTGCACTCACAAATGTAACCAGACCACCCGGTGAAAGACCTTCACTAACCTGCACATCATACAGTTCTTGGGTGAAAACAGGAGGATCGTTGGCATCAAGAATTGTAATATTCACAAACACCTCGTCAATGTCCGCCCCACGGATGCTTCCTGTGTTCTTCGCCAACACCTTCAGTGAAATCTTTTCCTCTTTCTCACGATCTAGAGTACCTGTGACATAAATCTGGCCTGTCTTCTTGTTGATGCCGAAGCCCTTCTTTCTGCTCTTCCCAAAAATGAGGTAGTAAACCACTCCATCATCTCCTTGGTCTCGATCACTGGCGAACACTTCCCCGACCACTGTGCCTTTTGGAGCGGCTTCAGAGATTTCAAAGTAGTACTGTTTGGAGACAAAGCGGGGTACGTATTCATTGGCTCCCTTCAGCTGAATGTTGACATTGGCGAAGCTGCAGCGCTCCTCGTCTGGGACATTAAAGGCCTTTACTGTTAAATGGTAGACCTGCTTAGCCTCGTAATCCAAGAAGCCCTGGGTGGTGATGGTGCCCGTGTTCGGGTCAATAACAAAGAGGTCACTGTCTGATGACTGTATCACATAAGCCATGACTGCGTTAGCTCCCGAGTCACGGTCCAGGGCGTTCATTTTGACCACAGTGGTGCCGCTGGGAACATTCTCCTGCACAATGGGGAAGTACTCATCGGGATCAAAGACAGGGGGGTTGTCATTCACATCTGTAACATGTACTGTGACAGACACATAGCTTGTTTTTGAAATCCAACCACCGTCAGTGGCTGAAACTCTAAGCTCGTGTTGTTGCTTCTCTTCAAAGTCCAGAGGGTGAGCTAAGGATAACACTCCAGTTTTACCATTCAGTGAAAACAGACCCTTGTCGTTGCCTGAAGTAATATTGTAAGTGATAAGGCCATTCATTTCTTTATCTTTGTCTCTGGCAGACAGGGTCCTTATTGCAGTTCCCACAGCAAGGCTTTCAGGTACAGTGGCTGAGATTTGGCTTTGTGAGAACTCAGGCGTGTGGTGGTTTTCCTCTGTTACTGCAATTCGCACTGACGTTCGTGCTGACAAAGGAGGATTTCCTCTGTCACTCGCTGTGGCGTCAATGAGGAACATTTTATTCATGTCAGATGTAAGGGAGGAGGCAACAGTAATCCATCCACTTGTTTTATCCAGTTTGAATTTACTGGAGCTGTTTCCACCTGTTATTAAGTACTCAACCTCCGAATTAAGGCCAAAGTCTTTTTTGTCATGAGCTACGACCCTAATCAGTCTGGTGCCAACCTTGACACTTTTAGTGACAGGAGTAAAGTAGCTCGGCGAATCAAACTCTGGGGGATTATCATTGCTGTCTACAATGTTTACAATTACTGTCGTCTCACTCATCAAAGGCTTCACTGCCCGGTCGGAGGCTGTGACAATGAAGCTATGGCGATTTATATTTATACTACCAGCACCTGTTGAGTTCTGATATTTTAACTGCTGCTTCACAAATATCTCTCCAGAGCTGGCGTTAATTCTGAAATACTCCGATTGGGACCGAATGAAATAGAAAATTTTGCCGTTGAAACCCTCGTCGGGGTCTGTGGCAGACACCTGTGTGACCAGGGAGCCCACTTCAGTGAGCTCAGGGTAGTCCAGATAGTAAGAGGGGCGACTAAATCTGGGGGCATTATCGTTAATGTCCGTTATAAATATGGTGACATCTGTGCTTACTGTCCAGCCAGAGTCATGAGCAGACACTTTGACAATATAATGATCTGTATCTTCTCTATTGAGCGGTCGACTTATTGTTATGTCTCCTGTGTTTGGATTAATACTGAATGGAAGGCTGGTGTCTGTGATTGAATAACGGCTGACGGCATTTGAACCAGCGTCCTCGTCTGTGGTGGTGACTCTGGTGACAATATAACCCACTGGAGCGTTTTCAGCCACTGTCGCACTAAAGATCTTAGAAAACCTGGGAGCGTTGTCATTCACATCCAGTACGTTGATTAGCACTTTCACTGCTGTGTTTTTGGGTGGCAACCCCCGGTCAGTGGCTTTGACTTTCAAATTGTACTGAGCCACCTTCTCCCGGTCCAGTGGTCTGGTGGTTCGTATTTCACCAGTCGCTCTATTAATGTTGAAACTGTTCTCCTTGTTGCCATCGATGATGGCGTATTCGAGCTGTCCGTTAGGCCCGCTGTCCAGATCAACAGCAGAGACCATGAGCACCCGCTGGGTGAAAGGTTCTCCAGTATCTCAGCATGGAAGGGATCCTTATCAAACACTGGGTGGTTGTCGTTCACGTCCAGTACTGTTATTTCCACTTTCTCATACGAGGAATAAGGTGGGAAGCCCTGATCTCTGGCCTCAATCCAGAGAACATATTTCTGAATGTGTTCATAATCTAGTGGATGTCTGATAGACAACTCGCCTGACAGCTGGTCGATATGAAAGGCATAATCCAGGTTTCCACTGGCGATGTAATATGACAGCGGTCCGCCCCTCATAGAAGAGCCAGTCACCGTTGTGACGACGTGGTTGGTTGGCTGGCTCTCCGGGAACGTGAATACACGCTCCTTCAGTTTAATGATGGGGAAGTTTCCTCCAGTAACAAAGCGGACGGTCACGGTGGTCGTATCCGTTTTGGGGTTGGCTCCACCGTCTTTTACTCGAACTGTCAGGGTCACTTCTGAGCTTCCAGTTAACTTCTCGTTGGCAGTGATGGCACCTCGGACGGGATCGATCTTGAACTTCTCAGAGTTACGACCAATCAGAGAGTAGTGCAGCTGGGAGTTGGAGCCTGAGTCCTCGTCGGTCACAGTAACAGCAAAGACCAGGGACCCTAAAGACATAAATGAGTTTTTGTGGTCAAGATTTTATGTGATAGTTTGCTTTAAATTTAAAGATGCTTACAATGCACAAACCTGCATATGAACATATAATTTATAAACACAAGGAGCTTTAACAACACTGTTCTGTAATCATAAAGCCTTATTTAAATATGTAATGTGTTTATCTTCTTAAATCTATTTGAGACTAAATTAAAAAAAAAAAGGTGTGAACAAAAGCACAGTAAAAGTGAGAACAGGTGTAAACCATAACATTTCTTCTTTTAAAGCAAGTACAAACCTGCTGCAGTAGAAGCGGGTATGTGTGTGACGTAAGGGTGGTGGTGGAAGCGAGGAGGATTGTCATTGATGTCAGCCACCGTCACGGACACGGTGGCCGAGCTGGACAGGCCCTGGGGCTGCCCTCCATCTGTTGCCACAACCAGCAGCTGGTAATTGGCCCTGTCCTCTCGATCCAGCAGGGAGCTGGTGATAATCTGCCCCGTGGCCGGGTTGATGGAGAACTGGCCGTGTCCTCCGGTCAGGCTGTAGCTGTGGGGAAGATAAACAAGGACAAGTGTCAGAGAAATCTTTGTGATTTTTATTATTGCTCCTGCATAGATGCACGTGTTTTTAGTGTTTCAAAGGTTCATTGTGAAAGGACATTACAAAGTATGAAATTACACAGAATCACCCTTTTAGTCTCCTCAACAGATCTAGAGCTACTTCAATTTCTGCATCATGAGCACATCTCATATTACAGAGAGGTAACTGTGTTATTACAGGTGTTTCCGATGTAAATACTGACTGTCAGGTGTTACATGAATCATTCCCCTAAAAGAAGTGTCCGCATATTGTTTGCTGCACAGCTGGTGCCAGTACTGTCTCGATGTGGTCTATAGAGGGCACTGTTTCAAGCTTCACAACAGCACACTTAATAGAACAACATACTCACTAATAGTCACCACATTTTACTGGCAGGACATAAAATCAGTTGACTGATTGAGGCATCGAGCTTCATATTGTATCAAATGCAGCCACCGTTTTGTGCTTCACTGCTCACAGAGTCTCTGTGGTTCTGTGGTCTCTGCTGAAGCTGGAGAACTGCTGTATACTTTATTTGATTTATCTTATTCTATTTAATTCACATTACTATGGAACATGGATTCAATGGCTAAAAAAAATACATCACTTATGATACAAATGAGCTAAACACACAGTATATGAAGTTCATGCCTAAATGCATCACATAACATAAAGCTCTTCAGGACTGAGGGGCCACAGGCCTCAGCTTTCAAACTAATATCACGTTTCACCTGGTATCTCACAAGTCTCCAGCAGCACCCAGACGTAAATGTAAACTGACACATACATGTACACACCAGTGCATATTTTGAAAAGTCTTCAGAAAAAGCATCCCCCTCCAGAGATGGGACGACAAATAACAGAACAACGCGTGAAAGCCGAGTGATTGCAAAGCTTGTTTGGACGTCATCAACAACATAAACTGTCCGCAGACGCTCGTGGTCCAAACACAGTCCAGAGACAAGTCCAGGTTTGGGACTTACATTTAATGGGCTGTGAGAATCAAAACTAATAACTGAAGGTAGCGGCTCTGGTCTCCATTAAGGGCCTCGATCCCCCTTGAACCCCTGATGGGCACAACTCGTACTGTCATAGACAATTAACATCCTCGTTACTGTGTTTTGGGAAACTGGAGCGCGCTGCTGTACCCCCCAATGTGCAACCGGTGGGGTTACTGAGCAGAGAGGGGGGGTCAGCCCTGAGTCAGTGTCCGGCTTCAGAGAGACCGGCCAGAAGCTCTTACAAGCCCCCCTGCGGAGGGGGCTGTGAGTGTGAATAAGCTGTCGTCCAGCCTGAGAATCGCAGCCCGTCGGGTGTTGACTAAAACTCTACACTCCTAAACTCCTGTTAACAATTGCAACATCGACTTGGAATTTCACAAAGCTGGTGATGAGGTAAAACTGAAGGCGTGAGGAAAGCCAAGACCCAGGCCTGTACGGCCCTGAAAGGGTATTTTCACACCAGGGAATCAAAGCAAACTAACACTGACCTGATTATTCACAGTAGTTAGTGGAGCTGTACAGAGCGACATCGATCTACTCTGGATCGTAAAAAATGGCTTCATTAGTGTTTTGGACACAAAAGATTTTATTCCTGAGTTAATCTGTCTGTTATGAATTAAAATTTGAAATACGTCTCCCTGGGAAAAAAAAAACAAAACCCAAAAAACTATTCAAACTATGAGACAATTTCTGTAATTTGCTATTGATGCATGATTTTTCTTCTTTTCCTGTATCTTTAACTTCGAACCCTGTCATTAAAGTGGAGGCAGTTATTAAATCATAAGAAGAGATGTGAATGTAATTTTAGTAAAAACAGTCATTTTTTCTGTCTGTTCTTCTATTTAGACTATTGTAGGATTGTATTTTTGGAGATTTCAGGAAAATATCATTTGTATAAATGTTTTTGTTGGCAATTACTTTATTATGAGGCCCCTTCTAAAAACCTGTTCCTTTCAAAATGTGCTTTTACACGTTGGATGATCTGAACGACTGACTGTGACTGATCAAAAACAGGGGTCATGATGGACAGTGTTCACAGTTTGAGCCCGGCCGCGAACATTTGATGCATGTTTATCCACATTTCTGTCTAAACTATCTCATAAAAGAAAAAAGAAATATACTAGAAAAAAACATGGAGCTAAAAGAAAAGAGACAACAAACAGTGAAGGGCACAATGAGAAGAAATGAAGTAACTTTTTAAAAAAGAAATTCTCGAAAGAGGTTTTACCTAAAAATAATTAATGGTCAGAAAAGGAACCAGAAGAGGTCTGAGGATACCTTATGACACCATTGACGCCGACATCTGCATCGGAGCTGTTGACCAATAGCACGTCTGTCCCTGTGGGGGCGTCTTCCATGATGGTGGTGTGGAAGGCGGAGGCCGTGAAAACCGGGACGTTATCGTTCACGTCGTTCACCAGGACTATGACCGTCCCCGTTCCGCTGAGAGACGGAGAACCTGGAGATGAAGGGAGAAAGGAAAATGAGTATGAGTGACAAGAGCAGTTTGCTTTTCCTTCGCTAAGAAGAAGTGAAGGAGAAAGTGCCTCCACGTCCAGGACAGAAGCAACTCATTACACTTTCCATTCGCACGACAGACCTGCGCTCTGTGCCACGGCAGGCTGGTCAAGGGGACACGGCAACATGTGAGCGCCATTATGACTCCCATTAGACATATGGTGACTTATTGTACATGACTTGTCATTTGCAGCGAGATCCACACTGAACCAATTCATTCTGCTGTGAGGGCTCGGCCACAATATTCCTGCTGAATTTAATTCAAGCAAATTTCTCTGGCCATCGGTTTGGATTTCCATCAGCCGCCGTGCTGCCACATCAACACACTCCGGCGCAGAACACATCAAAAGAGCTCAATGTCTCTGAAACCAAATCTTTCAGGCGTCCTTCCTGGGGTCTTGGACACTCATAGATTTAATTTCCACAGCGAGGTATCTATTTTAAGGTGCGCGGCACTGAGCGAGTCAGTCTGTGGAATTTGAGAGAGGAGAAGTGCTATTTTCAGCAAAAATCTGACCGTTTTTTCTCCCAGAGCGGGTGACGAAACGGGGCTGGCTGGGCCCCGGGGGACGGATTTAAATCAATAGCAGATGAAAACGAGCCGCAATGCAGAAAAACCTAAAGAGAGGAAAAAAAAAATCAGACATCTGCCTTGCTCGAGCAGGCCTTTATAATCCTTCCTTAAATGGCACGCTGAACTGCCTGATCTATATTCCAAACACAAACACAAGTTCGGCCTCGTTTCTGAACGTCACAATGTGGGATTTGGGGACGTCTTTAAAGACTTGGAGGTGCTTTTAGGTCTTAATGATTTGCATGTGTTTACATTGTTTATAAGGACAGAGAGCACCTGAGGATGGAGAAAAGATGCAAGCTGCACGAGGGACTTTTCCCACCTCCTACATGTAGTCGTTCCCTCCTGCAGCTCTCTTCAGGAATCTATGTGAATGTGTCAACTATAATACATCCAACATCCAAATAAAAGCATACACAATCCTGAGCTCGCGTCTCCTGTGCCTGTGTACTCAGCTGTCGAAAACATCAGATGCTTGAACTCGTGTACCGTGGGGGCCCGGATTAATAAGAGATAATAAAAAACATTTGGACGGTGGCCACCAAATTTCTCTCTTAATGCGGAGCTGTGCAAAATCAAAACACGGGGAATCTGAGAAAAGAGAGCGTTGAGGGGCGGCGGGTCAGAAAAGAAAGCTGGAGGGACGCTGCGGCTCTAATGCTCAGCCAGTGAGGATTACCTTATAAATATGATAAAAATCAGGGCAACAAGCTCATTATATTTGGTGCCAAGTCGTCTCATTTGAAAGTCAGATGAATTATCTTTCCCTCAACAGCCTCCTGAGATGAAGCGTGAGTGCTGATGAAAAAATCACTCTGTTATGTCACTGAAAGATGGAAAAGTGGAAAAGGAGCATGAGAACTCTCTTGGTTTTAGACACATTGAGACCTTTTCTCCAGGTAGCAGGTTTAGTGGATTTTAGCTATTTTATCTCAACAACTACCGGATGGATTGCCATGAACTTCCCAGAGGATGAATCCACTGACTTTGGTGATCTTTTTCTCTGTCTACCATTAAGGTGGTTTTGAGTGAAATAACTGAATGGATGGATGATATTTAAAGTTCAGATATAATGACCTGCTAGAATGGCTTTTAGTTTTGTTTGATTAGCATTGCCAATAATAATAGTTGAGCTTCAGACAACTATGGATATGATCTGCCAACTTTTGTTCCTTGCCAACTTTCAAAGCACAGTGCAGAGATCCATTCAATGCATACAATATGTGCCAGCAGGGTCAGACGCCACCTTATTTAAACCACCGGTCAAACAGTGTCAAAGCAGCTGAAGTGTCCTTGAGAAAGAGATGAAATTCCCTACAAGCTCTGCAGCTGCAGTTAAACCGCTGACACTAAACTGTGACCTCCCTGTGGGTACAGAGGAGAAATTTCCTTACGAAAAATCAACAAATTTGAACATTATTGTGGGGTTTGGAGAGACCACCGCGGCTTCTTTCAGGAGGGCAGGGGATTCCTCACAAAATGAGATTTGAGATAGTTTACTGTAACATCATGGCTTTACGATAATAAACAGACATTCGACCTTAAGCTTGTCATGTATCCAGGTTTTCTGGTCAGAACAGAAGTGGCTAACATGCGCGTTGAGAATAAACAGAGCTGAATTCCAGAAGCAAAATAAATGATACAAACAGAGGTAACAGTAAACAAGTTTTATCCCGAAAGAGGCCCAGAAACCATACAACGCTGATCTTCAGTGACTCATTTCCAAAATGAGTCATGTCCTCTGCAGCTCCATCTAAAGACTTGACTTGCTTTTGAAGAAACATGTTTATAACCAAATATAGGCAATGTTGAATTTTGAGGTGGTTATGTATTTCCACCTTTACAAATATTTGCGATTAAGAAAATACTGCTTACAAACGACTAAATCACCGGGGACTTATACGAGGACGACCGACGGCAAATCTGGTGTCAAATGAAACGAATTAACAGCAGCAGAAACACAATCCAGGTAAAGAATGTAAACTGTGGTATAGAACCTAGGCAGCATTTAGTCCGTACTGTATCATCACAGGGACGTTATGTAATCAAAGGACCACAACGTGTGGCTACGTGCCAAAACAAATGTAGTCAGCAGGATTACTTAATCAACATCATACTTGATGGCGGCTTTCTAATCTGCTTCAAGCGGCGGCGGCGCACGTTCAAGTGCGCAACGTGATCGGATCGACATGAGTCATCGTGGAGGATGTTGCCGTGGCAACAGATTAGCGCTCCTCCTCCTCAGCCGATCCTCTTAATTGAGGAGCGATCCAAGTCAGCAAGGTGTCCGTATCACTTTAAGTTGACCGGCGTGGAGCTGCCGCTGTCAGGCAAAGCGTGTTTGACAGTCAGCAACTCGCTAAGACCGTTGTTGATCAAAGATGTTCCGTGCAGGCGGGAGCTGCTGGGCTGATAAGTGGATCTGAGAGCTAAGTGACTTTGTCCTCAGCTCCTAGAGAGAGGAGGCTGAGTGGATGAGGAAAAGAGTTGGTTTTGCACATTAAGCCAGCTGCTTTATTTTTATGAACTCTAACTGCCGTGTGTTACACACTGAGTGCGGTCGCTGCATTTCAATAGCATTGTTTCCCCAATAAGAGCGGAAGCAGGCCAAGCTACAGGGCTAGCCCTGAGTGTGTGTGTGTGTGTGTGTGTGTGTGTGTGTGTGTGTGTGTGTGGAGTACACTGCCCTCCTTCCAGGCGTTTCACTTTTGAACAGGACGTGATGTCACAACCTGTTTACTGTCTCGAGAGAACAAACAGCCACTTGTGTGACCTTTGACCTGCATTGCCTCTGTCACCAAACGCACCAGAGACTCTGAAGCACAGGACACTGTTTCCTCGGCTAATCCTTAGTAAGCATTGAGCAAAGACACCCCACCCCCCTTATTGAAGACCTAAACTGTGCTCAAATACCCCAAAGCCGCCTGACGCTCCTCTGCGTGACCCTGAACCTGCGCTGACCTGCCTTCGCTGACAAGCCTGAGTTCAAACGCAGCATTTTTCACATCTTTGTTGGTGTATCACTTCTCACAGCATCGTGCACCTCTGTGCAGCCTCGGGACGTGCCTTCTCAGCCTCCCGGGGCTCACTGATATCACATAACCCCTGGCAGCTGTTTCCCCCCAAACCTGCTGTCCAATGTGTTAATAGCTCAGATCTATCTTGTTACATCACGTGGGCTGACAGATTTAGTCATCAAGGAACACTATATCTTGGCAGGTATGCAAATATATGTAAATGACAGTTGTTTCAAATAGTTATGGTCGGGGTGAGACATTCTTAAGATTCATACGATGGCAGCTTCTAAATAATGGGGTCAACATCGCAGCTGAGTATGCCGTCTGTTTCCGATTCTTAAATTTCCTCCGAATACCGTACCTGTAATAGTAAGAAAAACAAAGCAGGAACAGTTTATTATGTACAAAATAGCCTCCATCTCCTTCTTCTTTTTATGGAGGGAGTGACTCAACAGGAGAGGAATGCTCTCCAAGAGTGCTGAGAAATGCCAGCATCTCCTCCAAACAGTCTTTGCTGGAATCTGGCAAAGTCCAGGGAAGAGTGTCAGGGTCAATGATTTAGACGACTGCAGCCGAGGCGGGTGTCACCTCGCGCGCCGCGGCTCGAGCCGAGGAGGCGGCGGCGGGGGGATATGGCGAAGGAATATGCCTAAATCTGGCAGCGCACAATCTGGCCCACCGCTATACGACAAATGACATCATTTTGCCATGGAAAGAGAGCTGGTGGAAATTTGCAGCAGGACTTCAGCTGCCTACCGGTGACTGCCATGCACTGTGGTTAGAAAAGTATTTTTTCCATTGGCAAATCCTGCCTCCAGAACCCTTTATTCTTTTTCTTTCTACAGTAGTTTTGTAAATTTTACAGTTTTATAAGCCTGCACACAACCGGTGCCTGTTTCATTTGCGTGTTGCATCAGCTGACATTTGAAGCTACAGCACTAACGTCATTAGACTCCATGAAACAAAGCCGTGCAGGCAAATCAAAAAGATGCACAATGAAGTGAATGATATAAAAAAAACATATCTAGATCACTGCTTGTGCAAGTTCGAGAGGAGAGAACTAGTGTGAGAAACTTAAGTGTTTGCATTCTTTTCACCATCATGCTTTAAAACCACTAATTCACAGATGACTCATGTGCCAGAACAGATAAGGCAACAAGGCACTACCTCACCTCTGTCTGAAGCTTGTGCTGCGAGCATAATCTTATTTCAGGGGTTAATCTTGGGTCACTTCTGAAAGCAAACCGCAATGACCTGACACTATTCTCCTGGCGATCGCAGCCTCACATCAACTGTATTTACCTCACGCCAAGAAGTTATCAACATCATCGCTCAGAACTCAAGATAAACTGTGTACTTTCAGACGAGCAATTTTGCTGTGGCTAGAAAATTGTTTTGGAAGCAAATGCCACTCATCGCTTACAGTCCAGGGGAGTGTGTGTGTGTGTGTGTGTGTGTGTGTGTTTGATCCAAATTCATCTTGGTTATGATTGCGCACGAGGAAATGGGGTTCAGTTCCAGAGAAGCATGCTCCCTCAATCAGAAAAGAAAATACTGGACCTTGTGGTACCATGTTTCCATGAGGTGGTTTTGCCCTAGAGAGCTGTGCTGGAGTCACTGAGCTCTGAAGTGGTATGGATACCACGAAGGATAAGTCCGAGCTAAGTCCTGGTGATAACCCTGTCTCCAAGACTGAGGCTATTCTCCATGGGAACACATCAGACTGATGGTATTCAGATAACTGCTTTTTTATCCTGCGAGCAGCCATTACACTCCAGGATAAAGTAGCTGGCGTCAGCGCACCTCGTTTCACACAAAACAAACTGAATCCGCCGAGAAGCTCAAAGCGCCGGAGCCACGTGAGGATTCCTCCCTGCTTTAATTGAATCTAGAAACACCATTACCATTTAATTAAACGCAGCACGTTCCCTTCAGATCTGGGAATGACACAGTTGGGGCAGCGACAACTAAAACAAAGGCCTCTGTTTGATATTTCACAATAATCCCAATGAACTTAAAGTGCTTGTTAAACTGGCGATGAGAAAGACATTCAATTCTGTCTGCTAATATTTCACTGCTGCATCTGAGCTCAGATCTAAGCTCTGGTGTGGATCACACTTGGAGAAAATGGGAGAACCCAGAATAACCCCAAAGAGTCGGCGTCCAAAATAACAAGCTTTCGGGACCCTGAGACTAAACTAGGACCAGCTGACCATCTGCTGCCTCCTCGTCCATCCCTCAGATCCACAGACAGTTTTCTCTGTAAGCCTCTCAACCCAGAAAGTATTGTCTAGCATAAGCATATGGCAGGGTCTAAGCACCTTATTAGTGTACATTACCACCAGACAAATCACATTAACCTCCAAGAAGGTGCCGTGGCCATACTTTCTGAACCGGAGGGGGCACAAATACATGTGTTAATGATGATTAAGCTACGTGTTTTTTGACCGCCGCAGCTGCTGCGAGGGCGCCTGCCGCTGTGAGAGCATCGCAGGGGGTTGATTTGAAGGAAACAGCAGCACCCACCTCCTGGGAAAGGCAGCGAGTTGCCCCGAGTTGCTCAGTCTAAGCCGAGCTAAGAAGCAGGTTTGAGTGTCTCTTCTGGCACAAGAGATAATCTGTTCCTTCAATATATACTGACCGATGTTTCATCGATAAAGAGGCAAACAAGAGCCGAGCTGGGATGTCCAAACAAGCGGGTTCATTAAACCGGGAAGTCCAGGATGGGTTGACTTAAGGAAGACGGATGAATGTGTAAATTTATGAGACAGCCCATCTGTAGCCTGAAGCTTAAGGCTAAACGGTTAATTACGGTTTATGGACTGCGGCTAGATTGTGCTCTTAAGGGACGGCGTAAATAAAACACATCATTACTCAGGGGGGAGAGAATTGGCCGCCATCGAGGCAAAATTGACATTTTTCTGCCTCTGAGAACCTGTTGCTTTGCGACAAAGCTTCTTTTAATGCGACCCCGTCCAGCACCCATGAATGGCCTCGGAGGAGCTGAGTGCAGGGTGCGAGCCGTCCCACCGCACAGTTTGCCAAACATAACAGAGTAAACAGAGGTTTTCTCACAGTTAACAAGCAGGAGAGTGAAAGGGATATCTCAGGCGAACACTCAAAGCAGCCACCCGCTATACGGGGGGAAGAATATTTCTAATAATACAGCGATCTCAGAGGCATTCGTCAAATTAAACCTAAAATGTTCTGCAGCTCGCTGGTTATTTATGGAGTGCTGCGTCTGAATGCTTTTGCATAATTTCTTCCCCATATGTTAGGGATAGGGTTTGGCGGTTTGCAGGCAGTCAAGGAAAGCATATCAACGGACACAAAGTGCTGCTTTTTCTCATATTTTAGGGCCTGTGGTGAAATTTAATAAAGTGATTTGCCTTTTGTGTTTTTATTACAATGGTGCTTTTGTTTTTCTGTGTTGCCGAATATTTGGAAATCACTATTTAGCCGTGCATCTGTGGAGCATTTAGCGACTGTTTTTCCATTTTATGGTGACACAGCAATACCAGCAGATCATAAGCAGTGTGAGAGGTGGAAAACATGCACTGGCAGTATAACTGGCTCATAACACAACTCTATAATGTTCATACATGGGTCATATAAAGCTGAAATATGACTTTGGAGAAGTGTTTAAGAGAGAGAGCACGCACGCTTATTCACACACACGTTACATACTGCATGTTATTCAAATAAAAAAGTTATGAACAGCTACAACTAGTTAGGATATAATTAGCTTTGTGAGAATGTGATGTGCTTAACCAGGCTCCTTAGAGAAACACAGCAAATAAACATCATTAAAAAGTGGATCTTGCCAGGCTGAAGCACTAATCAACCAACCCACACCACCTTTTTCTTAACTACACACACACACACACACACACACACACACACACACTTACTGAAGCTATTTACACAAACATTCAAATCCAGCCATTGTTAAAGTGTACCAGGGAGTGGAAAAGAGAAAACAGGCGATAGGAAAAAAAAAAACTCTGCAAGACCACATTGTTACTGCAAAGTTTTTTAAGAGCTGATCCAGAATGTTACTGCTCTGTTAAAGTTCATTTGAGGAACCTGATATTTTATTTGGCTTCGTCTTGTGTTGCCACTAGACTGCAGACGGGCTCAAACCTTCACAAATGGACCCTGTTGAAGATTTATCGTGGCCGGCGTTGGACAGTGATGTGGCACGTTTTAACACCACGTTATCAGCGTTCATGCAGGACTTCATTTGCTCTACGGCATATTTCTATTTGCTTAACGTGCCAGAGATGAATAGATCAGGTTAAATTTGTTGTTCTTGTTCAGAACCTGATGACAGACCGGAGACTGACAGATCATTATTCAACTAATCAAGTCAGGGGGAAAAAAAAACTCAGGAAGACTGGAGGGTTTATACAGCAGATTCATGGGAGCCATTGAAGAGAATAAAAGATCCTGCTTTTAAATAGGGACGGTCATTAAAATTCTTTATCTGCTAAGCGGTCGTTTAGCCCCCCAAAACTTCCCCTCACCCACCAGCCAAAAGACCATATACAAACAGCGTGGCACTATGGAGCGATGTGCTGGAGGCATGTGAAAGACATGGGATTTCTATGCGACCGTATCCTCCATAATAGGCATGGGCCAAGGGATTTACTGTGCCTTCTCTTTAATAAATGTGACCAAACACGGTGCATGTCAATGCGCCCCGAGGACGCTCTCACCACCACACGCAGACTCGCACCGACTCCGAGGCAACAGACATGAAACACAAGAGCAAACGCACAAAGTCACACTGATGCAAACGTATAAGCAAACGCTGAAAACAAAGGATACACGCAGACACAGCTTATGTATTCATCCCACAAACTAGAAATTTTCCAGCACTTTTGGTCAATTTTAACTTGAATCCTCAATATAACTAATCTCAGGCTTCTCAAACTTAGCTTGAATACTTTCATTTTCACTTGACTTATTCAAGGATTTAAAAAAGACACTGAAACCAGGACATGTTAAAGCACTTGTTTCAATATGATCTTTGAAAAAAACTTTAAGAGAGACACAGAACATGAAGAGTGAAATTAAAGAAATCCTTTCAGTACAAACTAACATGTAAATAAATGACATTATTATACACATAAACATGACAACAACAAACATCTCATTTCAATGTAAAGTCTGAAATGAAGGCTGTTGCATATCAGGACAATAATATAAAAAAAACTGGCAACATTATTTACTTGAGCACAGAAAAAGGTGAACCCAGTATCTTCACATGACGTCAAGTTTATGGACACTGAAAACACTTGGATTGTTTAAAGAATGGAAAGAATGCTATCAAAGTTTTTTGGCACTGACAAAAAGGCCAATTGGCTGCAAAATCCTGCACCTTACCAGCTGCCAGATGCATAAAAAATATGCTTTCCTCAACCACAGATGCCCATTTAAAGCTGTTCCCTAAACACTGAGTGGCAAAACTATTTCACTGTGTGGCTCTGCTGGAATTGTTTCACATTCTTCAATGGGGGCATAACTTGTACATCTCTAAGCAGCGGCTCACAAATCTGATTTGCCTGCAGCTGATCCCAGATGTTGGGCCAGCATTAAGATCAGCCTCCGACCCTGCAGCCCCCACAGTCCCCCGCTATGTGCACAAGAAGTTAACTCAGAATCGCTGCAAACTACTTTCCATAAACGAGGAAGAGAGAAAAAAATAACAGAAATATCCCAGGTCAGATCTTCAAGTTTCCTCTCAACAAGACGTCTTGTAAAACACCTTTAAGCAGCTTGTATGGATGCCACATTTCAAAATAATGGCAGACGTTTGCCAAATTCTGCCGCTCTCCTGAGCCAGAGCCCATTATGGGAACCAGCACCCGGTGAGCTCTTTTGTTTCCATCCATTTCATGACAGATTTCAGTCAGCAGACAGAGTCCTGAAGCTCTGCTGAAGAGACCGAAAATGTCCCAGGAGGACGGACCACGACAGCACGATGAAGACGCACACAGACCTGCCTGAATACGTGGAAGTCGGTCGATGATTCATTCACAGCATAAGCTGAAAAAAACTTTTGCCTGAACGCAAAATGTTAAAATGATCTCTGTCTAATGTCTGCTCCCGATGAAGCATTTGCAGGGCACGAAGGCTTCTGCAGGACTCTGACTTAACTTTCATCTAAATACCAAGAATGACAATCCAGCCTATTGTTTGACAAACAGTTCTTGTCTGGCAGAATAATGCTTTCACAGACTGAAGGCTTAGGGTGATAAATCCTCCTGAGTCCTTTTTTTCTCTCTCTTACATGGTGTTTTGGAGTTAAACTAGTCAAATACGGCTGTGCAGGGAGATAAAGGCAGACTTTAACATGTTAAGATAAATGTCTGCGGTTGAAAATGGGTCATGGTAGACAGCAGACTTGGAGACATGTCTGCACCATCCACCTTCAACATTTCCTGCCAGATAGCGCCTGGGAGAACCATTTCCCCCCTCCGTCTCAGCCGAGGCCTCAAAAATGTGAGAAAATGCTTCTGGGTAATTTGGCCTGTGCTATGATTATGGGGTTTTTGATATTTTGATATTCGACCCCAAATCCCTCTTTCTGCCTCTTACCAACATTGTACTGAAACGTCCTGTCAAAATATTTTGGAATTGCTGTCAGAGCTCTAAATATGGACTCCTTGTGAAGCGCACAAAAAGGGATCGAATCTTAATTAGTATGTTCGCTTGTTGGGAAACTCTGTCCATGTGGCACAAACCTCTGAACACTGTATGATGCAAGAAAATCTTAACAAAGCACGAAGAAACAAAATTTTCTTCCTTAGATTTGATTATCTGGAAATTTGATGTTGTTGCACAGTTTTTGATTAATGTGATGAAAAGGTTACGTCCTATAAATCTCTCTCTGACAAATACGCACAAGAGCGACTGACTGGTAAATGGTTATAACACTCAAAGTGTCTTTATATACAAGTGTTTAACACACTCTGTGCAACATTGGTCCAATTCTCACCAAAGCCCATGCACAGTCAAAAATACACAGCGTTATGAACGGTCACATGGTCAGTCCAGGAATGAGACAGAACCACCCTCAGACCGTGACAGCCGTGCCAGAGCAGCTCGGGGAAACATATATTTAACTGGGATACCATGTGATTTGGCTGCAACGGGGATACGCATGTACTCCTTTAACTGCACATTAACTGGCCTCTATGCAATAACAAGTTAACCTTTTATCTGGCTATAACAAGCTCTACCGCCGTATCCAAATAAACAGAGGATGCTGTTCAATCGAACCCGCTGAAAGGACTTCTGGGGAATAGGTCAAAAAACACCCACTATTTTGCAAGCTAAAAACTCCTGAATGTTTAGGTTATTGTGCCACACAAAAAGAGCACTGTGCACACTATGAAATCAAAATGCTGTTTGTTGACATTGCTGTTAGTTTTTGAAAATATTCTTTTGCAGCTCGGTTTCGCCGGCTGATTACAAAATATGTTTCTAGCTCTGCTAAAATTCAACAATGTCCGTGTAAGGACGTATTACACGCTGCTCAGTCCTCACCAAACACACCAGATCATGGATGATAAAGTTTAGCAAGTCGAATGTGGTACGAGTTCAGACATAAACAACTGATTTTGGAACACTATAAACTGAAACATAATACTGCAAGGCCAGCATAAAATCATCTTTCAAACATTTCAAGATGGTATCAGCCGCCCTCGCAGCTCCAAACTTCCACTGCGGTCTTACCTGAGTCGGTGGCTGTAATCAGCAGGATATATTTCCCCCGAGCCTCGCGGTCCAGGGTCTGGGTCAGGCTCAGCTGACCGCTGGACGACAGGCTGAACGCGCCCTCGTCATTCCCACCGCTCAGCATGTAGCTCAGCTGGCCGTTGGCACCTTGGTCGTCGTCTCTGGCAACAACCTGGAAAACACAGAAACAAGCTTTTTAGGAGATTCTGAGGATACGGCTCGTTCTTCTGGTGCAAGAAATGTGTTTCTCATTTCCAGCAGAAGAACAACAGTTTGTGTGGAATAAATAGAAGAACTGGAGAGTGGAGCTGTAAAACCATGGAGGTGGGAAGTAACTACAACTGCAATTACTCAAGTACTGAATTCACTGGAAGCATTTCAATTTTGAGGTGCTTTACTTTAGTGTTTCTAATTTATGTTATTTTATACTTGTACTCAAGTAAAACCTATAATGAGCATAAAAATAAAACAAAATGTCATTTAACTGTCACACTGACAGAGCCCATTTTGCCTCCTTAATGAGTACTTTTATTGTTCTTTTAAGCACATTTTTGTACAACAAAATTGTGGTGCTTTCATTAAGTAAAAGTTTTGAGTACCTCTTCCACCACTGAATGGCAGCATCAAAACTTACTCAACTGAAAGTGTAAAGATAAAGATGTCACGTGCTGCACGCTTTGTAAAGACCCTACCTTTAAAAAAATCCAAATCTTAAATACTAATACAAGATGGGACTTTTAAACAAATTATAATTAGACATATTAAATAATTGGAGGATCATTACTGATGCATTAAAGTGTAATAAACTTGTAAATGCTGCAGATAATTGTAATTACTTTACTTACTGTTGGGTACTTTAATCTACACCAACACAATAAATTCTTGTGGTTGATCAGATGTTTTTAGATGTAAAATCTGTTAAGCACCTCAAAATGATGCTTAAGTACAGGTCTTGTGTCAATATACTAAGTTGTGCTTTTGAGCTTCACAACTAAACTCGATGTGTATTGACCAAATGCATTAGTTGACAAGTGATCTCTGGGAAAACAGTGCAGAAACACCGGAGCATGAGCTTAAGCTTGAAGCTAATTCAAAAAAATGAATTCTTGCACATTTTATTTTTATCCCTGGATGTTTTTTAGTGGCGCATTCTTGCAAGACAGCTCAAAGAAGCTCAACTCACACAACCAAATGCAGCTGGGAGGAACCCAGCGTAACCACCACCGTCACTGAGTCTTTCCACTGAAGCAGCTGAGGGTTAATTACCATCACAGTCCTGAGCGGCACCATGAAGGTAATTGTTGAGGGAAGGGAGATCATTAATTATTCACTTTGTCTAATCAGACTTTTCCACAAAAAGAAAACCAGAAAGTCACAAATGCGTCTCCTCTGGGGTGGCGTGGGCATCAAGGACAGACGTTCATTTAATGCTTTCTGAGTATGAAACTATTAGTCAGTCTGATTTTTCCCCTCATGCTGTAGCATTAAACCACCACACTTCACTGGCGGCACCCAAATGCATTGTGGGTTCCCCAGCCCTTCCTGCCGTGCGTGCAGCCGTCCAGGTTAGTGCACAGATGTGTGTGGCAAAACCCATCACGTCTGGACCCCGTCCCACCACAGAACTGTACCCTCATTTCCTCACAAGGTACACAAGAGAAAGAAAATGGAACTGCGCTGTCACTGGAAATCAGTCCCTCCCTCCATTTTTTATATATGGCTCATTTAGTCATCAGGGCGGTCGGGATGTTAATCGCCTCGTCATGCAATTTAGCCCAGTTTCATATTTCGGCGAAACCCTATAAAACCCTAATTGTGCAGAGCAAATTGCAGTCATATATCATTTCTTTATCATTTCAGTCATGACATTTAGCAAAATAAGACCACCGTGGAAAGTGGTTTAGAGAACCGATACTGTTCACATACCGACACTTATTAAGTTAGTATCACCACAAATTTGGTTAAGGCATTAGCTTATTTGAGGTCTCAGAACTGTCATTCAAAACACTGGCTTCTTCTCTCTCAGAAAGTCCTGTCTGTGAATGTTAATGACGACCTGACTGCTTAACTTTCAACGAACGTCTTCACAAGAGAAAAACACACTGACCTGCAGGATGTTTTTCGGTAGGTTCTCCAGGTTCTCCTGAACGTTGACCGTGTAAGGAGAGAGCTCAAACACAGGTGAGCAGTCATTGACGTCCAACAACACGATGTTGACCGTCGCTCGGTCCACCCTGGGGCTGCTGCCTCGATCGGCGGCTTGGACCACCAGCGAATAGGACGACCTCGCCTCACGGTCCAGCTGCTTGGCCACTGAAATCACCCCTGTAACCGAATCAATCCTGAAATCAGAGTTGGTGTTTCCTCCTGAGATGGAAAACCGGATCTGCCCGTTGGTGCCCTCGTCCGCATCGCTGGCGAACACCTGGATGACGTCGGTCCCGGTCAAGGTGTTCTCCTCGATCTCAATGTCGTAGATATTCTGTGAGAAGCTCGGCGTGTTGTCGTTGACGTCCAGCACCATCATAGTCACATCCATTGTTGAAGACAGAGGTGGCTCGCCTTTATCTGTAGCTACGACTGTGAGGGTGTAGTTGGAAAGCTCCTCACGGTCGAGTTCCCCGACCAACCTGACCTGTCCGTCGATTGTACCAATGCGGAACTTGTTACCGAAGGGTCCTCTGAGCGAGTACTCGACGTAGCTGTTGGGTCCACTGTCGGCGTCGGCGGCCTGGGCGGTGAACACCACCGTGTCCACCGGCGTGTTCTCCTGGATGTAGGTCATCTTCTGGGAGGTGAAGGTCGGCGGGCAGTCGTTGACGTCCAGGAGAATGACGGACACCTGGGCGGTGCTGGTGAAGCGGGTCATGGGAGGCGGTGCCAGGTCGTTGACGGTGATCACCAGGTTGTAGAAGGATTGTGTTTCTCTGTCCAAGGCCTTCTTGGTTTGGAGAACTCCTTCCTTGGTGATGACAAAGTGGCCCTGTGGATCACCAGATGCAATCCTGTACAGGAGCTGAGCGTTTGGACCTGGAAGACATGCAGAGACGGAATCAGCAGACAATAATAATGAAAACTGAATCATTGCAAAGTTAGTTTTTATCTTTAATTATTTTACAGTAACCATAAAAAAATCTATACTGAGCAATGACACATTTGGTTCAGTACCCAACAATTCTGTTTAGTAAACTGCAGGGTTGCAAACAAAGATTATATTCATCATGCTCTGCTGATTATATTCTCAACTTTAATAATAGTTTTGTCTATAAAATGTCTGAAAATTGAAAAAAAGCTGGAGCTAAACTTGGAGCAAATAGGGGGAATATGTGCTGGATCAGAGATTACGTGAGAAGTTCTCTAGTTACAATTTGTATTTTGTACAGTGAGGCTGAGAGTTCAGGTGTATTTTTAGCTGAATATGTTGTCACAGTGTCCAAAATAAATTAATCTACAAGAACTATTTTAGTGTGACCTTGAATTAAAAAATAACCTGATAACAAACAGATGGAGCAGGTAAAGCAGAGGTCGAACGTTGATATTTCTGACTGCTCCACCATTGTTCCTGATGTGATTGTTAAATATTCTGTACGTGTCTGACTTCGGCACTTATATGCGTTATCAACATCCATTTCCACAAATTGTGCATGTGCAACATGTGGAGCTCTGGCCGCTGCTCTTGTCCTCCAGTGACGGACGATCCATTCATGTAGCTCGACTGATCGCTATCAAAAGAGAAACACCGCTGCAAACCACTTCCGAAGCTGATAGAGTGGTTGTGATTTTTGGAAAATCCCTCACAACTGAAGCATATATTCAAATAAGATAACCACAGTGTGACAGAGATGATGGATGCAGTAAAGTATCTAACCTTGAAATCTGGCCTAATCTGCAGCGCCCCCCTGCAACTGGGGGTTAATATGAGCTTAAATTGAGCGTCTGTAATTCAACTCAACGGGGTATTCATGTGGAAAGCGCCTGCACCTTCCCACACTCCAGCGTGTATTTACAGTACACAAGTAATCCCTTATCAAAAGCCCGAGCGCTACTTCCATCCGAGTTTAGGCTACGGCGTCTAGAGGCAAAGTCTGGAGGTCGAGGGTCAGGGCTTAGGAAGTGCTAACAATGGCGGTGTTTTATTTTGACAGTGGAAAGCGGCAAGTATATATCTGAGAGGAGGACGCGGTCAGATTATGCGGACAGCGGAGAAAGAAGACAGACTCTGGTTGAGAACTAGGCAGCGTATTTCCCAGGAATGTAGGTCACAATAACCACATTAGGCCCGGGTGAGGCGGTAATTACAGCGGAGGAGAGCGGCGGTGACTGTTCGAACACCGCACGGATACTTCACAGACACGAAACCCACCACCTGCGACGCGAAAATAACTCAGGCCGCTTAATCACACGGTGAAGATGTGCCGTATTTCACCAGATCATTCGTGCGTGACGCAAAATAAAAAATGAAAAATAAAATGTAGGTTTGAGAGCTTCTGTGTAACCAACTGTCATAACAGAATGACAGGCCGACATTAAATTAAGCTGCAATGGCAAAACTCGCTCTTGATTTATGCAGTTTGAAAGTACATTACTTAAAACTTTCTCACAGAACTGGTTTCTTTAAATATACTGACAACTCTGGGACACTTGACCAGAACTGAACTTAATTTAACGGAGATTTATGATAATATTTGTCTTCTGACATGTTTTTTCTTGCACTAACACATCTTATCTTGATTTGGCAGTAACAGCGTTCTTTGTGTTAAATCCCCAGAGAAAATCATCTGAAATTTGGTGTAGAGTCAAATCAGTGCCAAAATTGCTAAATGCAGTTTGTTTCTGACTTTGACTGACGAGTGATGTTTAATGATCATCAACCAATCGTACTATTAAATAAAAATCTGATAATAATAAACAATGTAAATATAATAAAACCTCAAATTGTGAATATATGAAGTACATGACTTTCAGCAGGTATTTTTCTGATAACACTTTACTGTGACACACAGGATAAAAAAGAAAAACCAGAAGCAATCCAATAGTTGAACAGTTCATCCTATATTGATTAGCCTGATCAATACATGAGATGATAATGATTTATCGCATATATGTACTGTATATGAGCTGAAAAAATAAACTGCAGTTAATTAATGCTTAACAAACTTCTTTAAAATCTATATTTGACACCTTTTACATAATTCAATTGTCATACTTTCTTATATCTTTTTATTTTTACTTAGTGCCAAATAATAAAAGTCTTTCAGGGATCCTTGCCAAAAATATTTGTTAGGTTATTATGTTAAACACAAATATGGTCTGTTTTATCATTATCAGATTATTTAAACTCTCAAATATCAGCACTGACCTAAAAAAATATCAAGTATTTATCTTCCATCTACTCCCATGTAATCGTCCACATGTACGTACCATCATCAGCATCACCGGCTCCAACAGTGACGATGCTGGATCCAGGCGGCAGACTCTCGGACACAGACGTGCTGTACACGCTGGTGTTAAAGATGGGAGGGTTGTCGTTCACGTCCAGGACGTTGAAATACACCCTGACCGTGCTGGCCTGCCCGCCTCCGTCCTGGGCCCTCGCCGTCAGGATGTAGTACTGCTGGGTCTCGTAGTCCAGCGAGCGTGTCACGTTGAAAACCCCCGTCACCGGGTTGAGCCGGAACGTCTCGTCCTCGTCGTCCTCCTCCAGCGAGTAGGTGACCTCTCCGTTCACCCCTGAGTCAGAGTCGCTGGCCAGGATCGCCGCCACGATGGAGCCTGAGAGTCAGACGTGTTGTAACACAGAGGCGAGAAGTTAGACTTTACTGGCCTATAGAACAAATTAACTTTAACGTATCTGCAGGGGGTTATTAGGATGTTTATTAATACCAGTGAGTCAGTGATCGCTTCGCCAGTCACTGAAATAACAGACTCGCTCGGCCTTGGCCTGATCCTCGTGTTAAAACTGATGACTTGTGGATGAAGCAACGACTGAGCAAACAGCCCATTATAAGGTTTTTATTAGAGTTTTACACGATCACATCTTAATTATGTCCTCACATCTTTGATTTTCCAAACTCGTCTCTCTCTTGTGATTGAAGCTGTGAGAGGGACGAAGGCTTCGTGCCAGACTTTTGTCAGTGTTGCTGTAAATCCTGCTGGTTGCTGATAGATTTCCATATAAATCAAATATCAGTTACTGTCCCTTTAACCTATTAAACTCTTAATTTTCCCCTTAAGGAAGATACAGGGGATGTTGGAAAGCTACAACAGTCTAATAAAAACGTTCAAAAATGTAGAAAAAATACGTTTATAAACTGCTACGAAGAAGCTGCTCCTAATAATCGGAGACTCTTGATGATCTTAACAGAGCTGTCTTAGTTCAGTCTGAGGACTTGTCTGAGTCTGTAATCTACTTTATGTCCATGATGCTCCATCGAGTGACATTAAGCTCTTACCCGGTGCCATGTCTTCAGGGATGTCAAACGAATACGTGATGCGGGAGAACTTGGGCGTGTGGTCGTTGACGTCCTTGACGGTGATGTTCAGCCTCATGTCGGACGACTGCTTCCCGTCGTCTGCTCGCACCAGCAGGGAGTATTTTGAACGACGTTCCCGGTCCAGCTTCTTGGTGGCGATCAGGTCACCTGACTCAGGGTCGATCCGGAAGCTGTCATCTGCCCCGCTGATGATGGTGTACGTCACGAGAGCGTTGGGACCCTGAGGCGAAGACAGGAAATGGAATATTAGAGGTTGCAACTTTTTGGTTTTTTGCTTGAACTGCAAATATATTAACCTGAACTTCAATTAATTTGCATAAATAAAGCTACATGTTTATGGCACAAAACCATAAACTCAACATCGAACAGAATTGCATATCAACATTTTTGTATATATGTTTATTTTTTTTTTAAATCGACCTCTCTCTCTCTCTCTCTCTCTCTCTCTCTCAGGATTCTGCACTTTGCTGAACTTTGCGAGTTCTCAGGCCACAGCAGGAGGAAGAGCATCACGATTACATGGATCAAAGAAGGGACTCTAACTGGGAGGAAATCAGATTGTGTACCACACATGTTAGCTTGTCACGTCTCCGGATCAAACTACCTTCTTGTCTGGCATGAATGAGACCCTTCACGGCGACTCGTTCACAGAGACGCACCATGAAGGGAAGGCTTGTGGTTTCAGGAAGACCATGTAATAGATCACGAATCAAGACGGAGACGTCGACGGGAGAAGAAGAAAAGGATGTAACGGGGTCGACCTCCACAAACATGAGACAAACTCCAAAGGATTGAATGTCTCTGATTAGATGTAAACTCTAAAATAAAAACTTGAAAGAGGAAGAAATATATCTATGTCATTAGAGACACGCAGCATTAAAAATTCAAATTTGATCACATCATTTATCTTTCATCATCATCATCATCTGTCATTAAGGCCAAAAAGTCTTGTTTTCTTTAAATAATTGAAAAAAAATGAATCAAGAATGTGCAGTAAGTAGAAGAAACTGGTGTGAAGAATCTTAAAAGACGACAGCATAAAGCAAATTGTAAATTGCAAATTGCACATGTACAATGAAAAATTATGCTTGATTCTACAAAATTGTTTAAATAATTTGATTTTTGTGGGGCAGAAGTTGAGATCATGTCACTAAATTGGCAGATTTCTTCACTCATTTTGAGAAAATAGTGTGAAATTTTAGTGCTCAATAAGACAAGAAATACTTGATATAATAGATATTTTAGTTGTGTAGTATTTCTAACTTCGTTTAATCTCTAACATCTATCAAAAACACAAACCACTTTTACACAGCTTAAATCAGAAAATCTGTAATTAAATGCATCATGTGTGAGATCTATCAAGAGGAGGTCAGGTCACACAGACACAAAGAAACACAGGAGCTGAATGGAGATGCTCTCGTCAGACTGTCTCTCTGTCTTTGAACTTTTGGGGCTATAGTGTTCCTCCATAAAGGCAACTAATAGATCCCCTGTTACGTCGGACGAGTATCAGCGCCGTGACACATGTGACGGCTTTGGAACAGGAGAGGAGGCCCGAACGCGATATGACAACTGAATGAGCCTGACGACAGAGCCTGACATTTATATTTGTGCCGGGGACAATGAGAGATCAGACAACTGTCTCGCTCTGTGTCTTCTGCCAAAAAGAAAAAGGCGACATCAAAAAGCTACTGCCATTCAGCGAGACGCGGCTCCGGTTACAGCCGGTTAAGAGCTAAGCTAAAAGAGACTCTTTCAGCTATGTCTGATGTTTGCGTGATGCTTTTTGATCCTGCAGGACAATGGAAAGGCTTATACACAGAGGCGTTTGCATTAAGCTGTTTCTGTATCTGCATACTGACACGTTTACTGCCTCGGCGGGCGATGATGCTCGCACATAGCACTCGCATGACGAACTATATTTTACATTAACTGCGATTCAAGAGTGTAGCTGTGAGCTGTGATACAAAGAGGCAGGTTGTCGCTCACCTCTCACTTAATCTGCAGCTTTCAGGCAGGTTTTTTTAATTCAGATGAAACAAATTTACATTAAAACTGGAAAAATATGTGCAACGTTGTTCCTCTGACCTACGGAACGTTTTAGTGTCTTTCAGCGCATTGTTTTGGTTCCATCTCACTCAGAAGAAGACAACGTTAGCAACTAGAGGGGAAAAACAGTATTCAAGTCAAATTACTGAATTTCTGAAGGTTTATATTATTGAAAAGATATTTATTTTCCTTTCTGAGCTGGTGGAGACCAAAAAAGAGCTTAAAAGGTGAGAGAAGACCGGACTGCAACTTCTCCAAGTTAATGCCGATGTTGACCTGTTCCTGTCGGATGTGCAATTAAATGACTCTTCATGATAAGGTGATAAAATGCAAAACGTTTTCCTTTTTTTTTTTTTTTTTCCTAATTCTTCTACCACATCTTTGAGGTTACAGCTGTGTACTGCCAATGATCACAATTTCTTAAGTGGTAAAAGTCTAATCGATACAGATGGTGGGTTCATATTCATGTAATTTCTGATGAGAGACAGATTTACTGTGTTTTGCTCATTTTGATGATGGAACAGAGCAGAATGAGAATAAATGCTGTCTGTCAGAAAAACAAATCCTCTCTTTTCCATTTAACAGACTTTGTGCATTAATGTTAATGCACCAACAAGTCTGGACACGGCGGCCGTTTGCCAAAAGTTTCAGACGGAGTCAATATCTCGAGGCCAAGTTCACGACTTGCTCTTATCTCTTTCCCGTGGCCTGTTTTTATGACGGATAAAACCTCCGTCGTCTTGACCCAGTCTCTCATTGCATTACCAGAGAACCGGTCAGAGATCCAGGCCCAGTAAAAAAAAATGAGGGAGCCGAGGAGGACGGAGCTCGGCTCGGCTCATCTAAAGACCCTGCTGTCATCAATCAGTGGCTCCAGATCTGGCAATCCCATCAGCCACCTGGGCTGCGGTCCGGAACCCAACACCCGCGGTTTGCCAATTAATTTTTCTGATAGGGTTCAAAGGCAGAGCGAGGAGGTGGGAGAAGCCGAGCAGGGGGTCCATCCAGGCCACAGTCCAACACATACGACTTATGAACGAGCATTTACACACATAAAAACACCTTCGCTCTCATTATAACACACTGGTCTCATCTCACTCTCTTTACTAAACCAACGTAATTAAGATCTTACACACACAAACACACACTCTGACCCTCTTCACCTTCACTCGAGGGTTTGACTACTTTACAGGCCTCCGAAGACGCCGTGGCTTGTTTGGGTGGGGGTGACCAATTAAACAGTGGCGTTACACGGAGCAACGCGTCCCAGACTGCAGCAGAAGGAAACTCATTTAGCAGATGAGTGGTTTTTGGGAGCATGCTTCGGGAGGTGAGAGGTGTGAGGCAGACAGCGCCGGCGGGGATACGAGCTTCCTGTGTGCAACAAGCGAGCCAATCATAACACGCACTCCTGAAAAACACGCAACGTGTTGTCGCTGGGATCTCAAAGATAAAGGCTGCTCAGTAAATCTGTTTTTAACACGTTCACAACTGCAAAAAGTGTCTAGAAATACACTTGGAGTGGGCGTGCAGGCCTCTGGAACACATTACCGTTCATTTTGAGGCTACGCTCACTTTCACAGTTCGCTCCTAAAACACCCATTGTTGCACTTTTCTTCATTAAGAAAGGTTCTTTTTTTTTTTATACCTGTGACATATTTTCCACATAAGGTCAGAATTCTAATAAAACATTCACAGCTTTTCCACAAAAGGCAGCATATTTCTTTCAAATTAAGTGAGAAACATTTTCAGAGAAGCCTGCGTTCGACACAAGAGCAACGTTTTACATTGGTTTTCTTTCAACCCTAATGCAACCTCTTCCTTCTTTTTGGGGGTGGAAATGGGCACGGCCAAAAAACGGATGCGTAGAAACAGCGTTTTAATACCCTCACACATGAATCCCACATGTAGGACTGTTAAATTGGATGGGATCATTATGATGTCTGAATTCGGGCCGTCAGCTGGCCAACAGCTTGCTCTCTTGGCTACTCTGCACTGGCTCACACATGTGGCTTTCTCAACGAGGCCTCCAAATACGTTCTGTATGCTTAGTGTCAGCGCAACTTAAGTTTCCTGCGTAAGGATGTGGGCAAAGACTTGGCTGGCCTTGTATCTGGCTCCATGTGAAAGCTGGAATGAAGTACAGGCTTCTATTTAGCGACCTATTCATGGCAGCGCTGAAGTTTGGAGTAAACATCTCTAGAATCTGTAATTCCTAAAAAGGCTCCTCTACATTCTCTTTAAGTGTCTCGATGTTTTCTTTTTGAATCCCTGCCTGGAAGCCAAACGTGGCTTCTCTCCAACGAAAAGTTCTTTAAGTTGATCATTCTGGAAGACCTATACAGATATATGTGCACGTGAAAATGAATAATTTTCTACAAATGACTAAAAAGCCTGAAGTTTCATCTCACGGGCCGCGGCTCAGGAAGACGCCTCTTAAATTCAGATACGAGGAAAAAGTGAACAACGGCGCAGTTTGATTTCAATACCATATGCTAAACCTCTCAAGATCAAAGCTGTGAATACTTTGGCGCTGATAAAAGAAAATAATCAAATAATGTCCTTAAAATCCCCCGACTGAAAAGCTTGACCTGCCTCCAGGTCTGAGATTTACAGTCAATACAGTTTTCAGATAAAAGAGAAACGGTGACACTTTGTACGACTTTTCTCACATTGGGAGTGAAGAAAAAAAGGGTTCGAGGTAACAGCTGTGCAGTAAAAGACGTGTGGCCTCATAAGTTAACATTAAATTTGAGTCCATACTGTCTAATCTCTCTCCCCTCTACGGCCTGACTTTTTCCATTCACTTCAACTGTGTCCTTTGGCGAGGGCGAGGGACCGCAGACCTTGGAGATGCCGGCGGGGCCTGCGCTTCGCTCACTGCTGGATTTAATGTCCATATCCTGCCTGAAGCAGCTAAAGACGGAGCCTTTAACTAATTGAGAGCGAAGCGGGTGATGTAATGTGAACTATGGAGAGCGCGGAGGGACTATCAGAGCGGCAGGCCAAAAAATCAATGGCTGGCCGCTCTCCTCCGGCTCTGTGACACCAGTGGCCTCAACACGTCTCAGATAACGTCAACACACGAGAGAGAAAAGGACGAATCTGTGTGTGGAGAAGAAAAATGTCTGAGGACAGATGATTCAAAGTGGTGGTTTATGTGTTTGTGTTACTGTATAAAGATGAAGGGAGCTCAATCTGTCTTGGCCACTTTGTGTCACGGTGCGTTGAGTTCATGGTTAAACTAATCGAACTGCACTCGAAAGAAATTCACTAATAAAATATAATGTTGGCTACTTTTTTTTAGATTAACTGATTAACTGCTTAGACTGTCTGAAACAGTTGTTTGATCAACATCTATCAATTGCTGTGTGTTTGACACCATATTTCCTGTCCAGCTAATGACCTCTAAAACTCTTCCTGCGGCTTCACTCTTCATGAAATACAGACAATGAACAACTTTTAAATCTTATCTCCTTTTTACTCTATTGTTCTGATGAGAATCAGGGTCAGTCCACATATCACTTTCCTGGTGACTAAGGCTGGAATGGTGTTTTATTAAATATCACTTATCTGCTGGTCATGTGTTTCAATGAGGTGTATGAGATCCTATGAAATCAGTGGCACTTAATAAAATCACGTTGCTGAAAAGTGGCCTCATTTTAGCCTTTTAGAATTTGTTGTCAGACTTCAGCGCCCTGGCAAACAGGCTTTTAGTTATCGCCAATCAGACACCACACGGTGGAGTGAAGAACTTCTGGATCGTTCACTTTCTACCATTAGATCATCTAACTGAAATGACATTTTTAAAAAGGCATCTCAGGACTCCCTTACATCCCCTTGCATTTCTTAATTGATGCATTTGCTCTTGTTTTATTGTCTACTTTAAATCTCTTCTACTGTTGTCGTGGCTGTTACTATCTCATCTGTTTGTAATTTTTGCTTTTGGAAATCTTTACTCGCTGACTTTATCAGAATCATGATGAATGTGCTACTACTCTCACCTTTAATATCACAGGTCAGTTCAGTTTCCCCGGGGCCCGACAGTTTCCTACCGCAGTCTTAATGTTGTTTCAATTGCTTTTCCGCCCTGAATAGCTGCAATTTTTTTGGCATGAAAATGACCTGACGCACAGATACTAAATGTCGACTCAATTTCAGTATTGACAGCTGCATTGGCCTCAAAAACCCATTTGAACCTATGGTGGTTTCTTCGCTGTAGGAACAAAAATTTGGAGCATATTTTTTAATTCAAATCACTCCCAGGATATCAGCTCTGAAAGCAGCGGCCTGGAAAACGGGCACAGAAAAGCACAAAACTGCCGTCAGACAGGATAGAAACTCGGGGAGCCATTACCTCGTCTGCATCCGTGGCTGTTAGCTGCATTATCTTGAAGCCATCTCCGACGTTCTCCTCGATGGTCACATCAAGAATATCATTAGGGAAAACAGGTGGGTTGTCATTGACGTCCTGCAGCGTGATCTCCACCTGCAGAGGAAGAATAAACACCACAGTTTCCGTCAGAGTGCTGCCAAACTCGGCCTGCTACAGCTGTTAAAATTGCTGCAGAGGAGAAAAAAAAAACCTCATCCATCTTCTTGGATTTCACATGATGAAGAAGCTGCAGAAGCAAAGGAAAGTTGTGATTCTCTGACTCCAGAGAGGCTTGAGTGGAAGACTGTGAAATGATGAAGTGGAGTCTATTGACTAGAGAGACTGAATTATTGTTTTGTCCAAACATCAATCGTTCATTTAGATCCAACAGTTTACCTTTCAAAGCCAAACTACATATGAATTAAGACCAGAATCTGCAGCGACTGTGCTCAACAGGTGACAAGCAAGTTACCTACTTTTCCTACCTGTTTCCTGTCAGCGAATAATCAATTAAATTTAAACCACATGAACAAGCAAAATTTAATCATAATATATAAAAGTAAGAGTAAGAGTAGCAGCCATCACTGCCTCGACCTTAAATTTCAGATGAATTCATGTTCAAACGTATCTAATTAAAGAGTAATAGATTAGACTAACACATATGGAGAATTGCATTGTGGGTCCCCTCTGTCACCGGAGCTCATGGAAAGTGCACGACATACAAATTGACTTGAGGCTCTTTTCCACAGAGACGTACAGTGAGTGTAACAGGAGAGCAAACGAACTGCAGCGACGGGATTTTCACTTTCATGTCTTAGAAGGCAAAATAAACACACATTACCGTCGACCACAGACCCCCCATGTGGATAAACTCAGTCCCATGTAGTGAGACTTGCTCTGAAAATCTAAATTTAACGCAGCTGCGGCCGCGGCAGGAGTGAAATCTGCGATTAGATCAGTTGTTTATATAAATTATGTGATTTCAAGTGAATCAAAGTGACATTTAACTTTTCCTCATTTGATAAAAGATGTGAGGCCACTGAAGGACCCCCAACGGTTCTCTCACCACATTTGGAGAACCCTCAGTCACCATCCTAGACTGTGGTTAATACACTGCATGGCCAAAAGTATGCGGACAGCCACATGCTTTAGTTTTTCATGGTTTTGGATGGACGCCTCAGTTTCGAATGAGGGAAATCTTAATGCCACACCATCCAGGATTTAAGACAATAGATTGCCAACTTTGTGGCAACAATTTGAGGAAGGCCTTTCCTGTTTCAACATGACATGACTGCACCCAGGCGCAAAGCCAGGTCCATAAAGAAATGGATTTCCCAATTTTACCAGTGTGGAAGAACTTGACTGACCTCGACCCTGTCCAACTACTCTGGGATGAACTGGAACGCTGCAAGTGTTTGGCAGGACACACAAATAAAAAAACAGCTATAAGAGCACTTTAAGAAATTTAAGTGCAATAGTCTGTGCATCAAAACACTTTTTCCTGCCACAGCTCCAACGGGAATCAAACCAACCTGACACAACCAACCAGAGGAGAAGCCGACAGAGACACAGTTACACAAGCCGGGCATGAGGGAAAGTGGAAACCATGGAGACAGTGAGAGTGAGACATTTATGGTTTCAGATGTTCTGTGTCTGGTGTGGCGATATTACATTTCCACTCACATCCCACAACTTAAACTGCGATCCCCTCCGCCTCATCCACTAACCCAAATATGCATTTCAAAGCCAGTAAACACGGCTCGCTTTTGAATCATAACAGACATTTTGCTGCACATTCTCTGTTTATTGCCTCTATAAATATGGAAAAGCCGTGTTTAAATTCTCCAGCGATAGGATCTCCATTAATGTTGACAGTGATTATGGTAATTCTTGTGCCAGGCATCACAAGATGCCCCCCACCTCTCTTTCACAACCCCCCGAAACACACACACACACACACACACATGGATGAAGCTACCCGTTAGCGAGATGAAATAGGAAATGGGAAAAGAACAGTTGTCAAAAGTCGACAATGGGTGCAGCTTTTTTGAAGCAACAAGAGTTTCCCAGCGGGCATTTACAGAGCAGACAATGGGCCTCAAGGCCGTATGACCACCGAGGTGGGGGGTCAGATCCAGTACAGCTGCCTATTCATACCCGGCTATTGACAGGAAAAACAGACGTCACATGTCCCACAAATCTGCTCTGCAACCAACAGTAGCAGGAAACTCTTTGTAACAGCTGCCTCTGGAAAAAAAACTTAGTTCATTAAAGATGACCCAGAACAAAAAACTAGAGGGAGACATGGCTGAAATGGTGTCAGAGTCTCGCTGAATAAAATATGCTCCTCGCTGTTTACTGCTATGACGCCGACTGCAGAGTCTGCACGAGGTCACAATTACAACATCTCATCTCATCAGCGAGCGCTTCATTCATCTGATCCGCCGGTGCCAGGATGAGGACGTTGTCCACTTATTAAACCGACTCCGAATCGGTGTCAGTGTGTCTGCATGAGCGGAGATAATTACAGAAGAACAAGGCAGATTATGTCCTGAGCACCAGCGATGC
Source organism: Holacanthus passer (assembly GCA_025331565.1). Classification (NCBI taxonomy): domain Eukaryota; kingdom Metazoa; phylum Chordata; class Actinopteri; family Pomacanthidae; genus Holacanthus; species Holacanthus passer. The sequence continues at coordinate 326,580 of JAFREQ010000068.1, forward strand.
AGAAGTCGCACAAACAAGCCACAGCGACGGCGGCTCTCGACTCAACTTGCGCCTGAGCCGAGGGACCGGGGCAAAGTCAACAAACAATGAATATTTATTTCCCGCCCTGTGTGTCCCCTTGATGTGTAAATAATGCAAGGCCCACTTCTGAGGAGTGAACTAATTAGGGTAGAAGTGCGGTTTTGAGAAATAATTACGCCTCACACTTCCAGTTTACATTAGCCAGGTCCCCACAGGAATATATCAAAGAGCTTTGGTGAAAAATTCATCGGAGGAAGAGGAAGCAAGGTCAGGAGGGGGAGGAGGAGGGGGGGGGCAGGAAGAGAGGTTTTGTTCCCTCTACCTGTCGGCGGCGGACCCAGACGCCCGGGCCGAGGCAGGTGAAACACATTAGTTTAGAAGGTAAAAGATTGTGTTTCACTCACTACTGTTTCAAGTTGCAGGTGCTGCTAACTGGCTGCCAGGGTTTTATTATTTATGGGGCGGTATAAATGATTCACGCGTCAAGTGGTTCCTGAGCGCTGTCGATTATGAGACCTTAAGTGATGGAATATATTTGTCCAAGAGGTTGGAGGCTGGAGCTCGTTCTCAGCAGTGATAAATTAATCCGGTTGCAAAATTCCCAGAGCTTCTATGATATACGCAGGAGTGACAGGTGGGATAATTTAGATGTCTGAGCTCATGTTATGTAATCTAGTCTCTGTCCTCACTCATAGAATTTAAATTTAAAGCGTCAGGTCAGCCATATTACACATTTTTCCAGTGACCTCTAACAATAAGGAGCCATGCAGATTTTTTTTTTACCATGCACTGAGATTTTCAGATAGCTGAATTTTCTGTGGTGACCCCGATACAAATGGGGGGAATGGAATTTTGTGGTGCTTAAATTATTGGGAAAGATACATATGAAAAATTCAACAGCAACTTGTCTGTCTAGTAAAAATGTCTCATAACAATTCACAGGCCTCGCTGGAACTACTTTCAACCAAAAGGAATAGTACATGAAGTCTGTGGAAGAAGAGGTCTCCAGAGTTACCAGAACACCAAGTGAAATTCCAAGACCAAAACTATCTGTATGGTTTGGGCTAGTTTACAAAATACCGTGTGTCCTTTTGCAGTTTGGATGAACTGAGCCCTTAAAAAACGATCAAAGTGTTGCTGCATCGTTCACTTACATTTTGTAATTCTCACAGTCCACAATTGAGCCATCTTTAAAAAGACTTGCTTGAGGAAGCCAAGCAGACATCAGACATCAAAGTACAGACATTTACCTCAAAAGTAACACAATACACCAAAATAATTCTTCCATCCCACCACAATGTAATATCCAACGTGAGAAGAAGCAGTTCTGGTTACGGCTGAAGGTAAAAGCATCACCTGTGTCCATGAGAGCAAACAACCCTTGCCATTTTCCCAACATCCACAAAGTGGTAGTAGCAGAGGTTTTCAGATGTTTCCCACTTAAATCGTCTCATACTTGCAGTTCTGCCAAGTCGTCTGCAGACAGACAGACGGGGAAAAGTCACTGCAGGAGCAACAGATCTATTATTTGAGCACAATCCCAGGTAGGCTGTGCACATATTTTGTCACTTGCCAACAAGTTATTTTTAATAACCGGTAGAAGTTTTGATTAATTACGTGAGGAAAGGTTAGCATTACAGATGAGTAATACGGTGCGTGCTCGCTCTGCTGAGCACCATGAAAAGGTTAAAACTCACATCATTAGCACAAACATTTCTTCCAAAGCAGACCTCGCTGAAAAAAACTAACCTCCGAGTGCAACTGATGCAACAGTTGGCCTGTAAATGCTGAGCTCATCTGATCGTAAAAACTGGAGCAGGGTGCGCCTCCTGCAGGAAATAATCATTTCAAAATGATTGAATGGCTGATTAGATGCTGTTGACGAGTCGGGGTCAAGGGTCGGGGGAAGCACCGACTTCCAGCTCTCATTATACTTGGCCTCAGCGATTGAACGATTCCACTTTGTATCATCCATTTTTTACTGATGACAAAAAACTGGGATCACAGAGCAATTCCAAAAGTAACACTTCATCATAGAGCCAGAGCCAGAATCATATGCTGTTAAAAGAAATTACTCAGGCTTTGGCGCAGTATAAACAGCTAAATGGCACAAAGGAATTTTTGCAATGCAATAAAAGAGAGTCAACACTAAAAGCCTTTGAAATGTGCTGATTCTTTGACTTATGATAAATAAATAACCAAAACTAATCCAATCTGAGGTATAATGCACTGTTTGTTTACAATGACATGATGGTTATCTAAGGTTACATTAGCCTGATGCCTTCGCCAGGCCTCGTGTAACGTGAGGACGGTGCTTTGAGACGAGTCGGAGGCTGGTACAGCTTGGGCTGGTTAGCAGAGTATTCCAACAGAAGCAGAAAAATACAAAGGCTCCACTCGCTGTGCTTCTCAAAATGAGCAGGAGAGTCATCACTGACCCTTCTCATATTCAGACAGAGAGGTTACATCCCTTCCAACCGCTGACTGCGAAACCTTCGAAGAACCGCACCCAGGCAGGTCAGCGAGGACGTCCTCACTTATTCCCACAGCTGCTTCAACAAAGAATTAAACTCCTGGGAGCTTCAAACAAACTCCCTGCACACTGGAAAAAAAATCCTACTTTCCCCAAAGTCCCTGCTCCATTTAAGAGCCACTGTATTGTATGGAGGAATCTGTCATCCTCTCAACTTTTAAAATGGATTACCGACCGTCTAGAAGAAGACCAGGCCCGCGTCTGTGTTTGCCTTTTGCTTAATCTGAAAACCGTACGTCCTGATCCAGCAACATCTGATGAATGCCCTGCTGTGGAAGAGAAATTGTAGAAGTGGGACCTGCCTGATAAAATGCCACATTGACCCTAATTCATTTCCTACAACTCCAGAGATATGCAGACAAAGGCCATCATTATTTCACTTCATCTTCACTTCCTTTACCTCTCCTTGTGCTTGTTTCAACTGTTTAGATGGAACGTCACAGACTCTTTGCTCCAGATTTATGGCGAGCTTAAGAACACGCCGGCTCTGTGGGTCAAGGACGCAGGTAGAAGTGCCATCTTGGCTCTGTCTTATAACAACAAAAGGAAACACAGCTAAATAATTAAGGCAAGGTCAAACTGATCTCTTCCGTACGGCTTCTTTAACACGTGTGCAATGCTCGATCTGTCAAACAAATGCCTGCAGAGTAATTCATCTTCCAACCGCAGCCATCAGGCTCGGCAAAGTGCAAGCGCGCTCCGGAGACAGGAATCTGAGCGTGCCGGAGATGGGAATGTGCCCAGGAAAAAGCAGACAAAGCTGGACGCCGGCCAAACCTCAGCGCGCTGTGCGAGAGAGAAGTCAGGATACGATCATATCTCCCTGAAGTCCCCCCAAAATACACTGCAGTCCCATGGAAAGAGGGAAAAAAATGAGCAAGAGTGAGTAAGAGAAAGAGACAGACAAAACAAAACAAAGCAGGAGAGTCTGCAAACAATCACAGAGCACCTTGGCCTTATGTAACCAACAAGGGGAGAGAGAGGAGAGACAATGTCGGACAAGTGGTTTTAATAAAGGGGATCACTGTCCTCTCGGCGGACCACTTCACCAACTGTTAAAAGATTGTTTGTCTACAGCAGGCCCCTTCAAGCCCTGCAGACCCTTGCCAAGCGAGGTTCCCTCTGAGCATTTCTGGTGGGACATGTAATCCAACAGAGCGAATAACCCACCGGGTCATCTGGACCCGCGTATTGTTTCACAGAGGCTCGTCGACATCTCTGCACACAGGAGAGTGGAAACAAACCGTGATGGATTGCCCTTTTTAATGGTCCTGTATCCGGCCGTGAGTGGTGCAAACCCAGGTTCTTCTTCACTATACACGGCCATAACTCTTTCCCTATTATTCCTACCTGGGAGAATTCGATGGAAAGTTTAATTAGACCTTGTGCAAGATCAGAGCGGAGCTAATGGAGGCGAGACCAGTTTTAGCTCTCCTTGAAGCTGGAGCACAATCCAAGGCCATCATGGAAATTGCCGCAGCCTATTAAATGCAGCGCGTTGAGTATCCCCGGATTAAAAGGTTAGAAGAACATCAAAACAAGCATTTTCTCCTTCGTGCGAGATGAAAGGTAAAAAACAAAATAATTAGCCTATTTGTGAAAAAGTATGCTTTGAAGAGGTAAGGAAAGAAATGGATTTTCTTTTTATCAGTTGTCTGTCTGTTTTTAAGGGCTTCTTAAAAAATAGATGGAGACCATAACTGGAATCAGCTGTCTATCGGCATCCACGTCGGTGCCACTGACTCTGCGTGAGTCTACGGCCTTATCACGCCGCTCTCTCCACAATTACCTCCAATTACGCCACTCAAACCACACAGACCATGGAAAAGAGAGAAACTGAGAAACACAGCACTTTGTAACTGCTCAGAAAAACCCTGAAAATAGATGAAAAACACCAAGATTTTCTGATTTTGAACAACGTCTGGTACCAAAAACTTACACATTCAAGCTGACATAATCAACATTCATTATGGAAAGCAATAAAGTCTAATTACCCATGTATTATACCATTAAATTATTTGACATGAGTATCACCATTTTGGAGACTTCGTCCAATTTCAGATGGAAACATTAGAGTTTTTCTGCTTCCGATGTTTGGAGTTCTCACAAAAACATTCAACATAAGATAAGTTCATTTGCAGTTTTCAGATAACGGCGTCAACTTTTCAAGAGCTGCCTCGTGTTAAACTTGATGGCGACGCATTTTTACAAAGGATAAGAGGTAAGAGGATGTTTTCCAGCCCGCAGAGGAGCATGTAATCCTTCAACTGATACGAATGGAAGGAAAATCCCCAAAATTGGAGATACAAGCTTCAGCTTTCATCCGACAGCTGCAATATAACACGTTGCTGCAGTGTAAACTCTCCAAGAGTATAATGAAGTAGTCGGAGTCAGCGCCACCTGGACCACTTACAACACTGAAAATATAGCTTACAGGTCAATAAATCATTAATTTACCGCACTGAAAGGGACCGTTCTTCATCATACCTGCTCGTACTGTTGATACACGAGTATATTTCACTGCTAGATCTGACTTATAACGGGGTATTTTTCCATTGTGGTATAGCTACGTACTTAAATAAGAAGACTTTTTCAACCACTGGTTGTTTCCAAAAAAGTAATATTACTGTATTTGTCTGAAGCAAGTTTGATTTGATTTGTCTGCAACAATCAAAGATATATGTACGACGGGGAGATGGCTCCAAATAGCCCAGTTTGTAATGTCAGCGGGATTTTAACAGATAAAGACTAAATCTAAGTGATATACAGTAGATATCAGGCATCTTTCTCTAAAGCCAAAGCTGGTTTCCAGGACTTCTGGAAGGCCTGCGAGAGGCTTTACAGACTATTATGGCATACATTTCATAGTTGCTGTCAACCAGTGATAAATGCAGGAGATTTACAGAAGCTGAGGGGACGAAAAAGGCATTAAGGTGGAGTGAGTCATTCTAATCTAATAGACTTTTTGTCAAACTCAGTGAATATCTCCTCACGGTCTGCGAGCTGTCCGTTCTGTGTGTGCACTTCAAACAAACCTGGTGTTTGTACACAGTCCTGTAAACAGGAAACAAACAAAGTGTCTCAGACCAACAGGTGGCGTTAGTGCTCACAGGACATACTAACAACATGTTAACATCGATGAGGCTTTCCAATGCTGGAGACCTCTGAAATGCCTGACGATGGATGTGGATTTCCATCACGTCCATGTATTCAGTGGTTGCAACTTCTGAAGATGCACAGAAAGGAGGGGTGTGTTTGTTTGGGTGTTGAGTTCAAATATCAATATTTTTTTTTTCTCCAGAATGACTCACTCAGCCTTTTGTGAAGGATCTCTGTCTGGATTTGACCTAATTATTATTACTGCAATATGATTTGACATAGAAATCTAGTTTACAAAATCAGCCTGCTGTGGTGATGTTTGGGTCTGATTTTATCATCAATTTCTTAAATCTGGTTTCCATCATATTATAGATAGCATCAAAGGAAACGTTGTTAGACTCGTCCCCATCTTCTTGCTTGTTGGTGACAGGGTTAGGGTTTGTAATCTGTCTCCATTTATGTTTTAGCATGTGAGAAAAAAAACCCCAAAATGCTTTTCAGGGTAGTATATTTACACATTATTAAGAAAGAATGTGCTGCAAATCACGAAAGAATGCCATGTTTCCATCCACGTCATAAAAAAAAAAAAAAAAAAATCAGTTTTGCATTTAACTGTTGAACTAGAGTTCAACTGGCAGAGCTGTGAGAGAGAAATGGTGAGAATTGAAAAAAGATGATATTTAACTGCTGTTTACTTCATTTAAACAGGCATGAGTGGAGGAGTGGAGGACACCGAGTCAGGAATGTACGTCCATGTGTGTGTGATGTGTGTGTGTGTGTGTGTGTGTGTGTGAGGGTTGGTGTAGAAACCAGTGTTAATCTGAAACAGGACTGGGTTTGTTGTGTGAAAAGCTCCAGGAACCCCCTGCAGCCCCTGTTTATATGAAAGACCCCTGCAAACATTAAGGTTGGGAGGAGGAACAGAGTGGGGGTGGGTGGAGTGTTTGTGGGGGGGGTGGCGGTGGTGATGAGGGGGTCATGCAGTAGCCGAACTTGTGGCTGACCTGTGCTCCTGACTGCCACCCAAAGCTTCTGCTGATCAGGCTAAAAATAACACAGTAGCTTCACTGATAACTCGGAACGATGGAGAGATTCCAGGTTGATGCATTTCCTGTGGCACCATCATGTTTCACCAATTCACTCCAAAGATGAAAATGGACAATTCTGAGAGCACTTAAAGAAATAGTTCGCCATTTTGGGAAATTGCCTTTTCACACTCTTACTGAAATTTAGATGAGATAGATGTTTGTTAGCTGCAGAGTGTGGAGCAGTTGTCTTAGTAAAAACTGGAAACACAAACGGAAATGTGAAAACGACAATTTGGGGTTTTAAGTGTTGTAACTATGTCCAGAGCAACAACAGTTTATACATCCACCTACTGCTTTTTTCATGGCACATTTACAGTACGGTTTGACATCACGTCACTCATCAGCTACAGCAGGCGGCTGTTTTATGCAACAAAAAAAAAGTTCAGATAAACCCAACATACATGACCTGCTGCTTGACTGCTTGATTAATCCAGTTTTACAGCGATTGGCCTGATCAAACTCAAGAAATACTCCTTCACACCAACTTTTTTTTTTTTTTTTTTTTTTTTTTTTGCTTCACCATCATGAAAGCTCTCGTTCTTTCTGGCGCACCATACATCTGCCGCGGTCATTTTGGCCTCAGCAGGAACCAGCTTGGCAAGAAAGTCTGATCTGAAGACATTCTGAGGGGCACAAGAAAAAAAAAAAAAAAAAAAATGACGGAGAAATGTTGATGAATTTAACATGAGGTGGCGTAAAAAAAAAGACTTCTGCCAAATAACTTGACAATGAGGGACAGTTTCCCCCTGCTGAGGCCATTCATGGAAACAGACTGGAGGGCCTTGTGATAGCTCTGCCTCCCTTTTCTCTTTTCTCACACACAAATGGATGAAAATGCAAACTGTGCACCAATCACACGGTGGCTATGACATGCTCATTCATACATGCGCGACGGTAAAAAAAACGCCCCTCCCCCGGTCACACATACCTCCAATCGTACTTCCACCCTACAAGGAGGCCTTCACGTTTAACTCTCTCTTATTATCATGAAGATGGGACCTTTGGAAGTACCATCCATCTTAATTAACAAGCCATTTGTATGCACTTCAGCCCCCAAGACAAAATAGCATGGGAAGAAATCCTGTGGCCAAAGACGAATTCTCGGGCTCTAAGACATCATTAGCGGATTAAAAAAGACTTCAATGGCCTTCCCATGTTGCCTGCACATTTCATTATCTCCCACTGTTCATGGCACTTCCCAGCGTCGTCCTTTGCATTTAACGGATCCAAAACTTTCTCCACGGAGCGAGAGCCTCGCTTCCCATTCCTTTAGAGTTCCACATAATTTGAGGCGCTCTCTTCATGATTTACGGCCCGGTTGTAACATCAATGCCTCACTGTCTGTAATGCAAAAGCGGCTGACGTATAGCATGCAATTCTGCGGCCACTGAAATGAGTGAATATAGTTTCTGCCTTCAGACGTCAAGCACGAACAAACAAATGTCAGCTTCAATATGATCTGTTTTCTCTCACCAGTCCCACGGCCGAACGGCCCGCAATAAGAAGAGCTGTTGAAAGATCACTATTTTAAAGTGGCTCTGTTTTTGGCAGATTTCTGGCTTCTTTCGAAATGGTCACTTTGCCGGGTGGTGTGTCGGTGTGTGTGTGTGAGTGCATGGGGGTCTTCCCATAGGGCCTGTGTCTGCAAAACAAAGAGGAAATGTTTCAAAAAACAGCCTTATGGGTAATTCGCCTTCACAGCCATCGCTTTTTTTCTCTTTGTCCAGCGGCACGCTTGAACGCAGCTGAATAGCCGAGAGACAATTCGTCTCAATTCCCCTTTCAGGAAACCTACAGAGACTATTAATTGTCAACTCATAAAGGCCCCATAGACGCCCCATGAGAGAGGAAGCAGCTCATACTCTAAGACTTTTTTTCTCACTCTCCTCCTTCTTTCTCTGTCTCTACTATCATCCATAACACCTTTAGGTTTTCTCCAGGGTTTAAAGGGTCAGCGCGCGAGGTCAGAAGGTGATGATTAATTCCTTGGAGCAGTTGCATTGTGGGAGCCCTTGGTTACTCCGGGGTCAAAACCTCAGTTTAGCACAAGGGTGTCATTTGTTAGTTGACCTTTCCTGCAGCTCCGACATGTATTTTGTGGCTCAGGAGAGGAAGAGAAGAAGAAAAGGACGACTTCTGTACTTCATTTCTATCACTTCTTGTTTAAATAAATCCTCCAGACTTTTGCCAATAAAAAAAGAGACAGGCCGCCCAGACAACAAGACTTGTGGGCATTTGGGAATTTGACAGAAAGAAATACTCAGACAACAAAAGACCAGTGCTGTCCTTCTCCTCTCCTGACTGGGGAAGTGAAACCAGCAATCAGCAAACTCTCAAACAAAGGGCTTCTTAAAATGGTGAACACCAAAGTCCGACAAAGTTGGTGTTTACTAGCCAGGAAATTGTTTAGTCTAGCGGCAAAAGCAACAACATAAAAAAAAAAAAAAAAAAAAATCAAAAGTCATTATCAATATCTGTGGCAAACAATGCAGGGATGAAACATAGGCAGTGTAACCCAAACTCACTCCACACCCAAGCAAACACACAAACAGAGCCCTGACAAGTGACATATTAATTCAACATTTACACAACATGTTAAACAACGGGTCCAGGGAACGGCGCATTATGTCCGGAACCCAAATCTTTATGAGTTATGTTTAGACTGAACAGTTTGGGATAACACAAATACACAAATTTCTAGTTGGAAAACAAGCAAAGGGGCAAGATCTCATCCCGAGCGTGTACACTGTTAGAAAATCAGACCTGCCTTTATTTTCCTGTTTGTGTTTGGGACCATTTTAACGGGATGTCAACGACGAGACCTCGTAACGAAAACAATATTTTGCCCACGAACAGTCGCTTCATGACTTTTTGCGGCTTCAAGAAAAAACATCCGTACGGCCGCAAACCGTGCCAGTATCACTACCATACGACCGCTCGTGAAGTCAAAAAATCAAAACACTGGTTTGATGGTTTGCACGTCATCCAGGACACGAGGGGGGAAAAAGCTTTGGATGTCTGAGCTGGAGGACGTCTGGCCGCCGTCAGTCAGTGCAGAGAAGAGGATTTAAGAAGGGCTGCGCTGGGGTAAAAGGGCTTACAGTGTCACATATGATCTAGTCAGCGACAGGAACAGTCACCACCTCTACCTCCAACCGTCCAACACCCCCCCACCGCCACAGCCCGGTATGCATGGACGAAACCAACCACTTGGCACGACGGGTCAGAGAGAGAAGGGGGGGATGAGGGCAGCAATTGAGAGACCAGAAAAAGACAAGTGAGGCCCTAAAGTCAATTGGGCCTCTTGTCTCTCCTCTCTGCTCCTTTTCTTTCCTCACTCTCCCCTCCTCTTATCCTCCCCCTCTTTTTGTTGTGACCCCCCCCCTCCACACTTTGTTTGAGCTCCTCTCTCAGCTGTCCCACTGCTTTTGTTCTACAATGTTAAGACTGATATGTCGGGCTGATAATGACCTTTCACTAAACACCAGATATCAGTCGTCCAAAGCTGATATGACGCACGTCCTATGATGATGTTTGGAAAATTACATCAACTCTCCTCAGTCTCAGTGTTACTGCTACTGTTGAAATGTCTGTTAACTAAATAATTTACAGTTTAAAAATCTTATGAACTGTCTGGATCTTTACAGGTGACTTAATGCACCTACTTCCATGCCAGTCGCTCTATGAGGCTGTAGTTGATAATGATGATGATGATGATGATGATGCTAATATGCTGATGTGCATCAGGTATAATCTTTACCATGTTCACCATCTTAGTTTAGCAGTTGCATGCAAACATTGGTTTGTTACAGCTCAACACAAAATACAGCTGAAGCTGCTGGGGAAGCAGGTATTTGCTCATAAACCAAAGTATTGGACAGATTGAAAATTCATCCTATTGGGGACTGTAACCAAATCCATTAAATCGTTGACTTAATAGTTGAGATATTTCACTGAAAACCCAATATTTCATCCACATGGTGATGCAATGGGAAAAGTCAGTGGACCATCAAAGTCAGTCGGGTTTATTCCTCTGGGGACCATGAATCCTTGTACCGAATTTCATGGCAATCCATCAAATAGCATGTTGGGATAAAGTGGTTGACGATGCCATCCCTACAGCCACAGCTAGCGTGGCAAAAACCCAACCAATGGATCCACCACGTCTTTTTAAACAAACCTTCCTGCCTTCGATCAAACAGACTCGTTTATTCATTAGATTGATCCTTCGTTGTCTTACATCCTGCACATCCTGTTTAAACAGGAACAGATAGCAAGAGCAGAGCTGCACGACGGTTTGGACGCTGTTTCAGATGCTTGACAAAAAAGTACTGTACATTCTTGAGGAATCCCTAAATAGAGCAGATAATTAAAGACTGCAGCAAAAAAATGTCTGCTGTTATCAGTAATATCAGCCTTCAATATCCACTGTCAGTCAAAGTCGCGTCCGTCTCCAGTCCACATGCTCATCCTCTCGTCTCGCCCGCTCTCGCTCTTAATTCCTGTTTCTATTTTTCCACTGCACTCCACAGCTCCTCTTTCATTTGAGATTCCTCTGACATGGAGCTCAGATTTCAAGTAAATCCGGCTCCGGGCCACCGCTGTTTCTTCCTACCTGTTTAAACAATAGCCCGGGAGTTAAGAAAAATAATGAGATATCTCTAACAAAATAAAAGCTACTGTATGTCTTTCAAGTTTAACACACCAGACTGTCACACAACGGGAGGTTTTATTTTCCATTACAGTGATATAATTTCCATCTGACATGAAGCTCGGTCCGTCGGTGAACCGTTTCACTCTCATCTTTCTACCCGGGGAAGTGTTTTGCTGAGCAGACATTCAAGTCGTCTGCCTTCTGCTCCAACAACATCCACACCTGGGAGCTGCTCAGCGGAGGCTCAGCCGTCTACTGTCGGCAACCAGGAGCTTGATTCAAGCGGTTGTGGCTTCAATGCGTGGGTAAGTGCCGCTCTCAAGGGCGTCTACATGTTGACACTCTTCTCATTCAGGTTTCTTCTCCCCATGTTTTTCCAGCCTCAGACAGAGAGCTGCGCCAGTTGCCTTAATATTGTTAGTGGATTAGTTAAAATACCTAAAATAGTAAAGTGTGTTAGTGTTAAATTAGAAGTAAGTGAATAAGCCCTTGTTGTTTTTTTCCCGTCTCTTCACTCTGAAAATGATTTTATATACTTGCAAAAAAAACATCACACAACATGTGAACATCAAGGCTGATTTGAACTTTGGATATTCATAAGAGTGTTAATTCTCCTTTCTCCACTTTACCTTTTCACAGTTCTTCAGTCTAACATTACTTATCCAGCCTGAAATGGTTCTTTGTCTCTATCCATAAAGCTTTAAATCAAGGACAAAAAAAAATATACTCCTGAGGAATGTTTTCATAGTTAAGACTCCTAACTGCCTTTCAGAGCGAGTCTTTTCGAACCCTTCAGCTCCCTGCATGTCTCCACATTGTCTAGGAATGCCTTTGCATAGCACGGTAGCCCTAAGACTTTGGTAGGCCAAAAAAATCTCTCCAGGCCAGATGGTTTGGCCGGACAGTCCACGGAGGAAACACTGAACTTGGAGCTCTTTCAGTTACGCTCCGAGCTCCTCTGTAATACCGTGATTCAAACTCATTGGGCTGCGTGATGTTTAATTGAACCACAAGCTGTTAATCCAAGGAAAGAAAATCAACTAATCCAGATTAAGGTCAGCCAGACGGGGAATGGACTTGTCAAAAGCGCTGCCTGGTCTGCTGGGCGCCTTTAAGGATCGGGCTCATTACTAGAAAGCCAAACATGCTCACGTGAAGCAAACGGCAAACAGACCGGAGCGGTTTTTGTCGTTGAGAAGATTTTGACATAATCTCTCGCGAATGACACAACAATTGTTTGTTTGTTTTCTGCTAAACTCGGGATCTGAATCCGGAAAAGATCAGTGTGAGAAGTGTGTGAATGGACTGACCCATGAACGGAATAAGAGAGCTGAGGAGCAGACAGAGGTTATTTGATAGCACATGACGGTTTCATTGCTAAAACGCTGCAACTAATTCACTCTCTTATCTTTTTCTAAACAGGAAAACACACTTTCTCACTCACTGCTTTCTCAGACAAACACACTCATCCAACCTTTATCTGCATTTCACCATCTCTCTTTCACCATCCCTCTTATCTTCCTTCGCCGAGGGGATGACCGGGTCAACAACATATCTTTATGAACGCAGCGTTGACAGGCTAAATTCGCAAATAGTTCTCTGTTGCTCTGGTGACGATTCCATTCTCAGAGGAAACTGCAAGATTATGTCATTTTTTTTGTTCATCACGTCAATGGAGCAGCGGGACGTTTGCTCGGATGCACAATGTTCACTGAATAAAGTGTGAGAAAGTATAAAAAAGTGAATGCATTAATGCAGCCAGGACATTTTTCAACACTTAAAGGTGGAGAATTGTCTTCAAAAAATGAAAAAAAAAAATCCACAAAATGGGATAAAGGTGAAGATCAATCATCAGTAACACTTGAGTCGCCCTATTTAATGGTCCCAGTCTCCCAACCCCTGATTTGTATTATTATGATGGAGCCCGACTGAGCCACTAAGAACGGGACATTTTTCACTTACAATGGACAATAAAAGTCCTTCACACATTTGCTATCAATCACAAATCAATATTTTATTGTCATATTACTAGTTTTATTTTGTTTCACTGCTTCATGTCATGTTGATGTTCAAGATATTCAAATATACAAATCAACTTGACTTTGGCAAGAAAGTTCATTCCTGACCTTTGAAACTCAATGTCCACTTACTGGCTTTTTCAGGATCTTTCAGCTGTATCTCATGCTCTTCATCAATGAACAGAATTGGCTTTGCATTCATGGACCTCGCGATGTTTCTGTCTGCTTCAAATCCAATTGTGACATTGCAGTTTCCTTATTGTGGTGAATTACTGGCTTGTACGCAACATTTCTGTGGGGATGAAGTGACTGCACCAAAGATTGATTAATGTTCATGTTATTAATGAATGAACTTGGTTTAGTGGATCAGCGTGTCAGTCTGAATCACTGTGGTCCATTGTAGCTCAGTAATTAGGGGATATCATGCACGCTGCCAGGTTTATGAACGTCCCGTGGCGCTGTGAGCAGATTTGGATTAATCTCTTGAACAATGACAAACGGCATCAAGTGCTGCACTTTAATTCTTTTGCCGGTTGGTCCCCTCCGGTATGCAGTAATATCCACAGAATGTAGTGGAGTGTAGTGGAGGTAAAGACGGATCCTGGACCAAAGATTTTTACAGTTTTTTTTTTTTTTTTGATTCATAACACAATAAAAATTTAACGACAAGCTACAACCATTCGCCAAATTATTTATTTAGCTGGGACATCGCTGCATGTTTTCACATCTCTCTCAGATAATAACTTTAAGGCTTTAAGTCACGTCAACAGATGGAACTACTGCCGGATAATTTACAGTTGAGGACGGTCAAACGTTGTTCCAGAGGCGGACGTGGTTAATGCATCCCACACTGTGTCCCACACTGCACCGCTGAGTGATTTCAGGTGGGACCGGACACTAACATTTATCCACAGTGTCTTTCCTGGTGCAGCAGCGACGAGGAGGGAAAAAAGGACTAAAATTTGATGAAGCAGCTGTGTTTGGGGAAGGAAGCTATTTATCAAAAAACGGGGAGAGATAAATGCTGCCCTCTCCGCGCTAACTCTGTGTGTGTCGTCTCATCCGCGACCTCGTCCACGACTGTTCTCAGAAATCCATCACGGCCTCAAAGACAGACGCTCGGAGGCCTCTGCAATTAGTGCGTCAACAGCTGGGGAGACCATTAGACACTCCTGGGTGTTTGCTTCATCTCCTTTGTTTGGAAAAGGCTGAACAGCACGGACAAATACGGGGACGCTAATGAATGGCGTCTGTCACCGTGAGAGGGGACGGCGGGGAAAGTTTTTGCGGGCATGAATTTTGGGGTAAAAATGTCAGGAAAGGAGGCTGAGGTGACTTAAAGAAACATGGAGAGCAGTTTGGAAAATGTTATTAAGATGTGTAATTTTTGCAGATGTTCATTATATGTTGGCCCGGGTTAAGAAAATAAGTGGTATTACAGTTTTGCCATTTGTCTTTGGTGAATAGATCATTGGCCGAATCCTTCGCTATGAGCTATTCGAGGCCGCTGTAGTGGATGAGAGGCAATCAAACCCAAATGTAATGTTGGCCTGATGAATACTTTGCTTTCAGGCTCGCTTCGGATAATTTAAAGCCCCGAATGGGTCGCGTCACTGTGTGTGTGGCCGCGTACAGCACTTCTGAGCCCAGTTGTCTGCGTCAGGACCGAATTCCCATCGCTGACATTCATTTACATCCACGCAGACCACAGGTAGGATCCGAGCTGGCGGAGATGGTGAAATAGTGAGAGTGTGGGAGTCTAAGAACTGTCCACCTTATCTTAAAGCATTAAGATAACCCAGAAGTGAATCACTCAACATGGTCTAAACCTAATCTAAGCCGCGGCTGACGTATTCTGCATTATCTCACCTACGCTCGCACACCGGCGCGCACACACACTCAGACACACACACACACACGCGCGTATAAAAACAAACAGAGATTACAGATGCCATTTATCCTCCGTAAGTCAAACCGAGGGCAGAGTAAAGTGTATGAACAGATGATAAAAACCTTTACCCCAAATACCCTAAATGTGGTTAAGTCTGCTTTTAGGAGATACAGAGAGAGATGAGATACAGAGTGTTTGCTTCCAACAGAGTGACAGTGATCATTTTTTCCCTCTTTTCTTGGACAGAGTTCAACAAAGGTTGTTAATGTGATCCATCCAAAAAGGAGTGCACTCCTTCACTCCCGCAGACTCCCCTCGATGTTGTTATTGGCAAACGTGCTGGAGCTGGCAACCAAAAAGAGTGATGCTATTTTCTGTTAAACACTCTCCTCTTTTTTATTTTTTTTGTGTGTCTGGTCTCTTTTCTCATCTATTCCTGAAATGTTATACAGTAAATATGTTGATGCTTTGGTCAAGTGTGGGCTAGAAATCGAAGGCCTGTAATCAGTTTTCCAAACCTCTCTCCGCCTTTGCCTGGCCCGGGCTGTGATGACATTGTCCAAAGTTGGTTCATGCTTAAGTATGAAACATCATGGACGTCCAAATCCATGTTGCTGTATCATGAACAGGCCTGTGTTCTGTAAAGATTAAATATAAAGCAGCATAAATGCGGAGTATAAAAATTAACTTTCCCTCCCAACGTGATCAAGATCTATTCGCTGTAAAATTTCAGGCCACTCATTCCACAAGTGTAACACAAGCGTATTTTTTCTGCCCATAACCTACGACATGAAAACGAATGGGATAATTAAACCACTATTGACACTAATTAAACGTTCTCCAACATCCAGATTTAGAAGATAAACAGAGCTGAGCCAGATTTAGTTCAAACTGTAATCGACTGCGGCCATCGTGTCTGTAAATCAGCTTTACAACCAGTTTGTGGGATTTACTACCAAACCAGTGCTGCAAGCTATATGTTCACAGAAGACAAACTATATGTGTGAGGATTAACAGGAGAGAAAGGTTTAATGCGGCAATGAAGTTTTTTAGAAAATATTTGAAATTCATGACAACAGCTGGATGAATTATCAATCAGAGGAATGTTTATAATGGAGAAAATAACCCACTAACTCATCCGTTTACTGTGATGTCAAGAGTAATTTAGTCAGAGGAAATGTGACAGTTTTCAAATGTCATCTTTCTCCATTTCAGTACAAGATGCTTCAAAGGGAAGAAAAGCTTTTAGCAGACCACTTTTACAAATTACTTGGAAGAAGTCGACGTGGAAAAAAATATGCTTCTGACTCAAGTAAGGAAGATCTGAGATGGCACCAAGAGTTTCCAAGTCAAACTCTGCAGCACTTCTGCAATAGGAATAAAAAGCACAGGAAAAAAAAAAAAAAAAAGATCCTGACAAAGAGCAGCTGGGGCTGAAACTCCACTAAATAACCGGGACGCAGATATGTGTTCTCTCTTTTTAATGTCTTCTGTATCAAGAACTCGTGTACACCGACCCCTTACAATGCTCTTTGCTTCTAAATGAGGAACAATCCGGACAAACAAACATTCCCCGAGTCACAATGCGATGGAAACAATACCCAGTGGCACCGCTCGGCGTCAAACCACTTCAGGCCACATCTGACCGAGGCGACACGAGGCTGAAGGAGGTCGTAAAGTTAAGTCAGCGAGAAGAAGGGAAGGAACGAAACACAAGGGTGGGGATTGTTGGAATTCTCGCAGCGCAGCCAGCGCGGCTTCCTGTTATTTGTTTTGTAGTAAATGCTGACTCTCGGGGGGATATGACCGACCGTGCTGCTGGACACAAGTCGCCGTCTGTCTCTGACCGCTGTGTGTGTGTGTGTGTGTGTGTGTGTGTGTGTGTGTGTGTGTGCACGGGTGAGTGTTTGTGTGTCTATATATATGTGGATTTTTCATGTCTGCACTCATTTTATGTTTTTTTGTTGTGTTTCTCAGTGTTGCTTTTCACAATTTAGGTCAACTTAGATACAGTAAACACATCATGTATCTAACTCTCACTGAGACAATAACAACACACAGACAGAAGAAGTAATCATGATACTGTAGCCTGAATACGGAGAATAAATGTAATAGAAATTTTCTGAATAGTTGATGGGCTTCAACTCATTTCGAGGTTAAGACTGCAGGTGAGATGTTCAGACCAACTTAATGTAAATCCTAGTGTTAGACTTAAAACCAAAACTACATAACCACACCTACAGCTCCGACTGACCGTGAAAGCTGTGGACTGATCCAAAAACACCTGTTTGGATCCTTCCACAGGTAAAAAGGTTGATTGGTAACAGGTGATAGGATCATGATTGGGTATGAAAGGTTCATCCTGGAAAGACTCAGTCGTTCACAAGCGAGGATGGAGAGAGGTTCAACACTTTGTGAACACATGATTGGATAAAGGAGATTAATACATGGACTCAGAAACACTTTGTAAAGCTGTTGTCAGTAAACACAGTTTGTTTGTAAACGACTGCATCCTGTTTTTGTTTATGTTTTAGTCCCAACCTTTCCTAGAATCAGGTTTCTGATGAGTGAAGCCCTGACTAGAGACAGCTGCAACATTTCTAACACCCTCACAATACAGAAGTGTCGGATGAAACATAGACAGCAGTCAGATAAACAACTGCTAAATATTCAGCTCACCTGGGAGAGAAGCAAACTCTGTAAACTCTGTCAACATTTCCAAAATTTCAAACTTGGAGTCTTAGGCTGGTCCCCATTGCAACCAAACTGGTACCAGAGGTGGAAACAGAACTGAGCTGACAGACAAAATGTACAAAGACTGAAAAAAACATCAGCTATGGCAACATACTGCGTGACGTTCTGAAGTTTTAATGGAGGATGGCAACATTTGTTTGTTGTTGTTGCGCATTATCTAAAGACCAATGTGCCCTTCTTCTCTTTCTTGCTGCTGAGGTCTCAGTTGGAGACACGCGATGAGAAAATATTTCCTTCCCTTCAACAGAAGCCATTTACTGGCATTTATTATTCTGTAAAAACAAAAACAACTTTCACAGAAAAAAAAGAGAAAAAGATTGGAAAAAAATATTGGATGAGAGTAAACAAACCTCAGTGTTAGAATCAGAACACATTCGTATTGTAAGAATGCGACAACAATAGTTTCAATATGAAGACACTCACTGTGCCCTGCGAAATAACTGGTAACATGTAGAAAAAAGAGAAGCAAACCTTCAATTGAATCCACGCAGATCCATATTCTTGTGTGTATGTGGCTGTATGAGTCAGCATATCAGCAGATGATCTGACTCAACTGACTCAACACCATAAAAACATCGGAGTCAAACAAATGTGCTCCATGGAAAGCTAATGGGCCGAGACCTTTCCTCGCCTCATTATCTGGTTCTGCTCCTTCTCAGCAAAATATGAGAGTAAGGGGGAGAAGGATTTGAAAGAAAGATGGACAGAAAGTAAAAAAACAGAGAGACTGAAAAGGATAAAAATCAAAGAAGAGGAGGACGGAGGAGAGCGACGGAGAAAAAATAAATAGCAAGAGAAAGATGGACACAAGACAAGCTGAGAGAAAAACCACAGAAAAGAAATAAACTGGAACATAAAGAGATAAAGAATTAAGAAAAGTGACAAAGAAAGAAAGAGGAGGAAAAATAAGACAAAGCGCTGCAGTGAGAAGGAGCCGTGGAGGACTGACCAGACTCCGCGGCGTGAGTTTTATTGTCTAACTACTTAATTGTAAATAACAGGCCTCGGCGATGTGAACGACCATTCATTCGCCCAGACAGAGTGATTAATCCATGCTGGGCTCTGGGAGAGTGGGCAATGTGTGTGTGAAAGAGGGAGAGAGAAAGAGAAGGCTCTTTCTTTTGCTTTCTTGTCTCTATCTCACTACCCTGCAGGTCCTAATTGGTTAATTTCATAAACTCCTCAAAGGGGCGCTCTCCGCCGCCCGCCCTCCCTCCCTTTGATTGAAAAACCCGGTTTAGCATCGCTACCTGCAGCTCCTCTGCTCTTTGTTGCAGAGGGGGTGAGAGTCAGACTGCGACCGTGGGGGTTCCCTCACAGCGAAATGCAGCGGGGAGATAATGGGCACAACGTTCGGGCCAGACGGGGAGGAGGTGGAAGCTGGTCACTTCCCAGTGTTTTGTCCATGGGAAGAGTCTATGACCTGCTCATTACTGCATTCTGGGGTGCTGCTGTGATATCATAGCTAACAAGCTGGTCGGGGAATGGAGCAAATCAGACACGATGCCGTGCAAAGTGCTTTTAAACAGCACATCGACTGTTGTGAAATTGACTTTCATAAATCCTCGGTTTCATTGCACTGAGTTCAGGACCAGGCTGCGTTCGCCTTTCATAAGCTCAAACTTATGGAGTTACAACACAGATGTTAAGAATCACACAGGAGCGAATTCAACTGGGTCGCACCACACAAACTACTTCTTACATAGAGATCAGTTGAATATATCAGGTGTAACTATTCCATAATTAACTGAACAAACTCATAAAAGTAGCTTCCAGCTTCCTAATATAGACACATAGATTTCAGATTGAAGAGTAAGAGAGCGACCATAAGACAAACCGTGAACAAAGTGCAGTTTAATAATGACGTGAACTGGTAGGAAAAACAAAAACATAAAACTAAATGTAATAAATAGCACCAGTTATGCTTGTATACCAGATATTTCCACTCATTCCAACTCTGAACACATTTTTTCCATGTATGTATGTATATAAAAATAAAACTGTTGACAGTTGGGTGCAACACATCATGAGTTCCCCTAAAACTGCTGCTTTACCAACTTTCATTGTTTTATTGATTGTATCCATCACTAATAAGGAACTAACTCACTGCAGGATCCTGTATGTACATCTTCAATGACTTTGTGTTCAAACACCTCTGTCTCCACAGCAAATGTCTCGTCTGACTATTTTACTCGGTGAAAGAAGTGACTCAGATTTTAATTTTGGCCCAACTACAGTATTTTCATGCCAGACAGTCATTTGGCTTCGTGCACAAAAGTGTTAATGTTTGTTTGCCAGCCGACCAGGGAAGTTGTTTCTTCTACATGAGGCTGAAAATAGATTTGATACGCTTGAAATAACGTTCAATGAATGAAGCATAATTGTGCATTACCAAAACAGCCGGCTATAATCACTCAATAATAACTGCATTAAATGGCTGCCTGTGAAATTGGTGCAGCCAGACATTGAAACGTCTACATCAGTTACTCTGCGAGCAGGCGTCGCCACGCAAACGCCGCTCCTTTGGAAGAAAGGCATTATGGAAACCTCCCTATCGAAGCTCGGGATCAGAGTCTTTAAAGTGTTTCGCCCCTGAAATGAGCGAGCGAGGCTCCGAGGCCGTGTTTACACTCCCCCTCCGCAGCAACGTGGACCCAGCATGCGAGTCTGGTCCGGGGACGAGATACCATCGAAGGCCCTTTTCTGTTGCATGCGACGGGCGTACCGCTGCCTTTCCACCCACCTTGACCGATTATTCCTTTCATTTATTTATTTACAGGATTTTGCGCTGCGCTATCGAGCTTTTACGAGAGGAATTCCAGCCTTTGTACGGTGGAGGGCCCTTCACAGCAGATAAAAACTCAAAGTATAAACACGCTCCCATTAGGGAACTGGCAGACGACCAGCCTTTACCTCAAAGGGATCTGCATTATCTGCAAAGCGGCCTCGGTCTGCGTCCGAGTGATTCACTGCAGGGACCGCGGCGGAGGACTTTGAGATGAGCCAGGTCTAGGTGCAGCCGCGGCCTAAAGGCCAATCTGTCTCCATAAAATTGACTCGTTTGCTCGAAATGAAAGAACAAGGGGTGTCAGCGTGTTTGAATCCGTGTGCGCGCGCTCTCGAAGCAACCCTAAACTCGCTATGTGTGAACTCTGCGTTTTAAGTGTGCATTAAATCAACAAGTATGAGCCTCACGGACCATTGAGAGTGCAGCATTCTCATGAAACAGCAAGACACATGCATACCTAAAAAGAATGGATTTCCCTCAGGTGGCATTTGTCTTTGAGCTGTTTCCTTTAAGGGTTGATAAATATTGTCCTGGGTTTGGCATTGAAGGGGATTTTAAATCAACCCCTCCGTGTGCTCGTGTGCAACACTAGAGGTACTGTACCTCCGATGCCATCCATCAGCATCACCGGAGCAGTTTACAGTTCTATAAAAGTGTTACTGTGTCTTTGCCTGTCTGTAAATCAGGTGTGTAGAAGACTGACATCATAAGTAACATAAGACTAATAAAGCAGCAACTAAATCTGAAGGAGTTTCATAAATAATGTATATTAAGAAGGTGGGGTGGCAATAAAAATGGAGACTGCTGCACCATGGGAATGCTGTCCTGCTGCTGAGGCCTTTTTTTTATTCCTTGCAGAGTCTTATGAAAGGATATTAAAAGAAGAAGCAGAGGTTTGTCTTGCAGTTGGATCGAGTTCGAGACAAAGTTGTAACACGAACTGTAAAATGAGCCACCAGACGAAAAATAGTTTGCAGGATGTGTTTCAGTGAGGGAGCTAAAAAAAAAAAAAAAAAGGGGGAAACACAAACATTCACATCTGCAACTTTCTTTCATCTCGTCTTTCCGTGCCGTTAGCCATGACCACTGCTCACATTTGCATTTACATATACGACTCTGCAAAAGCCATCTTATTTTTTGCTTATTGAGGCCACTTATCAGTTGCTGTTCCCAACCCGGCATAAATCCCGAGGATTAAAAGACTTCAAAAAAAAGAAGTTTTTGAGGGTGTAGGAGGGCGGGGGGATAAAGCGGGGGGTTTCGGACGAAGGGGGAGAAGAAGCCGACAGGATGAAAAGAAGTTGGGGGCCCATAGAAATGCTAAGGAAGTGGCCCTCTTTTTCTCCCCCCAAGTCGCTCAGGGGTAGGAAGTTCCCAGCTCCGCCACTTCATTAATTCATGCTATTTAACAAGCGGGATTGTGGTGGGGCTTCTTCGGCCCCCTTCACACTGGAACCAACAACAGTGCCATCAGTAACTGACAACCCCCCGGGCGGAGGGGCTATGGCCTCCGGGGTCCACGCTGCAAACAGAGCCACGGGAAGCAGAACCTTGCCATTCAAGAGTTCAGCCTTTATTTGTCATCCCTGGTTTCTCCCCACCATACACATCCCCAATCATGGGCCTCCGGGGGTGGATGGCGGATTGGAGGATGAATCTCTACTGTTTCCTATTAGGACAGAACAGAGGAGGGGGGGGCTCATCAGAGGAATCAGTATGCTCATCCATAACTTCTTAACGTTCGCTGACCACAGGGTTTGTGAGATGGAGGGAGAGGAGGAGGAGGAGGAGGAGAGTCGAGGTGGCAAGTGCCAAAGAAAAGAAAAAATCGACCAAATCATCCAAACGTTCGCGGCCTATTTTGCTATGTTTTTGTGGGTAAATGATTCACAGGGTGTTTTCTCCTCCAGGAGCAATGAAACAACCGGAGCTCTGTCCAAAGGAAATTTACAGTCCTTGAAAAATGCCACAGCACGAGCTCGTTTAGACGATTCTTCACAGATAGAACCGATTACTGAATGACCCACATCCACTCGAAGGCGACTACTGAACTTTTTATTAGTTAAACTTAAGGTTGATATATTTGCTGAGATCAATAAGATTAATGATGCTTGAAAATAAAGTCATGATTTAAAATTAGAACAGAAGCGTACTTCTCTAGATACAGAAGATACAAATAGGCCATAAATAATCAACTTGCACGCGAGAACAGATACTGAACTGAAACAACTATGTTCAGTGTTTCCAAGCTGTTGGGTCAGAAAATGATTAACAGAGCAGGATAAAAGAAAAAAAAAACAGTTTCATCACACAAAAGTGTTTTTGTATTGTGAAATGTTGGATAATCTTTTGTCAATATAAGTCTAAATTTAAGTTCTTCCATTGTCGTAAAACAATGCAATACAACAATCCTGCAGGCTGGATCCTGTATTCAAGTGCTGAGTGATGAGATTGTTGCTGAAAATGAACAATAATTAGAGTCCACAGCAGTAATTACGTAATTGAAGGCCCCAAATCCTTCCTCACAATGGGACAGTGAGGGTAAATTATACATTTCCTGAATATAATTATTCCAGGTTTTTGAGTTTTGTGTCTGCGATGCTGCTAATTGCCAGAAATATAAAAGAAGATTTATAAGAGATCAAGTGACCTGATTCTAAGCAGGTCATAAAGGAACTTCGCTCACTGGTGAAACAGCTCACAAGACAAATGATGAAGGTTTGTGAGTAGACATGACTTCATTTTAAAGCTCGCTGTAACTCTAAATATACACTGAATATACAGTGATGCCCAGTAATATGCTGTACATGTGGGTTTCGTCATGCGAACATACCCAGAACCCCCAGGGAAGCCTCATAAGGACGTAAGCTGACAGATCATCACAGCCGCGAGGGCGGATTGTAATTTAGCCTGAAGGAAACCTGCATGCGAGGTTGAGTATGATGGCGAAGCCGGGTTATCCTCTCGGCGAATTAGTCAAAATTAAATTGCTCTAATGCCTGTCTGAAAGAATGTTACCCAGAATCCTTCAGGAGATCCTGCCCGGGCCCCACATCACTCACCGTGCCTGAAGGTGTTGAAATTGGGGGTTAAATTCCCGTATCTGTAACCTCAGCTGTTCTCCGATCTGCTCATTTATTATCTGACACAGCCGTCGAGGGACTGCGACTGAAAATAAACGCTGCGTATGGTGTTATATCGTCAAGTGACATTATCTCGAGTCTGTTATCTGTTATTATTGGACCATAATGAATGGGGGTTAAAGAGTGCACGGACGTCTTCTCACAGAACATTAAGTCGGTCGCAAGCGGGCGGGATGAGGGGACGATCTGCGAGGGCGGCCGCCGGCTCCGATTGCGGCTCGGCCTCGTCCCTTAATTGCTAATACAGTTATTAAGGGATGCCAGTGGGGAGACCACCGGAGTAGGATTGTCCCTGAATTATCACAGTCGCCTTTCAGGGCCGTGGAAATCCTCTAAAGGCCAGTGATTCAGTGTCACACAAGGCTTTTATCGTTGTCCCACTGGGGCCCGGGAGGATCCCCACTAAGACCCACAAAGCATCACACCAACCTCGTGCACACGCACACACACATCCTGCTCACACATATGCTAAATATAAGAGTCCACATGTATACAGCACCTGGTGATCAATGACGGCTTCATACTACATATAAATTCAAAGGTTTTGATTATGTAGTGTGTTTAGAACTAAAACGATTAGATGATTAATTGAGAAGCCAATTATCAGAAAACTAATCGATTAATTGTTTTTTCAATCAAAAACATAAAACTTTTTGTACTTACAGCTTCTAAACTTTAGGGATTATGTCAAAGAAAATTGAATATGTTTAATGATGATAATGACAATACGTTTATTAAAACAGACCAGTTATTGATTAATTGAGACAGTAAACGATAATCAAAATAATTCTTAGCTGTCGCATGTAAAATACAGTGTTATATCTTTAGAAAAATATTTTCTTTTTGTTTTCTATTTTTTTAAGATAAAATGTCAGTAGTGTTCAAAAATCACAAAGACTGAAAAGTACATTGATTTCTTGTATATTAACATTAAAACATAATACTATAAAATCAGTACATAGTACAGACTGTGTTATTACACAGTGTATCTCATCCTTTTTTACTACAGAATCAAGATCGAGCCTCTGTCTTTTCCCTGAAGCTACAAAAGGATCAGGATGTTTAGCTCCAAACAAAAAACTTTCTAACAAACCAAACCATCAAAGCTTCATACAAACAAAACCTCTGATACGTCTTCGGAGTCGACGGCTAAAATTAATGACACAATTTCATTTCAAGAGAGGTCATCTTTTAGCTGAAACAGATCTGAGCCGAATCAAAAGTGCTGTTTATTCCTCAGATGTGGGACCGAATGGAAACGCTTGCAATTAATACACAGGTCTGCTCCTTGAGTAAACTTTATTCCCATTACGAGGAGCTAAATGCATCGTGACTGAACCTACCATTAAGATGACAAGCCTCTTCTGACCCCTTTTTCGTCACGTCTCGGTTTTAAAACATTTCCCAGGACGGGCCACATCTTTACTGAATGAAGTAATGAACATTAAGGACGCTCCTGCACACGTCGCCCTCAATTTTTTCACTGTTTTTTTTTTGTTTTTTTTCCAACTGGCTGATGAGTTTAACACACACGGATGGGTAGAACGGGTAGACGCTACTTTTTTCCCTTAGCCAAACAAGGGGAAATGCCTGGGAATTACCTGTTGGACCCGAGAGATCTTGGCAAGCCCCATGCCAGGGCAGAAAGGGCTGCAGAGAAAACATTCAGTTTAACAAACAAAGACAGAGGCAGCTCAGGTCTCGAGGGCAAAATTCGCTCATTAATTCCACTTAGCTCGATTTTGCACGGTTTTCACTGAGCATTGACTGACAGAGCTTCCTACAAAGACAGCATTGAGACATCTTCACTTCTGCGGCGAGAATCGTTCAAAGTTTGATAAGGCTACTGTCACGCTGCCGGAGCAGAAAAACTGTGACTTTGACCACCAATTTGGCCGAGAGAGAGTTTCCGATCCGCCTCCTCTTACGACAAAGAAAAGAGTCCTTAACACACTTTTTCCAAATTAAATGCAATATGCCGTTACATCTGATTGCCGGAGTGAGCGGAGTGAAGTTAACCATCAAAACGGGTCAGTGCTTTTTAATGTGAGTTTGCTGCCAGGAAGGACAGCAGCCCTCAATTAATTGTCAAGGCGGAAATCCTGCAATTCTAGGATGGGTCCTGTCAATAGGCTGTAAAATGGGATGGAAAAAGAAAGAAGAAAAAAATTTTGGCTGAGCAGATGTGTTGCAGTTCATGACTCCTTTCCCCCATTCCTGCCCTGTATTGTTTCATCTGAGTCAGTGTGATAACAAATGGTGGAAAAGACTGACCAGGCATCCCTTTGAAGGCAACAAAAGCCTCCTGGGCTTGTGACATCTCGGCCTGGTGACACGTAATCTCGGCGGTCCCAGGCCGTGCCACTATTAGCATGGCAGCAGCGGCGAGCGGAGAGCCGGCCGGCCTCTGTGCTTGCTCAAGCCTCGGCTAAATCTGTCTGATTCTCATCAAACAGCGAGGGGGGGGGGACCGAGGGGGGAAAAAACTCGAGCCTAGACTCAATACAGACGCTGCACCACACAACTCGCCTGGCAGGCAAAGCTGTCACCATTCAGTTTACTCCAGTCCTCCAAAGAGACAAGCCAGCTACAAAAACAGTCTGGTGGTGCCTTGAATCATGAGAAGGAGTAAGGGGAGAGAGAGGGGAGACACGGGGGTGAGGTAATCTCAGCTTAATGGAATATGATAAGAAAAAGTGTCTTTACCAAAACAAGTCGACAATTGAAAGGTTGGTTTTAATGCCGTTATCTTGGCGTCTTTTAGGCCTTGGCAGCAGAGGCTGAGATGAATCCTTGACCTCAGTTTCTGCAAAGTTTCACTCCTTCTCAAGTGGGACAAGATGTTTTTTCCACCTTTTGCGTGACCCATTTTTACCACCTCTGTCCGTCCGCTATACGCTCGCCACTCCGACTGCTTTTGTATTTTCACCCCCACCTCTTCCCCGAGGGTTTAACCTCGGGTCACCACCAACTTCTTAATCAGTTCAGCACATGACCATTCCTTTCAATCCCCACATACCAGGAGAGAAGCACTCCCTGATACAGTAAATTACGATAAAGAGCTCACAACCCAAAATCGAGGGACCATATCCCCGTATGAAAGCCGGGGCCCTGATACATCAATAGACAGATTTGGGTGTGGGGCGGCATGGAGGGGCTGCGAAGCACTTCTCCAGAAAATCCACACTTCAAACGAAGCCAGTATTAGATTGAGGAGGGGGGGTAAAGAGGGGGAGGGTGTGTGGGATGTGAGGAGGATAGAGTCCCTCTATAAAGTCTGCCATGCCAATCCACTGTGGTCACCCAGAGAAAAGAAGGAAAAAGAAAAAATCTGAAGGGAACCGAGACGGGAACGTGTGTGTTCATGATATTCTTTGAAGGATACAGGCCCGAGTTTCAAATATCTTAATGGTTACCAGTTGGCTTATCATCATTTTGATGTCTTAAAAGTAAAATTCATGGACTGTGATGTCCTACTGTCAACGCTGCATGATTTCCCAGTGTTAGACTCTCCATTGTGTTCTCATTATGGCTCTTTGACCAAACGTCGGAAAGACGACACTGAAGGCGGCATTGGCTGACTGTCAAGGGGGCCGGGGGCAATTTCCTGGGTTAGCTGAAGGGCCTAAAGGTTAGAGGTCAAAAAGTGCTCAGAAAGGTTGGAAGCCAAGTCAGGAGGGGTTAGAGTTCAGCCCTCGCAGTTGTATTTCTTTTTCCTGCTCGTAAACCCACAGGGTCGACCCCCCTTTTCTGTTAAAAACACTCACAGCCAAAACTAGCGGGATCGACTTTCATCACATCATCTTCTCTAAATGTGTAATTCATTCTGTTTAAGTTCATCTGTTTGCAAGATTACAGATTTAGGTTATAAGATGTTGAAAAATGATGATAAATTTATGTAACATTAACCTTAAGTTCTGCATCTGTTGGTATCTAGAAAGAGAAAAACGACGGCGCTCTGAGGACCTGGACCGAGTTTGCACCCAACAATGCAGCGCCGCATTCTTCAGCATCAAATCAAGTTCAAAATTATTTTTGGCAATCCTTGGCAATATATTAGTTGGTGTTTTGGAACACGCACTTCCAGAAATTATTCCATCCTTCACACATGCTGGACGTCTGCCCAGACTGAGCCCACATACAGAATTTATCAGGAGGGAACCAGAGCCAGGGCTCACTTCAAAGAGAGGCCCTGATAAGAGTGACCCGATAACCTTAAACCTGGACTAGTGTCCTACACACTGTGATGAGCAGCCAGAGCTCTTTGGCTGACACGGACTTGTGAAAACA
Source organism: Holacanthus passer (assembly GCA_025331565.1). Taxonomy (NCBI): domain Eukaryota; kingdom Metazoa; phylum Chordata; class Actinopteri; family Pomacanthidae; genus Holacanthus; species Holacanthus passer. Next base: position 354,859 of record JAFREQ010000068.1, read on the forward strand.
AGAGCGCTCGAGAGCTGGACTTGACCAGCGTTGGACTTTTATAAAAATGTTTTCGGGCAAAAGCTGCCAATATTTTCAGCCGTGATTTAGAATTTAGATACTGTTTTATTCGCCCAGTATTTCGATTTGACACTTTTTATGTGACCAGAAATTACGCCAGAGATTTTTTTTTTCCTGCAAAGGGGTAATTGGGGGCTTTTTGTTTATTTGTGGGGTGAAAGAATTTGCAGTAAAATCACATGAATAAACAAGACTAGAGTTGAATATGCCGACTACAAAAACCTTAAAAAAAAATGTTTTGGGGTGTTTTATGAATTCATTAAATATCCTTCAGTGGAGATCAAGGAGACGGAGATGGAGAATAACGTGGAACAAAGTCAAACAAAGGAAATCACACAGAATGTGTTTTGGTGGTTATTGTAATTCTTGATGGGGCTAATTTAACTCATTTCTCATTTAACCCCACCCTGGCGTCACCTATGCATGCAATGGGCATTTTACAAATTGCAGATATTTAATGTTTTGATGCAGAATAGTTTATTCTTTGCAGAGCAGGGGCTTTGAAAGAGCATTTAGAGCAATCAAGCTAATGAAAGGTGGTAAAAAAGAGGCTGGTTTCATAGTACTCAGTACTTAGTTACTTTTGACCACTGTAGATCTGTAGTGGGATTACTTTATACTCCGAGTTTAGGTATGAGGATCGGTATTGGAACAGAAAAGTGACAAAAATGACACTGCCAGGACATGTTGTGTTACAGTAAAAGGCCGAGTCAAACCCCGGCTTGAAGACCCCAGCGGGGCTCCCAGTCCGGTCCAGCACAGACGCAAGTGAAGAGCCCTCTCCTGCAAATGAAGATGACAAACAACCTCTGCACTCAGAGGCGATGGGACTCAGAGGGAGGGTGTCAGGGGTCAGAGAATGAAACGGCAACACCTCTGCAGCCACTTGACAGGATGAAAAAAGAGCGGGAGACAGGGGTGGCGGGGTGTTTGAGAGAGGGTGGGAGCAGCACTTGAGGCCAGAATGGAAGACACAAGCCTCCCAGCAGCAGCAGTCAGAGGGAAGGGGACACAGGGGCTACTGTTCCCATTGAGGTCTTTGTCTCCCAGGCGCTCTCTTGTTTTTCCTCAGCAAACCGTGGGTACAATGAAGGCGGCGTGCTCCCCTCCCCTCGCGCAAAGGGCTGTCAATACTGGACCTATCAGACCCTGAATGGCCGAATCAGCCTTCCCATGAAAATCAAGTCAATGACCTGCTTCCCCTGGCTCTCCTCCTTGTGAAGTGGGTGACAGCTATAATTTCAATAAGTAAAACAGAGGGAGAAAGAGAGCGAGAGAGGGCGAGCGAGGAGAGAGTAATGAAGAGAGAGAGAGGGAGTTTTCTCACATGTTGCTGAGGGGACTTTGCCTCAGACTCGGCATCCTCATATAAAATGCATTAATTCCTTCGCTGTGAGCTCACCGTAAATGATTCGATTGTGGCCGATTCGACATAGTTTTCCGAGCTTCCCGAGAAAAAAAAAGAAAAGAAAGGAAAAACATGATGCCGGGAATGCAAAGACAATTTTGAACCAAACATTTAACTTCAGCCTTCTGACCCAATCAAGTGGAAGAGAAGACAGGCTTTGTCCACCTTGGCCCATCCAAGAAAAGTTAGCCAAAGAAGGGGGGGGGGGGAGGAGGAAAAGAAATGTAAAGATTTTGCCAAGCTTTTGTCACGCCTTAAGGACTGGCTTAGTCAATTGCTGTCAGATCAAGAAGACAGAAAGGAAAACAGCCGTGGTTGCCTTATATAAAAAAAACACTTTCTCTCGCAGCCAAGTCGGGAGAGTCCCCATAGACAGAATTACACAGTTACTTTTAAAGGATTTGCATTTAAAAGATTGCGTACAGGCCTGAATGCGGGTCGTTTCCCCGTGACCATAGAAACACTAGAAAAGGTGGAAAATTCAGTCCGCTGAACTTTAAACGACTTTATTAAAGTGTCACTAATCAGACGTGAAAGACACAAGGTTTTAGTGTTTGGGCAAACTTACAGAAAAACTGGGAAAAAAAAGCTTAATGACCTGTTAAGAGCATTACTTTGAAAAGCCTTGTTGATGTCCCGTTCCATAAGAAAGAAAAGGACCATTGCTCAAAAAATTAATACTCAAGATATTCCAAGAATCTGACTGAAGCGTTGTGTTGAGGAATTCTGATATCAGGCCAACAGAGTTATAAAAAACAATCCCTTACTGGCTGCCTCTCGTCTTATTTTGTCATTTTATAATAATTTAAGTGCAGTTTAGAGGTTTTGCCCTCAGACAATGAGACAAGTTAAATACATGATATCAGCGCTTCAATAAAAATAAATGTTTTTCACTTTGGATCCAGGCGACACTTTCTACAAATGACTGATGATAAATGCGTAATTCCAAAACTTTGTGGCATGTATGTCCAACCAGAAAAAGCCAAATTCCAGAGCAGAAAATTGCTACCATTACAGCGTAATGGGATAACAACCCCTAGAATAATCCCTCGCTAACAATGGTGAGGTTTGAAAAGGCTGCTGCGAGTCGTGTTTGGTGTCTGCCAGGCGAGAGCTGCGTTTTACAGCCACCATCCCGGCGATGTAATCTCCGCTCAATGGAGACCTGGAGAGAGAGCCTCTACACGGGGGTCTCTATCCCCTCCATCCATCCGTCCGCTGATCCGTCCGTCCCGTCCCCACAGACACGGACAGACCTCATTTCCATCCGACACACACTGTGTGAAAGGGTTGGGGGTCTTATGATGAGAAAGAATAAAACTGCAGCAAGACAGGACTGAGAGGAGGGGAGGAGAGTTTTTTGGGGGGGGGTTGGTCGATGAATTAGCATTGGTGCTACAGATTAAAAAGAGCCTCTGATCTTCTGGGCTGGTCCTAATCACATACACCCTAAATGAATCATCCTGGGACTTCAGAATTAACACAGAGCGAACTGATGTATGCAGAGAAAAACAACAATGTAAACAAGCCCAACAATGGGGTAGCGACTGCAGGAGGCTAATTTGTGTCATAATGAGGAGGATTAATGAGGGCAACAAAAACCTTTTTTTTTTTTTTTAAAGATGAGAGGTTTTCTAACAGTGTGGAAGGTGCTCATTTCATCTTCTTAGCATAAATCCTGAATAATGCGCTCAAGATTGTGCAAGAATTATTCAGTTTTGCCACAATTTCACAACCAGAATCAACATATTTCCAAGCTTTAAATCTTTAACTATAACATACAGTATGTACACATGACTCTTTCAAATGGTTGAAAGTTGCTCTAAGGTTTTGATGTTTGCATGTATTTTTCCTTCTGTTCCAGGCAGCCCTCAGTTTCCATTAATATCTGTGCGATACAGAAATGAATCAGCTCAGTCCATGTTACATTAATGCAACGCAGTTCGGTGAGGATTGATTAGAAAAGTTTGCATTTTCCTATCCCCTAACAATAATTTGTAACTCTCACTTTAAAAAAAATTGCAAACTTCATGTTTTAATAATGAATAACTCAAGCAATACTCAAGCGTCTACTAATAGATTTTTGTATCAAATGATGGAAACCAATGGCTAATAAACGCTACTATATCAATAAAGACAGAAAATCTTCAGATGTAATTGCATTTATATGACAATGATGTGTTTCATGACTATAACTTCACCACCAGGCATCTATAATAAATTCAAGAAATTTAAAATCAGAATATTTTCTTGGCATCGCTGTCAAATCTACTTCATACTTCAGTATTTTCCCTCTTAGTCGTCTGACCCCAGGAGGTAGAGCTACAAAACCCAAACTCCTGTGAGAGGCTGGAGTCGTCGTCGCGTTAATGCCAAACAGCACCATGTCCACGCTGCCTCCATATGGAGTCGTACACCGGGGGCAGACGGGGCATTTTGACAGTCGGGGGATCAAACTGTTTCCATATGACCACAGCTGGCGCGACTCCAGGCCCGGGCAACCACGGCTTCCTCACAGGCCCGAGTCGGGGGCTCGTGCGAACTCAACAGCGGGTGTCGCGTATAAAGCCTGAGAATAAATCTTGAGTTTCAAAGACGATTTGAAATCTGATGCCCTTGGCCTACAACTGTTTGATTTCCATGAGGAGAGTTTCATTCCCAAAGAGAATTCTCCGACTTACTGTAAAAAAAAAAAAGACTTGATCTCTGACAATAAAAGCAACTATGTGCAGAATTTTTATGTGATGCGATTTTTATTTCTCAGCGTCCCACGAGTGTAAATTATTCTCTGCCACAGTTTCTGTTTTGATTCTACCAATGGGGAGGCAGGAAAAAAAAAAATGTTTCCTAGGATGAAACTACAATTTTCAGATGTATTAGGTGCTTTTTAAAATGAAGTCATTTTATAACACAGAGTCGTGCTTGATCTGAAAAATGTAACCTCGATATTTAATCTCTTTTTAGCTCTGTTTTGATCACCACCATCTTCTGAGGGAAATATCTGGCCCTTTAGCTGCTAAATGCTCAACCACGTTTCTGAGCTAGGTGTTAACCTCGTCTGCTGTCTGGTGCTGGGTTTGTCAGCTCTCTGTCAGTGAAACCAGCTGCTGCTGTTAAAGAAGCGTTTGATCAGAGCGATGAGATTGAACCAAAACAGTCGAGATGTGGGACGTGAAAAACAAAACATGAACCTGAAAAGAGGCTAAAACTCTCTGTAGAGCTGAGGTGAACTCCAGAGTCGGGTGATAATTATCTGAGGGTTTGTCATTACACGCTGCCATTTCATGAACTGTCGACATGAAAATACTGATTAGTGCATCTTTAAAGGGCTTTAGTGTTTACTACTACAGTTTTTAGCTTTAAATCACAAACAAAATACAAATAACTTCAACTAACTTTTTTGCTGCTAATGGGGAAAAATGAATTGCCACCTTTTAACTGTAAATTGTTCCAAAGTAACGCAACTTACATCAAATGTCAAAAACAATATCACTCTTCAAAAACACGAAAGAGGTGAACACGGTTCTATTTTCACGTTTGACAGGATAATATGATGAAGTCACTCATCAAGCTGCAGAACAGTTTTGTGAATAAGGTCCCATGAGTGCGTCAGTAAGTGTCTCAACAGAGTAAAACGCTTCATAAAAGAGCAGCGAAGTGCTGGTCTCCACAGGCCGCCGCCGGGGGACAAAGAGAACATACCGCACTGTTTTACGGCCCGGCCTGCAGCGAGGCATGATGGGAAGTAATAACCACATCATTACCAACAGCGCCTCAGCCTTGTCAGACGTCAGAGGAATAAAGGAAGCATGCGGAGTTCACACTCGGGCTGCCAGTCTACCACGCTGTAGGACCCTGTCGCACATATGCACACACTCATTCACACATATGCACAAACGTTTATCGGCGTGATGAAACACAATCGCACTGTCTAAAAGAGCACATGCACAAACACACACACGGAGACACGCACGGTCGTTTAGCTGCCAAGACAAGAGGCAGTGCTTCCTGCTCCACTTCTGCCAAGTCAGGTCAAAGGTCACGTGATTCACCGGGAAGGTCCTGAGAGCGCTGCTCACCGTCACTCGTTGTCAAATAACTGCACTAAATGGCCTGAAACCTCTGTGAGAGCATGTGTAGGGATTATCACGGAGGCAGCTGGCGTGCTGGATGGCTGCGGTGGTTTTAGGGTAAGATGGAAACACACACACCGACTACGAACAAACACAAACACATGCCTGCTTTCTCCTTCATACACATGTGAGGCATTTCTCCTCTGCTACCGCCGCTCGCCCTCCAATTCAAACCCGCCTGAGGGATGAGAAGCAGTTTACTACATCATTGCCAACGAGGGTTAAACAAGGTCTACGATGTATTTGCTAAACAATGTTAAACAATGTCTTTGTCAACAAGTAAAGCAGATGGAGGCAGATAACGAGCGACAGTATATGAAAAACACAGTTGAAAATACACTGGAAACTGTCCTTATAGCTACATAAAACTACATTATAGTGGCTTGTAAACCATTTATCACCCGTTTATATGAGGCCTAATGTGAAAAACTATAAATAATAAAGTCACAAATAAAATGGTGCAATGCAAAATATTCTTTATCAAATCATCTTTATCTGTAATGGAGTCCTTCAAGGGGTGTAATTCAATAAGGTTGGGGGACAGATTTCAATATAGGAATACAAATTAAAGCAACAGAGGCTGAAATATCCTGAATTTTACTCCTTGATATTGATCAAGCTACAAAAAGCTACACTTCCCATGATGCACGTTGAGAGCATCTCTCATTAATCCACGTTCACATCATGTGGGATGGCCTGAAGTGTGCAATGACAGACAGCACTATGTCCAATAAATTTGTGTTTAATTAGCTTGAATGAAAGACTCAGGTTAGCGTGAGGCATCCAGATCCACAGAAGCTATAATAATGTCATAAAATGAAGATAACTATTTTCTAAGGCTGAGCACGAGGACGAGCAAACTGATCCCGACGTGTGCAATTAGTGGGGTTTCCCTTTAATCTCATTTTGTTAAAACGGACAAAATGTGCCAGTGCAGTGAGAGTATTTAAAGTGCTTTCAATGCAAAACAACTTGTTTGTTCCTAAAATCAAGATCCTAGAGCAGATGCTCGGCCTTTCTTGTTTCATAGACACTGACATGACTTTATAGAACAAAGTCTTGAAACAAGTTTATTTGTATTGGAAACATGTTTAACTGGTTCTTGCACTTTTGAGATATTTTTCAGTGTTTCATGTCTTTGTTGTTGTTGTTGTACCCTCCCCCCTCTCTCTCTGTCTCTGCACTCAGTCTGCAGACCTCACTGTAAGTGGACCCTAACAGCAGCAGCCCCCTGGAGGAGATAGAGACATAATGTAATATCTGATCACCCTCCATGTAATACCATAAGAACACAATGTCCTGGGAGGGAGACTTCATTACGATCTGTCCGTCAGCAGCAGGCCAGCCAAGTTTAGACAAAGTTTTGGATGATTCATTTTTCAGTGGGCTGTTTTTTTTTTTTCATCTTGGGGAGCTACGTGTCAGTGCCAGAGACGCCGAAGCAGGATAACTGCAGAGAAATGCAGGAGGAGAGGCCGCCAAGATTTGGTAGATTGTGCAAAAAGTATGCAAGAGCCGTGCTGTTTAAGGCTGAAGGCACGTTACACAGAGAAATGCATGTGAGCAAGCAGGCTCATACACACACACACACACACACACACACACACACACACAAACACAAGCAATGTATACAAAGTCAAAATAGACCAGTGTTTGAAAGGAAAGACCATAAAGTCAACTTTCAGAACAGCACTTTGTTAAATTACACCTCGACATCCACACACAATAGAGCCTGGTGAAATTAGGCCACTTCATCCATTTGCATAGGAAAATCACAGAGTGGGCAAAAAAGAGAAGAAGTAAAGAGTAAAAATAGCACATTGTCAACGAATGTAATCGAAACCAGAGCCGCAGCTTTCTCTTCTGCCCTTCAAGAGCTCAAAACAGTCAGACTTTCCTCTCGTTTGCAGCTTGAGATATCACCAGCTTTAATAAAAACATAACTTTAGTCTGACAACAGAGGCGAGGAGGGAGGGCGGCTCAGGTACCCCGAACGCGAGCGAGAGCCTGAGTCACGTTGACTGAACCCGCACATCTCTGCCCGGAACGCTCGCCAGCTGGTTTCAATTAAACAGGCCCGACTGGAGAGGGGAGAGGAAGGCCGCATTCACCAAAATGGCTAGCTATTTCGAGCCAGGACTTCTTTCTGCTCTCTGTTTCTGACAGCGGATCAGTTGTTCGAAATTTGTGTAAACACAGTGTTTTGTTTGCTGTCGAGGGCCAGCCTTTGCTTCGCTGCCATGCGAGGGCCGCGCAGCGTACCGTGCGAGATGGAAATGTTTGAATGCAAAGCTCGCATCCAGCGTGCTCTGTGATATTCCACTGAAAAAGATGCTTCAGGATTATTGCTTTGGAAACGCAGAGCGGGCCGCGCCAGCGTCGGGCCGACTCTGATCCAAGAATCTCCTTGAATGAGATAATAATCCTCCAAAGTGAGGCTCGTGCTCTGCAGTTATTGTCTCGGCGACCACAAGCTATTTTCCTGAGACGTTCCACTCGGCTACGTGCTCAAACAACCACAGCCTTTCTGCACAACCACCCATGGGAGGATGATGTGTACGGGCAATTTAACGAGCAGGGAAGCCTCGGTGTCAGAGAGGGGTTGTAAGGTGCTTCAGAGTCCACAAGGCTGCACAGAAACACCTGATCAGAAGCACCTGTCATGTCCTCTTAAGCAGCTTTTGAGTGAAAAATGCAGGATTCAATGTGATGATATATGATGTTTAATGAGTTTAATATTCAAACTCAAGACTCCGTGTTTTTTATGGCTCCATCATTGCTTTAAATGGAACATTCTGGATAATGAGGAAGCCATTTTATCCCCTTTTCCCCAAATTGTACATAATTTAGGGATCTCCACTAGAAGTTAAAATAAAGTTCTGTGGTTTTGCACAATGTTTGGCTGCATGACTTTGAAATGTCTTGTTCAGTGTTGGGGCGATGGGTTTTAGAGGTAAATAACGCTACACAATTACCTCTTTACAAAAGAAGGGTATAAAGGGTTTGAAAGCAACAGGGACAATAAAACATTAAAAAGTGCTACAATAAGGGGAAAAACCCATGAGATTACACTGGATGGGTCAGTGGATTTTCAAGGCCCAAGGCCAGGCCAACTAGCTGTCAAATGAAGAGCATGAACAGAATTACGACTTACACTCTGTTGCATGATCTCAAAAATCTAACAACTTGCACAGAAATTGAGTGCCGGAAAAGTCATGCAGGGACATTTTGAAAGCTGAAATATTTCAATTCAAAAATTGAAAACAGCTGCAAATCGACTGTGGCTTGGCTTATTTTTTGAATTAAGACCTGCACAGCAGAGCAAGCGAGACACAAGATTTTGCAAGCCTGAAAAGTAATATAATCACAACAACACAACTGGAAAACCTAAAAAGTAAGTTCTGTACAAATGCTAAATCACAATATGGCAAAGCTCTTAATAAAGTTGGAGCGTGTGCTGCACACAGAGCAGGAGCTACAGTGGATCTCTTGATGGAAAACTCATAAAATAAGAGGGGAGATAACAATAACACGGGCTCTCGCTCTCTGGTGCCAGTCTATCTTTGCTTGTCTCCTGCCTCTGACACTAAAGCCCTGCTCCAGCCCTCCCTCCCTCGCTCCCAGCTCAAACCTCACCTCCCCCCCTCCTTCCTTCCCTCCCTCCATCTCCCATCTAGCTCCTAAATTATCCGTCCGGGCAGCGGGAGATACCCCTTCCTGCTCGGGTCGCTCGTCTTACTGCAAACTGGGGAGATGAGCGTGCACGTTTCTGCATGTGTGCATGTGAGAACAGTGCATGCGATGCAGAAATCGCACGCATCCTCTCTCCCCCCATCTCGTTTGATGTCCCTGGAGAAGGGAGGATCTGTGAAGGAGGCGACCGCACTAAATGTCACTTTGGAAGTGCTGCTGATGGACGGCCAGCTGGAAGTGAGATGTGCAAAAGAGCAGGAGCGAGCTCTTTTTTCTTTTTAAGACAAAAAGCAGAGAGAGAGAGAGAGAGAGAGACAGGTCAACGAGGCAGCGCAGTGAAGTCTGAGCTCTGAAAACAATGGAAATTTGCTGTGTGTATCTCTGCATGTGGATGTGTTCGAGTGTTTGTTGACGCTAGAGAGCTCGGTAAGTCACGTGTAAGAACAAATCACTCTGTAGCTGGGATCCATTATTACCGCAGAGAATATGTGCCAAAATCAACCCTTCGCTCTCCCTCTTTCTCTCGAACTCCCTTCGTTTTACAAGTGAAAGTAGTGGAACATTTTTTTTTTTCAAAGCTGGACAGACTTGGGTATATTTTATGGTCCCTTCACAGTCAGAGCAGAGCAGAGAGAAGTGATGAAGAAACCTCGGAGTTGTAGTCATACTCAGGCTAAGATTTATTTCACTATGTAGCACTCGCTCAGGGAAAATGTACGACTCGGATCATAGCTTTACCTGATCATTCCCACTTCAACTACTCCCAATCAACCTTGCTGCGGTTGAGCGAGTATAAAGCTTGGAAACTTTAGATCACAGTTTCTGATGGACCTTTCTGATTGCACTTGAAGAAATCTCTGCCTGTCGGTACCAAACGGTGAATGGCTGCCTTTTGATCACGCCTGACTCTGCAGACCAGAGGAGAAAAGCATTCCCAGCGGAGTTTAATACTATTTCAGTCGCACATTTGGTCGCAGCATGTGTGCTTAAGACACAGGAATGACCCCCCCTCCTCCCAAATGAGGCATGACAATCAAAGTCACAGAACAAGAGAAATGTATCTCTGATGTGAAAATAAACCTGATAATGCAAAACTGTGCAGAGCATGCACGGCTCCGGCCACATTCATTTATTATTCTAACCCGAGATCCTGCATTGACTTTGCATGAGGCAGACGGCGCAAAAGTGAAAAAAAAAATGGCTGCGGAGAGTCAACCACAGAGCTGAAACTGTGTTCTTTTAATATATATGTGCATTCCCTTTATAAACAGATTTAGCGGCGAACCAGGTTTAAAAAAAGAGTGTGTGAATAATTTTTCTTTAACCTGTTTAGAGAAGCAGCAGGGTGGAGTTACCACACCAGCACAATTCAGTTTGCCACAGAAGACAATACAATGAGTGTTACAAAGTGAAGACAATGCCATTGAAATCTAGAAGTTAATTTTGTGTACTTTTACTTCTGTTTACTTTTACCAACAATATCTCGGTTTTACTGATGCAGTAAAATTAGGACTGGGTGAACATTGATCGTTATGTGGTATGGACAGAAATGTGTCCATCAGAAACTGCCAAATACCAGAAGCTGGGACTGAAGGTCTGGTCAGACACATAATCTTGTTTACTTTTGATTTGACAGGTCCTGATTTAAACCCTATTTTGACAATTGACATTTGAGAACCTTTCTTTTGTTAAATAAATGATTGCAGGAAAACATCCACACAGTTTTTCTCATACTATGGCAGCGGTTCCCAACCTGGGGTTCGGATCCTCACAAAAGGCCACAAGACAAACTTGAGGGGTCACAAGACAATTAACAGGATATGAGAGTTAAATAAGAGACTTTCTCTTTATATTTGGTTAATTGCTCTCTAGTTGTTGTGTTAAACAAATGCGACCTGTGACAAGGCGCAACAAGACAAAAAGGAAACACTACTGATGTCAGGCATCCAAAAAAGCATCATTTTAAATATCACTAAATATAATGAAACATCAGGTGGAAAAATTAGTGTATCGATGAAAGCAAAATGGACTTTGCAAATAAATCATGACGCGCATGAAGCAAGAGATGAAAAACATCAGATCTGTGTGGAGCGATTTGACGACTAACAATCATCAAATTAACGTGTTTTCTACATTAGTGTTCAATGTTGTCATCCGACTTGAGAATTAGCGCCACCTACTGCTCACCTCGATGAACCAACTCCTAATAATCCCATAAGCGGATGGAAACAAGCATTTATTAGCATTTTTCTTCTGCAGATTTTGTTGAAATTAGGTTGGATGGAAACTAAGCTTATGTCACGGACACTGAATCGGACTCCTCAGCTGAGCAGGTGAGCAGCCATGTGCAAAGATCTGAATCTCGTCTGAAAATCTGCCTGGTTTGTAAAATACCTAAACTGACTGGTGAATTGTGGGACTTAACAGCTTTTGTGGCTTGTGGCCAAAAACAAGTTAGTTTTGCCCCTTCATTACCAACACGACGCTCGGCTTAACTTTACAGAACATGGCACAGCAGAACAATACGACCCCGCTCCTGACCCCTCAGCCACGAGTTTGACAAATGTGTATTGTGAGCTGTGCCAGTCGCTGCTTTCTGGAGAGAAAAAAGTCAAACATGGTGAAATGCGAGACAGCTTGTTATACAACTACAGCTAAACCTTCAGAGACTGAAAACAGTAAGAGCCCTAAGAGGAAAAGCACCAAGCGCCGTAACTTTAATACTCATCTGAAGTGGTCAAATGAGCTGGAGAGCAGCCGTAACTGCTTAACACTTATCCAAACAAAGTTTAAACTGTGCCACAGAATAAATGAAACAAGACAAACACTAACAAACAGTCTTGTGTAATAAAAGGAGAAGACAGAAACTGCTGCCTTCATTAAGGTTCACTTTGAATCTGCAGAAAGGAGGTCACAGAATATCCCAATGATCTTATTTGACAGACGCATAATCATAATAACTAAATGAAGCAGAATTATTTTGACTGTGGCTACCATTTAAAGTTCTCCTGCACTTGAGAAGGAGTGTGGTCAGCGTGTGTGTGTGTGTGTGTGTGTGTGTGTGTGTCTGGCAGCGTTTGCTTGCACGCATCTATGCATGAGTGAATGTTTATCTAACTTTTATGGCGACTGTCTCGTAAAAACGGACAGGCGCTCCGGGACGACCTGCCCTCCTCGGCCCCCGACTCACCCACAGGTTCACCCGGAGCGACCACCAACCAGGAGGGCCGAGCAGATGCTCACCTCCTCCACGGCCATTTCCAGAAACGCGTGTCCGGCCGGATTACTGCGTGAATTACAAGCTCGGTCACGGCCGGACTGGACTGTTACCGCCCTGTCTCCAGCACATGTGCACAAGCAAAGACAAACTCAAAAAAAAAAAAAAAAAAATCACAATTAGACCATGAATTATAATACACGAGGAGGCAGTTTGTTCTGCATCATCCCTCTTCCAGTTGTTGTAAAATGTCTCTTCTGAGGAACATGAAATTTTAATACTAAGCTTGTGCATGATTCAAATGTAATCAAAGTGGGGTTTTTTTGTTCAGTTTGATTTGACAAAGAGCACTAAATGCGCCGCTGAGGGGGATATCAGTATCGCTGTTTGACCTTTCTCTGGAAGCTGCATTCATCAGTATTTCAGTTTTTATTAATACTCTCACACACAGAGACAAATACAGGAATGAAAACCAGCATCCGTTTCACATCGTCCAGCCTTACACGACCTTCTCCTCCCGGCCTCGTTCAACTGGCTTCATATGTATTTTTTTTGCCCTCTATCTGCTTTACGACCTGGACACGGCCTCCGACGCCTCTAATCACATTTCCCTCAGAGTTCATGTTGGAGGAGGTTCACATCAGCGAAACACGGAGAAAGCAAAAATGAGGGACAGAAAGAAAAGCAAAGCGTCTTTGAAGTTTGCTGCCAACTAGATTTATGAATCAGACCGATCCACAACAGAGAGAGAGACACAAACAGATTCTCAGAGACACAAAACAGGCAGGCAGACACAAAAGAGATGCAAGGACGTGAAGATATACAGCTTAACAACAGAGTTCAAACCATCCAGCGAGAGAGATCAACACTTCTACATCTGCCTCTGCCATCTGCACTGTGATGTCCAAAAGCTGAGCGCTCCCACCTTGCCTCTTCCTTCCCATGATTCCTTGCAAACGCTGCAACTTCCAGAACCCTTCTGAAAAAAAAAAAGTCTCCCTCCACCCCTCCTCTTCCTTCATTCCCACAGCTCCCAATAACACCGTCTGACATGTCGGGAACCCTCCCAGAAACACTTTTCTTTCTTCAATCTCACAGCTACACACAGCTCCACCGTCCGTCCCTCGCCGGTGAGGAGAGGGGAGGAAAGCTGGCTGACAGGGGCGTCCATACACACTCCTAAATCTGCCAAGGCAAGACGCTGGCACAGACAGAAAAATAACAAAAGGCTCCCGATCGCAGGCCGGGGCGGCGCAACACTTTATCTGCAGAGGCAAAACAAAGGAAGGCCTGTTGAACACTTCGACTGTGTTTACTTTCAAGGGGGAACAATGCCTTTAAGAGGAGGGGGCAAGGACTGATGTGGCGTTCGAGGGCCTCTCCGAAAAAAAGCAGCACTTCATTTTGATTCACAGTGAGTTTAAGAAAACAGTTGTAGCGGTCAGGTCTATAGGGGCCGGAGGTTTGAATGTGAGGAGGCAGATGAAGAGGAACAGAGATAGTCGAAGCTGCAACGACAAGGAGAAAGAAAGATTTTCTACTTGTTCTCCGTGATTTCTTTCTTGTCCTATGATTTGATTTTTTTCTCTAAAGAAGTACTCCAACAAGAGTAATGTAACTAGGAAAATTATCACAAAAAGTCATAATTTTGATGGACTTTTAAGAATTTTCTAATGATATATTAGTATTATTTGTTTGCTAAAACTGAATCACCATCTCAGGCTTTGTTCAAACTGCAGGCAAATCAGATCTCTCTCTCAAATCAGATCTGAAACACAGATTGTCTGCACTGCTATTTGCAAGTGATCAGATCAGATTTGTGTGTCCACATCTATCTGCATGCTTATAAAAACATAAGCAACAAAAACATTCCAGGGTGAAGCCATGCACTTCTCTCTAACAGCTAAAACCTTCAAGCATGTTGAACTTCTGCTCACAGCCCAATCAGTGACGTGCAGGTGTTTTGTCTCCAGCTGATGGGAAACACCTGATGTCACATCACTGATTAGATTGCAGCCAAAAGTGGAACCAACTCTTGAGGAGAAGTTTGTCATGTGTGAGTCAGTGTGACGTCACTCCAGCAGAAGTTATGGACGTTGCAGGATGTGATGAATCAAAACTTGGAGTGAAATTAAAAAAACATCCTCCTGAATGCTATGAATGGAATCTGGATGCTGCAACAATGGATGAATCTGCTGCCAAGAGATTTTATGTCAGCATCTTTATCTGTGCGGCTACTGAGAGGAAGAAACACAAAGATTTCTGGGTAATGAAGTCATTTCCACAACATTTCAATCTGACACTTTGAAGCTGCTGAAGTAGAACAAGCGAATATGATCATCTAAATTTCTGTAAGTCATCTCACTGGTTTTGCTAAAGTAAAAGCCCATCGCACATCATGTGACACAAAAGGCACACACAGTCCCGTAATGACAGATCTTATCAACAATCACTGACAACAAAAGTTTCTGAAATACCAAGAAGGTCAGGAAACAAAGCCCCTGTCTGCTCTCTTTCCACTGCAGGCCCAGCAGGGTCCTGAGTTGTTTAAGATCACGACCGTCGATAAAGCATGTCCAACCAAATTCTCTTTGTTTGAGTGTTTCCAAAACATCACACATGGCTCAGAGCGGAGGAGAAAAATGCCAGCTTTCCCTCGTGCATCCAATCAATGGGGAAAATGGGAAATGGAGAATGTTAAAGGGTCACAACCCCGGGGGTGGATATAATCCCCCAGTTGCTACCGGGTATCTGGTGTATAAACACCGCACTGGAAAAACATTAGTCTAAGTCTGAAAGTTTACACTATTGTATCACGTTGAGATCCGTTTGACAGAGCAGATACAAATAAGATGAATATGACCTGTTTTGCTATTAAAAAATGAAGCCATAAAGACGGCTGCCCATTTCAACACAAAACCACTTCATATTTCCAAACGTGGAAGGTCATTTGAACTCCTCCAAGTTATTAGATCTCACGCTCCTCAAAATGGAGAGATTGACTGCTCAGCCAGGTGGTATGGTAAAGTCATCTCTCCAGCGGGTGAGAAAGTTCAAGCTTAGCATGAAACCAATCTAGAGTTTAAGGCTTGGGACCGGAGCACTGAAGCACTATATTCTCTCATTAGCCCGACAGTAGAGTCTGCAGGAAAGCAGATTGCCATCTTCGCTGCAGGCAAAGTGAGAGAACATTTGATATTCCCATTTGGCCCGGACAAACCTTTAAGTTAACTTTGCTAACACGATTTTGCCAAGTAATCCTTGATTTCAGTAATATGCGAGTTTGTCTCCAAATAACTGATTGCTGCATTGGATTTCAGTTTCAATATTTGCCGTGGTTGAAACGGCATCAATAACAGCTGTCAAGAGGCATCCTGCTAATCTCAAACTCTTAAATCATTTCACATTAGGCATCTTTGAAACGCAGTAACGCAAAACACATTTGTAAAGAGGAGGAGAAGCTTACACCTTTTTCTTTTCGCTCTGAAAAATCCAATTTATACGCAGTGTGTGTGTCATCAAGCCTGTAATAACATGGCATTTCGAGTCCTGGTTAAAATTTCCAAAACACATATAGACTCACATTTGTTTTTCATTTGACTGGCGGCAAGGCCTTAGCCACCCAAAACTGGGTTTAGGGTTCCTGCATTACACTTCAGAGAATTTAACTCCCTCTTTCTTCAGGGGAAGCCTGAAAAAGGTGCATCACATAATGCAAACTCAGTGGCCAGCTTAAGTTTCATTCTCCCTGCCCTCAGTGTCTTTTCACAGAGTCTTAAGAGGTCACCCAATTTTAATGGTCACTTATTGCCTGTTGAGCAGTTCCTGGTGGTATAAAGGTACCCCGAGACCACCCCGGTGCCAAAACAGCCTCAGGCCCAAGGGCTCAAAGTAATACTGGCACTGATGATGAATACCTGCACTGAAGACCTTACTCTCCTTTTCATTTCTCCTTGAGACACTGTGGAAACCATCATGGGCCTTGAACCTGAAACAGCAGCCCCTGAATGATTTATGTCTACAGTGTGGAAATTAAAAAGCGGTCCCTTTTTTTGATTTGTGCAGTTCATATCCGCCGATAAGAACATCTCCGTTCACAGAGCAGGAGAGGAGCTCGTGCAGAAGACATGCAACGCTCATTTCCCTTTTCCCAGACTGCTCAAATATGAGAGGAGGCACACTCGTGATGAATTGTTATGGCTAGTGTGTTTTTGGAAACGGGAACAATAAAGTTATCATGCCAAAGAACAAGACCCTCTTACTCATGTCCAAGAAAATTATGATTTAATATAACGCAGAGCCGTGCGTAAAAAAGGAATTTAATTAATGAGCAGACAAATGCAATAGGTGGCTCTGTTTTATGTGTGACTTGGACAGTCTCACTCCCCATTTTTTACAGTTCAAAGCTTGATCTCATTACACTTATTCCATCCAAATGTCTATAACAAATGCCAGTGGGTGAGTTCATGCCCTCTCTCTGCCAAACAGATCAAATAGACCAGTAGAGCAAAATATAAGGTGGCTTTCCAGTACCTGTAGAGAATAGAGAAGTCAGCAGTGTACTAACCTCAGCACGCTGTGTTCTGGGCTGGCTGGCGTCCGTCTCGATGGCGTACACATCCACCAGGTAGAGGTCGGAGCCTTGTTCTCGGTCCAGCTCTGCGGCCGTCTGTATCACTCCAGTGTGGCGGCCGATGGTGAAAAGACGTCCCACTGCTTTTCCACCGCTGCGAACCGCCACGATGAAATACTCCACTTTGGTCGCTGAGCCCCGCGGGCTCGAGGCATCCAGGGAGATGACGTTGGTGCCCGCCGGCTGGCCCTCTTTGAGGATAGTGATGTATTTGGGCTGGGAGAAGACGGGCCCATCCATCCCTTGGAGGATGATGGTCAGCTCAGTTCTGGAGGTCTTGCGGTCGGTGCCGTGGTCGGTGGCTGACACCGTGAGGGTGTACATGAGTCGGGACGGCACCAGCTGGGAGGCCAGACGAATATCTCCGCTGTACCTGTCCATGATGAACGTGTTAGCGTCCCCTTCCACGAGCTCGTACTCCACTTCCCCGTTTGCTCCCTCGTCCGGGTCAAAGGCCACCACTGTTGTCAGGATGGAGCCGATGACTATGTTGGGCTCAGCCACGAGGGCGTTCTGGGACACAAAAGTGGGAATGTTATCGTTCTGATCTGTGACCCATATTGTGACATTTTTCAGGGCAAACCGACGGAATTCAACTGGAACCGCCTGGTCAGTGGCTTTGACTGTCAGCTCGAACAGATTTGAAAACTCCCTGTCAACCTCCTTGTTGGTGTATATGAGCCCGGTGCTTGGGTCGATGCTGAAGTGGTTTCCCCGAGGAATCTGCTGAACAATGGAGTACTCCAGCTGCCCGTTTATGTCTGCATCTGTGTCATGAGCTGTAATTGTCATGACTGAGGCTGAGATGGGGAGATTTTCAGGGATGGATTTGAAAATGTCACCGGGAGTAAATATGGGAGGGTTGTCGTTAAAATCCCTGACATGAATGACCACAGGAATGGATGAGGAGCGGGGTGGTCGGCCGTTATCCTTTGCAGTGATGTTGAGTCTGTAAAATGACTGAGTTTCAAAGTCCAGCTTTTTCACCAGAAAGATGCTGCCGGTGTTGGGGCTGATGCTGAAAGTGCCGTGGTTGTTTGTGGCTGTGATGCTGTACGTTATGTCTGCGTTCTGACCAGAATCTGCGTCGGTGGCGGTCACAGAGGCCACCAGCTCCCCGATCCTCATGTTCTCCAGGACGTCCACAGACAGCGAGGATTTAGGGAAGGAGGGGGAGTTGTCATTCTCATCCATGATGCTAATACTAAGCATGCAAGAGGAGGACAAGGGCACAGCTCCAGCATCGACAGCGATGATTTTTAATGAATAGGAGGATGTAGATTCATAGTCCAGCTTTCCTACTAAAGTAACCTGTCCAGTGCTGCTGTCAATAGTGAACTGCCCTTCCTCATTGCCTTCGGGGATGTGATAATGAACCAGTCCATTTTTGTTTTCATCCACGTCAGAGGCAGAGACTCGCAGCAGTTGTGTCATGTTTTGAGCTGACTCAGAGATGGAGGCCTGGTAAATGTCTTTGGTGAATTTCGGCGGGTTGTCGTTGATGTCTTGAATGTAAACTTGCACTTTGGCCTGGTCTCTGAGGGGCTTGGGCAAACCCTGGTCTGACGAGACGACCACAAAGCTGAACACGGCGGCGCCTCTTTGTCTCATGAGCGACTCGCGATCGAACTGCAGAGTGCTCGTCAACTCCCCTGTGATGGCGTTCAGCTCAAAGTTGGGCTGCGGAGTCTCAAATGTATATCTGACCTCACTGTTTGGGCCAAAGTCCTTATCCTCGGCAAAAACGCGCCCCACCAGCGAGCCCCTCTTCTGCTCTTCCTCAAAATGAAACACATAATTGGTGCTGTTAAAGAGCGGACGGTTATCATTTACGTCATCTAGAATCACACTGACATTGACAGTGGCGCTAAGTGGTTCCACAGCCCGGTCTTTGGCCACGACCACTAAGTTATATCTGTCCTGTATCTCACGGTCCAGCTCTGCTTTGATGTACAACTGTCCATCTGGAAAAATGCCAAACACATCACCTGTGTTGCCACCAGCGATGTCATACATAATCTCCCCATTAAGACCAGAGTCTTTGTCTGTGGCCTCCACTTTGAAAAAGCGGCTGTTGACAGGCTCGGACTCCAGGATGATGACCTCATACGAAAGCTGGTCAAACACCGGCGAGTTGTCGTTGACGTCATAAACGCTGACGATGAGGACGAGGCTGGATGTGTGTTTGGGGACCCCCATGTCTGATGCGGTGACCTCGACCTCGTAGGAGCTCGTGGTGACCTCCAGAGGCCCGGTCAGAGTAATGAGGCCGTGCTTCTCATGAATATGAAAAAGGCCCTTGGGGTTTTGTTTGAGGCTGTAAACCACCATGCCATTTGTCCCTTCATCGGGATCCGAAGCTTTGGCCTGGAATATGACGTGACCTGTGCTCCAGTTTTCCACTGCGCTCACATGCTCCACGGCGTGAATAAAATGAGGAGCATTATCATTTAAGTCCTTCACAGTGATGTTAACAAAGGCCTCTCCTGTGATCTCCCCGGCTCTGGCTACAACTTTGAGCTGATAAAAACCCTGCTCCTCTCTGTCTATCTGGCTCGACGCTGTGATCTGACCTGCGCTGTTTACAGCAAAAAGCCCCCTCTGGTCCCCTGAAGTGATTAGATATGAGATGTTTGTGTTCAGATCTACAGTGGTGGCTGACACGGTTCCTATAACTGTCCCGACGCCCACATTTTCAAACATGACAAAACTATAAACTTTCTGGCTGAAGACTGGCGGGTTATCCTGCGTGTCTATGACGGTGACAGTCACTATGGCCTGGATGTGTGAGCGCAGGCCGCTTCCATCTGCTGCTGTCACCTGCAGCTGGTAGGCAGTTTTCTCTTCTCTGTCCAGAGGCACGAGGGTGGTAATTTTCCCTGTGTTGCTATTAACGCGGAATTTGGAAGCGTCTCCAGCTGAAATTATATATTTGACTGTGCCATTGCGACCTAAATCGGGGTCTGTGGCTGAAACGGTGGTTACATAAGAACCCGAGGGCTCGTTCTCTTTTACATTGGCAAAATACTGCACAGGGTAGAAAACCGGCCTATTGTCATTGATATCCCTCAGAGTGATGTTGACTTTTCCTACAGAGTGCAAAGGAGGGCTGCCTGCGTCTGCTGCCTGGATGTGGAGTAAGTAGGAGGCCTGATCCTCCCTGTCTAACTCCACGGCTGTGCTTAATCGCCCTGACACGGCATCCAGGCGAAACAGCTCCTGGACCGAGGCCGGAGTCTCTGCATCAAATGAGAAGCGGATAGTTCCATTGGCCCCGAGGTCGTCGTCTGAGGCAGACAGCAGCACCAGCTCGGTGCCGGCGGGAGCGTGTTCCACCAGGGAGACGTGAAACGTGCTCTGTGTAAATGTGGGCACTTGGTCATTCACATCAGTGATGTTGACTATAAGTTTAGTGTAGGAAATCTTGGGCTGCAGCCCCTGGTCTTTGGCACTAATGTTGAGCACAATTTCAGATGCTATTTCCCGATCCAGCAAAGCGGCGCTGGTAACCAGACCACTGTTTTCACTGATGGAGAACCAGCCCAAAGTGTTTCCAGACACCAGGGAGTAGCGCAGGTTGGCATTCTGCCCAGAGTCGCCATCTGTTGCAGAAACCCCTTTAATGTAGCTGCCTTTCGGTATGTCTTCACTGATATCTACTCTGTACAGTGTTTCCTGGAATATAGGAGGGTGATCATTGATATCATTCACAAAAATAACCAGACTGGCAAAGGAGGAGCGAGCTATCGGTTTGCCATTGTCTGACACAGACACGGTCAGGTTGTAGGAGGAAATTCTCTCTCTGTCTAACACACTGGCCACTTTGATCAGACTCAAATTGGGCACAGGAGACGTGTGCACTTCAAAGTGTCTCTGCTCGTTGCCTCCTAAGATTGAAACAGATATGTTGCCATTAGCTGTGGGGGAGTCTGAATCTGAAACAGTGAGCAGAGCCACGACTGTGCCAATCTGTGCGTTTTCATCAACAGAAGCAAATTTAGAAGTTGTGGGAAAATATCTAAACTTCACCACCGGGTCGTTATCATTCACATCTAAGAGTTTGATGGTGGCTTCTGTCCTGCCTGACAGAGAGGGAACCCCGTTGTCTACTGCATGAATAGTCAGGGAGTACTCTTTCTTACTCTCATAATCCAAACCCTCCTTTATAATAATAGTACCTACTTTGGGGTCGATTTGAAAAGGCGTCCCTTCATCTAAAAAGTACCTGATTTCTGCATTGGCTCCCTCATCCTGATCTGATGCTGTGATCTGCAGGACACTGGATCCCACAGCTGCATCCTCAAACACACTGGTTTGATACTGATCTTGGTCAAAAACAGGTGGGTTGTCGTTTATGTCTTGGATGGTGACGTTAACCTGCAGGTAGCCAAACTTTTTCGGGTCCCCTTTGTCCTCCACCTCGATGAGGAGCTGGTAGAAGGGAGTCACCTCTCTGTCCAAGCCTCCAGTTGAAACGAGGTGCAGGAAAGCTCCCTCTCCACTCGGATTGACTGTAATATCCAGGCGGAACCTCCTCTGCTCGTTGCCTTTCACTATCCTGTACGTGGTGTGATCCACTCCATTACTCCCAATGTCCGAATCTGTGGCCGTGTCCAGGATCACCTGCCTCCCACTGCTGGCATCCTCCTTGAAGGACACCACGATGGATGCATCTGGAAACACTGGGGAGTTATCATTGATATCCAGAACCACTATCCGGACCTCGGTGGGGTAGGTGGGCTGGCTGGACAGCACCACCACGTTGATCACATCGCTCTGCAGAAGCTCCCTGTCAATCACAGAGGAGGTGGAAATGACCCCGGTGGAGCCATTGATGGCAAAAAGTTTGTGGTTCTCGCTGAAGCGGTATGTGAAGCTGGGTTTGGTCTCTATCGTGCCCACATAGGTGCCGATGGGCTGCTCCTCCAGCACCTGGAACTCTTGGCGGACTTGGCTGGACGCTGAGTACCGGGACAAAGTCCACAACATCAGGAGGACCAAGTGAAAGCGGCCTAAGCTCCTACCTGCGTGCGCCATGGTGAGTGAGCCGGTCCTCCTCTCTCAGACAGAGTCCATGCCTATGCATCAACTTTACTCACTACAGCATTGTACTCCAGCAAAATGTGCAGAGAAAAGTCAGTGAGAAGTCCAGAAGCGACTCTTTCACCGCAGCTCTTCTGTGCGTAAAACTTCTCCAGGAGCGGGTTTTTTTTTTCCCCCGTGCGTAACGGTGCGCTTCACTCCAACCAAACCCTCTGAATGGAGACAATGATTCCTGCTTTCATTTCAAATCCTCCAGCAGCATTTTTCAAAAAAAAAGGAATCACACAAATCCCAGGGAAAAAAAGCAGGACAAAGCAAAAGTTCCGGGCTCCTTTCAGACGCGTAAAGGAAAGTTTATCCAGAGTTGGAGCGCAGCTCGGTGCGCGTCCGCAGGAGTAACGGCGCAGCTCCACTCATATTCAGGGCTCAGGAGTCCCACTAAGTTTGGACAAAGCTGGGACTCCGACAAACTCCCTCCCATCGCTGATCCCATTGGATGGCGCTGCTCCCTGCCCGCCCTCCCCCCTCTCCTCCGCTGTCCCCGCCTGTGGAGGAGGACGTCCATCAAAGCAGACAGGTGATGATGACCTGAGTGATCCTGCTTCAATAACTGATTCAAGAAGTTAAAACTAATTAGTTCAGGATGTTAAAGTTACTAAGAAGCAGCAGGAAAACATACAGAAACAAGCAGATCATTTGTATATAATTTACACAAAATCAAAGCAGACTCACAGAAAATGGGTAAATATTTTAAAATATATCATAATATGATAGGAGGTAAAACAGAGCATAACAAAAGAGTGAAAAAGTGACTTTAAAATCATATTTGAGAACCACAAAGTCCTATTAGGAATGTTATAGCAGTATCATAAGTATAGCCTCAAAATATCACAAAAGTATAATTAACTCTAAATGAACGTATAATTATCTGTGCTATAATTTTCTGCATTAACTTTATTTAAATATAATATTGTGTTTCTGTCGTCAACACTGCTCATTATACACTGAAGTTTATTGTTTGTCGGTCAAGTCTGGTTGTTTTGGAGGCAAATGCTGCTTAAATATATGTTTCTCAATCATAATTAAGTGTCTGATAAAGCTCAGTGTTTTGTGTCATTTCCAGAATCGATAATAGCTGGTGACATATTTGCATTTAATAGAAGCTGCAGGAAGCTTCACAAACGTGGGCGAGTAGCTCCATCTAGTGGTCAAATCCTGGTACAGTTCAGGAGATTTACATTAAATTCAGACATATTACATTAAAGCATGTGACTTTGTTGCTGTGTGACAAAACAGTTTTCAATGTAAAATTATTCTCATGCAAAGGTTTTACTGCTTCATCCTGAATGTGATGAAAGATGAGATGAGCAGTAGCATCAAACTATCTGATCACAAGACGCATCAACACATGAATATTATTTCTACAGACACTGAACTACAACTGGAACTGGTACAACAGATAATCACTGTCTGCAAGTTATAGAACTGTGATAGAACTGGATCTTTCTTTACGTCTGAAGAAGTATCAATGTTCTCTCTTATATCTTCAGTTGCAGCTCTGTAAAACCTTTGGACTGAATGAAATATCTCAGCCTTACCAAATGTCCTTTTCTATGAAAACCAGTGATTAAATGTTCTAGAAATCAAAAAAAAAAAAAAAGCTGACTTATCCAAGTTAAAGTAAACTTTAATACGTTTGACCAGAAAAGTCATTCAGGGTTGGAATGATATAAATACAAAATTATATATTGGTCAAAAACTGGTATTTAGACAATTTAAAGGTTCTAATTAAATACATTATAGTTTATTTTTAGATTTATTGAATCTAACTTTGATTGATGTTACTTATATTGTAAGTGCTGGCAAATATGTTCCTGGAAATTTGGTCATTCAGATGACGACTTGTCGTGTATAAATCTCTTCTTCTGGTGTTGAGCTAAATTGAGCTATTTTATATTTACAAAGCTGCTGGAAGCGACAATGAAAAGTTTAACAATCACTTAATTAATGTAACGTCTTAACATTAGTCTTGTCATGCAAATCTTGAGTTCCATAATGTAAATGTTTTAGTAAAGTAAGAAAAAGACATTTTTTTATATTTTCCATTTCTGCCTGATGAATAGAACATTTTCACACTGGTGGATTCTTATTTCATACGTTCAAATTATTATCATTTTCTTTCCCACAAAAACTTCATACACGTGTCTGAATTAAGTTCTTGCATGTGATAATTAATTGTACGACTTTTATCAAGTGCAATGTAGAAAAAGACATGATCATTCCTGATTTCCAGACACACTCTTATGATAAATGTCTATATGCTGTGATGAGGTTGAGTCCAGGTCACATGAGTTCATTGAAAAGTCTGATCGCAGTCGGAGGAAACTGTTTCTACATCGATGATCTGGGAAGTGAACTCTGTGTTGCACTTCATCTGTCCTGTGAAATAACATTATGGAGGATAATTACAACCCTCCTGGTTTTGAGAGACATAAATGTTTATTCAGGTTTGCTATTTGACAATTTGTGGCTTCCGTAATCAGGCCGTTTGCTGCCTGGACGTTAAAGTAGGACATGAGTCAACTAATGTAATTGAATTAGGGAATGGGCTGGACTGGTGGTAGCTGCTCGGCCTGACACAGATTCAATGTTTTGGTAGCAGACAGAGCATCAAAGTAGATTACTTCCCCACAGGAGACGTTTGGCTAACCTGATTACTGCTGCTAAGCCAGGAGCTCTCAGGATGCTTTTGATATAAATATCAAGTTGTTGTTATGTTTGACTTAATTCCCTCATGCTGACTGATGTTTTCGCGTTCTGTCACTGATCCGAGCGCTAACTCTGACGTGGACGAGATGTTGATCCGATGGTCTGCGCCGACATTGAAAACACATGCACTTACAGTAGCAAAGCGAAAGTTAAGACGACTTGTCTGTGTATGAGTTTTAACCCTGTTATCATACTGTGTTATTGAAATGCTGGATTGTTTGGACTGGCACTGATCCGGGCTCAATTCTGCTACGCATCAAATACCTGTCAAGAATGATTCATGTAATTCCTAATCCTCTAGTTTCCTCTTTCTGACAGGCATCATCTGTCCTAGTATTATAAGCTCTTTCCTTGTTGGTGCCAGGACTTCGTCAGAGACGGTAAAGTCAGTTTGTCAGTGAATCCAACAGAGAACATCTGAAACAACTACCAGCCAGACTGGTGGCAAACATGGTATTAATTATATTCATGGTCCTCAGAGGAGGATTCCTAATGGTTCTGTTTGTCCGGCACCACAATCATTTCAACATTTCTACTTGATGAACACTTTGGTCCATGAGAAAATATGTTGAATGATCAGATAATGATTAAATCTGTTATGGAGGATGTGCAAAGCCTCCACATATAATCCAAAGTTTTGGGTGATTCCCCACCACCATCAGAAAAACATTTTCACTTGAACACCAAAAATATCAAAACAGATTCAGCAGATTGTAACAGAAATGATTGATTGTATTCATGCTCCTCAGAGGATGCACAATTTCTCTTATGTGAGATTTCCCTTTAAGCTGCCTTCTGGCTAAAATGTCACCTATGCACACAAAATATCACATCTCATAATTTGGATTTATGATACCTAGATAAGCTTTTTACATTAAAATCTAACCCCAAAATATGGACGCTTTTGTAATTGTGTGGTTGTTGTAAATGCTGCAGCTGTCTGTCATTCTGTCTTTCAGAGATATTATTGTGCAACCCTCCACCTCCTCATCAGCAACACGACCTCCGAGACGTCCAGAGTGATTTAAAGTTTCCATCAGTCGCCTGAAGACTTTACTCCACCAGCATCTTGACTCCACGGACCCTGTCTCATATCTTCATATGGTTAATGAAGATGCTTTACATCCATGGAGGCTAATCATCTTTCTGTGCTGCCAATCACAATAAATATTCTCTCACACTTCCGACTGATCTCTTCTTATCTAAATAATATAGCTCATTATCATAAGTGCAATTAAAACAGTAATAGAGAACCTGATCAGTCAGTAAACTGCAAACAGAACTCTTATTTTTATCATTAGTTTATATTGTGAAATTTAAGGAAATCAAGGGAATAAGAGAGACAACAGCTGTGATATTGATGAATCAGCCTCTTTAGACAAAATGTTGCTTAATGTTGTTAAAGACACAGTTTGCATTTCACCATTACTTTCATTTGGCAGATGTTTTTGTCAAGTGACTTACATTTCTTCCATAAAGAGCAAACACTTCAGCATGTGTATGGGACCATGCAGGAATCAATTCTATGATAAATGGTTGACTTTCTTTTTACCACCTGAACCTCGGCTGCCGACTCATACGTTTTTTCATGTCACTTCCACAAACCTTCGGCACAGACATCTTCCTCTTCCCACCTTGTGATTCAGGCTGACGATATAAAAGTAGCTTTCAGTTTGGAGTCAGCGCTGAGTGAAAGACCAGGACACTGTCTTGTAAATCAATCATGCACCGACTGAGAGATTTTGTTTCTCGTTGACGATACCAGACCATCACTTTTCTGAAGCTGTGTAAAAATCTCCCTGCAAAACAAGCTTATGAGGACGTTGAATGAACGTGACATGAAATTATCTTTGACTCTGTTGATAACCAAACGTTGACCAGGCAGACACATGTCAGGCAGAAATGTGAAATCTCTTCAGTAAGATTAGTTCAGACCATCAAAGGCCGTTTCCTCCGGTCTGAAAAAGCTCGGTTCAAGCGCGGTGCCTACTCTCGTAAAATCTATCAACATATTGTAAAGTCAGAGCTCGGTCATAAAGATCAAATACCGGAGTCAATGAGAAGATGAAGGGCTGCTGTAATCCAAAGCAGGAATTCACGCACCATGTCCTGTCTCTCAGGGATGTGTGCGGAAATGAGATCTGACCTGAGTGAACTGATGCAAAAACAGGACGGTCAGGTTTGAACTTGACCTTAAATTAAATATGCGGGCAGATAATGAGATGCTAATCGTCGTCTCTTCATTCGGCTGCACTCGAACGCAGCTTTCAGGGTCAGTCCTCATCCCTCAAGGTTCGTGTAGAAACAATGTGGAAGAGGAGGGTAATTTTTTTTTTTTTTTTTTTTTTTTTTACGAGCGAGTCGTTGGTTTCAGTCTCAGGCAACAGGAGTTTAGTTGAATAGGCTTTTAAAAAGTGAGCTACAAAAAGGTTATTGTACGCCTCGGGGGGAAGTGGGAGCCAGCAAAACAACGCTGCCCTCTTTTCTAATAACGAGTGTGTGAACAGCCAAGCACTAACGCTGACAGTGGATCTATTGCATGTCTGTATTTGTTTAACATGCTTCTGGGTTTTAAATTGTCGTCCTGGTTTTCTGCAGCGCTTTTCCCAGCGAACCCTTTCCTGCAGAGTCTAATGTGAGGGCCTGCTGTTTCCTAGCGTGCTCCCAGTTTCCATCTCCATCGTCTGAGATTCCCTCAGCGTGAGGAAATAAATATCAATCAGTAAACTGCACTGTCGGGTGCGTTACATGGGCGTTGCACAGGATCGTTTGCGCCAGCGTTTGCCAAATAAACCAAACAGTCACTCACTTCGGGGTGTAGCGCAAAATATCGCAGCCATGTTGAAATGTAGAATTATAGTATACAAAACGTTTGATGAAATATACAGGAGGTATTTCAGTATTTTCTCACTGGTGAAGTGAGTGAGAAGGGAAAAGGGTGGATGATGACATGTGATGGAGCGGTTAACCCATCCTGGCACTTAGGAGCCGCAGCTAACTCACTAATGAAGCTGCCAGTGCCGTATGATTTAACGTCTGCTATGATATTAACTTTAATGACTCGACACTGACACTTGAGCAGATGAATTCACCATATGGTGAAATGTCTGAGGACTCTCATGTCTGTGACACGTCTGGTTTTCCCAGTTTGGTGTGGACGAACTCCATCCAACACATCGGGATGAAGTGAAATTCAAGCCATGAGTCAGGACGTATCGGCCAACAACAGCGACAAATAACTGTTTTCAACCAGATTGTTTCAGTAACCAGAGAAACTAAACTAGGAAGTAACGCAGTGTTTCCACTTCATGGTTGAGCTCAGCTCTACTCGACATGCTCTTCAGGTAACGGGTGAAACTGCCTTGACATCATCTTGACCACGACACAAACACACACAGGAACAATGGTGGATATTCTTTCCTTTCATAGCAACCAAACAGAGGAACATCTGCACTTTGCCGTAGTTTTGTGGGCTGACTTTTTTTTTTTTAAATCAGGGAAAATCTGCCGTCTTTCTGCAGGATTTCCATGTCGCACAAATTGTGATTCCAGTGATGATTTTCTTTGATCCATCAGTGCTTTCACTCCACCATTTAGTATCAACTCAGCTCACTCGACCAGGGTGATACCAAAAAAAAGCACCAGGTGCTATTCACAACTTTTGACAATATACAACCAAGAAAGCGTGAGTCAGTTGAGCCAGGTCGTATCATGAAATGGAAACACAGCATGGATGTTCTGCTGACACTTCCTCTATCTTGTTTGCTCTCGCTTACACACATTTCTCTCTTTTCATTTCAGACAAACTAGTCAGAGAGCAAACAACAAAAGACTCACTAATATAACAAACAACTAGAACTTTACAACCCTCGTCCTAACATCACCACACACACACAGAGCAAAGTCCAAAAATCCTAAATCTTTCACGGTAAAACAGAAGAGTTAAGTCAAACAAGGCAAACACATCCGACTAGGGCAAACAAATGCTGGACAGATGGGACGAGAGGAACACAGGTGAAACTGATCACTAATCTTAAAGCTGTGAAAGAGATAAAGAGAAGAAGTAAAGTAACTGAACAGGCCTGAGGACAAGCTCGATCAAAATAAAACAGGAAATAACTAAATAAATGACAATGAATGAAGCTGTACGCAGGTTGTAGTTTTTGTTTTTAATTTTATTTTTGTCCATACTGTAAGTGAACTGTGACAATTAATAACCAATAAAGTCATAAAGGAACCAATTAAATTTGGATCTTTTGTTCACTTCTTTTATTAATTATTTACATCTGCTGCTCCAGATCTATTGATAAGAAACAGGGAAATAAAGTTGAATGCTGTTTGTTGGGACTTAATAAAGTTCATGTAACATATTGACTGACTTTACATCAGTCACTTTGTTCCTTTGACCTACAAAAGCCAGACATGTTCGAAGACATATCAAATCAATATTAGGGATTTGTGTGTGAAAATAAGGATACATGAGTTTTATGCTGTGAAAACACTGGATTGAATGTATTCTCTACATGCAGTACCAGAGCTGACCTACAGATGTCAGTGCTGCCTCATTAAAATCTTTATCAGCTCTCCACAGTAACAGTGAAAACATTGCAAAGCAGAATGTAATTTTTTTTTAATTCATTTTTTTTCTCCTAAACTGTTTATTCCTCAGGACACAGCAGAGTCACGCTGATGGGAATCTGGTAAAACCAAAATATTTTGGTGAGAGTCTGGAGGGAAAGGGCCATTTCTCTGCCTCTTCATCTCATGAACCCGCATGAAACTGTGAAGCCAATATGAAACACCAGGGAGACCGAGCCTATAAATATTATTAATTCATTAATTTTGTAATCAGGGAGTGAAAATGAAATGGCATGTGTTGTAGAAATAATTAGCCTGGTTAATTAGCACGTTGCATGTTTTGTTTATTTCCACAGAATATTTGATGCTAAACTGGTCACTGCTGTGTTTAACTGGGTGAAATTGGAGGCTGGTGCAAATTTACATATGTGCATGAAAATACTGCGAAATAGGCTAATAAGTGAAAACCAAAGACGATAAACATTATGAAGCATCAATCAAAACCAACATGTCAGACATTTAGACACTGACAAGATGTTGATTGACGGTTTACACCAACACGAACAAGAGAAAAGTAGCATCTAAATTTAAGTTTCCGGTGACGTCTGCAATGGTCAGTGACTAATATCTAAATCCAGTATCGTATCCAGTATTTCTTTTATTAATTTTCACTGTGCTGCTATAATGAGAGAGTCACATCCTCTGATGCAGGTTAAAGAGAACAATCTTAAGTAACTGAATATTTCAATAACAATATGGATGATAGATAGATGCAGATGGGGTCATACAGCAGGTCAGCCACACACACACACACACACACACACATACACACACTGCATATTGCTTTGCTCATGCAGTTGATCCTGATTCCAGATAAGAAACTAGACTGTGATTCCTTTGAAACTCTACGCGGAGGCTGCAGAGGAGTGAGGAGGACAGTGACAAATCACAGCGAGTGGAGTGTGCTGCTATTCATTAGAGCCTTTATCCAATTTCACACTCGCACTGGAACCCCCTTCACTGGACGCCCTTTCAAAGGTTGGTCCGAGTTTCTTCAAACACATGGAGGTGCAGAGGACACATTTAAACAAGACAAATGTGAAATTTACTGCTGTTTTTGGTGCCATTGTCACACAACATTAGAGTCTGAGATGTTTGCTTTACTGTTTCAACTAGAAGGATGCATTTTAAATTAAATTTGAGAACGACAACAGACAGAAGCATTAGAGCTGGAACAACATGTGACACATTCATAGTTGCATTAAAGGGTCACAGCGTTGCTACGAACCTACGTAGCAGCTGTAGCGACATACGTGGACGTGCATCAAAATATTACATCTGGGTTACGGCAACTTTGTACAGACCATGAAATCAACATGAGGCAAATAGAAAAAGAATGCTTTGTAATGTTTTCATTTTCAGTGGCACACTGAGCAAATCCTTCTCCAAAGTAAACTCCACAATGATGCCATCAACCAGAACTACTGTATAAACCCAACGATAACTGATGACAAAGATCTCATTTTTCCTCCTCCAGTCCTTCTCTTTCTTATTTGGTTCTCTGCACCTCATAGACTTGGAGTCATACAGCTGTTAATGCTACAAATCCATCTTGGATCTCTGTTGACATTTGGGAAACATCAATTTTTCATGTTGTGACCTCACATGAAGTTTGTATTCAAGGAAAAACAGTTTCAACCTATGCTCCAGTTCGCACCTCCCATGGTTTCAACTGAGTATAAATATAATATGCTCTGATGTTTACCACATTATTTTCTCATCTATACCTTGTCATGCAACACTTATTCTGACTGAATTAGGAAACGCTAGTATGACTTTATAACATGGCCAATCGTGACACTTGCCCCCCTTTCGAGCTGTGATGTCCTTCTACTACTTTTCTACAGCATTAAAAGATGCACCTCGCTTCCTGAAAGCGCTCCCTCGTCACAAATAAAGGTAATGACTTGGCAAAAACTGAAATGAAGATATTATGTACCACATCAGCAGGGGCACCATTTTCTGCTGCCATGAAATATTCCAGTGGCAGGAAACTGTACTTAGGAGGGTTTATGATGTTGGTTTAATGACACAGGCTAATAGGAGATGTTGTTGTCAGACTGATGGCGTCTTGGGTTAAGTACTAGTTGGAATCTTTTCAGATGTTCAGGTAATTCGCTCGATTTGGCCCGATCGTCCCTCCAGATGAGTTCATACTGGAACTATCCTCGGGACTTGTGCGCTGTCTTGTGGGGAGGGAAGAATCAATGCGTCTGTCTTGATTTCAGATAATACTGTGTTTCCTCCAGGACGGGCTTTCATACTCAGAAGTGTTTCACTGAGGAAATAATCTTCACTAAAAGGCACAAAAGCAATTTCTGCAATTGGATTTTAACACCGGACTTGATGACTATGGCATCGTTGTGGAGGCTTAAGGGAAGGATTATGGCAGAGTGACCTTTTCTACTGTTACACCAACAAACTGCCTAATTGTTAACAAAGTGGAAAGTAACAAAAAAACATGTACTGAAGAACTTTGCTTGAATATGCTTGAACATGACTTATGTGTAGTATTCTTTACTATATTAAATAGTAGAAATATTGCACTTTTTGCCCTTTTTCATTGTTTTGACACATTTTACTTGCTGATCAAGATGTTGATGATAAGAATATATCATAAATATTAAGTAAGCTGTCTTGTACTGTAAACTATCTATATAGTCGGATTAAAGAGCACATTAAAACCAGCTGATAACACATGAATGCATCATTCATAACTACACTGTGTAATAATATAAACCTAACATTATACCTGCATAGTACTTTTGCTACTATTTTTTTACTTCAAGCAACATTAATTGACCACTTGCAGCAGCAGATCAAAGCTAATAACATAACTGAGATACTGTGTAATCAAATGACTCCTGTGGATGAGAGGAGCGAAAACCAAATGAAAAGAAAAGAGAAAAAAGGTGCTGAAAAGAGACGTGTGTTTTTACATTGTGCTACTTTTGCCGTATTAATTACTTTGTAGCCACTTGGGGGCAGCAGAAACAAGCTGTAAACACAAGACTGACACATTATCATCTTATAAAACTGATACGCTGAACGTGTTGGCAAGTCTGTAAAATGTGGAGCTGCAGAGTTGTGTAATAATTCTCTGTGGGTTTGTCACTACAAGCCACCTCTGCCACATTACACACAGTTATTTGATCCATTGTGGATGTAAAAATATTGATTAGCGCAGCTTTAATTTAAGGATCTGAGCTCTTCTCCACCGCCGCATGCTCGACACCGTGAGACGCCTCGAGCTGCAGAGATCCTCCGGTGCTTATTACACAGATGTGAAGCAGACGGCTCTGACAGTCGAGTATGTTATCCTCCGCGGCCATGTGAGAGCAGTGTATCATAGGCAGATAAAAGCCCGGAGCTGTCTGAGCAGAAGTGTGTAAATCTTTTACTGTACATTGAGCCACCTCTTTAAATGTCTCCCGCAGTTCTATTATTACCGGGGGATAGATTTCATGTTTGTCAAGGCAGAAAATAATAGCTTTGAAAGTGTTACGTTCACCCATGAAGAATGTGGAAAAGAAAAGCTCTGGTAAAAATGTGCTGACTGTGGGCGAGCGCTCGCTCTACCTCCCACGAGGGAGAGGGGGATCCCTTGATTTGTGTCCCTCGATTCAGCGATCGCATATCATAAATGGTGTCGCGGTGGGAGGGGAGGGGGGGTAAAAAGAGCAGAGGTGCAGATGGATCCCTGAGGCACCCCATTAAGCAAAGTTTAACATCGTAAGCATTTCTTGAGTTACACTGGTATCAAATGCACTGTTGCCTATGAAGCGCCCGGGGACACACTTTTCAAGTATGAATAAAAAGGTACATTCAGACTCGGGCCTTGAGCTATTGCTGGAAAAAAGAGTTGAATCAGGGTAAAATCTATTTATAACCTCACATTCGCCGTGCGCGGCATGAGGCAAAATAAACGTCCGTCTGCTGTACGATAAGCTAGAAACAACCTTGGTACAGAAAGGTCTGTTTGGCCGGGCTGAAAGGGAAACGGGAGATTCATTAGGCTGCAGGAAGCCGGTCCTGAAAGTTGGCAAGCTCCTGCAGAGAGTTCCACTGAGGTTGGGAGATGTTCTGTAATTTCCGACCCCGAGCTAATCTGTACAGCATGCTGTGTGGTGAGAGTGCGAGTTCCACTCGGGGCGGGGGGATGACAGATTCGTTGCATTTGAACTCCCTCATGTCTTCCTTGTCACGTCTGTAATTAAATATGCGCTCCCTGGGAGACAGTGGGGTTCTGGGTAATAAAAAGCCTGCTTTGTGAGCTTCCCTCTCTCTCTCTCTCTCTCTTGTGCTGTTTTAGTTTGTGTTTGTCGGCATAGTGACAAACCCCCAGACACGCTCGACATGGAATTTTAATGCCTGCAAAGTTAATCTCTATATCTGCCAGGAGCTATATCTGCTCCGACCAGGCTGCACGACTTTTCATGCAGCCGAACAAGTTCGTCTTAACTAAACGACTCTAACAGACGTCTCCTTTCATACAAGTCAGAATGCAAAAGAACATGTGGAAATATTGGGGGATGGTTTCTATTTTTACAGCAAAGTGGCACCACTGTTTGCCTTGATGACTTCTTTTCACCAAAGATTGTTTGGTTTCAAGCTCCAGACCAAGTTTGATCGACATGGGCTGTTTGGGGTTTTTGGGATTAGCTGGTTGTGTTGCTTACGTTGGCCATAACTTGACTGGGGACGATAATGCAGAAGTTACATCTCTGTTAAAACCTGCAGACAAAAATCTTCTCTATCTTGTCCCTGTGGTAGGTTGATCTAGATCTTTGTGCAACTGAAGTTGGCTGTGTGAGACCTCATCCAGCCTCTCGTCACCAGATGCTAGTTTGTGTGTTGGGTGGAGAAATAAACAGCTGGTCGGAGTTAAGAAAGGAGCTTTATTTATTTCACAATGCTGCTACAATCCACAGTCTATGAACCCGATTCAGACTGTGAATTAGAGAAGTTATGTACTGAGCTGTTTTTCAGTCTTTTGGTTCAGGTTCAAGTCAAGTCTGAGGTCTTTAAGTAGCAAGTCTGATTCCAAGTCTTCGTTAGGGAATTGTAAATAAAAAAGCATCATGGTGTTAATCATTTCCTCAAGTTTTGTTCAAAGCCACAGCGCGACATTTTACATTTATTGGTCTGAGGTGAACTGAACTGGCAGACAAGTTGAAAGTGTTTAATTTTGTGACTTGACTTTAACTGAGTGTTCATGTTTTAGGACTCCTGCTGTGTTTAATATCGTTTATTTTTCCATATGTGACCTCACAACTTGCATGTTATTATGTTGAAGGCTACTGAAGCAACAGGAAGGACCTGCTTTATTCCACCATCTTTCCATAACACCATCTTTAAGTTGATGATTATGAACGATGTCGTGAACAATATGTGAAATGTCGTACTTGTGTTACACGTTTTGACAATGAAAGTAAATTAGGCTTCGACAGTGTGTGCCTTACAGAGCCCCCAGCAAACATAACTGGCCATAAATCCACTTTTATCGCTCCTGCATTCCCGAGGATAAATGTCCTCTCTATAAAGCAGTATTAGGTTTCACTGTGCAAACACAAAACCCGATGATATCTCCTTCCCTCTCATACGTTGCTCATACAGTATCTTTGTGATCAGGGTTGAGGGGTTGTTTTCCACTCGGCCTTTATCTCGTGTTTCATCTGTCTTTTCTAACGACACGAGAAGCAGCGGTTTCTGGTTCGTCCCCACGGTTCACTGATTCGAGCTTATCGCGCTTCCTTTGTCAGCAGTTTCATACAGTAATAATAACCATGTCAAGCTATTGTGCTGCTGTGAATTGCTGTCTAGGATGTGCATTTCGCATGTAAACGTATAAAAGAGTATCTTAATTTTCATCAGAGTGGAAAATGAATACCGGTTCTGATATTGCCGTTTTGAAAACCTTTCCCAGATCAGGTCTTACATGTGTTTCCCTTTGGAATAAATGACTCTACAGCACATTAAAGGAAGTGGAATGTGTTCCCCCATAAGCTGCCCGAGCTCATACGATATCTCAGCTTTCATCCGACGGGATAATGCACTGTGGTTCCACTCTGTTGCTGTTGAGATTGCTGTTTCGACAAAAAAAAAAAAAAAACAAGAACCTGTCTGAAGCAAATGCAGTGTTCATCATATCTGCCCCGACGCCTGCTGTGTCACAAGTGGATCCTGTGTTTCTCTGTACACAAGCTCGGGCTTTTGTCAAGCTTGTTATGATGGACTTGTGTTTGTGTTGTCAACCCGGCAAATGATCTGTGACCGAGGCTGTTTCAGAGCGCTGAACATGCACATGCTGCAATAACAGCATGGTTATTGCCTCTTCTTGGTTTATTTTGTCTCGAAAATGAAAAAATGTTGCAGAAATATTTAGCAGAAAGAGGAAAATGTGACAGTATTTTCACTTCACATGTTATGTTAAAGATATATAACGATGAAACCGTGCTTAAAGGGTTTGTACACACATATTTTGCAATCAACACATTTTGCATTGTGGCCACTGGGGGCAGCAGTAGGTGGGACAAACCACTGTACACTCGCAGGGAACTTTCACCACTGACAAATCATACGAGGCGTGGATCTATATCTAGAGTCCTCTCCCCCTCCAACGATAATGAGGTGGAAGGTCCTAAAGTTGATCCACGTCTCCCGGATCTGAGGCTGCAGGAGGTCTTGCAGAGTCCATGTAGGTCCAGAACTGGACAGGAGACACTGGCACAGTATTAATTCTCCTCAGCTTAGGAAATAAAGTATTAGCGCCTTGCAATTCTCATTATATTCTCTGTGAATGAGATGCACGCAAGCTAACAGAAAAGAAATGTTTTGCATGTGTATTGTTGGAATAATCACCTGTGTTGCCGTAATGCACCAGCAAAAATCTATGTGATTATGTGTGCAAATAAACAAACAAATAGAAGAATAAACAAATAAATAAAATGTAGTATTCCAGGTTTCTAACGTCCGGTGTGACAGAGCTGGAAAAAAATGAGACTGACATCGCAGCAGTCTGACAAACACTGACTTCTGTTTACGTAGCTGTGCTAATTAGGTCAGTTCTCTCATACAGCTCTGGGATCAGCCGGTCATGTTACTGTTATAAAAGCCATGATGTTATTGTGTGACGATGGTATTTGTGTTTTATTGTGTGTTTATAACAATATGATGTCATAACAGCAGCTGCCTCTGAGTGGCCGTTCAAAACATGTGCTAATATAATATTTCTTCATCCAAACGTAGCGCAAATGGGAAGATTCATCATGTTAGTCATACACACACTGTCCAGTTTTCCATGACGTGAGCATATTATTGCGCAAAAAGCTGATTATTCATAATTATAATAAAACATATATCATACATTCCAAGCTGGGGAGAAAGATTTAGTGATTGTTTGTGGCAAGTTAAACCAGTTAAACATTTATTTTTTGTCATCATGATATAAGAGATTGGAATCAACTGTATATGTTTTTTTAAAATATGATTGTTCAAACAACATCTGTTTGCAGACGCGGGTTAATTGTATTAAAGCTCGTTTATTAAGCAGTTCTCTAGAGGCGCTATCAATGACTCAGCAATTACTTTGCCAAGTTTTGGTAGCCGGGCTCCAGACTTATGAATCACAGCCCACACCTCCATTTCTTCCAGTGATATAAATAAGTCTGGTGTTGTGTGCATTGGCAGCTGTTTGCACAGTTAGAGAAACAATCAATCAAAGACCAATCAGAGCTTTATAAGCAGGATTAAGAATGGGGATGTCACCTTCCTGTGCCACAGCCAGAAAAATAGCCTCATCAATTATAAATCGTGACAGAAAATGATGGTCGCAAAAATGACAAAATGAAACCAGCGCAGCTGTTCAGGTTGTCATAAGTCAAGTTGGAGAAAAAGCTCTTAAATCGACATATTTCTTCAATCATAATAAAAAACTGTAACGGCTCACTGTCACTATCACAGTCTGATAAAAATGATAATGGATGGGTGGATAGCTCACTCACTACTGACTGGTTAGGGCAAAATGTAAAGAATAATCATCATATATTGTTAGCATGAACATTTGAGTATGTCAGACTCAATAATGAAGCGAGAAGAAAGGCAGTCAGAATATCTGGCTTAAGATTTGAAAACTCACTTTTTAACTTTTAACTTTAACTTTTTCCTTCAACATTTTGGAAACATTTTGAGAAGCTTGCAACCAACTTGCCAATCTCTTCTTTCTTGCATTGTCAACCACTGAACAATGGAAGATGAGAACGGATAAGAAGCCAGAAAGAAAGACAATAAGAGATAAGATAAGAGAAGCTTTATTGTCATCCATCCATACGCAGCTCTGTATCGTACATAGAGGAACGAAATCATGTTTCTCCTCATCCACAATGCAAAATAAAAGAATGAATGAACCACACTCAGCTGGGGTGAAGCAAACATTAATACTAGACATGAGGTGAAAACAACACAATACAAACAGGAACAAAAACAGGACACAAAACAAGATGCAGACATGTTGTGCAATATGCAGGACATACGAATAAAAATAGAAATCTAAAAGTATAAATAGGGTAAACAAGTTTAAAGTGAAATAGCAGCAGCAAAAAACTGTTTGTGGGTCTCTGAGGATATTTGTGTGTACAGGATATGTACAGGTACAGGTGTGTAGTAAAGGTACAAGTAGTGAGACAGGCTATGCAGTTAAGTGAGGAAGTGTGTGAAGTGTGTGTGTTAAGGGTGTGTGTGTGTGTGGGGGGGGGTCCCTGGGTCTTTGTTTGTTATGTTGAGATTGGGGGCAGCAGGGTGTTAAGGAGTCTGACAGCCTGGGGGAAGGAGCTGTTGCTGAGTCTGGAGGATTTACCTGGATGCTCCTGCAGAGTCTGGTGGAAGAGTCTGTGGGAGGGAGGGTCTCTCATGATCCTGGAGGCTGTTTGTGCAGCTCCATCGAGGAGAAGAGGGCGGTGGGCAGCATCGGCCTTCCTGAAGTCTTACTGATGCTGTTTTCTTGTGCAGGTCTCTGTATGCTGGCCCATCATTGTTGCTGATGAGGCCACCAGTGTCATCCGCAAATTTGAAGAGCAGATTTGGTGGAGCTGTTGTGGGTCATTAGTGAGAACAGGAGTGGGCTGAACACACATCCCTGGGGGACGCCGGTGCTCAGTGTGGTGTATTGTATTGGGCCTCCTGTAATGCTTGAAACTACTGTAACTGTAACTACTTATTCCCAGCCTGTACAGCAGCTCAAATTCACAAGATTTCAGGACTTTAAAACCTTTGTAATGATTAACACATTTCTAATCTATCAAACATCACCGTTCCCACTTGGACAAACAACATGATTGATAAAAGCAGTAACTGAATGTGGATCATTGTTTGAGTTTGACTTCTGTCCCTGCCAGATCCCTCCTCCATTACTAAGACCAGTTCACAGCTGTCCTTAATGGACACATTTGGGCCGTGAGCCAGCAGCCATTTTCAACTCTGCTGCTCTATGAAATGACTCACAATTAGCCCCATTGAGGTAACTGTCAGCACACTAATCTCTGACTTCTTCTTTTTATATAATTAAAGGAGAGGCTTTCAGGCTGTTTACACAAAAACACGATCAGATTCTCGGGAACAGTGGGCTCGTTGACGAGTGGGAGCTCGGTGTTTGATCCTCCCCGAGGCATCGCGGTGTGTCAGAGACTTGATGGACTGTGTGGGGAGTCGGGTCACCTGCATCACCCACCTCCACCCTCCCCCAGGACGTCGAGGGTGGTGGACAGATGAGTGTTGACTAAGTGGTGCTGACACGCTGTTCCTCGCCTACCTTTGTTTGTATGTGGCTCTAAAAATACTGCGTATTTACAGGAGCTTGTCAGCAACATTTGTACACTTGGAAGATGAATGTGCTGTATGTTGTAATCTTTTGTGACAGTGTTTCGTAGGATGCATGATGACAAATTATACATAGATACTGTGTCTTTCATTATCTGACTAGTAACTGACTGTGTATATTTTTAAATTTGGGACTAGGGTGTTCTTTAATGATTCTCTTTTTTTATCCTGTTTGATTTGTCTTTCTTTCTTTTTCATTAACCTTTTACTTACACTGTTTCTACAACTGTCAAGCTTCATATTTCTTGTTGCTGATGGTTGATTTTAGCAGCTGAAATGACAAACTATTGATGGGAGATATTTGTCAGCTACATCCATGAGTTGAAAACACTCCAGCTGACTTTTTAATGTAATGTTTGTAAATGAGAACAAAGCAGGAAAATGTCTTAATCAAATGTGTTAAATAGGCTTTAAACGTTATATCATTCTTTGTGAGTCTGAGGCCAAAATCTGTTTGGATGATAACTATAGAGAAACTAGACAAGCAACACAGAGCTTTATTCTTCTGTGTATTTTCTCCCTCATTGTATTTTCAAACAATACAAGAGAAAAGCCTTTGAGAAATCAGGTCAAACCGATGAAGTTGGCAAACATAAAAATATCTTTGGTAACACGTTTGGCTGCTGCTGCTGGACTCAACACAAATACAATGAAGAGCAGAGAGATGCCGACGATACTCTGAGAGCATCCAGAGCCGAGAGAGGAGCCAACCTCAACGTAGTTCCTCGTTCCATCCTTGCAAAGATGGAACAAGTGAAGACGTTTTACCGGTTTGTGTCAAGGGGGAAAAAGAAAACTCATCACAGAAAATGGTGATGAGATGGAGGAGTGAATGGAGTCAATGAAAGGTGATGTAGGTGGAGGCTATATGCAGTAAACATAATGTGGGTGATGGAGGCAAGAAGCTTTGAGAGGAGGGAGGAAGGAAAGCAAAGTACAGTAGAGGAAAGCAGGACGGAGGAGGAAATGAGAGGGGGAGGAAAGAGAGGAGAGAAAAGGACAAGAAGACAGGATGAAGGAAAGCAAATAAGGAGTAGAGGAAAGGAAGAAGAGAGCAAAAGAGAGGACATGAGTCGAAGAAGGATGACAGTCGAGAGAGAGAGAGGACAGCAAAGGAGGAGAGGAGAGCAAAGGTGAGAGGAGAGGAGAGGAGAGGAGGATGGAAGGGAGGACAGGGGTCTGAGGCCGACAGGCTGGATAGTTAGCTGTCAGATTAGCTTACCGCCCTCAGAGGCTGTCATTGTGAGGGCAGCTGGCTGCCGGTGGAGGCTGGTGGGGGTTTCAGGGGAGAGAGACCGGGCCTGTACCTGTGACTCACCGGCCACAGGTGTCAATCAAAGCCGACCCGGCTGCCAGAGGAATGTGGTAAACAAGGCTGTGTGGTCCCAGAGACCCGGAGCGAGCGGCGTCTCGCGGCGGCCGGAGCGGCAACGTGACGGCTGAATCAGACGTCGGGCCGCTCGCCGCAGAGCGGGGAACACCTGCAGGCGAGGAAGACAGAAAATACACCCGTATCCCTGCCTCGGCTTTGTGTTTTTTTAGGAGGTGTAATCGTACGCCAGCTCCTTCTGCCCGGAGGCGATGTGAGCAGAGGTTATTGTTCAGTCATCTAACAGTGCGCCTTTCTTCCCTCTCAGGTTCCAGCACTTGAACACTTTCATTTGCGGAGTCAGGGAGTTTTTTTTACGTTCACAAGCCACTGTTCCTGCAGGCGTAAAACTCTGATCTTAGACACACCGGCATCAAATACACTCTTTGATGGGATCAGCAAATTGTCAGTGTAATATATTATTTAAACTTGCAAATGTGTAATTTTTCATAATATCAGTGAAGGAAAAAATAGATTGGATTTATGTTGCATCAGTTGCCTCCATCTCAGAGAGGTGTTGGTCAGCTGTAGCCACCATGGAGGTCACTGAGGTCATGTCCATTGTAACATTATATGGAGGTTTGAGGGGAGTCAGTTTCAAAATGTCTCATAAAATTTCAGAGTTTCGTCAGTGGCTGGTCAAAACTATCTCAAGCGGGTGGGTTTGCACTGGGTGGATTTGGACTCAAGACCTCAGTACAGTATTTATAAACTCCTTGTAGTGGCCCCGAGTAGCACCATTAACTTCATATATAAAACACATCATTAAAATAGTCGAACCTGCTGAAAATAAACACATGAACAAGTTTCTCTGAATCTTGTTTAGGTAGAAATCCTTTCATTCCTGCTATATTTTAAGGTAGTAGCACACTGGTTTTGTGATTGTCTCTATGTGGCTTCTTTATGTCTCTGACTACAACAAGACTGGCTTGACTTTTAATCTTTGTTCTTTGGGGCCAAGAACAATTATTTTACAATTATCTGCAATTATTAGGGTTTTTTTTTTTTCAGTTCTAGAAAATTCTGGCACGTCGAGGCATTGATTTGTTCAATGCATTTATTCAAGTAGTCATGTATTGACACTGTTCTGTAGCTCTGCATAAGTATGGTAGATATTGCAGGTAGATATTGAATAGAAAAGGCCTGAGAATTGACTCTTGAGGAACTCCATATGTAAATTGGTTTCACTTAGATTCATGATTACCAAATGACACAAATTAGACCCTATCATGTTATTATGATTTGAATCAATTTAGCCAGAAAGTCCATCCACTTTTCTAGTCTAGTCGCATGTTTACAATTTGAATTTGTTCTGGTAGATTATTTCTCTCTCTGCATCCTCTCTGTCATGAACCACCGTGCACTGTATTGTTGTTCTTCCCTTATTAAAAAGGAAACAGGATCCATCACGGTGACTCGTGCGTTCGCTGTCTCGCAGTGAACCAGCAGCTCCGTGTCGATGTTCACCCTCAGACGACCTCAGACCGGAGAAGAACTGCTCATGTTCACTGTGTGTTTGAACATTTAGCTGCTGTGCTTTGCTGCATGTTTTCACCGGTTTCCTTCACTGCTGCAACTTTCTGTGCTGAGCAGTTACTGTATGACAAAAAAGGGAATTTGATTTAAAGACAAGGAGTCACATCATAATGAAAATGTGAAATGTGACCTTTCTAACCATTGACCATGTTAACATTCTCTCTTATATGTTAAATCCTGTCTCTTGCTTCTTAGTATGAAAATGTACCTGACTTGACTCTGGTTTTATCTAAGATTAACAATATCAGGGAATTAATTACAGCTCGTATCTTTTAAGAAACAAATGAAGATATTGAGATGTTCCTAATGACTAATTTAGACCAGTCAACTTGTCTAAAAGTGAGAAAACATTCAGAAAAAAAAAAATTAAAATTAAATCAAAATTAGTACCATTTAATCTTAAAGGTTAAAAATTGTTAGAGAAAATATTGCATATATTAACTATAAGAGCTATTTGAGTTTGTTCAGTAACCAGATGGCATTTTAAAATGCTGTGTATCTGTGTCTCATAATTTAATCGTGAAATAAATTGTGAAAAAAATAGCTGGTTAATAACTGAACTGTATCTGCTCTTTGAAAAAAAAAAAGCTTCCTAAAAGAAAGGGAAGTTAAAAAGGCATTTTTTAAGCTAAAAACGAATTTCCCTTAAACTTGCAGATGGAGAAAATAGCTCACATCCCTTTTCTATTTTTCTTTATCTATCAGATTTTCATAATT
Source organism: Holacanthus passer (assembly GCA_025331565.1). Taxonomy (NCBI): domain Eukaryota; kingdom Metazoa; phylum Chordata; class Actinopteri; family Pomacanthidae; genus Holacanthus; species Holacanthus passer. The sequence goes on from JAFREQ010000068.1 coordinate 397,948, forward strand.
TGTACTACGGCGGAAATGATTAGTTGATTAATTGATTAGTCTGTCTATTGCATGAAGATGACATGTGTCCATAGTGGTTAGAAATATCATCCAGTTGCTGATCTAACCGTCTGTGTGTTTATCATTTGTATTTCCTCTGATTCCTGCCTGATAAAAGCAGACACATCGGATCTTCTGTCCTCGGTTGGATTTTCAGAGCATGAAGGATGAGTGTCTGCTCGTGTCTGCAGCTTGGTGCATTTCTTCATGTGTAGCTACGACATGTTTGTTTGCTGTTGGACTCCTCTGTTCTGTGTCGCTGCTCAAACGTCTTAATGGCTGCAGAGTTGATTTGCTCTGTAATTCTTTGCCTCCCTCATCCTTCAGTATGAGGATGATAATGAATTGTGATTATGAAGGATTTAAAGACACACCCTATCAGGAGCTGGGTGTTTGTCATTGTGCCAGAATCCATATAGTGTTGGCCCCTGATTCTCTCTGGACTGAAAGCTTATAGTCTCGATTTTGACTGTGCACTCAGCTTTTATGTGATTTTTATTTTATGGCTGTTTTGGCAAAGAATAGTTTAAATGTAGTTTAAATGTGTAATTCCTGAATGCCTGATATAAAGTCAACTTTTCCAAATGGAGATCGTCTTGCAAATTATGCTAAATCCAAATCAAATATAAAAGCTAAGCTCAGAACAGTCGGCGAAACTCTGGGGACATTAGAAATGATCTGTGTGGATAATCTGGTACAGCTGGAAGGAAATGTTCCGAATAAAAGATAAACGTATGAACCCTCCTCTGTATTTTTAGTGAGGTCCTTCCAGTTTTCATGCATTCAACATTCAAAGTGTAGATCAGAAATGCAGGATGTGTAAATAAATAATAGTATTTTTTAAAAGAAACCTAAGGTGGGTTTTACATCAAGACCGGCGTGTTACAAACATCTCAGTCTTTTCTTGAGTAAGTTCTTCAGTTAACTCTTATTCGCCCTTTCAAGTTCTTTCAACACACACAACTGAAAACCTGTGTCAATCTCTTTCTTCTTATCTCTGTGGCTCCATCGTTCTTATTCCAACAATACTGGGAGTTTATCTTCCGGACAAGCCGCTGAGATACTTTGATGGTACGTGTAGCTACAGACCTGAAATCAAGCCCAACAAAGCTTTAATTCAGCACTCAGCACCATCTAATCTCTCTTCAAACAGTTCAGTGTGCCAGAGCTGGAGAAACGCTCTCAGAGTTTCCTACAACAGTTAAGAGACGGCTCCACGTGGAGGGAGGGATCAATACTGAAGTGCAGCCCAGCAGCCGCCCTGACGGCCCGTCTCCCCCTCGACATCTGATGCAGCAGTGAGGAGATTCAAAACTTCGACGGCTGGGAGGTCTGACACAAGTCAACCTGACAACCGTCTCTGTCATCGTGAAAAATCTGACAAAAGACACATTTTGCGGTCACATTTCTCTGCATCTTTGTGCAGCTGCAGCTGCCACCAAGAGCAGATGAAGCGTTCAGACTGTCCTCAACAGCGTTGTGGTTCAGATCTGATAAGGTTTGAATAGAAGTGTTGGATGTTTCAATGAGTTTATATCAAATCAGATCAAAAAGTCAAAATCTGTAAAATCCTTGAGCTTTTATGTTCTTCTGTTCTTTTTATTGTTGGTTGCTTTTTGGTTGCTTCTCTGTTTTGCCAGCTCACATCCCTGATTTGTCTTCTTGGAACAAAGAAATGTCACAGTGTCACTCATTCGACCCCAGCTGGAAGAAAACCTGCTGGAAAAGAGAACAGAAACCAGAGATGGTGAACGTCTGAAGCCTGAGAGAGAAGAAAAACACTTCTCCCTGATAATTTTAAATAATCTAGGCAGAAGTTTAACTCAAATCTGAACTAAGGATGTGGACATACGGCAAAGTTAAATTAAACATTTGATGACATGAGCAAAAGGAACTTCCTGTTTTCTGCACATTAAATGAAGCTGCACAGTTTCATATAATCTGTGGCAGCATCTTAATGTGAACACAGTCGTTCTGACACTGATCCAAGGTAAGCGCTCATTTACAGATGATTTCCAGCTCAGATTATTGAATATTTTACTGCAAGTAAATGTTCTGCAGATTCACTTTCACTGCAGTTTTATTTAAAGCGTTTGTATAGATTATCATTCCCCTAAAATTAAATGATCTCATTAAAACTGGAGTACTCAGATTACTTTGTTCACTCTCACAAATGAGATTATAGATTTTGTCTTAATGCCTGCAACTCTAGCTAACTCGAGAAGTTGTTTTGTGACTATAATCTAATAGTGTATTTGTGGCGTTACATGTTTCAATGTCTCCTCTAAACAGGAAAACCAGTGAGACCATTGTCAGAATGGATTCAGTGGAAATGTTTGATGACACAAATAACCACACAAAGGGAGGCTTCATTGGAAGAGGTACAGTATGAACCTGAAGACATGTGGACAGATTGAATATTAAGAATATTAGGGTCAACTAATAAAAAATAATTCATTTGGACTCAAGACCTCAGTTTTCATTTCATTTTATATGTCACTAAACTGTTTTCTCAATTAGGTTGTGCAATTATTGCTGATTGGATTATGTTGACATGAAAGTCTGAAACAGCCAATCAAATCTTGCCTAAAGAAAGTCGGGTCAGATGTTGGTGTGGTTGTTACTGTTCAGTACCACTAACAACACGCTGTCCGCCCATGACATGTGAGCCACAGCGCGGCATGACAAAAATGTGGGAAAACAATAATTAACTAGGTTTTTTTTTTTTGTTTGTTTCTCTTTTGCTTCAGGGAAACTTCAGATTAGAGAACATACCTTTAAATGTGTGTCTGTGGGTCTTGGATTACTGTGCGCCGTCCTGTTGGCTGCCAACATTGCACAGATTATCTACCGTGAGTGATTGTTTTTTATTATTACTGAAAATATGAATAATGTGAACTGAACAATTTGTCACTTTTGTTTAGTTTTCATGAGTTAAAACAAAAGATCTCAGACTTTTTTTTGTGCACACAAAGGGAACTAATCTGTTAGTCTCTCTCTTCCGAATGAATCTCGGTTTTCACTGTATCTGTGCTGTATCAGTTCGCTGATGTCTGTGAACAGACTCAGCATATCCAGCAGCCTTCAACAACCATTGAGGAGGAGTGGACCAACATCCCACAGGTCACAATCAACAACCTCATCAACTCAGTGCAAAGGAAAAAAAAAAGAAGGCATGTCTTTGGCCCAAGTTATGTGAAGTTCAGTGCCTAATAAATGTCTTCTTTTCAAGATAAAACTGCACATTTTGGAGCTGCCTTTGATTGTGACCAGTACACCTGTGCAATAATCAGGCTGTTTAATCAGCCACACCTGTCGGATGGATGGATCCTGTTTGCACTGAGAAGCACTCACGAACATGGTTTTAACAAATTTGTGCACTAAAGAAAGTTTTAGATCTTTTACTTCAACTTGTGAAAAATGGGAACTAAAAACAAAAGTGTTGCATTTATAGGTGATGTTGTAGATAATTATATGAAATTCAGAGGAGACAAAGAATATCTCTTAATATTTTAAATACCTTTAATTTAATTTGCTTAATTGTCTTTACATTTCACAGATGCCACCAACAATGCGAACTACAGTTCCCTGAGGACGGAGCACGGGCAGCTGGAAGAAAACTGCAATCTACTAAATATCAGTCAAATTCACCTTCAGACCAGCTACAATTCATTGCAGAAAGAGAAAAACAAATTGCAAACTAATCATGATGCTCTGAGGATGGAAAAAGAGCAGTTACAAGGCACTTTCACGAGCATGGCTGAAACTTGCCTCGAGCTCGGCCAAAAGTCGCAGGACATTTTCAGGAAAATGACACTGAAAATAAGAAGTAAGATGTTTCTCATAACAGTTGAATTCATTTAGCAAACAGTTATAATCTTTTTGTGATATCTTGTCTCTTCCCATGTTTTCACTTTGCAGACATGGCCTGTCAATCAGGCTGGAACAAGTTCGACGTCAGCTGTTATTTTGTCTCAGCTGAGATGAAAAACTGGACGATGAGCCGACTGGAGTGTATCAGGAAGGGAGCAGATCTGGTCGTGATAAACAGCAGAGACGAACAGGTGAGACAGAAAGAAAGAAAGAAAGAAAGAAAGAAAAAGTCTGAAGCTGGGGACATTTATGTTTTCATCCTTCTTTCCTTCTCTAACAGGCATTTGTGAACGCGTTACTGAAACCAGACCAGAACGCCTGGATTGGTATGACTGACAGTCGTAAAGAGGGGACCTGGATGTGGGTGGACGGGACCCCCGTCACCACAACGTGAGCTTTAACTGTCAGAGTGTTTTCAAGTCAAATTTCTCATCGGATCATGACATTGGACGACAGTATAATTGAACAGTTCCTTAATTAATCATCTTTTCATTGACTCTATTGCAGCTCTGTAACGTTCTGTTTCTTTCTCTGTGCACTGAATGTAATTTCTGCCAAAATCTATTTTAGTATCGATCCTTTGTGAAACAATGCAGTAAAGTAGTAGTGACAACTCTAATGAGCAGACACAAGTATCAGTATGTAAAAGTGTGGGACTGTGGGAGTGGACACGAAGCTTTCGTCTGCTGTATGAAATATTTCTGTCTCCGTCGTCTTGTCCATCAGGTTCTGGCAGGAAGGACAGCCCAACAGCTGGAACGGTGGAGACCAGGACTGTGGAGAAGTGGTGGGGAGATCATCGGGGGTGGGGGAGTGGAACGATGAGGGATGTCCTGCAGAACAGGTGTTTGTCTGCGAGCACTGAGACCACAGTGATTCATGATGGTCTGGACTCTAACGTTTATCTTCAGTGTTTAAGTCTGGTGATTTTCTATATTTGTTCATTGTCAACAAATTTCACGAAACCAACCAAAACCAACAATTAACTGATTCTAATGACAATCTTATTCCTTCATTAAACGAACACACACTGTAGTTTATTTTGAGTCAGTGTCACACACACTGGAGCATCAACTGTGTGTTCATCCGCAGCTGAAAATAGTCCCCCAACAAACACACGATTCACTCCAGTTTGAGAAATGTTTGCTGAAGCCTGCAGTGTTCAGCTGTTTGAGGAAGTTCATGAGACTTTTTTTTGAAAGGAGTCTGTATTTATGGTCTGTTTATAAAGATTTTTCACCATGGAAGAAGAAGTCAGACAGTGCTGAGAAACTAACTAACACATTGTTGGTTTTTGGGCTTTAATGAGATTTGTAGATAATAAGCACAATATATTATAAATCAAACCTCATCTTTGAGACTATTAAAGGGTCAGTTCACCCAAATTACAATCAAACATATTGTCATGTTGAGTCGTAACGTAACTAGTTTGGGTTTTAATTTTCCAAGGTTTGAGATGTCTGTCTCTGCCTCCACTCCAATACAATGAAGATGGATTTACATTTCTGATTTTAACAAAACTGAAAAGTGGCACAAAAAAAGAAAAAAAAATGACAATAGTATTTTATAAAATTTCTTTTCTTTTTTTTTTTGTAATTTGGTGACTCAACCCTTTAATAGATGCAACACATAAACACATTTAAATCACATTTCTAGTTTGCAAACTGCCAAATCTTCACATTTTAGCTTTCATGATTTTAGACTAATTAGCTTTAATGCAGAATATTGTTGATTATTTCATAAATGTACTATTTAGCTGATGATTAGTGTTTGATATGATGGAATATGAATTTCTTGATTGTACAAAAACAGACTTTGCTTTCGTGTCCAGTTCTCTGTTGTAATATTCTGTGACCTTTGCTTCAGATACGTGTGCACATTTTCATCTGTGTGATTAATTAATATGTATGAAAATGATCTTACAAATAATTTATGATAGAAAGCACATACATACACTGTTTGCATATGATATTAATAATTTACTGTACCACTCTGTAATGACTACGTGATACTGGCACAAATGAATGTTCAATCGCAAGAACTGAAGAAAGATTGATGCTATACAGGATGTGCAGTTAGGGGTCATGTACAAAAGCATTAATCTCAAAGTAATTTAATTTAATTTACCTGCAGTCTGATTTCCATCTGCAGTTTCATGACATGTAGCTGGTAAAGGTGGAGCTAATTTCACCTATACTTTCAGGTAGGTTAATCCATATTAATACATCTTAATATAGTAGTGAATGCATATTTTGTATTAGTAATCTGAATCTGCAAAGTAACAAGTAACTAATGTTGTCAAAGAAATGTAAAGGAGTAAAATGTACAACATTTGTTTCCGATATGCAGTGGAGTAGAATTATAAGGTAACACAAAATGAAAATAAAATACAAGTACCTCAAAACTGTAAGTACAGAGTAAATGTACTTAGTTACATTCCACTACCATCTGTGAGTAACTGAACTATATGTCATCTCATACATCAAGTGGCTCATGAAGAACTTTGTATTCTTGTTTTCCCCTGAATAGAAATGTAATGTAAAAAGTACAAGGTGAGTGAGAATTTAAAACTGGGTAAATTATTCAAGTGATGAATGTGACAAAATAACTCTGATAAAAATAAATGCACAGTGTGGTAGGAGCTGGACAAACTTTAGAACAACTTCAAACTTCAAAACTGCCTTAACCTCCAGAAATAGTTGAACCAGATCCCTGATAAAAAAAGCAGCAGAAGGTGAAACAGTAAAGTGGGATGAGCTGTTGTGTTGGATTGCATCATATCATAAAGGTGCTGCTTCTACCGTGTCCACCTCCGCTCGTCACCCCGCTGCACCCGAGCAGATGACAAGGCGCTGACACACACCGAGTGCTGACGATGCTCTCTGCAGCCACACCAGACTACACGTTACATAACCCAGGAGGAGACGCAGCACGTTGGAGAATCACTAACATGTGAGCACAGCAGATGTACTTAGCGGGCAGAGACACCGTCCTCTGGCATGTGGCTCATCCTGGGTGTGGTGGCGGTCGCTCTTGAAGGGGGCGACTCAACCATTAATTGGACCGAGCCTTTTCATTCTTCCCCAGAGATGAGTCCGATCCAAACCGTCTGTGGTCGGGTGGCGAGATGGGCCTCCCCCCCGGGACGTAGGCGGGCGGTGAGGTTACGCTTGGGCCGCCTGGCTAAAAATAAAAAAGATCAAGGAGGCTGAAGCAGACATGTTGGTCTGGTTAGACTCACAGAGAGACGGTTAACAGGCTGGTGCACGTGCATTAGTCTGATGACCTCATGTGTTTGAAGAAACGAGGTTACTTTTCCAATTACACCACATAGCAACATGGTGGATATACTAAACATTTAAAGTTAAGTAAAGTGAATCCTCCTGACTGTAAGGAGACATAAACAGTACGACACTGCAGTTACTGTGTGAACTTTATATTTGTAATAACACAATAAAACTGGTTCTGGGTCTATTTGTGGAAAGTCTCTGGGTGGGCAGGTCGAGGTTGACGGACATCTGAGAATTTGAAGAGGTGCTGTCAGTTTCATGTTCACCTCATGTTCATATTCAAGCCTTGGTTATGTACTAATATGACCTTGTTAATGTCTGAGTCAAAGTGGATCTGATCAGCTTTGACTCGTCTAAGAATAGAGTATTTATATTGTATTATATTGCATATGATTTAAAATTTGTGTGTATGTTTGGATGCATGATTGATAAGATTGTTTTTGTTGTTTTGGTGTCGACCTGTCACAGGATGCAAATGGAAATGAGTCAGCAGCCACATCTGTTTTTTTCCTACATGGTCTCTGACAAATAATCTAAAAATATATCTAAAATAAACGATCCAGTCCCTTAATATCAGCACACGCATATGTCAGAGTCAATACATTAAGTTACAGAGTCGGCTGCTCACGGTTTGGATGAAGTAACATCTAACAATGTTCTAGGTTGACTTGTGTAAACTTCAGAAGCCACGAGGCTGAACAGTGCACAACAGCACAGTTTCATTTGGACGAACTAAGAGGAGAGTTGTTGCACATCGAAAGCAAAGAGAGCTTTAATCTAACTCTATACTCCAGATACTGTTTGAATGTCACGCGTATGATTGGATTTCTGTTTTGTAAAGTTCATATTCTTTCCATTCCCAAAGGCTGGTGGAATCCATTTCAAATAAAATAAAGAATAAAGACACTTTCAACACATATATCATAATCTTTCTTCAGCTCTTGTTTGAATTTACTGTGAACATACAGTCGAAAGTTTCCATTTACAGACGCGGAACATAATTGCGCTCACATCTCAGACATAAACAGTGAATTTCTTTGTGCCAGTATCACGTAGTCATTACAGAGTGGTACAGTAAATTATTAATATCATATGCAAACAGTGTATGTATGTGCTTTGTATCATAAATTATTTGTAAGATCATTTTCATACATATTAATTAATCCCACAGATGGAAATGTGCACACGTATCTGAAGCAAAGGTCACAGAATATTACAACAGAGAACTGGACACGAAAGCAAAGTCTGTTTTTGTACAATCAAGAAATTCATATTCCATCATATCAAACACTAATCATCAGCTAAATAGTATGTTTATGAAATAATCAACAATATTCTGCATTAAAGTTAATTTGTCTAAAGGCATTAAAGCTAAAATGTGAAGATTTGGCAGTTTGCAAACTACAAATGTGATTTAGACAGAAATGTAAGTAGGTTGTATGTGTTGAGTCTAACATTACAAAAAAAAGAAAAGTGGTCAAAGCATTAAAAAGAAAAAAATGAAAAATTGTATAAACTTTTGTTTTTCAGTGTTGTTAAAGCCACAAAGGCAAATTAAACTTGATTATATTGCAGTGGAAGCAGAGATACCTTCAAACAAATAAAACTATCAACATGGCCGCTCACCACTAGAGATACATACAGTATGTTCTGTCCAGCATTATAATATATTGAAGTTATTGTCCACATTTCTCATGAAAAACCAACAATGTGTTCGTCCGTCTCTCAACACTCAAACTAGAGTAAACAGTGTATTTATTGGGGACTATTTTCAGCTGCGGATGAACACACAGTTGGTGCTTCAGTGGGTATTTCCTGGATGTGTGTGTGACACTGACTCAAAATAAACCAGTGTGTGTGTTCATGTAATGAAGGAATAAGATTACTAGTAGAATCAGTTGGTTTTGGTCTTTTCATGAAGTTTGATGATAAACAAATATAAAACCAACATTAGAACCAAAATCCATGAACTGTAAACGACTGCGATCTTATTTTTCACAGATCCAGATCTGGTCAGCGAAACAGCCATCGTCGTTCCACTCTCCCACTCCTGATGATTTGTGCACCACTTCTCCACAGTCCTGGTTCCCATTGAAGCTGTTGGGCTGCCCGGGCTGCCAGAACCTGATGGACCAGATAACGGAGACAGAAGCGATTTACTCTTCTCTCAGATGCTTTTTACAGCACCTACTTTTTGTTTCTCAGCCGCCCCCGGCCTGTTGTTTCCCAAACCCATTTGCATATAAGTAGTACGATGCAGAGTCTTTGTGCAATCGTGGAGTGTTTTTTTTTTAAGCCGCCCCCGTCGCCACCCCTGCAAACACATTCACACAAAATAATGGATTTCACTGGAATCGATGTTTCTGCTTGTGTAAGGCCTCAGTTTGACGGAACATCACCTCCTGATTCAGCAGACTTTGAGCTGAATGTGCTGCACTTTCAAAACCTTCCTCCACATTTTCTACGGCTCCACTATTTCACGAAGGATCAAAACCAAAAACAGATTTTCACAGAAACTCAGGATTATTATCAGGTGACCTCTGTCAAAGTCGAGGTTAAAATCACCCTGATCTTTGATATTAGATGCCTAATAACAAGTTACAAGTTATTCAAAAATACAATAAAATGATATAAACAGTGAAAGAAACTGAATATCACAGAGCTGCAGAGTTTCTCAACACAGTCAATGAAAAGATGACTAATTAAGGTCTAATTATGCTGTTGTCTAATGTAATGTGATATTTGACTTCAAACACATTTCAGACTCACGTTGTGGTCATGGGGGTCCCGTCCAACCACATCCAGGTCCCCTCTTTCTGACTGTCAGTCAAACCAATCCAGGCGTTCTCGTTTGGTTGCAGTAACCCGTTGACAAATATCTGTTCATGTAGCGCAGAGAGAAGACAAGAAGGATTAATACATAAATACGGAAAAACCTCTGAGTCGTCATTCTGGATCCTGCTGTTTAATGTTAAAATGTAAAAATGCATCATCACTGAGGCAAAACTTCACTCATCAGGACTTAATGAGATTAACTTGCTTGAACACCTGTTTGTGATTTTCTGAAAAGAAATATATGTAACATGGTGCATTTTACCTCCAAAGCCATCAATCAATCACCTCCCTGACACTCGCGTCAAACTGATCGGAAAAGGATTGATCACAGAGCTTAATGAACGAGCAATTTTAATTATAAAACAACAGTGTGAGACAGAGTTCCTTCTTGGAAAATGAAATATGTTCCACTTTTTATTTTAGCAATTTGTGATGTCTCCATAAGTTTCACTGGTTCGTCTTTTAGCCATGAATGTGTCAGTCACTTGAAAACTCATCTATAGTTTAATATAAATGATGCATCAAACACTGTTTTTCAAGCATGTTTCTAAGCTGCAGCATTAATTCTTGAAGACGATACATGTTTTTGATCATGTTTATTCCGTCTCTCTGTCTCACCTGTTCGTCCCTGTTGTTTATCACGACCAGATCTGCTCCCTTCTTCAAACAGTCCAGTCGGCTCAACGTCCAGTTTTTCTTCAGCGCCGACACAAAGTAGCAGCTGATGTCGAACTTCTTCCAGCCCGTCTGACAGAGCAGGCCTGCACACAGAAAACAAGGCATCACTATTATAATCAGGTGAATGATTAGAACTGGACACTAAATGAACTGTCACGACAAACATCTTACTTCTCTGTACTTTGTCGACCTTCTTCTGTAACTCGTCTCTACCTGCAGCCAAACTGCTGTAGTTGGTCTGTAACTGCCCGTGTTCCCTTTGCAGAGCATTGAAACCAGTTTGCAGCTGTTCTTTGCCTTTAAACAATGAGCTGTAGCTGCTCTGAAGGTTGCTGTTGCTGACGCTCAGTGTGTCGTAGCTTCTTTGCAGCTGGTCCTTGTCCCTCTTCAGAGCAGAGTAGTTCCCCCGTAGCTCGTCATTCTCCCTCTGCAGGCCGCTGTAGTTGCTCTGTAGCCGTTCTCGACTCGCTGTCAGATGACTGTGGTCGGTCTTTAACCCCTCGAGGTTCCTCTGCAGGTCATCGTAACGCGTCTGCAGCCGATCGCTCGTTTGTTTTAAGGTGTTGTAACCTGTTTGTAGCTGCTCCTTCTCGTTTTTCACATTGTTGAAATTGACCTTGAACTTGTCTCTTTCAGAAGTTAAGGAATTGTAACTCTGCTGCAGTTTGTCTTTTTCTTTAGTCAGATTAGTCAGTGTGGTTTCTAACTGTTTTCTCTCAGAAGTTAAATCATCAAAGCTGCCGTGTGCTTGATCTCCATGACTGTAACTGGCCTGCGTCGGGTCAGCTGACGTGGGAGGGCTGATTAACTTATCTGTGAAATGCAAAATAAAAATATATTATCTTTGCATCTCAAAAATATAGTATTTTTTTTCTCTGCTTTGTGTCGCATACAATAATCTACAACATCGTCTGGTTTCTCAAACATTGAAAACCAGGTGGCAGTTGCTCATGATTCATATTTTTAGTTGATAACAAACACGCGACTTACAGTAGACGATCAGTCCGATGTTACCGGCCAGCAGGAGAGTGCACAGTAATCCAAGACCCACGCTCACACACCTGGACGGCTGCTTTCGTGTCTGAAAATCTACGAATTCAAAAGTAAGAAAACAGTTGTGAAAAGAATCGGAATATGAAAGCTTTAATTAGCTACTTATATAAAGTAGCATGAATGACATTTCTATGAAATCGATTAACTAGTTAGTTTCCAAAAATAATATTATTGTATTATTCATATTAATATTCTTAATTTTCCTCCCATATGTTGTCAGTTTGATCCTGTACCTTGTCTAATGAGACCTTCCATTGTGAGGTTCTTATTTATATAGACGTCGTCGTCAATTTCCATTGATTCCATTCTGATCGTCACTGGTTTTCCTGTTTGGAGGAGACATTTATAGATGTAAAGCCACAAATACACCATTAAGTTAGACATAAAATATAAAATCAGTATCTATAGTTATGCTCCAATGAATTATTTGTGCTTCCTAGTTTTATTTTGTAAGTATGGAATCTAGTCAGATGTGACATTTACATTAAAATCCTGCTCAGTTAATGCAAACGTTGCTGGTAACATGAAGAAGCCTTTAAATTATTTGCAAGCATTGAGCCAAAATCTATAATCTCATTTGTGAGAGTGAACAAAGTGAAGCTTGCTCGAGGTAATCTGAGTACTCCAGAGATCATTTAATTTTAGGGGAATGATAATCTATACAAACACTTTAAATAAAACTGCAGTGAAAGTGAATCTGCAGAACATTTACTTGCAGTAAAATATTCAATAATCTGAGCTGGAAATCGTCTGTAAATGAGCGCTTACCTTGGATCCGTGTCAGAACGACTGTGTTCACATTAAGATGCTGCCACAGATTATAACAAAAAGCAAAAGTGAATGTATGTTATTCATTGTGCAGAAAACAGGAAGCTCCTTTTGCTTATGTCATCAAATTTTTGACTTAATCTGAACTCTGATCGGTCTGGAAACATTTTTACACTTCAACACTTGAGATTTCAGGTCATTTTCGGCCAAAATGATCCAAAGGAACAAACTGGAATCCACCAGTTATCACAGAGGTGGTTCTTCCGTCCGGCTCCAGACTTTCATCCTCTGTGGTTTCTGTTCCCCGTTCCCACACATTCACTTCCCACTGAGGTCAAATGAGACACTGTGACACGACCGAGACACAAGGTGAGCCATCGAAATGCAAACTCAGTGTTGTACAGTGCAGACAAGCTCCAAGCACATCTACTAACAAAATGTCTCATTTCATTTAAGTAGAAATCATTATTTTTAGGATTAAATCATCTGTGTTTTGAATTATTGACTCGGTGAAGTCCGACCGACATTCGCCTCAATATTTTGGTCCTGAGCCAAATATCTTCTGTCCAAACTGCCTTTAGATTTGTTACAGATATTCATCCTCCTTGAAACTGAACTGTAACTAACAATCTTGATGTTTTAACAATCATAAACGTCCATATTCGCGTCTTAATTATCACTAAACACAACACACAGCAGCTGATTTGGTTTTGGAGAAGGTGAAATTCTGACCTGACAAGATGAAAAATCTGTAATCATCAAAACCCATCTCTCTTTGAAACATGCAACCAACATGTCTTTTTAATTCTTATCTGAACAATTCACAAGTCACAACAAGCAGTTTGCAGTTTGTTATCTCCTGATTGATTTCAGATCTGTATGGAAGTATCTTGGTGCTTCGTCTGGAAGATTAACTCCCAGTATTGTTGCAAGAATAATATGTCACACACATCATACAATCAAGTATCTACAGTCTGATGAATTACATGTAGAAATATCCAGATCTGTTGTCTCTGCGATGAAGATTAATTTACGCTCCGCTCGATGGTGCAGAGATTAGCTCTCGTGTCTGAACGGGGGCTTTGTTTGTAAGAGCATTATCTGAAACTGATGCCGTTCACACGCCGTGTTGTTGCTGAATGGTGTAAAATGGATTAAAGCTAAAGCGCCCGTGCAGACAAATGATTTAGCTTGGCAGCGCTACGAGAATGAAAGCGGTGCCAGACTGGAGGTGAAGGGCGACACCAGCAGGGGGTCAACAAATTTGACTGTTGGACTGAAGACACAAGTTTGGGTTGATTGTTTTTATCCAACTTCTGATTGAAATCATATCTAAATGTACAGTTTTGTTGAAGGTAAAGAACACACTTTATTTTAATTTCAATAAACACAACACAAACTAAATTTTGACCTTTTGATGCAGCTGGAGGAAAAGTCAGACAAAGTTTAGTCAAAGTTAATACAGTTTATCATCTGGGGACCATGAATGTGTAGAAGAGTCCAACTAGACCAACGAGAAAAATGAAATGAATGAATCACATTCCTGCTTTGGACTTTCAGATTTGCTTTTATGCCTCATGATCATAATAATGTATTTATATTATTTATGAATTGTCTGTTTACTCTTTTATTCATAAGGGCCAGATATCAGTCACCTGCTCTCTCGACCTGTCAGGCTTTAACATTTCTCTCGACAGCGTGAAGAAGCTGAGGCTTTAACTGAGCTCAGGAAGCAGATGAAAACTCAGCTGAAAGAAAACATGAACCTATTTTTAGCGGCCGGACTGAATTTCCTAATCACCTCCAGGACTCCTGAATGAATAATGAATAATATCTTGTCAGTAACATAATATCACAAAACCAAACCAGGCTGAGCATCCAAAACATGGCAGTGGTGGAAAATGTCAGACCAAGCTGAAGAGCGGATTGAGTTTTTTAAATGCAGCGGTTTGTGACCTCTGTGACCATCATCACGCCGCCGTACACATCTCCCATCAGAGCTGAAGGGAGGCGGTGAATGAGGAGGTGAAGCCGCTGAGTGTCTGATGGAGATAAGGGGAAATGACTGTGGCTGAGAGACGCCATCCTTCAGCCTGTCACACCCTGCGCTGCCCATATTAATTAGCCTCGATAACTCACGGGCCGATCTGAAACAGCCACTTCAGGACAAAAAAGAGGAGAGGACTTATCGACGTCTCAGGATCCTGACGTCTCCCCACAATAACAACACGCTGATCTGACTTTGATACGATGCACGGATGTTGATATGGACAAAATCAGATCATAATAATCCCAAGAAATTACTTTACATTATTAATTTTTGAGATTTTATTTGATTAATCACGTTGATCATTGCTCTGTGATAAAATAGTGCATTTGTCAAATAATATCCCTCATATGTCACAAATCTCATTTCCTGAGATTCTAATTTACATTCACTCTTTGGTCATTAGTAATTTTATTACTTTCACACAACAGAAATCTGTGTGTATCCAAATGATTTATTAGCATTATTTCATTAGTCATACTCGGATGTGTGATTCAGTCCATCTTAAATTGAAACAAATGAAAATAAGATGAGGTTGAGGAAAAAGTAAATATTACAATGATGTGATGTCCTTTATTTTGATCAGTAAGAATCAGTAAGAGTCACTTTTGCCTCTTTTGTGAGAAATCCATATTAATTTAGATGATTTTAATAAAAGCAGCTGCCTTGGTGCTATTTGTGGTTAAAGTAAGATAAGATAAACCTTTATTCGTCCCACAGTGGGGAAATTCACATAATAAAGATTATCAAAAGCATCTGCTGGGAGCAGGGTTAGGGTTAGGGCTGATCTACTGAAAGCTGAAAGCATTAAATCAAAAGATGAATTTGAAAATTAAATTTGCACCATTTGGGGGAAAAAAATAGCAGCTAATCTGACAAAAACTTTTTGGGACACTTGCTGTTAAATTATAAAAACATCAAGATGGATATCAAATCCTTTAATTATGAAGCAGTGATCATATGCAATGTGACTACTCCCAAGTGACTTTATAAAGTTCAGTAATAAATATGGAGAAACTTTTTTATAACTTGTGACTTGAGTGAAGGATTGATTTGGGAAACTTTACCTGCATGAATTAATTCATTAAAAAACATGTATTTGTACATTGATTACTCATTAATCAACAGTTTCAAACGCATGTCTCGATGCAAAAACAAAACAGTAATCAATGCAAGAGCTCAAGTCTTTCCATCGTCGTGATTACTTAGTAACAATATTCATGTCTTCAATGTGCCGCTTTAGTGTTTATTTATGGACCTCAGGAGCTGCTGCTCATCGATGGTCTGTGGCTTAACAGACAAAACTTTCTCATCAGGGTTCAGATCACATGTCAAGTATTGTCATCATTTAAATACATAAGACATCGTGTTTTAACACCAAATACTTGTACCCATGGCCTTGACAGGGCTCTAAAAGTTTGTAGCTTGGCCCTTTAATGGAGGAGCATGCAGCGGAAGTTAATATGGAATTAAACAAACAGCCAGATTAATCCAAATGTTGTGCAAATTTGAACTGAATTTTCAGAAAATCAGCAGAAGAAAATGTGAATTCATGCACATTTTCATTCACTGCTGTTATGTGAACATTGGGACTTGGTTCCCAGCAGTAGGTGGCGCTAATCCTCCAGTCTGGCGCCATTAAACAAGGTGCAATGCGATGATGTTGTTAACAGAGGTTCCAGTCAAACCTCGAACAAAGTGTATAAACCATGATGGAAACATGGCCTTTCTGTTTGTTTCATGACCTTCTTCATTAAAGTGAGCAAGGTCACGTCTCCTCATCACGATGCTCTGGTGTTTCATCTCTTCTTAAGTCACTTACACATATGTCATGACTTACTCACCAAGTCTGTTTACAGATGGATGGAAACACTCCTCATGACAAACGTGTGTATTCTACATCATCGTATTTTCACCAAAACATAAGTGAACACATGGTTTGTTCTGCAGCTGTTCACATCAGTCATTCATGACCAACGTAAACTCAGTCAGGGATAAATTGGAAGTGCATAATGACTTTAATTGAGGTTAACAACAGAAAAGAGGTGATGCCTTCTCACTAATAGGCCTGAGACTGTTGGAGATACCGTCGGTAGGATTCACTGGTGGTGGAGCAGAGCCAGCAGATGGAAGATGAAACCTTCCAGCTGAAACATCTGGATCATCCTGGGAGATGAGGTGGCGATGAGGTGATGGTGGGTTGAACGATCATAGGTCTGAAAGACAGAATGACAGAAACGCAGTGATGTTTAAAGACCGACCTCTGAGGAGTGATTACCTGGAGGAACACGGACAGAAAAGATCATTGGCCAGATGTGCTGACGTGAGAGGGAAAAGATCTTCCTTACTACAAACTTCTCCAGAGCCTCTTTTAAAGCCTTCAGGCTGCGAGTGATTGATATTTTCAGTCGACTGTTTTTCTCTGCTTTAACACATTTGTGGCCGTTAATGGAATAATTGGAAAATGGGATAAATTACATCCACCAGTGGCCTCAGATAAAGCATAAGTCTAACCTCGTCTAATTTTATTTTCAAGTGTGAGATGAGCTCATCGCTGCCCCTTGTGGCCTGTTGGGGGAAAACACTCTCAAGATAAATAAATTAAAATTTAATCATGCAAAAATTCTCTGTTGCTGCAAAATATCGTGGCCTAACTCAGACTAACAACATTTTAATGCAGTTACATTTTACATGCGTGAATTTCGAATATCGCTGTCTCATGCTTATCCGTAAACTCTGCATCACAAATTCATGTTTAAGCTTTGACTTGCAGATGTTACACGGATCACATTTCAGAACATACCCAAGGCTTTTTTTTTGTATATATCACATTAGCTCACGACTTAAAAGGCAAAGCGCTCCAATGCCGCCCTCCCCCATAAGGCACTGCTTATGTTTTAGTTGCAACCTTGAGATGAGAGCGTGTGGGTCCCCGAGGAGCCACCGGAGGAGGGGTCGTTATCATTTCTGGCAGTCCTCCCATGTAAACCCAAAGGCCCTCCTCCATATTCATCGGGGGTGATTATGTGCTGACCTCCGTCTGCCGTTAATCCTGAGCTGATGTATGCCCAGCAGGCAGGCGTCACGGAGGAGGGCGAGCAAACCTGACACTGCAGCCAATTAGGTGTCTCTGAGGTGAGAGAGAGAGAGAGAGAGAGAGAGCAGGGGTGAGTACTGAACAGATCATATTTATATCTACAGTAAGTCCTCGGTCTTCATTTCTGGTTATGAGAGAGATGATTGATTTTATTATTGTCTCATTAACAGAAATATGAGCTTACAAGGCACCTCAAATTAAATAAAACTGATCCGACAAAAAGCAATTTTCTAAACAGAAGATACAGAAGAGGAGAGTAAAGAAAAGATGATAACGTGATCACATGGAATGAAAATAAGGCCCATAATAATAAGATGCAGCTAAAGATGTCTGATGGGGTTGAAAGCTCTGAAAAAAGGATTTTGAAAAATGTGCAAATAACACAATATAAAACTAAGAGAAGGTCAAAGAAAAGAGTTGACGTGAAAAACAGATGCAAGAAAATTTATATATATATATGTAAAGCATGTGAATAGAAATTGAACTGAAGATTCATTTCTATTCCAGCTCGTCTCTCTGTCAACCTTTGAGACAAAGTCAGCAGAACTAAAAGACATTAAACATAATTTCAATTTTTGATCATCTGTTCACTAGATACGCAGCTAATTCAGTTTTCTTCAAATCGCTGGTTCCTCTGAGAAGCCGCCCAGTCCGACCGGCTCAGGAGTGTAAATGAGGGAGGGGAAACCTCTAACCTTTAGTCAACCACGGTTTGTGTGTGTGTGTGTGTTTGTTGTTTACATGGGAAGAGACTGATTCCAGAATTTCTCATAGATTAACAGAAGATTTTTTTTTTTATTTCAAAATGTGAGTTAGACTTTAACCAATGGAATAGTTCAACATTTGGGAAAATATTCTTTCTTTCCTTGTTTATCCTGTAAACAAACAGAAACTTGGGATCAAACTTCTCAGCCAACTCCAAACAAACACATTGTATAATTTCTTCATTTAATATGTGTATTTCCATCCATGTTAAACTATATAAATGTGTCGTGTTCTGTCTCAACATGTCGTGCTGCCATTCTGTTCTTCCGTGTTTAAAAGAGGGAACGCGGCCTGATGATGCTGATCGGAGAACATCACGTCTGCGCCGCGTGCGGAGGACAAACATCAGACATGTGACATTTTTAGACGCAGTGTGAACGCAGAGGCAGATGGAGACGAGTTCCGATAGGGAGACGGAGGAGGGAGAAGGGAAAGCGGGGGGTTAGACAGATGTGTTGGTGGTCAGATCACAGCTGGAGCACGAACACCCTGTGGGCTCCGAAGATCCAATTTGGGAGCCGGAGAGCCGAAGTGAATCCGGGGAGGGAAGGATCGCTGCGGATCAAATTAACTGCACCGTAATTCATGTGCAATCCTGCTGCATCATTAAAGCCTCGGTGCTGTTTCTTCACGACAACATCAATTACGGGTATGTTTTCTCTTCGAGGGTGTAATTGATGGTCCGACCATGGAAAGTACAATTTCAAAGTATTATCTGTAAATGTTCATCAGGCTGTCACTCAAAATACAAATACAGCTCGGTTCACCACCACTGACACGAAAGTAAACTTCTTTCCAAAGTCCTATAATAAGTTTAAAGCAGATGTGAGCTGACAGCTAAAAAAAGAAATCTGCCAACTTCAACTCAAAAATAAGATTTTTATAAGCCATCTAGGAATCTGTATGTTTCATGATCTGAACTGGTTTCGCAAGATTTATTCTCCATTTTCTGCATTTTGATATTGATGATGTGAGTTATTTTATTTGTCCGTGACAAAGAGGGAAAAAAATAAAAGTTTGTATTTTGAGGTTACAGATTGTTACATCAAGGCCATGAATCAGGATTACACTTAAACCAGATCAGATACATACTAAGACATATTATACATATCAATCCCTCGTTTGGTTGATTTTATAATTTGTTCCTGCTTGGTTTGTGTTTTAAGCAACAGTCAGGACCTGTAAATTCACTTTCAGAGCAAAATTTGTTGGGATTTTTAAAAATTTTTCTCAATGGGCTTCTTGCTATTCGTGATACAATCCCATAATATATATACATAATATATTTTTGCCAAAGCTCAAACAGTGATGAGAACAAAAGCACAACATTATTGAAGTTGGCAGCTAATTTAAGTCTAACTCTTGAGTTTCTAAACTGTTATCGTTCTTAACTTGAGTGAGATCAAAATCAAACACGTTGCACTCTTCTTGTTTGTTATACTTCTATACTATTAGTACTACACTATTTGATTTCCCAGATGTTTGCAGGTATCTTGCTTTCATCAGGCCACGTCCAACTGTGACAACATCGCCTTTAAAATAAGTTTCCTATTTCATACTTGTACGTTCAAAAAAAAAATGTGTTTGTCCAACAGATAATCATCTTTGCGAAGGTGTTTTATTTCCTGCTGAGCGAATGAGGTTGTTTCAGAAACGCTGCCGAGGACGGACAATTATCAGGATGGATGTTTCATTTGCTTTATTTTACTTTCTGTTCACACTTTTTAAAGTGGGTTTGCTCAAAAACAAACAGGCAAACAAAAGAAGCAAACCGCTCTCGTCATGTTAGACGACTGATTTCTGCTGCTTCTGCTTCCATTTCACGCTCTCTGACTTGAAATGGACGCATTCTTTTCAGCATGTTCTTTTCTGTTTTTATCATTTTGAAATTGTGCAGTTTAATAATTTAGAATCCGCCTTTGAAACACCCCAATAACCTCAGACCTCCGGGGAGTCGCCAGCCTATGAATGATAATCACTTGTAATTAACACTCGACTGAGTTTCCCCCATTTCCGAATGTGTGAGTTAAAATCGGGCCCCCTCGTCTTCTCCGGCCTTTGACACCGACACCAGGATTAAATTGCCAGTTTGAAGATGCTAAACAACTCAATTAAAACTGCCGGACTCCATCAGCGAGCGGAGGACAGACGCGAACGTGCTGATTCGCAGCAGGCAGCTCCTGTCTGGGATAATGTGCTGTGGAAGATGTGGATCCTCGGCTTCGTGTCGGAGGGTTAAGTACCTGTCGGCTTCAATCAGCGGGTGAGGAGTGAATTACAGGAAGAGAGCGGGTCTATCCTCTGGAGCACCGAGCTTTTAGTTTGTAGAAAGTAAAAGCTGGAGCCGAAGAAGATTACTGCAGCTCACAGCCATATTTGATTATTAATCAACTGGCGATGTATTTACAAATCTATATTCCCCATATTATTCTTACTATTATTAAATAATTGACCTTGTGAGTGTCTGTGTCAGTCACGTCATCCAGTCTCTCACCTGCACCTGCAGCTCGTTAGCGCTCGTTAGTGTGTGTGAATTCACAGGTCACTTCGGTTAGTGGTCGACTTATACGTGTCACCGTGAAGAGTTTTAATTTAAAAGCTGAAATCATTGCCGTCGGTGCCGGATGAATGAAGGTAAGATAAAACAAGTTAGATGAAAAGATTGATGTCACTCCAATGTCTCTGTGTTAAATCAACTACAAGAAACTTTAAAAAGCAGTATGAGCATCAGCACCTTGTGTGGAAATCTCTGATTAGCTCAAAAGTAAATGAAAAGACGCAACTTTATTTTAATACTTTTGTTCTTTTTTCAGCGTGTTTTGTTCATTCACACAGTCTGACCACAGTTTATAAAACATAAAATAAGTGCACAATTTAGATTTTAATACACATCATCAGATCAATGGTAAATGAACACAAATACTACATGAAGAAAGTGAAAGTTAAATCTCATATACTGTACATGTAAATACACGTCAGTCTTGATCAATGATGCTGAACTTAATTTGTTGGAATAAATGAGTGAGTGACGAGTAGACGATGAATATTTTCTCGTTTTAGTTTAAACTGATATTTCTAATAAAAATAAGTTGTGTTTTTTTTGACTGTGATGTGATTTTATATAGCCCCACAGACACATGGATGGTGTTTGACTATCTATGTTTAAACAGGCCTTTTTCCCCTCATGTCACGGCAGGAGACTCACAGCTGTATTTAATGATGTTAATAATGGCTCCACTCAGTTTAGGTGTGTCCACGCCGGCTTAGTTTGACACCTCAACTTCTTCCACAATGACAAGTCAGACTGTGCCGTGAAAAGGCCTCGTTGTCTCTGGTTTTATTAAAGGAACATCCTGCAAACATTAACCCGTTGATACTGTGCTGAGGCAGATGCTTTTACTTTTCTAATTTACTCTGAAATTTTGATCCCACTTCATCTCCAGGACGTGACGTGCAGCTTCTGACTGTGCGTCTGATGAGATCTTCACTGCAGGTGTTGCTGGTAATTGAGCGAACCCTCACCTTTCTTCACCCTGCTGCGTTTTTCTATGTGTTATTAAGACGTTGGAGGTGATGTGTGGCGGTGCCTCGCTCGTCCCCCTTGGCCCTGAAGTAAACCTGCAAAGTTCTCATGAGTAGAAATGCAGTGAGTTATGAGTGTGTTCAGATCGCCTGCTCCATCTAATGCAGGGAAATATCAAACCTCTGAAGTCAATCCTGCCTTAAGCCTGCAATCAGGTTTATGTTGACTCTCTATAAGACGTGTTGATTCAGCTTCACGATCATTTTTCTTTAGTTAGTGGGGAGGATTTATTGGACTGTGCGATATGGAGAGGTGTCTGATTGCTCTCATGTATGCATGCAGAAGAGCAGAGAAAAGCACAAGAGGTGACTTTGTGCTGTTTAAAAAAATCAAAGCTATGATGTTTCTGCTTTATTATAACATGGTGTCTGTAATATTTATAACCTGGAGCAGACTTTCTGTGTGCTTACGCAACACTTTGATATCAGACTATAAGGCCACTGAAAATGAATTCTCTCTCCTTGTTTTAAGCCTCATAATGGACGGGTGGGGTCGACCACGAAGCCAAATACAAAGAGCGCCAGAAATCTGAGACAATAACAGGAAAAGTATTTGAATGTTTCCCTGTGACACTATCTGATTTACGCTGTTTCTCCCTCCCGTCTGAGCAGCTAATGTGTAACTGAGCGAGGTCGGCTCAGGTCGGTTCAGCTCAGGTGAATAAATGTTTACCTGCTCCCTGAGAAGTGCTTCAGTGTTTCGGTCGTCTCGGTGTCTGTGAGCTGCTTTCACATATTTCACTGGCTCTTTGCTTAAAGGTCCAGTGTGTTGAACTTTATCTGAGTTGATTTCTCTAATACACATAAAGACAATGCGAGAGTTAAAACAAATTAATGGTAAAAGTTAGTGAATAGTTTTGATGTAGAGAGTTTGATGTGGAGTTTCCACATGAATCCTTGATAATCTGTTAATCCCACTACATAATCTTGTTTTTAATTACTCTTGTTTTACTTATATTCTTATATTTGTTTTATATACCTCTTATTATTTACTTTTTACTGTCTCTATATCAACACAGATTTATCTTACCACATCCTTCATTTAAAAAATCAATTATAAATGATGAATGAAAAACTCAACATAAAGATAATTATATATATAATGTCCTATATTTTATATAGAACTGGAAAATTAATTATAAAAGGTCTGCACTGATGCCAGCCATGCTGCCTTTTTGGTCCTGCCACTAGGGGGCACCAAAGTCAGCAATTTTCAAACCCAACATATTGTGGCTTCAGATGTGTTAATTGATAATATTTAAATACACCAATACACCAGTGGGACACCAAAGACACATCTAACAAAATAATCTTGAATCATGGCCCATTAACTTGTTTTTTGTTTTTTTGTTTTTCTTTCAAAATGGTCTTCATCAGCAGACAGAGTTTGCTCACAACAGCAACAATTTAGCGGATGAAGTCAACTGAGCAACTGCAGATGTCGGACATGAAATCCTGGCTGATTTAAAAACATGAAAGATGGGGAGCAAAATCTTTCACTGGGACCATCTGGAGGGTGGATTAGACCTTAATGCTTTTATTCAATAACCTTTATTGATTGGACCAAAAGCCGGACAAGCGTAGCATGAACAACACATGCTCTGGTCTGTCAGTAAGAAACCTCCTCATGTTAAAAGACTTGGCATGAATTTTAAAATCACCAGGTGTGAATCTCAGCAGCGTCATTGTGAATATAATCATAGTTTTGATTGGTCACTGACGATTTTATCACTTTGGGCTTTTTGTTTCGTGAAGCAACTCCTGCTGCCAAATAAAAGCATCTTTGTTGTTTTGCAAGAAGGAGAAAAAAACTATCAAACTGTTTTGAAATCCTTGCACTTCATGACGCATGGCTACTTTCTTATTTTTATCTCTTCGTGTTGACTATTGTACAGTTTGGCTCCGGACTCCTCGAGGTTAACAGATGTGGAAACAGTAGTGTCTCCTTACAGATCGAATCGGACCCGTCCTAGTCAAAACAAACGTTCAACACGGGCTCGATCCGAGGTTGAGTGAGAAAGAGGGGAGATGTTAGTGCCGTTTCTCCACGTGCAGGAGACGTATCTGCTGTCATTGCTTTCACCTGGTGTGTGAAAAGGTGGCGCTGCACGAGCGGCTGCAAGTCACAGCGGCTCCTCTTATCTTTCTGTGGATTTTCCCTCAAATGCAGCCAGAACCAGCTCTTCTAGCATGTTTAAGAAATGCATCAGAGACCAACACCTGCACCAGGTTTGGCCTCATGTCTATGTAGTGTGATGAAGAGGGTCAGGGGTCAAAGGTCACACAGTTGTTTACCACAGTTCGCATTACTGTTTGTCAGCTCTAAACATCTTGTTAAGCTCTGAATATAGTCTATATAAGTATATACTGTAGCTATGTTTATTCTCACACTCCATTTTAATGATGTGTTCAGTTATATTTGACTTATAACCTTTCACTTCATTTTGTCAGTTTCTGGGCTCCATATATTTATTTAGAAAATATTTCTGAGCTGATGTGATGTGATTCCACTTGGCTTCGTGCAGTAATCTTCCAATTCCCAAGTATTTCTGTATAAACAAGAGAAAAAGAGCAAAGCATTTGATCCCTGGCACCCCGTCAGTTTAGTCGGGGAAACAATTACAGATGGATGTCAGAGGTTTGTCTTTAAGAGATGCTGCCGAGCTCCGCGGAGGATTCAGTTTCATTTCCACACAGATTTTCCGACAGAGCTGTTCTCGGTCTGAAGACGGAGCTTTGTTCGCTCCGCTGTGTGTGAGTCCATTTCCACCACATGTGCTCATATTTCACTTAAAGCTGCAGAAAATTACTCCAAGGTGGTAAATCTTGAAATAATTGTGTCGCTACTTGCTGAAAAATTAAATATGAAGCTGAGTTTGGTGTACAAATCGGTTCACAGCCAATGTTTTGCAGTAAAAAAAAAAAAAAAAAATGTAAATATACATTGCATTTTCTAACTTTGCTCTCAGATTTTCCTGCAGTCTGCAGAACCAGAGGTTCAAACACGGGTTCATATATTCTTCACAGTCCGAGGAGGCCTCAAAAATAGAAACAGCATAGCCTGAAATTATGCTATCTGAGGCACTGAAATATGGATCACAGAGATGGGTGAGACCAATTGCAATCTGCATAAATAAACATGAAAGAGTAATGACGCACACACACGCACGCTCATTTGCCTACGAAGGTTTAGTCTTAAAGTGAGTGAATTTCACAAGCAGCCTTGGCAGAAAAGGCCTGATGATGTGACTGATTTAGCTCAGATGTCAGCAGCTCCAGAGGCACAAACAGCAGCTTGTTTTCAATAAAGAGAAGAATTTTAACCCTAACGTCCACACAACAAGACATCTGAGGGCACTTTTAATAATATATCATAAAATGTTTGATGTTGTAAATATGAAAATGATATTGTCGTACAATCTTCTGTTTCTTCTACCAAAAATAATATTAATAAAATAACACAAATACAAGCATAAACATATATACTCTCACATAAAGATAAAAGACACTGAAACTAACTCTGACGCATTCACCTGTGGCACAATCATGTATTGTGTCTGAACTCACTCTGTGTAAGTGCAGCACAGGTGAGCCAGGTGAGCGTCACCACCATCATTAGAAAAAGTGGCATGTCGCTCCTGACTGTGCTCATCCCATACGTTCACCAAATTAGAGCCCAACAGAGACTGAAACTTACTTCCTTCGTGAGTCAAGTTACTGTGAGTATTTTTATTTTCATTATTCCTAAATTCATGCATTTTTCTCTTGAATAATTAATTCATTGACAAAGTAAAGTGAAGGTGGGATTGGAAGCAGAAACGAACTCAGTTAAAGTAGCTGTGATCTTGATGGACGGTCCCAACAGTTCCTCTTCAGACATGCACAGTCTCACGTCCTGACGATAAAGCCTGAGCTTTATGAGAAAGCAGCTGCTGCTGTGTCGTATCAGCTCGATCTCACCAGTTAACCCTGATCTGCAGCCCGGGCTCTTTCTAATGGAGGCTGTCAGCTGGCAGATCCGGCTTTTCTCTCACCACCTTTTCCACGCGTTATCTCTCCTCACACGCTGCTGTTTCTGGCTGCTGCTGCGAAAGCAACTTTTCAGGATTCAACAAAAACAGACTCGTCAATGATGAATGAACGTGTAGTTTTAAAAATACACAAGAGCCTATAAAGTGGTTTTCTACTGTCAGATAGAGGGTCAGATATCTTCTGGTTCTTAAATTTACTGAGGACTTTTTCAGTGTCAGTTTACACAATAAACACACAGACTGGTGACAAATGAAAGGAAAAGCCAACATTAAGCATCTCAGTGAGGTGTTGAGTCGCTGTGAGCCTCCAGAACAGCTTCACTTATTCATCGAATAGATTCAACAAGTTTCCCTCATTTTCTAAAATATCACTCTCCCATCTCCCAAAGTCTTTAACTGGGTTGAGATCTGGTGACTACAGAGAGAACTGAGTTATACTGGCAGGTCTTTTTTATTATTTATTCATATATGATGATATAAATGAGGTGGACAAAACAATAGAAACACCTGCCAGTACAATGCAATGCACAAACAGCACAGACAAACTGTTGTGTTATTACTTGTGGGTGTTCCTAATAAACTGGCAACACGTGAACCTGTCAAACTGATGTTCACTCACAACTTTGCATTGACTTCATGTATTTAAGTTTCATTATGTCATTATGTTCTGTTTAAAAACTCCTGAAGGTTTTCATTCGAGCTCCCTTCTCTTCATTCTGATGTTGTTGATTTTAACATCTTTTAAAATCGAGTTTTGATTTTTTCATTTTTCATTTTTTTACAGAATAGCTGAAGCTAACAAGCTCTTTTGTAGTAAAGAGTGACGTTTGATTTGACTGAGAAATGCTAATTGTTACACAGCGTTGTGCAAAGAGTTAAATACACAGATCAAAATGTTGCAGGATCACGAGATGAGTTGATGAAGAACATGAAGAAACTCGCAATAACTCAAACTCCAACAAAAAATAGTGACCAAATATATATTGATGGAGATATCTGGATGCCAAATATCATGTATGCGTAGAGTTAAATGAATAGAACGACTCCATTAGTTGATTAATTTCACTGAATGATGTGCAGATCTAAAGAGCCGTCACTTATCGAGGTCGTCTGCTCAAAACATCCAGACACCGACAAACCATTTAACCAGATTGTAGCTGTTTTTTGAAGTAGCTCCTTCATCGTCCTGAATAACTTGTACTAGATTCACATTTTTCTGGCAGGCTTGTGTGACTCTTGTCTCAGAGATTTTCATGGCACAGTTTCAGAAAGTTTTACCATCCTTGGACTGAAAACAACCTTTGAAAACCCACTGGATAATCTGTGTGGAGCTAAACAAGATGATTTTCTTCCTGAAGAGATTTTTATAAAGTTTTCACCGGACACTGACAGCTCAGGCGTCGTCTCTCAACTGGAACGTTGTACTACACAAAATTTGAGCGAATGGAAACTTCTTTTCTTTACATCTTTCACACATTCACACCAACACACACACAAACAAAAACACAAAACAGACTGTCACTCCCTGCGAGATAAAATCACGGGTTTGGTCGCAGTGCAGAAACGACTCGACAGCCAGAAGACGCACTGAAGACTTGTTCTGCTGCAGCCGGAAAGAAAGTGCCAAGATAAATTTGTTCCCTCCTCGACTCGGCTGTGAATCTGGCGTACAGTCCTGGCCTGGAAAATACACACGGCGAGATGTATCATTTCACATTTTTCAGCGACAGAATCAGAAACATTACTTCTGGCGTGTGAGTGTGTGTGTTCCAAACATCCTTTTGAAAAATGAAAAGTGTCTCTTCCTGTTGCCCTACTTATGTCAGATGGCCTTAAAAAGTGAAGGGGCAGAACACACATACGGCTCATTGTCTCTGTCCAGTGTTTAAAACAGTGTGTAAACAGCTATCCAGGATCCATATTGACCATCTCAGTACACTTTGCAGCTTCTACTAAGCAAGCTGCTCAAACTTGTGTTGTTTTCCATATGTAGGCCGAGAGACGACCTCCGTTGTATCGAGGAAGCAGTACAAAGCAGTACAAAAGTAATTTATATATACGATAGAAAAATATGAAGTGATCTAGTTCTGTTGAGTAACGTTATACTGTAATATAATGTTTGCATGATATCCTGTGAAACATATGTGTTTGTATCATCCCCATTTTTCACAACATAACTGTGACCTATGACCTATTATGAGTTTGTGGCTTGATCGTTCACAGCGAGCAGCAGCTGCAGTCGGCTTAGATTCACAGCAGCTACATCCTGATTCCAAAAAGTTGGGACACTGTGTAAAACTTAAATAAAACCGAATGCAATCATTTACAAACACACTGTGTTTACAGTTTTACAAAGTCTTCCTGAGTCCATGTATTAATCTCCTTTCTACAATCTTGTGTTCACAAAGTGATGAACCTCTCTCCATCCTTGCTTGTGAACGACTGAGTCTTTCCAGGATGAACCTTTCATACCCAATCATGATACTATCACCTGTTACCAATCAACCTGTTTACCTATGGAAGGATCCAAACAGGTGTTTTTGGATCAGTCCACAACTTTCACAGTCTTTTGTTGCTCCTGTCCCAACTTGTTTGAAACATGCTGTTTTCAATTGAGGCAAATGATCACGTTCTGTTTTATGTACGTTTTTCAGGGCTGTAATATATAAAGAGACACTTGAAGAGACTTTTTCAAAACTCACTAGGGTTGCTTTTGCAATATTATTTTGCATATGTGAGGTTGTATATCCCCGTACTATACAGACAGATGATGAGATGTCTACTGTTGCATGTTTATGTCATGCACCAAACCAACGTCCAGTACACTCATTATATTTAGCAATAAAATAACTGAGATGTGGACGATGGCTGGTTCACGGAGGGTGAAACTTACCTCAGATATAGAAACATACAAACGTAGGCGGCACAAAACAAAGCGGAATTATCAGAAACTCCAGACTGATTGTTCTAAAAGCTCTTATTCTGATTAGCACCGTCCTGAAGTGCTGCATTATTCTCATTATATAAGAGTGTTATGTAAATACATCGGCGTCGTTGGAGGATGTGTTTGCTCAGCGGGCCCGGCTGAATGACAGGGGCTCCACTCCTACATGCTTTTGCTCGCTGAGATGTTTTGGCAGTTATTGTGAAGAATCATTATTAGCTGCGGGAGCTTCATCGCCATTCACTCTCTCAGGCTTCCCGTCTCTCCTTTGTTTTCTCCATCTCGTCTCCCTCGCGTCTCAGACTCTCACACGCGGCCCTCTTCGCTGCGAGAGTTGGAGGTGGTTCGATTGGAGGTGAAAGAAAGGAAGAGTGGGAGCGAGCGAGAGCGAGGGAGCGGCGCCGCGTTCTCCCAGTTTGCTGCGTAAGGCCCGGCTGAAAACCTAATTACTTGTGTCTGTGGGAGACGGACACGTTTGGCTCGTCAGCAGAGAGCAGCCGGAGATTCATGGGCTTCGACGGCGCTCTGCGGCACGGCTGCAAGGCATTGTGGGAAAGCTGCACCTGTCAGAGGACCGCTGACAGCTTGTCCTGCTCTTGTTATACAGCCATGCGTGATCCCTCCCATTAGCAGGCCAATGACACAGCTGACTTGCTGTCTGCGGGAGGGCGAGGGGCCGGGGGGGCGGGGGAGTCTTTACCAGCCATGATGCTCCGGTTTGGGACATTAAAGCTGTCAATGTGACCTGGTTTGCACAGCCAGCTAGAAACTGATTTATTTCTCTGTTTGTTTGTTTTCCTGTCTGTCTGTATTCTTCTGTCGACAGCTGGAATAATTCAATACAAACTATTTTTCCTCAAACTCTGCAGGAATGTTTTATATGCCAAAGTTCAGTGTCAATGCAGAAGGTCAGGCGGCGGATGGTCGTGTAGCATATCTGACTTTTATACCTCAGTTTGAAACCAGACCAGCAATTAATGTTAACTTTTCCTTTTTAAACATAACCACAATCTTTCCCTAACATTTACAATAACTTGCACAGATACAGACAGAAAGAACTGTTGGCACTGGACGATAAAAACGTTGATATTGAATGTCGTCCTGCAAATAATGCTCCATTAACCAGCCCTTTTTTTCTTGTGATTATTTATTATAAATTAATTTGCCTTTCTACCACGAGGCTCAACCACTCAGACTTTTCTTTTCATCTTTTCTGTTTTCCCCTCAAATTTCATATAAATTTTTGACCTCTGCTGGAATCTGTTTTGGTTTTGGGTTTTAGTTTCATTTTTTCCTGTTTTATTGTATAAGAGCGTGTCCATAGGTTTGTTCAGTTACTTCACTTCTTTGTGTGATTCCCACCTTTAGGATTGTGGATTGGTTTCACCTGTGATTCTTCCTTGTGCATTTAGTGTCTGTCTTCCCTTCACTCTGGGACAGTTTGTCTTTGTACTTTGCATGAAGCGATCCAGCTTGTTCATCGTTTTTAATCCTTGTGTCATCTTGAGTTTTTGGATTTTGAATAAACCATTGAACTGCTCCAATCCTGCTTCTGTTGTCCAGGTTCAATCTACTTCTGTGCTTGCTACCAAATCATTTTTATGAAGATGAAGAAGAAGTTGTAAAGTCGCTGGTTTGATCATGTGAAGTCAGTGAGTAAAATCCCTCTGCCCAGCTGCCCTTGAGCAAACCATTACCGGCGAACTGGTCCAGTGGAGCAGCTCAGTATCCGGCAGCAGAAAACGTCAGCCTGCTGCGTTTCGTATGAGCTCTTGTGTCTCCCTGAGCGACTCTGACAGGCCATTTCTGTAAACAAGAATTTGTTCTTTGTTAAGTCACCGGTTAAATAAATGCTTTAAAAAATATTGATTCGCGTCTGTTGCCAGCTCCTCTCTGCTCGGGGCAGCGTTGGCCATCTGCATTGTTTAAAGAAGTTGCCCACGTATCACAACTGTGTAAGTGAAGCGCATGAGTTTTGGACAGATTGTGCTGTCAGTCGTCAGGAGTTTAAAAGGCTCCGCAGATGGTGGAGATATTTATCAGACTCTCTGGTAATTCACGGCTCTGTGCACGTGTTTCAGGCAGAATTTGGGAATGACCTGATTGTCTAAACTGCAGCAGGGGCGGATCGACTGTGTTGGCGTAGGGGGGCAGATGGCACGTCTAAAAAAATGCATCACCACCTCAGCTGCCACCTCAGTTCTGCACTAATTCAAAAACATACAAAGTATATTAAAAAAATGTGGCAGGTTGGAAATTTACAAGAGCAAAACTCTGATGTGCCGGTGAATGCATCAAGAGATGACGCTCCCCATTGACCCCAGAAGTTGTGAGGATGGGAGGGAGCAGTGGGACAGACAGGAGGTCAAAAACAGATTTTGTTCCTATAAAATAAGAAGCAAAACAAACAGCTTCGCCACAGTTGGTGTCAGGTAACAGATCGATTTCACCCAGCTGCTGCTCGCCGACGCTGCAGCTCCGTTTTCTTCCAGAGCAGCGTCTCCTGGTTCCAGCAGCTCGCAACGACTGCTGATGGCTTCTATCCTGCAGGGTTTCCAACTTCCACGAGAACAAATACAGACCAGACACAGATGGACGGCGGTGGCTGTTGTGTCGAAGCGTGTTTTGTTTAGTAATAGCACCTTGTGTTTGATTGTGTGAGCGACGGATTAAAACTGACTAAAAAACAATTATTCACCGGAGCTCATGGGCGTCTCCAGATTGCCTGCAGCCACGGGCGTATGACTGAGTAAACACAGCCCCGGTGTGAAGTGAGGACGGCCCACAAAGATACTAGAATGAGTTTAGTGCTACGCCTGCCTGCAGCAACCAACATCTCCAAAACTGCCCTGCAGACAAACATCCAAATTTCAGATCAGTCAAGTGCGACGTACGAAAGCACCCAGTTTAAAAAGCTCTAAAATCAGTCGCTCCAAGCTCCGAACAAAAAGCCACATCAGTCAGCGAAGCAGCGGCAGCTCATTCAAAGCTTTAGTACCTGAGTTTGTACTTTCACCACGTTTTCAATGACGCTCTGAGAAAAGGCTGTTTCATCAGCAGCACAGGATAAACGCTGGGTTTATTGGATTAAACTGAACGTGACATAATATGGTCTTTATATGTAGGTCTGTATCCAGCAGACAATTTAAACACTTATTTAACACTTATTTCAGAAATGTGTTGGGAAACATTGGAGATTGAATCAGACATAATAACAGAATAATGATGACTATTAAAGGAAACACAGTAGTTACTTCTAATGTTGTAGGAAAAAGTTGAAAGAAGAAGATTTGGAAATAAAACGATGAATTTAGATATTGCTATTCAATGATTTACTCATGTGCCACAATAATGTAACGTTTTGGAGTGAAAATCTCTTTAATTGGAGCCTTTTCTAAGCAGATATGTGATAGTTTGACATTAAATCAACACATATATTTTTCTGCACCACCCTTTGCCACCTCATGAATATTTCTCTGCATCCCGACAGCAGGAGACTGTTTTTACACAAAGACAGCTGATTTCAGAGATGCCTCCCGACTCGGCAGGTCACCCGCCGCTGTTTGTTGTGACAGCAGAGACCTCGGTGTGTGTTTTACTGTGTGTGTGTGTGTGTGTGTGTGTGTTCACGTAGACGGAGCTGAATGTAAAAAAAAAAAGACTTGTGTATTTCTTTCCCCCTTTTTCACTTAAAAGGCCTCTGATTCACCAGAACAACATTTCTGAGTTTCATATCTGCCAGTCCTTCTGTTCTCCCACCGAAATGCTTCACATTCTCAGACAAACCTCCTCCTTCAAACGGTGGACGACAGGCTGATTAATGGCAGAGAGACCAGCAAGCACAGATCACGACGGCCGTGTGAACCAGTGACATTCCTGCTTATTTGGAAGAGATGATGAATCTGTACTGAGACTTTCTGGTTTTTGCTGGATGCACATAAGATGCCACCAAATTTTTATTCCACACATGGAGTCATTTTGTAATAATCGTATTCTACACAGTGCTATGAATATCCACCGCCTCTGGTTCATATTAAATTACAGCAAATGGGAAATTTAGTTTTTGAAAGTGTGATTTCAAACACCTTCTACCTCAAGGCGGCAATGAAACTGAACATTATCTGTGACAACTAAAATTTTAAACCCGGCTCCTCAAACAAATGCCATTATGAGCCGAACAACTCCAACCTCGGAAATGAGCTCAAATTATGTCTGCAAAGCTGCATGAGTCCGTTTGTGAGGATCCACGTGATGAAAACTTCTTCTCTCATGTTTGAGACTGAGCTGAGGGGCAGTAGCAGAATGTAGTACGAACACAACCACATCATCATTGGTCATAAACATCTTTGAGTAGGTTTTGCTGACAAGAGACCTTTGATGGTCGTGCAAATATTGACTGAGGTAGCTGGACATCGTCATAACGCTCTGAAAGACGAGGTTGGAGTGAATGATTGGACGTACAAAGCCTCCAGGACCACAGTTTGTTTCCTGTCCTTTACCAACAATCAACAGGCCCCGGTTTCTTTTAACACTGGCCACAATCTTTCCCCAACCTTAAAGGCGCCCTGTGGAGTTTTCTTGTTTCTCACCAGGATCCATTACGTGATGAACACAATGGATTTTAGTCAGAAAACATGAGGTCTAACAAACATGCAGCAGAGAAATGCCAGCTCCTGCACAGACCAGAGCGGGTCTCAGCTGTGACTTGTCCTCGTGCACGAGAAACAAAACAGGGACTTAATCATTAAAAAAAACTGCTCCATATGCATTTCATAGAGACGCGTTATACATTTTCCTAATTAAGAAAAACAGTTGCATGTGTAATTGCAAATACATGTGCAACCTTTTAAAATCAGTTTGGAGCTCATTCCATTTAAATGCAGTATTTGAAGTCCATTGTGAACAACAGGGAGAGCTAATGTTAAAAAGAAGGAAACATCACAGTGCGGCTCTGATCAAATCTCTATATTCTGGATGATTCCCTTTGCTTTCCTTTGTTAACAGTTTGGAGAATGACAGCTCGTGACCGCGGATCACTCGCACTGTAACGCTGACGTCTTCGGCCTCTCGAGCTGCGTCAGACAATAGACGCCTTATGAGCCGTCGCACATACTTCACATGCCGCCGAGACGCGCCGGAGCGCCGGCGAAAACTTCACCTTCATTTGTTTTGTATCACTATTCAGGACTTTTGGACGGACTCCTACAGTCAGATGACCTCTCACTCTGCTCTCATGTGATGCTACGGAGAAATAAACATGGAGTCACGCAGCTCAGACCTTCTGTGAAATAACACCTGATCTGTTCTTCTACAAAAGAAAGTCTGGGACATTTTTGTGTTTTCCTTTAGTCCTGCTCCACCTCCATGTACCTGTATATACATAAATGCATAACACACAGACAAAGACATTGTGTATAAGTTCATCTGTTGCGATGATCCACAATATTAAAAAGGTCATTGTCGGCTTTTGATCTCATGTTTCTTAGTTTGTTTCTGCCAGAAACAGTTTTGGACCTGTGGGTATTTTTTAGATTTATGATCTGAGTTGTTCAACTATTGATATTGGCTTTTTGTTTGAATGTCAGGAATCTCTTTGGATATGTTTTCACATATTTTCCAACAAGACTCAATTCTAAAAAAGGGTCAATGCAAAACTATTACCATATACAAGAGCTTTTTAAAGGGGTATTATGGGACTTTGATTAGAGCTACAGTTAAAGGTTATTTTCATTTTCAGTGTATTTTGATCAATTAATTATTTGTTTTGTTGAAAACATCATATTTTAAATCATTTTCAAACGTCTTTTTTTTCCAAGCAACAGTCCCTGGTTAACCATCTTCACAGATCATATTTAAACAAGTGTAAATGCACTCTCATTAGCTGACAGACATTTTGACCACTGGGAACATCAACAGAAGAAAATCCTCACCGCTGTCCTCCTGAGTTATTGTGGCCTTTAAGTGACACAAACAGTAAAATCAGATTTCAGAGGAGACGGCTGATCTGGCAGAGCAGAGATCCAACAGACGAGCTCAGCGAAAGGTGACAAAATATTTCTGCACATGACAGAATAATAAAACTTGCTGGTCTGTTGTTTCCTTTTTAGGCTTCAGATTGAGGTTTTTGTAGATGAGATGTTTCACACACAACATAATGCTGCATTATGGAGGCGTTGATGTAATCGTGTGGGAGGAATTCAGAGTAAAGCCGTCAGAGCATTATTCATTCTCAAATGTAGATGATCGATTCTGTTTGAAAAGTGTTACGTTGATTTAACGTTCTCACTGTCACTGTCAGTCATTTCATGTGTGAAACTGTGTCAGCTGCGTTCTTACACACACACACACACACACACACACACAACTGAATTAATGCTTTTACTCAGTTTACATCATCAATGTGAAAAATAAATCTAACAACATTTTTCCACTTTGGCTGCAGATGATTTTTCATTTTGAAATCTGAGTTTTATAAAAGCCAAAAGGTCGGTATGAAGGTCTCATTTATCAGCATTAAAGAAGAAACTGAGGGCGTGAAGATGTGAAACCTCTCGTCGATCTCATTTATCTCATTCAGAAGTTTTTCTAATGAGCGATCGGAGCAGTTTAACAGCTTCACCGTCATCCTGCTCCGTCTATTCTGATGTAAAGTTCACAGGCCATATGTCTCGGTTTAGCTTCCTGCAACACATGAAGTCACACTCTCTCTCACACACACACACACACACACATCGCATACATGTCACCCACAGGTCTCCAGAATACATCAGCAGATGGTGAGAGGAACACGCAGGATTTTGACTCGTGAGCCAGGACGCCGACCTCCGTGCTTCGTGTCAGTTTTCCAAGCTTTTCCATCATAACAGACCCAAAATGAGTTTAGTGCCTTGAAACTTAGTTTTACCAGAAGGAGAGAAAACCTGAAAATGAAAGACATATTAATGCAAATAAGTGTTGAATGTATTAAACTAGAATTGAGACTCACTTTATTGTTTGGCAAATTAATGGCTCTTTATCATGATGCTTTAATTTTGAAAAACAGACATTACCCAAATTAACTTTAAGTATTTTGTGCACAACATTTATTAACTGTGCTCAAGTTAATAGCAGAGAAGGGCTGTAATACATTCATTTAAAGAGCTTATGCATCCACACAAACCTGTTATCATCTATGTTTTGTTGTACAGCTGAATGTCTGGTGCAACAGTCACGCAATTAGCTCTCAATCTTCTTGTCATAATGATGCTTTGCGTTGCAGTGCTGTCAGTCATTAATGTCATGATGCCTCATCCCCCGAGCTTTTTACCTTAAGTGAAATTTAATCAACTAATTTCTCCGTCATACTGCATCAAAGCCTCGTTCAACTTAATCCGTCCGCTCAGCAAAAATCCAGGCTAATTAAATTAAATGAATGAATGAAACTCATTATGGTGGAGAAATTAAATTAGTTTGGAAGTTGAAGGAGATAAAAAAAAAAACAAAAAAACATTTGGGTTTTTAAAAATGGATGCTCATTCTGTTTAAATACGCCGCAGAGTTTCACATGTCATCAGACTGAAAAACAGCGTTTCATTTCTGTTTCACCTTCAGAGTTGTACAAAAATGATCTCACGGCATACCGACACACCCTGGAGTACACTTCTATGTCACTGAGCAAGATGAGAGATTGAACCACTAGAGGGCAGCAAAAACAAGATTGTGAGCTGCTGTTAAACTTCGAATCACACTGAGTAGACTGAGTAAGACTTTTGGTGCTTTGCTATCTTTTGCACGGCATCATCGGTATCACTAGACGTGCACCATGAACGAACCTAAAACCAGTTTTATCAACCAAGATGTCAAGTCATGTCAACTTGTAAGTGATGAGATATTTCCAGCTGGTTCGAGAGTAATAATATCCTTGAAATTAGAAACTAAATTAACCTCATTAGCAAAATGAAATCACATTTTAAGATAAAACAATTCCTGTGTGTATGTGTTCATAAGACAGATCTTTATATTAGAATGCAAAGGAATCGGGGTGTAAATCTAGTTTTTTTCATTCTGTCGCCATTTCTAGCTCAATAACTATTTTTATCATCGACCTCTACATCTGTTGAAATATGTATTGTGTCAGTTCACACTCTTGAATGTACCGTTGAATACATGGCACAAACAAAATGGGGACTGGCTGATAAAATGTTGTTCCACAGCGCCCCTACTGGTCAAAAACTCAACAGTAAACCTTTAATTTGCTCCCTAACAAGTAAATAACTTACCTGGCTTTCAGTTTTTCAAAATAAGAGCAAGAGTTTTCGTGTGCATCTGAAACCTGTTAGTGCTGAAAACTGGCCTTAAAATATAGAATTTATTTTACCGTCAAACATTCAGATTGCAAAACTGCAATCTTGGATCTGACGCTAACCGTTCCCAACTACTCTGTAGACATTTAGTCTTTATTCTGGCTGAACTCATGATGAAACACATCCATCACTTGAATTCATAGCTCTCCTGGCACTTCTTCAGCACTTCCACCGCTCAACATTCACACAGACTCGGCCATCTGGGCACTCGGCGAGCTCTCTTCAATTCAGCTCGAGGGAAGCTTTTCTCTCGTCTAACAAGAAGCAGCTTTTCACAATTTAACGAGAAGCAATCTTTATGTAAGAAGCGTCTCAATGCCACTGTGTATCCGCGGCCCAGCGTGCCAGAGTCGGAGGCTGGTGCGACTGTCCGACAGAAAATAAACAAGCGATAGAAGAGGCCCAGCAGACTCTCTGTATGTCTGAATGCAGCATTGTTGTTTCAAACTGCAGACAAAGGAAAGTCATTGTACCAGAGCCACACGGGTAAAATGTAAATGACTGTCGTATATTGGGCCACAATGGTGTCCCACATTCAACTTGATGCTTAGGAACAGCCTTCACACAATGACCTACAATTGTATGCATTGCCAGCACATACGAAGATATCGCTTTATCTCCGAAATATGTTCTTCTTTCTCCTCTTTGCGTGAGAAGTTGCATCAAACTATACTAAAAACTGCACTTTGAGAATTTAAAGCTCATCCAATCAGTGTTGTTTAAATCAACGTGGTGAATCGCTGCTAAAGAGCCAGACTTGAAAAAACCTAAAAAACAAGAGTGAATTTCAGGCTTTTGCACAGAAACACGACAGATTCCAGCTCATGTTGTTCTGCTGGAAGTGTAAAAGTGAATCTGTTTGCAGAAATGTTTGCTAAATCAGTTTTACAAGGTGACAACTGGCATGTGTCTGTCAGCTTGTAGTGAAAAATTTCTCCCCTTAGTTGCCAAAAAAAAAAAAGATGCATGAATGCAGTTTAAAGAGTTTTAAGAGTTTTTTAAATAGCTTCAGTTAGTTTGTTGTTATATGGGAAATGCAGAGACAAACAATTCAGAGAATAAACACACATATACAACCAATCCATCCAAAATAAGGTATAAACAAGGAGGTACAATTATCATATACATTCTTTATTCCCAGAACACATGCAACAGCTATAACAGCAGAGAAGAAACGCATTGTTCACAAGTGAATGTGCTTTTAGAATGAACATCTGATTATTAATATATGGTGAAAATATCAATCCAGCTTTATAATAAGAAACCATAATGCTTCAATGAATAAATCATTTACTAATGTCTAACAGATCAGTTATAAGCCATTCATGTAAAACTAATTTTGGGTTGCCAGGTTGTGACAAATCTATTTGTTATGAAAGCTGTTAATAATAATAAATGTTGATGCATCGTCAATAAAAGCTTAATAAGCAATCAGCAGTTCAATTAGTCAAAGGGATTTGTCACAACCTGGCTCATAACTGATCTATAAAGTCTATCGTTCATTAACCATTAATGAAGCCATTAGTTATCATTTGTGACGGTTACTTTACAAACGTCACATATGGACCAGCACAAAATCTGAGCAGTCATGTTTTTGGTTCAAGGTCCAAATGTCACATGTCAAAAGTAAAGCGAAAGACAATCGTTTGGGCCTGTTTGTAGCAGGAAACACTCTTTTCTTGTCTTAATGGAAACTAAACCTGCAACATGTACAGAAAACTTTGTGGGGTTGTATTTGGATGAAAATAAATGAGTGAACACTTTGAATAAAACCGTGGCCGTGGGTCTGTGTTGTCCTGTATGTGAACTCTGCATCTTCCCCGATCTCTCCCAGCATGGAAACAACAACAGAGGAAGACAGGCTACGTTCCTGAAAGGAAAGGAAAAAAAAGAGCACTTTCCCAAAAGTCACCAACAATGTCAAATCACATGCTTTTGAATCTGTGCCTATTTTTTTTTTTTTTTTTTTTTTTTTTTTTAAAGATCTGCTTAGGAATAACAGTGCGTTACCATAAAAGACCCATAATAGCACGGGGGGGTGGAGTTAATGTCAATACACCCTGAATGGATAGCATTCCTGCAAAACACACAATTTCCAGCACCTGGTACGGCGTAGAGCCCACTTTAGGCGATAATTGCATATTGGTTGTGGAGGGGAAGGAAGTGGCACGCTGTGAATCGCCACCTTTAAAGAGGTTGACAGAGCAATCTTCTCTGAAATGCATCGGAGGAGCGCTGAAGCACGCTCACAGGGAGAGAGGGGAGGAGGAGGAGGAGGAGAGAGGGAGAGAGAGATGGAAAGAGGAGAGCAGAACAGCTTGCAAATGTTGCCGTGTATATTTCTCAAGGTATTAAGTCCCTGTTGTCGTCCTATTGTGCTTCCACGTTGCTTTTTGTGAAGCAGCTCCTAATGTTTTCTTATTACCAGAACAGAGGAGCCAGGCTGCATGATGGGTTTACAGGGATTAAATCAATTTCTTGGATTAATCTTGGGACCTTAAACTACTCTGAACAAGATTTTATGTAAAAAATACACCAATTTAAATGACAACATGGGACTGAAGCAGAGAAAAGCAGCCGATTCTCTCAAAACTCGAGATGCTGAAGTTTCCAAAAACAAAGTTGTGGAGCCGAGCACAGTCAAACCCGGTTCGGACAGGATTAAGATTACAGGGACAGAAACATTCACTGTGCATTTTAATAACGGGGTAATGACAGGACATGGTCTGTAATATTGACTCAGCAGGAGAAAGGCCGAAGCCTCCCCAAGAGGGTGCAGGAGAGTTAAAGCGGGGGTGAGGAGGGAGAGATGTGAGGCAACTAAAGGCAAAAATCGCACTCTGATTCAAATCTAAACGCCGATTTCATGTCGATATCATTAAGTGTCTCTGATGTCCATCGGGAAAACACGTCCATTAAATCTCATTAGAATTAATAGAAAAAGACGCTTCAGAACTGGCCTGACAATTTTCACATTTTTAACTTTTCTTCAGTATCAGATTATTCCATCGATAGTTGTCTGTACATGCATGGATGCACTGCAAACAGGAAGTGCCAATAGTTCATTCTGGTGGTGTCGGTTTGCCAAAATGTAAACACATATAGGCTAAAAATCAGGACTTGAAAGAGAATGACTAATGAGCTTTTACTGGGTCTCGCTCTCCATTATCAGAGGAGCTCACAGAGAAACAGCAGGTAATTCAGGTTCTAACCATCAGTGTTGGCTCAGGTGGAAAATTACCCACAAACCCACTCTGGATTAAAATCACTGGCCAGTGCAGGTAATGTTAAAATCACCCAACATCCGAGAGAAAACTGACCACTGAGTGGATGCAAACCCTGGATTCTGGTGTCACAGTCCTGCACGTTGGACTACGACTCCAATGTGGCTCATTAGTAATGAAAGACAGTGGTGCATGAATCCTATAGATTATTTTTTTTGTATGATATTTCTATACTGACTTCCTCTAATGACTCTATGACTCTTACTTTAGTGCAGTAATCAAGCTCATACAGCTGCTTTAACACCAATATTATTTCACAATAACCCAGAAGAACCTTAAGAAGTTAAACTGTGTGAACAGCAGGGGGTTGCAGGGAAGAGAGAGACAGTTTGTCGACTACATTTGGTTAATTATTTAATTTTTTTTTCTTGACAACCTCCTGGCAACCCTTTCAAAACTCCTACAGCTCTTGGGCGGGTCGCGACACAGATTTTGAAAAACATCTTCTAATTTTAGCTTCGAGTTCAAGTCTGCGAGGGAAGGAATGAGATTAATGTTAGTTTCTCTGCTTCATGTTATGCAAATGGTGCAAAATGATTTTGTTACCTCGTTTAACACCTTTTTTTTGCATTTGCATTTAAGCTTTTAATTGATCCCCATATGCGGCTTACAATGAATACAACACGAGGAGGATCTTAAACGCTTATTACCAACATTACAGTAAACAGTCTGTGGTAAACTGCAGTAATTCGAGCTGTGTGTGGTGAAATATGGCCTCGTGTTGAACAAAATAAGAGCTGAGGAGAGACACTCAGAGGGATTTTTAACAGCAGACACATTTGTGATTGATTTTCATTCCACATTCCATCTCACACTCTCTTCTTGGGACTTTAAAAATGTGGCAGAGGTTTGATTTAAAGACTTTAAGACTAATGAAACAGATTTCGATTTTCACACACAGACGATGGTTTTCACTGTCCCCGACTGTCACAGGACCAAAACCAGCTTCTCGTACAAAGAAGTCCTTGTTTAATCCAACTTTTTTTTTTAATCGCAAAGATTCTTTATGATGCATTTTACGGCTTCAATACACTTTACCTGGCATTTATGAGAAATTTTACTGCATATGACTTCAACTTACCCGTCTTCTAACCCTCTGCGAGCCAACTCCTCCTGCAGGGCTCTGGTCATTAAGTCACCAAATTAGTCCAAGAGAAGAGAGAGAAGAAAAGTTAAGAGGCTCTGCTCAGTGTGCGGTGACCTCTGACCTCTCTGGCCAGTGCACGCTTGAGTGAGTGTGTGTGTGACTGTGTGTGACAGCGAGGGGTTAACCAAAGAATGCATGAAGTCTGCTGGTACCTCGGATAATTGAGCCATTTGTTGCAAGGTCACTGCAGAGCAACCCCCCCAAAACAACCTCGTGTTATCAACAGCCTTGACCAGAGCAACAGAGTCAGGCTTTTATAACATCAGCGAATGTGTAAGAAAGTGGTTTGAAATTGTTTTGCTCATTTCTCCGTCGCAGTCTTTGATGTGTTTTGGTGGGTATCTGTTAAATCACTGTGCAGCTGCATCAAATAACAACACAGAGGCCAAAACCAGATATTTTATTTCTGAGAAAACGTTGGGAAATATTACTTTAAACAACATTTATACATATGGATTTTCCTGTAGCATCAAATAATCCTCAAAGCAGCTATGACTGATATTTAATAAGGGAAATATACAAAATGAGAAAATGAGAAACAATGTGAAAAGGGGTTTGTTGTAGTGATGAACCTGCAGAGACTTATCACTCTTTCACATAATGAGTTTCAGCTCATTGTTTAACTGTCAGGCCAAAACTTTACTGTTTCCCATAGCGTCATTTTCCCCTCGATGTTGGTAGAGACCAAAAACTGAGCTAAAACACAGTGAATATTGGACATATATTTGCCAGGTTGCCAGAAATGTGGCTCGAGATGAATCATAATGTTGGTCTGTAACTGCTGGATGTGTCAATAATCAACTGAGTTGCATTATCAACTAAAAAGGAGATGATGCCAATGTTGTGTTCCAACTGGCCAAAAATCAGTTATTGCAGGTTTAACATTATATCTTTTTTCCACATTAGGCTTTAACCCACTTTGGATGAAATTGTCAATCTGCAAAGAAAAATTCTAATACATTCTTAGTCTAGTATTGAGTCCTAGATTCTAGCAAATGAGACAGAATTTGGTGATTTTTGACCAGTTTCCATTGCAACTCAACTCAATTTCATGTGAGTTTTCTCTCACTTTCTTTGTGTAACATTGGTGCATCTACCTTATTCTGTTTCAAGACACTGACACTCATTTCCCTCAAACAGGGAAAACTTCACTGCACCGGTAAAACAGAAACGATCATGAAGGCTGAGACCAAATGTTGGACAGAGGAAAATCTGACGTCACCAGTCAAATAATCAGAATCTGACACTCATGGTATCTTCCTGGTTTAAATGATGATGGCTACTTGATTCAGATGTCATGATAATCCAGGATGAGTCTTTGCATCTGTGCATCAGTTCAGTCTCCTTCTCCAAAGAAGGAAGCACAATAAACAGGAAAGCTTTGGTGAGACGTTGCTCTAATTGACTTTACGGCCCCCGCAAACACAAACTGCAGCTCGGCTGAGTGTGTGCGTCCTTTAAACAACCAGGATCTGCTCATAAAATCAGCCGTACGAGCTCCTCTCTAAACACTGGAAGAAATGTTAAGTGGAGGTCAACAAGCGTCAGGAACAGACAACAAAGAGACACTTTCATTTGTTTAATTTCGCAGGATCCCATTTAACGAAGCGTTCTTTCCAGCAAGTGTCATGAGCAGCTCGTTTCGGGCGCTTCGGTATTTTAGGACAAACACAGCAGCTTTGTGTCGTCTGTTTGTAATTAGACACGAACCGACCGATCCTGGAAGCCTGACTCTCGAGCTTTGGTTTTTTGTTTGATGGAAAAGAAAACAATGGAATTTATTAAAGCATAGCACTGTTCACTTTTTATCTATTTACTTCACTTTATATGTTTGGTGTCTGAGTCCAAAACTGGATTTAACACTGGAAAGTTGGTGTTTTGCAACTGACAAAATTTTGTAAATTACAAATGAATGAACAAATGAATTATTGTTCCCCCGTCTTTTACTTTTACGATACTTATTTCATTTTCTAGTAAGGCTGAAATACAACATTAGAGAGAGAGTATGAAAGACAAGTCGCTTGTCAGCAGCTAAATTTGTAGATTCTTAATTTGGTGTCATGTAATTGAAATTGAATTGTATCATTGAATAAATAAAATGAAATAAAAAGTAAGAAGTAAGATTTAGGAAGCAAAGGAACAGGATGTAAAAACTGTGTGGTTTAATTGCCCTGCACACAAAGAAGCTGCAGTTTCCGTTTCACTCAGTGGGTCAAACCTTTGGGCGACCAAGTTAAAAGCATTTGGAATAAAACCAGTGAAACTTCAGGAGGAGGAGAGCAGGAATAAAGACTGATGCCTGTATCTCATTCTGCTGTGGTTACGCAACAGAAACACCACAGGATGGTATTTTTAAACCCTCCTGTGCAGAGGTAGAGGAACTGACATCACACACCTCGCTCACCTCCATCATCTCCTTCAGCAGGTTCGTCATTACCGATGCACAAAAACTGTATGAAATGTTCTACAGCGTTCTTGAGTCGATTTCCATGTCCTAGATTTCTGGAGATGACACGAAGCTGTACGACGTCTTT
The DNA here is from genome assembly GCA_025331565.1 of Holacanthus passer. NCBI lineage: Eukaryota > Metazoa > Chordata > Actinopteri > Pomacanthidae > Holacanthus > Holacanthus passer. The sequence continues at coordinate 442,257 of JAFREQ010000068.1, forward strand.
TTGTGTTGTTTTAGAATCAATTATTCAGACAGGTTATAAATTTACAATGAGAATTTTGTCTTGAATATGAAACTGTAGTAAACTATTAGCTCACAGCCGCTGAGGTGCCGACGAATAGTATTTATCCATCTGATTCATTCATTTGTTGATTAATTATTAATTAATGGACTCAGTCATTAAGTGTGTTGGTTTATGATTTGGTATCATTCATTCATTTTTAAAGTTATTGACGAACCGAAGCAACGTTAGAAATGAAGTGAATGCAGTTCTTGAACAAGTCTAAGAGTAAATGGTGTTTTGAGCTAAGTGCTAACATCAGCATGCTAACATTTGCAAATTAGTACAAAGTGCAGCTGAATTGGAATCTGATTACTTTTGCAGGTCATTTAAAAAACAATAATGAGAAAATTTTAATTTTGACCTGATGATGTAGATGAAAAGTAGGTGGAACACCAAAGCGATTATAATTCATCCCGAGGGAAACATGAACGTCTGAACCAAATGTCACCACAACTTGTCCGATACCTTCAGTCAAAACCACAAATGTCAACCTGATGGTGGCGCTAGATGAAAAGTCCACCTAGGAACCAAACGTCTGAAGAACATGATGTGTCAGTCCTTCTGAGATATTTACCTGGATAAATGACAACTCTGAGCTGCTGGTGGCACGTAACAGTCATCCAGATATTTCAGTCCCGACCGAAGTGGTGGACCCACATTAAAATCCATAGAGACGATCTGTGCAGCTCACAACAAAAAGAAGAAAGGAAACATGTTCATGTTTTATTGTTGTAATAAAATGTCTCTTCTCAACTGCAGCAATTAAAGGGCAACTCTGGTTTATTACGATCTGGACGTTATTTTCAACCATTGTTCGGTAACAAAAACAGTAGACTCATCAGTTCATGGCTGAGATTTAGGGGACGAAGCCACATCGCTAAAAATAAGTCAGACAGAGCAAAATAATGAGCAGTCGGACAATTAGACAGGTTGTAAACAAGCCTGAAGACGGCAAACAATAAAATTATCACCCGCTCGTTCATAAACCTCATCACAGTCAACAAACCTCGGGTTCAACTCTGAGACGCTGTACCTGTTGGAGGTGTGCTCACGATCTGTTTACCTCCAAACAACGTGGTTTCTAGTAATAATAATCTCGTTTGCCACCTGTCTGATCATCGAAGTGCTCATATTTTATTATCATATTTTAACTTTTTTAACTGTGACTCATGAAGATCTAAGAAAATAATCAGAATCTACAAGCTCCTAAAACTAAAATCACTGTGTTGCTTAATGTTTGGAAAGTTGCATTACTTTTTTTTTTTTTTTTTTTTTTTTTGAACATCCATGATGAAATCTGCAAAGAATCTGATTTGTTTACATGATAAACTCCGAATTTAAGCGAAGTCAAGTTGGTGTTGACAGTGACGGAGGAGGAAACAGCCTGCAGGCACAGAGGAGAACCTCTGCTTTAATGCAGTGAACACATTAGCTTGGATGTTATGTTGTGCCCCACACACACACACACACACACACACACACACTCTCTCTCTCTCTCTCTCTCTCTCTCTCTCTCTTTCTCTCTCCAGGGACATAAATATTTCAGAGAGTTGTTGTTAGTTCCAGTCTGCCGGGTCGGACGAGCGCGTAGCGAAGGAGCTAACACCGGTTTCTAGAGGAGGGACACGAGTTCATGACCCATCAACTTACAGAGGAAATAAAGTCAACACAAGCAATTTGGCTTAATGATTTTATAGTTTGCTGCATTTATAGAAAGTGTTTAGGGGGAGAAATTAAAATTTAGAAAATAAATATAAGTGTCAAGTCGACATTACAGGCTGCTCTCCCTCTTATCTTCCTTCATCTGTCTCAGCTCGACCTTTGACTCCCATCAAAGCAATTGGCCTCATTAGCGTCATGAAGACGGCAGATGTTCGATCGCAACTGCTTCATGCTGTTTACATCCAAAATATCAAGACGTCGTCCCCTGAAGCTGTTTTAATATATCAACTGAGAGAGTCTGCACACGGAAAAAGCAAAACACGTACTTCCTTAAAACTGTATCTGTGCGAGTGGAGACGACTCTTTTACAAATATGTGACATGTAAAGTGTTTTATCCTGATTTAATATTATACATTTTCATTAAATGATCTCTTCTTCCCAAATTCCCAAACAGTTTCATTTGTTGTTCTCAAACACAATAACTTTAAATTGATAATGTGTCGGTGTTATGAGCTGATTATTGCTGCTTTAAGCTTAAGCAACTACAGCTACTTGCTTAAGGAAAAGTTGGTGGTCATGTTTAAAAGAACGAACCACTGAACGCTGATCTGAGACAGGATGAAAACTGCAGTTATTAAAGTCGGACACTTTGTGTGCCGAACCTCAGATCGGCTCCAGTTTGTCCTTTGACTACCACCAAATCAGTTCCCTTCACGAAGACGCCAGATGTTCGATCACAACAGCTTCGGGCAGCGATTCATTTCCAAATATTAATACATTTTTCCTTGAAGGTGTTTTTATTGACCGTGAGATCAAAAATGTCTTTCTATCTTTCCAAGTCACTGAGGCTGAAAAACAACTTTGATTTATTAATCAAAGAGCTGTGCCGCCGGGTTGAAAAGGCTTTTTATTTTCCAATGTAGTTTTATCAGTCATAGATAGTCAGAGGATCAAGTGTTGGCATGTAGAGTCAAAAATAATGTATATAGGCTACTACGAATATTTTATCAGATAAGTGCATATGGAGCAATGTGTCGCACATGTTTTAGTAAAGTAAAATCACGTTTGATTGATGATCGTGTGATGGATGTTTCTGCAGTGCAATTTGTCAATTTGTCATAAAAGCATCCAAAGCTAATTGGAAAAGATTCAAAGTTTCCCTTCAAAACATGACATTTTAATTTTACTCTCCTCTTCCTCGCAGACATATCCCATTTCTCCCCTAAAGTAAATATCTAAATGCGCTTCCAAACTCCTGACATGTTTATCACCACATCTCTCCGATCTGAGAGAAGCCGCACCGTGAAACACAACATAATTTTCTGTTTCTGAACGTCATGCTGCTCGGCGGACTTCAAACCGCCAGGCGTGCTCCCTCATTTTCCGAGGGGTCACTCATCTGAATCACGCAGTTCCCCTGTCAGACGTTTGCGTAAAGGCCCGAGGATACTGAGCAGGGAAGACTTGTCCAATCTGACAGGGGAAAAAGAAAATCTCTATTTTCTATTAGGGCTCTGGGCTCCGGCATCAGAGAGAGGAAACGTATTCTGACATGAGCCAGTAAAAAGCAAACAAAATAAGAGAGATGTTTTGTAATTGAGTCATTTGACAGGAACAATACATCTGATGAAACACCTGCTGTTATCAGACAAATTGATTGCTAAGTGTTTGTCTATATACTCTGTATAATGTAAGACACATGCAACACAGTCATTGATTTGCTTCACTGCAGGAGACAACACATTTTCTTCTTCTTTTCAATATTGAAACCAATTGTCAATATTGACAAGGGACCAAAATCCTGCAGACTGTTGATCATGTCTACAAAGTTATGGCTTTGCACACAAATTAAACCAAACTTGAGAGAACAAATTATTCTATTCATGCACACAAGTAAGTAATTGAAATGCACACTTCGCTGATTCAGATGAACAAATTATTGGTTGTGTTTTTTTGACACCTGTCAAGCTCTGCAGAAAGCAACTCGCTTCTCGAATTCTCCCGATAAGCGTCAACATCCTAAAACAAGAGAGAGTAAAAATCAAGAAGAATAAAACAAAGACTTGCATTAAAATATTTTTTGGGCACTAGGGGGCAGCAGAAAACAGCTGGAAACACAACATTGACTTATTATCACCTTTTAATATATATAGTCATATGGTGAACTATAGTTAGCTAAAAGTTGCCTATTGACACATTCAGCACATATTGAGCAATATTAGATTTCATTTTCAGTCGTGTGTCTGATCATTTGAGTCTCAAGTCTCATATTCGATGATTTTTTGACCCTTTATGCTAAAAGCTGTTGTGCTCTGTGACGATGATGTTGACGAGAGACGCGACAGAACAATGGAGTAATAAGACCGAGCCACCAAAACGTTCTGCACTGGCAACTTTCTCTTCACTTGTTTTAAGAAGATAAAATTTTAAGGACTCGATTATAGACAACGATAACATTGATAAGATAATCTCATGCATGTCGTCTCGTGTATGTGCTGGCTGGGTGACGTTCAAAGCATTGCGTTGCATTTGGTTCATGAATGGAGTCGAATCACTTCTGCGAAATATTCTTCTGTAAATGAATGGACACACTAATCGGCTGTGAACGCTACCAAGCTACACGCCAGCTTCCATCTGTTTTCACAGCGCTCATCATCGCCCACAGTAACAGAAATTGATCATGCATCTGAATTATTTCTGCACTTTGTGACTCACGAGCGCACACACACACACATACATTCACACATATACTGTATATATCCACACACAAAGAAAACTATTGGAGTGGCAGCGTTGCCCCCGTCCTGTGATTGCAAATTAGCGCTTACAGGCCTGTAGCTTCGGGTTCCATGATTGCCAATTATATATTACTCAGCCTCTATTCAGAGAGCGAGTGAAGTGCTGTTGCATGAGTTATCACGGTCAGCATCCTCATTGTTCATTATTACCACATTATCATTCCGGCTGGTGAAATATTGATTACGCTCGTCATTGTGCAGAAGTCATTCCCTTAATGTGGCGCAGTATTTGTTCTGCAGGGACGCGTGCGGACATTTTGAGAAGCGGTGGGTGAATTTAAAAAAAAAAGGGGGGGGGACGGCCCCTCCCCCGATTGTATTGTCTCCTCACCTCGTTCCGGTGTCAGCCGCACTACATCAAATGAAAAGCCATGTCAGGACACACACTCTCATACACACACATTCACACCTCGTCGCATGACATACGTGGTTCGTCATTTTTTGGATTTTGGATATTTGGATTTGTTGAACAGATCTTTTTCGCAGCAGATGTAATTAATAGGTGTAATTAATAAGATTAATACCGAGTGCATCCCTGCTATTGTGCACGCTGGCTCGCAGTCATGACTCACTGGGACACTTAATGGAACTGAGGCATCATTAAGGAAATTTATTTCACCTGGTGTTTTTCCTGCTATGATAAGTCAAAATGTCTGCTGTGAAAAAAGTCTATTATTCTGCAGTTCTGAGATTTGCCTGGTGTCCTGTAACTGCAACAGTCACATTTTCTCCATTCCAGGGGCAGATTTATTTCCTCTTCATTTCATTTTCAAACCAGGAGGATGCGTTGAATTCATGTACATTGTCATAAATCTTTTTTTGGATGATGCATTTTGAGTGTCTTATGGAAAGTGTTTGAATTATTTCACTCATTTACTTGAACTTTCTATCTCTTTCTCCTGTTCGACGTTAAGACCTGGTAGGATCGAGTTGTCCTGAATAAAGTTCAGGAGCTATAATCCAGTGTCTAGATTGTTCATGCCTTTTTCATTACTGAATATAATATCCTGCATAGGGTTGGGTATCAAACTTTTACATCCCAAAATGTTGGCATTGCTTAAATTCCTGCTCTTCTTTCAGACTGCATGTATTTTATTTCTTGTGTGGCTGCTCGCGTTCAGACACCATGAAAAACATTTGCTTTCCTTGTTGAATGAAAAAAAAGTGAACTCTCAAAGTATCATACAGAGAAAGTGTTTTGGTGTCAGTATGAAATGTCAGGTCTTGTATCAGCACCAATACTGAACATTTTGAACGAACACCCAGGCTGCTCAGGTCTAAATATAGAACTGAATGTGCAAACAAGAACCCTTCTGCATTTTAACTACCTGGATGAAAAACGGAGTAAAACACAGAGTATATTAAATATGACCACATAGAACAGCAGAGCCAACTTAAATTAATATGCCAGTTCACAAAATGTGCCACACAGTCGGTCATAACCAAGTGAATTTTAAAGTGGCTGCTTCCATCTGTAACAAAAGACACAGACACAAATAAACTTTTGGAGGTCATGTATAAGAACTGGAAGTTTCAGTCATCATTATTCAGCTGCTGGCTGCTGCTTTGAAACCAGCTTTATAACAAAGCTTCCTTTAGCCGCCCCCCTCAGCCTTTTCTTTCTTTGTGCTTCTGCAGCCTCGATTTATTGGGCACAGCCTCGGTAAACAATGTGCAACACCCAGTATGAACCTTTATAAGGAAATATTAGTCGGGCTAACCACAGTCAACAATTAGCCTTTCGTGCAAAACAAATATGAGCTCCAATGTGTCAGTGTTATAAATGTCTAATGCAAACACGATTTTCAAGTAATTGCATAAATACAGCCGGAGGAACATGAGCACAGACATCTCCCCCAAAGCTTTTCCACTTTAAGACTCATGCATAAGAGTTAATAACAAAACAACCCCAAAACAAACAGAACCAGAGCTGCAACAGTGTCTCTTATGTTAATTAGCTGATTAATGAGCAAAGGGGAAAAAAGTCGTTTCAGCCAAACACACTAAACAACCACAAGAACTCCCTTCCATAACTCACAGCCGTCTGAAGCCGAGTCAAAGAACAGAAGAGACACAACACACAGAAGATGCAGATCACTCCGACTCAATCTTTTATAGCAAACCTAGTGTTCCCCAGCCAAACCCCAATCACCAATGTGCGTCATCATGCTGTTAATAACAAGGTGGAGGATATTTCTGAATATTCACAAAAGAGGGAACAATCACGGCGTCTCACGCTGATCCGGCCTCCTGAGGACTGCCACTCGCTATTTTTTTTTTTGACAAAGGGACAAAAAAAATGACTGTAATTATGTGAGATTGGTGAGCACGGCGGAGGATATACACATCGATCTCGGCGTGAAAAAAGAAGGAATAAACAGCAACATGCGGGTTCACAGTTTTCCTGCGGGGAGGAGAGAGCTTGTAACTTGGCTCCCGCTGATGGAGGAACTGCAGGCAGATTGGAGAATCCTCATGTCTGAGCTCTCTCTAAGAACTGGCCACGAAATGTGTGTGTCTGTGAGCAATGTGGTATAAAAATATGCCTGAACTACTGTCGGCCTGTGACTGAAGGGCTGATTCTCATAGAAGCCCTATGAAACTTAGAAGAGACGTTCGAGTAAACGAAGACATTTCATGCAGCTGACATGGCTGAGAATCACCTGCCGACCAAACTGTGATGAGGTCAGTTTGTTGTCCTTTAAAAACTACAACTCCCTGTCGTCGACCATCTTATCTCATTCTGCCAATTCATTTAACACAAACTTCAATCCAACAAAAAAAATCAAAAAAAAAAAAAAAAACAGAACAAAATCATTTTATTATAAACTGACTAACATTAATTGTAAATTCTTTCTTATCAAGGTTAATATGTGGCCTAAAATTACTGTGATATCACATGTTGGCCCCGTTGGCAATATTGTGATGTCTTTCAGTTTTTTGTTGATGAATGTCAGTGTTCTGTAGGGGGCGCTCTTACATATACTTGATCAACACGGTGGCTTTGCTGTTTACCACAGTTTGTGCTCTGATGCACAAACAGAGGTGGGAAGACAAAAGTGTGAAACAAAGTATGCATGACTGTAAAACCCTTTAAGAAATTAAGATTTTTTTTTCTTTGATTTAATCAGCCAGTTTCCAAAGCTCTAATGATCCGGTTGTTTACTGTCGAGTGTGTCAGCAGCCAGATTCTTTTGAAATCACGTTGGGAACCGTGGTTGGAGAAAACATCCAGCTTCTGAAGACGAACTGCATCTTGAAAACCAGTTTTAATGGTTTGGTTAGAAATGGGAAATCCCAGCTCCACGTGTACAGTGGAACCACACGCCTGGTTACTCCAACCAGACTGGAGATGGAGACTGACTGAGCATCACTTGTTGGATTTCACCAGGGAATAAATACCAGACGTGAGATGTTGAGCTGAACTGGCTCAGAAAATAAAACAACTCTGTATTATTGAATATCTTTGGGCTTCAGACTGTTATTTACCCAGAACAGGCCGTTTGAGTCTTTAATCACAAGAGTCATTTATAGATTAATCAATGATGTGAACAATCATTAGTCTGAGTCCTACGTTTACCTGCAGGAGGAGGTGAAATACACGGCCCGGACAGTTCATCTTCCTCCTGTCCTCCTCTCCTTTAGTCGAGGAGGAGCAGGCATTAGCAGATGAAGTATCATGTAAGGTCGATGTGTGTTTGTGATAACTCTGGAGGGCGGCTCAATATATGGATTTGTTTACCTCCTCTCTGCATCCACAGGGGGCACCTCCACCCTCCTCATAGTAACACACACACAACAGGTTACACATCCGGCCGAGCAGAACCAGAACGAGCGCCGAGTTTCAGAGAAAGACGCTCAGAAAATGCTCAATAACGTGATTCCTTGATGCAATATTTACTGTTTTAAAAGCTCTGCGGGGACTCGAGCTTGATTTGTTCGAGAATTGACGGCGGACAGCTGGTAAGTATAGACGGAGTGTTTTGTTTTCCCCGATCAGAAGACGTCCTACTGCTGTAATAGTGTTTTTTCCAGCACTGGTATTATCTCCATGGAGTACTTATTCTGCTCTTTGATAAACCTAACAATAAGATTGTTATAATTTTCCAACAATATTCCAATAGGGAACTCAGTCAGGAGTGTGTTTGTAGGAACTTAAGGACTTTCACACACATAGGATTTGACTTATAGTTTCTCTGTGATATTAACACTCCTGAAATGTTGTTCACATCTTTTAAACATGGAAATGTATTTACACTTGTCTTGTGTTGACTCATGTACTTGTACTTCATTAATCTGTAAGAGGCCCTTGTGCAAAAGTTGGCCCCATCATATTAGAAATGTCGACCATGTGAGCACAATAATAAACTAAGACATTTAAAGCTAGATTTTAAAACGAGGCTCTGCAGAATGATTAGGTCATAATACCGGACCGTTCAAAGCTGATACGTTATTGCTGCAAATCTTGAATGAATTTGCAATCAATTAATTTATGCACAACTAATTTCAGCTGTGCTGTTTGTGTTGGTCGTAATAAATAATATCATTATCGTTGTGCTACGCTGAGTGTCCTTCACATCGCTTCTTCAGACCCACCTTGATGCACCGGTTGTGTGAGGTTGTGTAAGTCACAGTCATAGTTCTCACTGAGTCAATCTCCAGTCATTCGGCCTCATCCAACAGCGTCATCGCACTTCTCAGTTAGACAATGTGCTGACGCTACAAGCCAGGGGAGAGTTTGCAGCCTGGTCACAGTTGAGCTAAGATCGCGGTTTCGGTTAAATGCAGGTTGAATTCAAGTCACTGCAAACAAGCAAACAGGACCTGGATCTCTTTCTCTAACCAGAACCGAGTGCTTTGAGTGACCATAACCATAAAGAGCATAACAATGCTGTCGTACAAGCTTGTACTGCAAGATCAAATATTTCGTCTCTGAACGTTTCAGATTACTCGTTTTGTCCTTTCAGGTCAGGTGTTGTGTCACAGTGTGTTTGTTTATGCCCTGAACCAAACTTCAGCCCTCACCCCGACCAATCATCTCTACAACCCCAAACACGAGGGCAGCACTGTAGGAAACACAATTCGAAGTGAAAACCGACTCCGACAGAAGTCTGGGTTATCTTCATGTGAGCACAGACTGATAACGCCGTCTGTTATTACAACCTGCTGCAGCTGCACCTCAAAGAAATAGTCCCTGAAGTAATTCCTCTGGGAGCGATAAATAAGTTGTAAGATCAGCAGCCTCGAGTTAGATCAAAACACAACAGCCTCCGAGCTGCTGGAAGGAAGAAAAAAAAACGTTAAAAAATCTCACATTTCTGCTACAACTTGCTCACTTGCACGTTTCATTTCTAAAATAGCTCATGCAACAAATATAATTTAATTCAGCGGCTGAAACACGTTTCTCATTTCCAAACAAATCAGCACCAATCTATGGACGTTACCCTGAGATTTCCAAATAAAAACACAGATTACCAGCCTTCGTATTTAGTCTGCAATATGTTGGAAAACCTCCTCAAATTATAGTCAGGAGTAAAAAGTCTTAATTCCAAAACACACACCTTCCTGCTGCTCGCTAACAGTGACAACATCTGCTGTGTCAGCTGTGAGGAAACGCATGGAAGGAACAACCTGGGAATGTTTCCATTTCCACTTAATGCTTTATTCATTATTTTCCATCAGATCCATAAACACACATAATGACGTATAAATAATTAGTATAATAATGATAACTTTTTATAAGCAGTTCTGTTGAGTACCAGATCTCATTGCTCAGCTGTTCATTTATCAATCTGCTGTCTGAACACATTCATCTTCAACCTCTGGCAGATGTTGCAGACACACAGGATCTCCTAAAATGAAAAGCCTTGGGCAGAATGAAAACAGGGAGCCGATAACTTTTACAACATGTTTTTAAAGGCGAAACTGCTTCAGCTCATGCCAGCTCCAAAAGACAAATTCCAGTTTACCATCAAAGCAACGCTGAAGGTTTGTGCGTCCTCACAGACGCAGAAGCACAGAGTACAGGTTTTCAAAATATAACTTCAACATTTGCATCTACTACTTTAATGTCAGCAGTTACAATGTGTGTTACAACCACAAACACAAAGTCTCACTAATCATTAATTTCATTCTTGTTCTCAATTGTCTCCTTAAAAGTCAGTCAGTTGTTTTGATGCTGCTTTTAACACATTATTTTTATTAGAGCGTCCTGTAATGTGTCCTAGTGACGTGTTGAGCCACCAGGTGTTGCCAGAACAGCTTCACTGCGCTCCATGAACTCCACTGGATGGATGAACATCATTCTTCCACAAGATATTCGGTGTTGTGATGAGAGAGGTGGTGGAGAGCTCTGTCTAACACGTTGTTCCAAAATCTCCCGTAGGTGTTTGATTAGGTTGAGATGTGGTGACTGCGAAGGCCTCAGCATATGAGTCACACCATTTCATCCTCATCAAACTATTCGGTGACCACGCCAGCAAAACGCCCCCCCCACAGCAGAACAGAGCCACCGGACCCCCTCACTGCAGGGGGTCAAACATTCAGGCCTGTGCTGTCGGTCACACATGCACTGGATCACTTGTTGAGATGCGGTGAAGGACTCACTGTTACCATATCTCTTCAGACCAGTTCCTCTGGTTTTTGCACTAACGTCTCAAATGTGCCTTCATCTTTGCAATGGGGTTCAAACACTGCAGCTCTACTATAATGTCTACATACCTAATGTCTCTCCTCTCTATGTACTTGTTGGCAGACTGTTCTTGATCACTTCCTGCATCAACATCCTGAATCGCCTGAAGTTGCTCTTCTGCTTTTACTCACTAATGCACGAACTTTTAAATAATCATACTGATACATATATATTTACTGCTAAAGGCAAGGGCATGATGATTGGTGGTTCAATTATAGATGGATAGATAGATAGATAGATACTTTATTGATTCTTTACAGGAAGTCACTTTGCTACAGCAGCTACATTAAGTCTCAGAAAAAGAAAACACACAAAACAATCAACAAAACAAGCAAATTTTCCAATAAGCAAAAAATTAAGAACGTATATGCAATATGTAAAAATAAATTAGACAGAGTAAGATGAATTAAATGAGTAATGAAATCAGAACCAGAAACAGGTTTATTGCCAGGTTTATTTTTTTAAAGGAATTTGTCTTGGTGCAAAACAAAATTAAATTAAACAAAATGAGAGAAAACAAGTTTTTGTTAAAGTGAGAGATGCATGAATATAAAATAAAACAGAAACTTTTTTTTATTCTAAAATTAACACTTGCATTTATATGTACGATTCCATGAGAAGATAATAAATCATTTGCAGATTACACTCGTCATGTTTGACTAATGGCGACAGCGCGTGAGGACTCCAGCTCCCGTCAGGCCTTGCGGGGCCGTGTGCGCTGCATGCAGGGGGAGAGAGGCGAGCCGAGGAGTGTTTGGAGGCGGAGAGTCGCTCGGTTCACTGTGGATCTGCGTCCGGCTGCAGGAGGAGCGAGCGGCGGCTGCGGACACCGACTCACCGACACCGAACCGCTGCACAGAACCGGCTGCGGGAGGAGACGCTCGGATGGTTCGTGCGGAGGATTTAAGGTGGACTTGTGCAGACACACCGAGCCTCCGGGAGAGAGCAGGAGGAGCCGAGCTGAGGTGAGAGAAAACACTGAAACGCTCCACAATTGGCTGCATTGAAGTTTAAGGATCAGTTTTTTTTGGGAGACTGAAGCAACACGACAGGATCAATTAAAGGCTTAATTTCCGGGTTTTTTCCTCCTGAGAGCAACTGAGACCAGGTCTGGACCCGGTTTTCAGCAGCCCCCCCAATAGGTGTAAACGGTATCCCATCTGAAAAGGGTGAGGTTGGTGTGCTCATACAAAGACTTGCTGGAGTGGATTCATGTCGTTTGTCTGATGGACTATTTTTCTGCTTCCGCCTCGAACACAACAGACAACATGTATCAGCTTTGTGTTCGAGGCGCATGAAAAAAAACTGTAGCTGTGAAACCTTGTTATTTATTTGGCAGCGATACAAAGTAACCAGCAAGACTGTGTGTGTGTGTGTGTGTGTGTGTGTGTGTGTGTGTGTGTTCATGGCTGTGCAGGCTGGCTGATATTTGCATTTGCTCCAGTGTATTGAAGCAGTTGTGATGAAGAGCTGCATAAAAAAAGGTGGTTAAACCAATAAGAAATTAAATTTTATGCCCCCTTTCTCCATTTTAAAGATCCAACATGATGCCACTTTTAATTACACACTATTATACACACTCCAGATTCAACTCTGAGATTTCTGTCACCTTAAAAAACCCTTTATTTACCTTCCATTTCCACCCATGTAAGTGCAGGAAAGAGAGGGGGGGGGGGTCCTCTCATTTGGACCCCCTCCCCAACCACACACACACATTTACAAACACACACAGTTCAGGACGGATGTGGACTGTTTGGGATTTAAAGCCACATAGGAAGGAAGGGGGGATCAGTGGATAGACTAGAGAAACTGGACGAACCCCTGCCAAGAATTTAGTTGCAGGCAGTGATGTGGGTTGTGGAGGATAAGAGCGCTGAAAACCGCCGTGCCCACCTTTTCTAGCTGCTGGAAGTTAACCCTTTTCCTGTAGCCTGCAGAATATGTCCAACAATAACGTGCATCATAGTCAGTAGCTGCAAACTGGAGGATCTGTGGTTTCTACTGCAAGACTGAGATTGTGCATTAGCATAAAGTTTGTGTTTGCAGTGTGTCCTAATTTTTATGTCTGTGTCTGTTTTCCAGGGAAGGAGCCAGGCTTAGTATGTTATTGGAGAAACTGACCGTGCACTGGCAGCCTCGTCCATGTTAATGTAATGGAAACACGCTTCGGTCACACCCGGTAGCATCTGAAATGCATCAGCGGAAATATATCGGCAGCTCCCATGGCTAATTGTATCAAGCGGCGGTGGCTCGGGTTTGCCAGTGGATGCACTCAAGAGCCGGGTGCCCTGCCATGCCCAGCGCCATGCTAAAGCAACACACTCATAATAACAAGGAGCACTCAGTTCAACCAGTGGGAAAGCTGTGGAAAAAGTTGGTGGAAAATCTATGGTTTGAGCCTCAATTTTGATTTCCTTTTTTTTATTTTGACCTAGATATTCTGTAACGCGCCATAACTTGGCTGCTCTTCCCGCCATCTGCAGCAGCTTCTTTCTCCACTTTCACTCCAGTTCAATTCACCCTGGCTGCTTCATAACATCGACACCGAGGGCAGCCGGACTGCTACCTGCTTTCTGAGAGGCACAGACGAAATGGATGTTCAAATTTACAGCCGGCCTTTGTTGGAGTAGAAAATGTGAGGGGCGGAATGAAGGGACCCCTATGAAGAGGAGGAATAGGTGGAACCGCAGCACTATATCAAAATGGCCCAAACCAGTTTGCTGCAGGGGAAGCGCTTTTACTGCCGGGAGTGGGTCTTCCATAAGATCCAGCATTGCCTCCAGGAGAAAACCAACAACCTCAGCGGAGTGACCAGCACTCCCAGTAAGCAGCCCCCGCTGGCGCCCGGCGGGGGTGCGTCCAACCCCGGCACCCTGACATCAGGATCCGCGAAATCAGGAAGCTCCTGGGGGGTGCTGCTGGTGGGGGGGCCGGGGAGCGGGAAAACCGCAGTGTGCACGGAGCTGTTATGGCCCACGTCGGCCCAGGGAACCCACCGGGGTCTGCACCAGCAGAGCCTGGCTTTCCACTTCTGCCGGGCGGACGACTCGGACACGCTGTGCGTCGGCGGGTTCATCCGAGGTCTGGTGGCTCAGATCTGCCGCAGCGGGTTGGTGCCGGGATACGAGGAGAAGGTGCGTGACCCAGCTGTGCAGAGCACTTTGCAGCCTGGAGAGTGTGAGAGGAACCCCACCGAGGCTTTCAAGAGGTAAGGACAGAGACACACACACACACACACAAACACAGCCCTCTTCATTCCTTTCTTGCTCTTATTATCAGCTACAGACAGATGATTTCACCGATTATCACACCTTCAGACAGAGGAGGAACTAATCTATGAGGCTGCTGCTGATGATGAGTCGATAAACAGAGAATTCATTGGCAACAGTTTTGGCAATCCATTGTTTAAGACAGTCATCAAGCAAAACTGCTAAAAAATTGTTTCCCAAATGTGAGGATTTGCTGCTTTTGTCAGTTTTATATCACAATTAACTGAATATGTTTTGACTGTTGGTTGGACAGAACAAGTGTTTTGCAGATGCTATCTCGAGCAATTTCTCTGACTGAACAGTTAATTGAAAAAGTAATGAACAGGTTAATCGCTACCAAAACAACCAACCGTTGCAGCCCTGCATGAAGTCACCAGCAATAGAATTTGTCAGGATTAAAAACCTTCTGCAAAATTCTTTGCTTTCCATGACACATTCGTCTTGTATAGGAGGATTGTAGAGGATTACTCGTGACATTTGAAACAAGATCGTTCAAATTCGATCCTGCAGCTGCTCCCGCTGGTTCCAGGTAATGCTTGAAATCTAGGAATTTGGTTTGCCTAGAAATGTAAACTGCAAATGCCGACCCCTCCCCCTCCCTTCCCTCTCCACCTCCTGACCCCGGCACTCCCCTCCCCCTCTCCTTTTGACTGCTCACACTCATCGTATAGCTCCGCCTCAGCAGCCTCTCCACTTATTTGATGTCACGGTTGTGTTGGTTTTCCCCCCTGGTGTGGCATGCTGGGTGGGACTGTCCCCGCTTGGCTGCTGATTCAAGAAAGGTCAGATATTTTTAAGCGGCAGCCGAGTTCAGGTGGCCCGAGAGTCGTAAGGAAGGAGCTCTGACTCACTGACTGACTGACCTGAGACACTCGCTGCAGGAAGATGAAGTGCACATGTGAAACTGAAGTACAGTAGGCTTGTGGACTTCCAGCGCCCTGCCCGGGCATGTAACACGATCAAGATGGACTGTTATTGTAGGCAGAGGCTTTAAAAGGAGCTGCGCGTGAGCATGTGCGTATGTGGGTTACTTGCACGACTTGTCTACACAGTATAGGTCAGGCAGTCTATGCAGCACAGGCTGGAATGCAGCACTGAACACACACACTCACGCTTCTTGTCTGGCCATCTGGTGATGCTTATTGCACCGTCTCAACATCACACACGGGGAAAAAAGTAGGTCAAACGTTCAGCAAGGTAAATCATTTTTTAAACGCTCACCAGAGTCAACAGCTCAACCCACGCTTTCTTTTTTTTTTAAATTTTTTTTTTTAGCATACACGTTCCCAAGGAAGTGAGCGCTCCTCTTGTCATCTGCTCGTAATCATGCGGCCTCTGCCGATGACTCTGACTCCGGTTTGACCCTCGCAGATAAAAGGCAGGTTATCGTAGGGACATAAACAGAGAGTGAACCCAGCAGGGACGGACTTCTCACTTCAGCTCTGCTCTGCGTCACGCTGCATGTCGAGGGCCTTTTTGCGAGGCCGTCACATTCGCTCAGCTTCGCCTCGTGAAGCAAATATCGTGCAGCAGTTCAAACCTCAGGCCCTAAATTTGTGGACGACAAAGACACGAGGCTTGTCATCGCCGCCTGTTTTGTTTGGGAGCCAAATAAGCACTTTGTTGAATGCCTTATCGCCATCTCAGGTGTAAAAGCGTTCCAGGCACCGTTGTACACAAATAATCTGAGCGGCTCCCCTGCTGTTCGAGATGCTATCTGGTTTCAGGAAGCCGAGATTGTCGGCCGTGTCTGGCAGTGACATAAAAAATAAAAACAGAACGAGAAATTGAAGGGCGTAAAACTTTATTATAAGTCCAACATTATGACTGCAATTTACATCGGGGGGAAGAATCACAGCGGGGGGCGTACCTCGTTTTGATTGAACACACTCAGGCCTGTACTTTACTCAATAAAAGTTATACAAGTTTCATTTAGTTAAGGGTCTTGTTTAACGGCCCCCCACCTCAGCCCCCCTCCAGCTGTGATTTTAAATGTCAGCCAGTGACTGAATGCAAGAGGCCCTGTCAAATTCTTCAGCCCAGTCAAAGACAAACAAGCCTGTTTGTTGGTAGTAATCACCAGCCTCGTGTTAATACATTGAAACTGGTTCAGACACGGGTTGACGTCCAGTCTGTGCAACCTGACCGTTGCTGTTCTCATCTGTGCGTCTGCATCCACAGACAAACAGGACGATCTGAAGTGTGGTCAGTTTCTCTCAGTAAATCCCTTCACATTTCTAATGTACTGACACAGTTTTTTCCCCATGTTATTGACACTTATAGTTACTTTTTACGTAAAACACATAATATACTGTATGTGTGTGATATACTCTGATGCAGTACTGTAGTACTAATCTAACTCAGTAGTATATACAGTATCTAAAATTTCTCCACATTGATAAAGTATGACATTAAAATGTTCTTACATGTATTTGCTTGTGATGAAAATAGAGTACTGTAATAGTACTTTTACTTTATAATTTAAGAACATTTTGCTGATTGATGATTGGGTGAGTCGATTTCACTGGTTCTAATGACTCAAATGTGAATATATATATTTTAGTTTCTTAGTCTTCTCTGATAGTAAAGTCAATATTGTTGTTGATTTTGGACTGTTTTTTGGATAAAACCTGACCTATGAAGATTTTGCCTGTAGGAACCTATGCTGCATGTTTTTCACTCTTTGTTGACATTTGTAAACAATGAATTGATTCAATGAAATCATACAGATTAAATGCTGATGACAGCAATCATTAGTTGCACTCTTAATATTTTAGGCTATTTTCCTTACTGATACTATCATATTGATTTCAGCCACCCAGCTTCACTAGAATAGATTTTTATTTTGTGTGTTACTAAAAGTAATGTGATGCATTAGCAGGGCAGATGCCTGCCAGCAAAGGTCACGAGCCTCAGTCCTGCGGATAAAAGGCAGCTTCACCTTTCAGTTTGCCTTTCTTCTGCTTCTAGACGACCAGAACGAGCCGATGACCCGCTCAGACAATAAACTTGATACTTGGCACATCGACTGCCCGATGGGTCAAATTCATTCCCATTAGCGCTATCTGAAGGGTTTGACACTCGGGTTGTAGTGCTGTCATGAAGGCGTTTATTTATAGACGAAGCCACATTCCTCATCAGTCTCTGTCTGAGCTTATCAAAGGCCACTGCCATGTTTTGACTCGTCTCCTCCAGTTTGAATGATTTTTTTGTGTTTCTAACAACCAGTCAGCCTCCTGCCATCCAACATGCCTCACTTTCTCCCTCCTGGACAAAAGAGCTGGCTTCAAATAGGTGGAGTTAACCCAGTCATGTGGGTCAAACTAAAGGCAACAAGTTTTTTTTTGCTGATGGGACAAAGCTGCCTTTTAGTTTAGGTGTGACCTTCTGTGGCTGTGATGTTGGGCTGTTCTCCACCGAGCACGAGTTCGGCTTGAATTGTAGCTGGACGAGTTTCTATTTCTTTTTAAAGGGCACAGACTTCAGAAATGATGAATGGCCGCGGCTTAAATTTGTGAACCAGGCTTGGAAGTTTCTTGGCCGTGTTTTTATGTCCTCCGCTGAAGAAACTAATGCAGTTCAGATATTTTTATACAAGACATTTAAAAAGGCTGATTTTAATTTTTCCAGCATTTCTTTTTAAAACACTCTTCAGATAAGTGGTGACATTAATCAGAACAGAAGCACGATTCGATCTCGTCCGGTGGCCTCCAGTCAACATGCATACTGGCTTTTTCAAGGTGTCATTTCACAAGACAGCATGACATTATCGGCTCACAGCAAACTTTCTTTCAGTACACTATCACCGGTGAATTCCAGTTATTGGCTCTTGGAAATGTAGGAAATTGTGAGGTGCAAAGCCAGAGATGTAAATAAATGTGAAGATGTTTGTAGGAGTTCTCGACATCCAGCTGTTACCTTAATGACCCTCCATAACGTGTCTGCAGCCGCGTTGTCTGATTTCGATCACAGTTCAACTTGTGGCACTTTTCAGTTTCAAGCAAAACCAACCGAGATGTTTTTTATGAAGTCGGCGAAGGAGCTTTGCGGCCTTTTTTTCTTTTGTGTTGACTTTTTGACTCTTGCACATTGGGCGGCCTTCTTATTGGGGTTAAGGGACGCTAAATGAAAGCGGCCCCCGTGCCTTTCATGTGGTGCACGGCTGTGGAAAACTCGCTGCAGATTAGGGCCACGTTTTAGAAACCAGAAAAAAAAAAAAAAAAAAAAAAAAAACGGCTCCCAGTGTGACGCATCAACTCCGGTCGAGCAGATGAGGAGAAACAGCAGCACTGGTGCGGCTGCAATGATGACTCAGCAATCTGAGGGCAGCCTCTGTCTCCACACCACCGGCGGATGGTGTGTGTGTTTATGCGTGGGTTTCATTTGTGTGTGTGTCTGTGGATGCCCACATACTTGTGTGGGCACACAGAGCTCATTCATATTATTGTCATCCCACTCAACAGATCAAGCTCATATATGATGCTTGTATAATAGCTCTCAGAGAAAGAGTCAGTGCAAGTTTAGACTCATTCATGAAGCTCAAGGAGGGCTGAAACTTGATTCTCTAACTTTCTGAATAATCATTTAGTCCCATCATGTGTTCCTACAATCCAAGGTTAAGTCTTTAAATTGCTTATCCTGTGAGAACAATAGTCCAAAACTAGAAAGTATATAATTTACAATAATGCAAGAACAGAACAGAAGAAGGAAGCAAACTTTTGAGGAACTAACTAGTGGAAAAATTCTACTATATAACCATAACTGTTTTTCTGTAACGTTAAATATTCATCACTAAATAAGCACCAATTAAAGCTAAAGCTCTGAAAACCGTCTTTAGCTCTTATTTATGTTGAGGTTAATACCTTTGTAAATCCAGCTAATCTGCTCCATAATGACTGTGTAGGTGTGGTTTGATCACATTTGATTGACAAGTGGTTTTGGCAACATAAGCAAACAGCCCCGAATCTGTCATCGTATTTTGATTCAAACGTTGCTAAACTCCGATTGGTGGGCGTAAATACGTGACATCACCTTTTTTTCCCAAAGCGAGTCCGCCCACCTGAAACCGGCGACGCAAGACAAAGAATCAGAAAAAGCTCCTGTGAAATATCCAAAGTGTTGTAACTTTGGCAGAGTGTGTTGTGTATGTTGGATCCCATCGCTCATAGTAAGAAGCTGATGGAGAAAATATGTTTTCCAGGCGCTTCGTCAAATATCAGAGATTGTTTTCTGATGACTGGCTCGAGTGTGTTCGTCTTATCTGTGCCAGACGGCTCACGCTGCTGCCTTTTGTTGCCACAGATCTGTTGAGCCGGGGTGAAGCCGTGTACCTGTCTCGGCCGGCCGTGGACGCGCTGCAGGTCGACGTGTTGAAATGAACTGCGTATCGAGCCTTTTGCACATGTGGGTTCGACAGTTGTGTCTCCATGTGTGAGGACAGCGGGATCAGAGCAGAGTGTTTTGGAGGCAAACTGTGGCAGGAGGAGAGGGAGGGGGGGTTGAAAAGGATGAAATTTCAGATTCCTTTGACAGTATTGGATAGCCGGCCAGGAATGCACACCTCGTCTGGGTTGGGAAGAGCTTGGGGATTTGGAATAGTTATCTGAGGTATGTGTGCTGGCCAGAAAAGAGCGGCGTGTTTACACTTTGCAAATCATTAATCGGCTGCATTGCAAAGAAGTTTGACTCGAAGATTTGAATGTTTTTAATTAGAATTTGGGATAATTTGAGTCTTTAGATTTTTGAAGCACCAATCAACATAATAGATAGTCCAGAGGGAATCGTATTTTTTAACAGCAAAGGTCTGGCGTGATGTAATGAATGGGTGGGGAACGGGTTCAATTTGGACAACACACCCAGATGCAGCTTTCGCCATCACGAAAACAATGCGATCGCTGTGTGAGACCAGTCCCATGACGGAGAGTTTGGATTCAAAAACATCATAGGACTTCATCGCCAAGATCACCAGATATTAACTAATGTTTGTCTTTGTGAGGACATTAGTGAGGGTCGATTATGGGGAACCAGTTTTAAAAAGAAGCGGTTGTTTCTGTGAGTGTTAGTCTCCCAGGTTTGGCTCTCAGGCGCTGCTCTCTTCCTCCTGACCAAGCAGTCTCCAGGACGTTGTTTATCAGACAGCCGGAGGCATTTGTCTGCTTGGGATCCAGCACAGAATTGATTGTGCAAATCCATTAAGCCGAGATCAAATTCTCGCATTGTCCAGCGCGTTTAGAGAAGGGCAGAAACAAGCACTTTTTAAATACTTACAGGACCATTCAAAAGTGATTTTGCTGATGTGTTTCTTTATAGTATGAGGTCATATGTTGCCAGTTCATGGAAAACACCTGCACTGACATCACTGTCATTATTTTATAATACTTGAACCAAGATGGAACCTGAGTTTTGGTACCAATGTGTTTCTCTAGAAAATCATATTTTGCTCATATAATGAAACTATCCATTAGCTTTTGCCAATGTTGAAATACATCAGTTATAAACAACCTAGTAAATAAGAACTAAAACTTGCGTATTTCCAGGTTTCATATTACCTGAAAGTTTTGTATGTTGCTGTTTGTTAATAAACATGAATGCTGACAATGATGATGCTGAAATGCTGGTTTTAAACAGGTATGATGCTTTGCCATCTTCACCATTTTAGTTGAAGTGTTAGGATGCTAAAATTAGTTCGCTCTGCAGCGGCACAGCTGAGGCTGATGGTCATGCGTTCGTTCATCAGAAACCAAAGCATTGGTTGAATCCAATTTTTGACGTGATGATGATGCAGGATTAACAGTCAGAGGATCACTGAAGGATTCATCCACTGGTTTCCATCAATGTTTATACAGAATTTCATAGCAATCTGTCCACTAGTTGTTGAGCTATTTATCCAGAGTGATGGACCGACTGACCAACTGACCAAGAGACTGACGCTGCCGTCCCTGGAGTCATGCTCGCAGTGAGGCTAAAAACAGAGGAGATGAAATGAGATGAGAAATTCATCATAATTGGAGCTTCACAAATTCGGCTTCTAATAACCCGACCAACAACTGAGAGATCTGAAGTGTGAGCGGAGTAGCTTCATGTCAGGGGAGATGTTGTGCACTTAATAAAAAAATGTCATCATGGTTTTAAGATCGTTTGTGTCTAGAAACGATGCAGTTGTTTGAGCTTAATAAGGATTTTTTAAAACATTGCCCAATTCTCCACTCAGTCGTTTTGAACAAATGATTTTAATGGCCATTTCTGTATTTTTGAAAAATAGCTAATTTACTGCTGGAAGGTTGACATCCTCAGAGGGTTATCTGCCTAATGAAAGGCTCTCAGCACAAATTAATGTAAATACGTCTGTCTGCAGCTTACGTAACGGCAGTTCTGCTGCACTGTAGCCACTCTGCATCAAACCCTTGATTTGTTAAAAGCTTTAAAAAAAAAACAAGCTTTATTCAATGTGTACTTACTGAGCAAAAACTGTAATGAAGGCTTACAGCCAAAATGCATCAGGAAGGGACGCGGCACGACTCGTTTGTCACCGCACGCCCGCAGCACAGCGAATCAACCGAAGCGCTACACTGACTGGACATCGCGCTGCTTATCTCTATTTTTATGCAGCTGGTCAATTTTATTTCCTGCATGTGCAGCTATGTAGCCCTCCATCAGGTAAAACTACATACAACTGTGAAAAAAACAAGTACAATCTGTTAAAAAAAAAGAGGCAAATGCAAACTTTTTACATTGCACATTAAAATAAATCAATCCTGCAGTTAAAATTATCTAGTTAATTAATTCAGTAGCAATTAATGCAGTGAATGCACTTACAAACCCTGAAGAACCAACTGTATTATCACTTGACAAACTGACAGACTCAGTGTGAACACAGTGAAGCCGATCATGTGAAGAAATACTGACGATGTAGCCAGCAGGAGAGATGCAGTTGTTGGGAGTGGGAGGTCCTTGGCCACGAGTAATAGGCGGCTGGCATCAAACCACACGCTTCGAAGTCAGAGTCTGTGTAGTAAGTATAAAATGCTGCTCCGCCTACGTGATGCATCACGTCCTTGCCCCATTTATTTCAGCCGCTAGATTCTGAGTTTGTATCCGATCAGATAAAGCTGGGGTGAGATGATAACAGCTTGAGGAGGAATCGAGCATATGGTCGATGTAACTGGAAGAATACAGTTAAAAGTGTCTGGCTTGTTTGGAGCATTTGCTCGCGCCACCAGTCGTTCTTATTGTCCTCATCAGTGTGATTACTTTCAACAACATGATTGCGGCAACGTTATGCATAATGTAAGAATCGCTTAAGAAAGTTGCGAGGGAAGAATCTGCAAGATAAGTTGTCTCTCTCACTTTGGATGAGTCGGTGCATGAGTCAGCTGTTGTCGTTCGGCTCGGTGGCACTAAGCTCTCCTGACTTTGCAAAGACGCTGAGCAGGCTTCCTCCAAATTGACTCGATACTAAATGAAGAGATGGGGGTTCTCGTAATGAAAAGGCCTCTCTGGCTTTCTACTGATCATGGTGGAAAGCTTTGTCAGTATCGCTCTGCGTGGTGATCTGTCTGAAGCCCAGAGCTCAACTCACCAGTTGGCTCTTCTTCCATTAACAGAGTCAAGGCCGGACATGGATGTTATATTTCTCGAGTTTTTGCTGCATCCTGGTCGGTGTTTATCCATGTGAGTGTGTTGGTATTTTGGATATGTGGCGCCGATTTCAGGCTCCGCTCTCGCTCTATAAAGTGAGCTGTGTAAATTTGTAAGGCGTTGGCTCGGTGCCTGGCGCTGCCCGCTCGGCCCAGACATCTTCACTAAACGTCACACTGAAAGCTTCACTTTGCACATTGTGGTGGGAGCGACGGCTGCTGCAGTCGCAAACACAACGCGACAGATGGCGGGTGCGTTAGATGCATTTCACATCCCCCTTCTTCCCCTTTTTTTTCTAGTCTTAAATAGCAATTGGCATCAACTTGGGCATATGTTGAGGACTTAGGCGAGAACCAAAAATACAAATGTCTCAGTGTGTGTGGGCTGAATAAGTTTTAATTTTCAGGATCAGGTATGCTGCAGGTTTGTCTGGCAAACTAAATCAGCTTTTCCTGAGCTTATTTTCTCTGTGTCCCGCGGAGCTTCCTTTGTCTGCCGTCCTCGTCTTTTGACTCTTTGACAGGCCGAACTTAGCTGAATTGTGAGAGAAGAATGACTCTTTGTTTTGCCCACTTGCTGTCACTGTGGATTTGATTGTCTCGGTAGGCAGCGTGGCCTCAGACACAACCATTCACACACGGTCACCCCTGTGGATGGACATTCCTTTTGGCAAGGCTCCCAGATGGCGCTGCAGGTTCTCTGCGGGCCGCAGCCTTCAGAAGGGCTGATTGACTGTGTTTCTGAAAGGCCGAGCAGCATCGTGACAAAGCGTGAAGGTTGGAGACCGTTTGCACTCATTTCTGTCCCGTTGAGGGTTCAAACTGCTTGCAAAAAGTTTTCAATACAAGGTTGTAGAAGCTTTGCAAAAACAGGTTTAACTGCCCAGTGTCCACCTGAAGGGAAGCTACATTTTGAAGGAGTGCTGAAACAACCAGTGGATTAATGGAAGAGTTGATTTGAGACGATAACATTTTAATTCCAGCTTCATAAGTGTGAGAATTCTGTGCTTTTCTAAATTAATAAGTTAATATTTTTTGGACTGTTTTCTGGAACCATACTCATAAATTGAAGACATTGCCTTGGGCTGTCAGAGCTTGTGATAAGTTAATAGAAAACATAATTGACAGCTAAATAAATGAAAATAATCTTTGGTTGCAGCTGTAATTCCATCCCAGAATGGCAGTGGTTTTGGAAAATGTGTTTCAAATAGCTAAGTGAGGCTTTAATTTGCAGCGATGCCTGCTGATGACATTGGAGGCACTGGTCATAAAGTAAAGTAGTCTTACAAAGTCCAGACCATCAGCACAGAACTTTCCAATCCAGTGTAGTTTTGCAAGACTTTCACAACATGATTTCCACTCTGACATATTGCACGTTGTTGCAATGAGGTCAAGTGAATTGCAGCAAATAAATAGCATTAAATGTTATCAGATAAGTCTGATATTGTGTGAAATTTAATCAAACAGGAAAACTGTGTCAATACTTGCACTTCTCTGTAGTATCCAAAGGGAAGTCACTGTAAAAATGGTCTCTTACTTTGGACTGAAAGCACACAGACCTTCACTCCAGCCATCTCTGCTCTCATGTGTTTAAAGATAATGAACTAAAATGGTAGATGCTTTAAAGAGAATGGCTTTCGGAGCCACAGGCTTAGTGACACGCTGTTGAGCATCCAGAGGAAGTCTCATTAAAACAGTATTTCAGTGTTTTATGACGAAGCTTACAACCAATGTCAGTTCCATTAAGGAAGAGAAGTCGTTGAAGAGTCCCGTCGTGTGGAAGGTGACCGATTTTATCTGCGCAACAGCTACTCGTGAAAAAGCCTCAGATGCCCCGAAGCCGTCTCTACTCTTGAATCAAGTTCTGGTGTCGATTAATTGATTTGTTCAGCCCCTTTTTAAATGTTTAATTAACCTAGATCCAGATTAAAATGTCACTAATATGAAATCCTCAGATCCTTTATCGCGGCCTGTTGAGCTGGAAGTAATTTTATGGGTCTTGGGGAAATGACATTTTCCCAAACGGACGTCTTATGTCTGCTTCAGACTGTTGGTGGCGGTCGCAGTGGAACGGAGGTCCTGCCAGAACAAACGGAACAGCACAGAATAAAAAATGCATTTGTAGGCTGTTTCGCTTCAGCGAGCATTTATGTGTGGAGTTGCACATTAGCAGCGGAGCAAGTAGATTCCATGTCTGGTTTGCAATTTGGCGTTGAAAAAAGGTTAATGTACCATTTAAAATGTTTTTTTTTTAGTGTCGATGCTAGCTTACAGAATGCTACACATCACGTTTACTGGATGCCACAGGGCTGATTTTAATGGATGGTCAATGTCAATATTTATGTTGCAGGGAGATTTTGCCTCGGAAAACGTCTTGCGTGTTTAGTTGTCGTGATAGTCGCTGAAAACATTTCTCCCCACGTCTTTGATACCATCTCAAGGCTGAACATTTAGCTCTCGGGCAAAGTTTTTTTGTTGAACAAAAAGGCCCAGTGAATTATAAATGACCTGTTTCTGCTCTGGATGTTTCTGTGAGCTCAAATCATCCGCACTGGGCCCGTTAATGGATGCAATTTGGGTTGGATGACATATTTAAACGCCTACACTCCAATTGAGACCGATAAACTGAGGATGATACGCCTGAAGAAAATCGCTCTCTTGTTCACATGACTGTGTGTTGTGTTGCGTCACGGGTAGAAAAGTAAGATTGAATCAACAGTGAAACGTTGTCAGGCAGAAGAATTGAATCTACATTGATGCCTGACTCATATTTTAAATCTTGACTGACACTGAATCAACGCTGACTCAACCATTATCTGAAAGGAGCCTGGCATTGGCCTTGAATTCTTTGCGTGATTTTTTTTCTTTATTTGTAAAATGGTTTCACAACAAAGGTGTTAAAAATAGCACATTTATATATTTGGATTGATTAAATTAGAGCAATGGGAACATGTTGTGCTCAGTTAGCACACAATGTGACACTGGGAGTTTATCCACTCTTATTTTTTCCCCAGCCTGTATTTGAGAGCTGGCCTTTATTTGTTATACATTAATCGTGACTCTGCTTTTATTCAACCAACACCTTTTATTTACTAGAGATGTGATGGTTTATTGGTCAAACACAATCATAAAGATAAACACATTATGACATCTCTTCCTTCCTTCTGTCCTCAGATGTATCCTCCTGCCTCTCCTGAGCGTTAAGCCTCCTCAGCAGTCTCTCTTCCTGTTGGTGGACTCCATCGATGAAGGCTGTCAGCTGGGCGAGGGGGAGCAGAGGTCCTCCCCGGCTCCCCCAGGACCATCGCAGAGCTCCTGGCCAGTCATCACGAGTTCCTGCCTCCCTGGCTGCTTCTCATCTGCTCGGCAAGACGACAGAACAAGGCCATCACTAAACTGTTCACAGGTAAGCAGTCCGACTCTTCTCCTGAAAGAAATACACTGAGGTCATTATTGTGTAAGTGAAGAGATTATATCCAAAAGGATTTCAGGTCAAAATAATAGTGAAACTGAGGTGAGGTTAAAAGACAGTTTGATAGATGAGACAATATTTGACCTGTCAGTATTGATCCGTGCTCATTTCTGCTCGATGTCGGGCAGTTTTCTGTGTACATGTCAAACAAAGCCTGCAGCTTCGTCCCATTTCTGTCCCGACTGTTGGAATAGTACAGATGCAAATGGCTTTCTAACATCACGACATGCCCAGAGAGATTAGGGTCAGCGCTGCAGACCTCTGCAAGAGTCGCCGCGCTTCCTTGATGTCCTGTGACACTGTACAGTACCAGCTGCTATTATCTCCCTGTCAGTCCAGCAGCCTCCTCTGTGGTGATGAGCTGGCATCACATTAATCAAGAAGCTGACTGTGTGGGAGGAAGTCTCCTCCGCAGACTCGCACTGCTGTGTGTACCCTCTCTACCTTTCCAAAACCACTGAATGTGGGAGCTTCTCGAGCCCTCGGCTCGCCTCTTAAGCCATTACGTAATCTCCCGGCAGTCGAAGCGATTGTGCGTTTCTGTGCTGCTCTTCACTCAGGAGATGAAGTCAGGTTCAATGCTGAATGAGCTCCATGTTGTTTTGTCCTTGTCGCTGCATAAATGATGTATGCAGTGTCCGTATCAGTGTAGTACTGTGTCCCAAATAATTGTAGTATTATGTTTAAATTCTGGATTGTAAATTGCCATTTTTTTTTACATTTTCAGTGATATTTCACATGTAAAATCAGGCACTTTGGCAATGTGACATAGAGACCGAGGTCTTGTCTGTGTCTTTGTTGTGTCTTCTAGTTGTTGTTGTTCATGTTGTGTGTCTGTGAATTTCCTCTCTGTGGGATGAATAAAGGTTTGTCTTATCTTATCTCTTATTTTCATGTAGGAATGAAGTTAAGAAGCTGCTGTGTTCAGTACGGCTGAATGATATGCAAAAAAAAAAAAAAAAAAAATCATACTGTGATTATTTTGATAGATGCTGTGATATGTGATATGTCACAGTTTTAGTGGGAATGTTGCATTTTATTTTCATGATGCTGATGTGATTTTTGCTGGGGTCTGCACCAAACAAACATGTTCCTATACATCTGGAGAATATGATTTGTTTGCTTCTGTGTAGCACCACGGTGCTTCATGTTATAATGGTATGATGTGACTCAAGCTCCTCACTTGATCATATTGTAGTTTTGATAATATTTCAAGTAACTGTTCAGCCCTGTCAATCAGGAACCTGTATTATTCAGGTTTGACCTTGTTGTGATTTAACTCTGTCAGTGTATTGTTTACAGTCAGGCATTTTAAGATGAAGTTAAAATGTGCACAAATTCAAATGCTATCATCGTAAAATGTAACTGAACTTGGTGGGAGGCGAAACCTGCAGCACCAACAGAGAGTTTGACCGGCGTTTAGCTTTGAGTGGGAGGTGAATTCAGTCTCTGGCGTGTGCTCAGAAGAATGACACGATGTTCTGCAGGTAAACTAGAAGAGAGACGGTAAAGAGCTGGCGTGTTTCTGTTGTGTCTGTTGATCTGTTGGATAAAACAAGGAGTATGAAGGCGGCATCTTGGTTTCTTTGAAATTATTATGTGCATTTTCACTATTTTATTGACAAAACCATTAATTAAGAAAATATGATGCAAATAAACATTAATTCATAGTCATACTTGAATGAATATGAATTCTTACATATTAGGTGATCACAGCATTATGGTTTGCAATGCTGACATGTATGTTTTCATTTTAAACAGTCTCCAAACCTAATTTTAATTATCAGAACATGACAATTTGAATAGATTTATCCTAAATTTAGCTTAAATGTAGCTGCAGAATGGCATCATTTTTTCCAGAGTTTAATCAAATTTACTATCTTTATACTGTTTGCCATGTCTGGGCCTCTTCAATAGTCAGACGCTCAAACAGAGTGAATGCAGCTGTGAGGACGGCAGATTTGTTCAGTCAGTTCAAACCAATCTGGACCAAGACCTAAGAGCCACATGGATCTGAGAGATCACAAGCAGGACTTTGCAGATTCACGTTCTCTTTTAAAACAGGTGTCGTGTGTGTGTATTGATTAGGTATAATTTCATACGCAGCTCAGTGTCAGAGCACCTGTCCCTCCTTAGAATGATTGTCGTGTTGTTTACACCTTAACGCCACAATATAGTTTGAAAGTAGGTTGTAAATGATCGGGTGCAGCGTCGGGGATTAAGTGAAATCTTAAGTGTAGACGTCAGACTGGTAAGTGTAGTTTGGATGAGCGTCGATCTGATCGGTGTTGACAGTGGCAGCGAGGGGGGAACTCGAGTTCTAGGACACCAGAACTCGCTTTGAGTCTTTTGTGGGCGTCATGCATCTAATTCAACAAACCAACTGTGATGCAAGCTGCCCACTTGATAATCACAAAGACATGCCCACCCACGCTTTCCTCCAACATCAAAGCTCCTACGTAGGTGCCCGTGGTAGATTAGATTCTGGATCAGTATCACAGTGTAGTATAAAGCATCCTCACAGCATTTTCCAAAACTTTGAGCCCACAGACAACACAGATGGAGAAGAAGTTTTATATTTGATTTCCTTTCAGCAGCAATTTGCATTAAATCTTATTTTCTGGTTTATCCTGCGTGTGTGTGTGTGCTGTCTGCTGCGTCTGTCCTGAACCGTAGATTTAAATCTGATTTTATTTGAAGTTGCTCATAAAGTTGACAGTGGAGTCACAGGGGGAATATATAGCCGTATACGTACGCCGCGGATGTAAATGCTAATGGGGAGTTTTTATCTGTAACTCACTTCAGAGTGTGTCGGGGAGTTCTGTGATTGCCCGTTTGCCTTTTCTCCTCTTATGTTGCTCACTGATGAGCTGTCTGTTCTTTTTGTTTTTGATATGGTTTGAAGGGAATTTCATCTTGGAACAATCTGATAAACAGCAGTTATCTTCTTTCTTTTCTTTCCTTTTTTCCGGACTGGCTCTCATCCCTTTCCCTTTTTACTGCCTCTTTGATGATGGCCAGGCTTTTGTAAAGCTTTTATTCCAATTGCCCAGCGATCGGATTTAAAAAAACAAGACCCCCTTTTTGAACGGAGCCCAACTCACACATCAGACGTGATGCCACCATCTGAAAGGAGCGAAGGACATATGTGTTTTTTTAGAAGTGCCCTTGCCGCTGTGTTTATGTGAACATGCTGCTCTACATTTAATGCTTTCCTTCTTTCACCGTTTCGTTGGATCCTATTGAGTTTGTGCATTGAGATGCTCCCACAGACCTGCATAAGCCTTGGCCTTTCTTCTTTGCTTTCAGCAGCGTCTTTGTTTTGTCTCGATTCAGTCTTCCGCTTTTAGTTCGACACTGGAAATTCTTCTGCTAGACTGCTTTTTTTTTCCCCCTCACACACATACGGATGTAGACACAAACACGTTCACCCACTTACCTCGTCCTCCATTAGCTGGTGCGACTTATTATGAACACAGCGGCGTGAATACTTCTTATTCATGCAGCGCTGGACCTAAAATAGACCAAAGGATTTCGGAGTATCAAATTGAGGCCAAGTGTCCCCTAAAAATACCCTCCATATTGTTTACAAGTCAGCGATGGCAGTGACCTGCCAAAAGACTCCACTTTCATGCTCTGTGCAAAGCCAACTCCTATTATATACGAGCGGCCCGTTTGGTCCGGGTGGAGGTTGTGTGGGTTTCCCAGTATACTCTGGTCTGCGGTGATGGGAACTTTGTGGTTGTGTGAATATAGTGTCGATAAAGTTTGGGGAATGACCGTTAACCAGAAGGTCATTTTGCAGAAGAGCTGCTGGACCAGACGTCTGATGCTTTTAAGATTTGTGAAAGAATTCAGGATCCTTTGAAGAGTTTCGCTTGTCTTTGATTATTTAGGTTTAATTCGCTGGAGTCTGACACGTACGATCTGCATCAGCTGGAATGTCTTTTTTTTTTTTTTTTTACTGAAAGATTTTTGCCCCAGGAGCAAAACTCTGAATTCCTCTTTCCTTGCTCAACTGTTATTCCTTGTGTCTGTCTCGGAGAGGAATGTGCTTTGGGAAGTTTTCAACACCTCTGAGACCGAGCAGGAAGAAGGAGGCATTCTGACTTCTGCAGCAGAACGCTTCGCTCGCATCCGCTCGGCTAAAGCCTCGCAAACAAAGACTGTTCTGTTTGTGTGAGGAGGAGTACAAGAGTTTTGCAGAGTATCCCTCGAGCTGACTCACATTATATGATCACTCAGTTGTGATTAAGCCTCAGTCTTCGTGTATTACCTTTGAAATGGACTTAAAAAACAAAACAAAACGAGAGCATGCTAAAAGCTGAAGTCAGAGCTGCTTCTTTATGTCCCAAGTGACAGCAGACCTATGGAGAGAGGCCTGCTTCTGCTGTGCTCACCCACTCTGTGTGCTACTGTAAGGCCAAGATAGGGGTAGCGGAGTGGAAACACTTAGGCAGCGATTTTGGTTGGGAGTCGGGCAGAATCTGTGCCAATTTAACAAGGCCTCCGGCAGAAGAGAGAGAGCAAGGGAGAAGGGGGAAGAGAGGGCGGGTGGAGGTGGGAGACAGGGGGTTGGGCTTTTAAATAGAAACAGCCTCTCAGACATGTATTTTTTTTCATCTGCTCGTACCTCAGACATCATTTTCTTACAGAACTTATAGTGATGATTTCTCATAATTGCACAGAACTTTTTGTGCTGACTCAGAAATGTCTCTTTATGACTTTTCAAATTCCAACTGAGCCTTAATCAAAATATTAGAAAACAGACTTTTCCCCCTTCCAACTCCTTTTGTTTCTTGCATTGTTTTTTAGAAGAAATCACCTCGCTTATGGCCTCATTAAAATAATTACAGACTGATTTTAATCCTAATCCCCTCACAGCGTTTGATCCAGCCTAGTGTGTGATCTTTTTATCATGTGGAGGCATCACTGAACTGTAATGGCTACCATCTGCCCAATATTGTTTATGGTGCACGCTTGTCAAAGTCACTGTTTCTCAAGCAGTAAGTGCTGGATGTGAGGCGCCTGTCCTCGAGGGGAGCAGGGAGTACTGCATGGAGTACTGCATGGAGTACTGCATGGAGTACTGCATGGAGTACTGCATGCAAAAGTGCTGTGAGCTTCATCAGATACTCATGAATAATTCCCTGATTAGAGGAGGACAGAGGCTTATTGAAGCACAGAAAATAGACTTTGGCTGGTGCACAGATTGTAGCACATCACTGCCCGGTGTGTCCACACACTGACCAACCTCGACTCTGATATTAATATTAGCAAAATCTATTCTTTGTGCTCCAGCAAATACATTTACATCATGCTTTTACTTTGACATTTTAAGCCCTTTAACTGATGCTCGTATCTGGTACACGTGTGGAAATGACCTTCCTACATTTGACATCCAGCCAATAAGTCATGTAAGGTCACAGCTCTGACTCGGCTAGAAATATATAGATATAGTTTAGATAGAGAGGTAGAGTTTGGAATTGGCTGCTCTTTATTGAATCTGAATATCAAATCTGAGCCTTTTAGATTGTGACACTTCATTGATGTAGCTTTTAATTAAAGTTATTAAAGTTGCAAATAGCTTAAGAACTAAACCTCAAAAACTGACATTCAAAGAACCAAAACTCTCTCTCTTCTAATTTCCTGTCATCTCTTCCCTGTTGGCCGGTCAGTGTAACCCATCAGACAGATCACACAGTTCGTTAAATAACAACCTAAAACATGAGATTAAAGACTCGATGAGATTCTTTATCTCTTATCAAATCTGGCTCAGAACTCTGCCCTGTTGAGGTAAAAATCATGTGTAATAAGATCTGAGATCTCGCCACTCAAATCGCTCCTCCCGTGTGGAAGCATGTCGTGACTAATCTGCGAATACAGGAGGAGGCAGATGACAATGATACAGCCCAGGTTAAAGGAAACACAAAACAAAACCCTGTGCAAGCTGTACTTAGGATTTTGAGAGAAAAGCCAACATGAGCGAGGGATGAGGAAAGATGGAGAAGGCATGGATTTGTCAACTGCAGTGCCAGTAGTTATAATAATATAGTATCAGTGCGCTACTGGAGCCGTGAAAGATAATAGCTCCCCTTAAACAACCACATTCCTGCTCAGCGGTGTTACAGCAACTTCAATTAGATTGATTTCCACTATCGTAAAATACATTATTATTTTCAGTCTTTCACCAATTTTACTCTCAGTTCTTCCAGTTGGTCACAGGGGGCACTTGGCAGGAGCTGAGGGTTGTGCCAGCAAGACACTTGGAAAATAGCCACACATACACATACACACACACACACACAAAACCACACATAAAAGCCCCCGTTAGTTATGAATCACAGCTGTAATTAAGACGGTTATACTCCCGGCTCAGTCTGAGGAATGTTACAGAAGCATGTGGCCACTTTTTGAGAAGACGCTCATCCTGTGAGGCATTTTGACGTTTTGACTCATTTCCTTCCTAAAGTGATACATTTGCTCATGTTCCGAGTCTTTTTTTGTCAGCAGCTCACAGTTTATAGATAAGTCATTATAAATTCCACAGCTACTTTCAGGAAACTCAGTGACTCTGGGGTGGGTCTGTGTTTTTGTTTCCTGTACTCGCGTCTCGTAGCCCACCCTGGCAAGGACTCGAACCGCGTCCTCCACCTCCACTCTGCCCGGCCGTGAATGGAGCTTTCTTTCCCCGACCGGCCGAGAGACAGACCTGATTTACCACCAATGATCACAAATGAAAAGAGCAGCCCTGTTTAAAGTATGCGCCCTCCTCCACCTCTCTGAGCAGCCCTTTGTCCGGAGGCCTGCGGGTGAATGTGACACAGGGCACGATCGTTCCGCTGCAAAAAAAAAAAAGGTCAACAAAACTCTTAACATCTCCCTGGATGTGTTTCTTTTTGTATACTTTATATTTGGTCAAATGCGAGACCTCACTGGAGGGACCGCGAGATCTTCTGGCCGACTGACAACACAAACACAGTCGTAAAGCAGCGAGGATGGTTTATTTCTTCTGGGCCGAGGAATGCTCCCCGAAGAGAGACAAAGATGGCTCTGCTTACTGACTCCCCAGTAAATGACTTTTTGCGGCGTCATATAAACGATTGGATGTGCGTTTGTTCGAATACAGACGAATCTGAAGTGAAACTTAACTATGACATAAAATTGTGAGTTTAATGAGAGATTAGATGCCAAGAACAGTTTTCAGTCCTGGAGGGGGAAGGAGCTCCAAGGCGCTCTTTGAGCTGAAAATTAAAAAGTCTTTATTTAATACTTAAAAGAACTTTAAGACCAATTCCAACAAGCTTTGGCCTGAGACTAAATTGCACAACATTAAACCAAAGAGCACATTCGGCTAATGTCTCCTGCTACCAAAACATAATAAAAGCCCTCTCTGTCCTCTCTTCACAGAGATTTCAGTATTGATTGTTTCTGTGCCTCCATTCCCGGGTTACAAGAGCAAGGACGACATATTTAATTAGCTTACCTCCCCCTTTCTTGGAATTGGCTTACACAGACAAGCTGATTTATGTCCATATTCATGTATGAGTTGTCGTCTGTGAGGCTGCATGTTGAGCCTCACTTTGGATGAGCTGAAGACCATAATCCTCGCTGAATACTGTAATTTACCACCGCGCAGTCTGACAGCCGGGCAAATTACAGGTCTACCTTGTCTGTATCTGTAACACCTTGGGTGCTGCACTGCAGTAACATGATTCTGAACATGGCGGACGAACCGACTGCCCTCTTTCCTCCTGAGGTGATGCCCTTTGGTATGCGGCGTGCCCCTGCCAAATTTTTATAGACTTGAGATTTTTTTTTTATTTTTCAAGGCTCCACAGAGCTCAACATGTCAGTTTTTGCTTTAATTGAAGGGTATTTAAATTAGGTTTTAATTTAACTGTAGTTGGAACAAATGCAGTGGAATTCCTGGCACATTTTTTTGGCTGGTTCTGCTGCAGGGCTAAAGGCCTCTCAAGTAAAGACGGGGGATTTTTATCCCACGCTGCCTCTTGACCTGCATGCCAAGGATGACTTTGCATGTACCTGATTCCACAGCAAGCTGCCGCAGCTTTCCTCGAGCTGGAACTGTTGTCTGGACTTTTCCCTGTGAACTCTCTGTAAAATGGTTCCAGCCCTTCCTGGCACTGCATGTTGATGGCAGATAATGGCTTGTTTGACTTGATGGCCAATAAAACACGACTGACATGCTAGACTGAGCCGTTTGCAGGTGAATGGAAACATGTGCTGGTCGGGCTAAATGAGGTCACGGGGAGGTCAGTCGGTGTAATGATGAACAAAAACACGGGCAGCGATGGAGGAAATTCGATCCTGTGTGAGGCTGAGAACTCGCAGCAGTAGCTTCCACCATGAAGGCGAACAATGAGTATGAATGTTTTAGATCAATAAGAGGGAATGTTTTGGATTTTATGGTATGTATGATCATGGAACCTATTTAGATATATAACCTTTTAAACTTGAGTAAAACTGAAAAGGACCATGTGGAGGGAGGGATCATTGACTGTAAAGATCCTACTGTTGCTCCCGATTACAGAAATGGACAGTTTGAATGAAGTTCACACTATTTTAATTTGATCCTGGTCCTGTTTGATCTGTGCATTTCTGGCTGTTATTTCACTTCTCTTTTGGAATTTCTTCACTTGGATGAAATTTCCAGTCGTCTGTGCAGCTGCAAGAAGCTCCATGATATATAGTGACAACTCTCTGAGAGTGGATAACCTTCAGGTGTCTTTCAGGTGTCAGGACCTTATCTGACTGAGCTATACCTCAGGCTAATTATATCCATTATGGGATGCAGTGAGTGAAGGCGCACACATGTGACCAGGTGCAGAGT
Organism: Holacanthus passer; assembly: GCA_025331565.1. Classification (NCBI taxonomy): domain Eukaryota; kingdom Metazoa; phylum Chordata; class Actinopteri; family Pomacanthidae; genus Holacanthus; species Holacanthus passer. The sequence continues at coordinate 477,700 of JAFREQ010000068.1, forward strand.
GTCATGACTCGGCCCCTTGTCACCATCTTAATGAGCTCCTGTCATTCAAGATCATGTGTACAGCAACTTTTTTCTTTGGTTGTTTCTGGTGTGTTCACAGATGCTCACATGACTGATGGTTTGTTCTTTGTGCAGGTGGTTTGATGTCTTTTTCAGAATGCACCTCTTTCAGACCCCTGTATGTTAATCTGATGGTAATACAACATGTCAGTCTCATGTCTGAATAAGCAAACTGGTCACATTTACCTTAATCAGACTTCGTAACAATTCTGCATCTGTTTCAGGAAGCTGTGAGTCTGAATTGAATTGAATTGTTTCCATGTAAATGCTGCAGCAGCACAAGGTGAAACATGAGAGGTTAAATCTTCTGTCACCTTCTACTGTTTAACAAATTTATCATCTCAGTTGTTGTTTCTTATGCAAAAAATCAGTTTTATAAACCAGGAAATACAAAGATAGGTGCATTTTTAAGGCATTGAGGAGATTGATCTCTTGTTTTTTTTGCAGTGCAAATGGAGCAAAAGACGTTAAAGCAACCTACTTACAATAATAATCAGACCAACAGTCTCTTCATGTATTTCCAGTGTTCATTTAGGCCAAACGCTTGAGTCCAAACTTCAGTGCTTGTGTGCTTTCAGATATTATAAAACAGGCAGCATAACTTGTAACAGTATGTGATTCAAGTGATGTGAAAATGTGTCAGTAGTTGAACTGTTAGAAGTGTGGGCGAGCGTCCCTCGTGCTCACAATGGTCATTAATTAAGGCCTCGATGGCAAAATAAGTTTTAAAATCCATCAGTGATGCAGCCGGTGAGAGCTGTCATAACTTTTTAACTCAGAGCTGTTCAGTCTCTCCTGTCAAGTCTGAGTGAATGGATGTAATATCACCCATGTTTGGATGACAAAATCCTGTCATATTAATGGATGGAAGCCAGCAACGTTAAGTGGTCCATGTTTGAAAAGGGCTTCAGTGTGTTAAATGTGTTCCTGTTCGCTCCACCCCTCACCCCCGCTCAGTCGCTCCACAACAGGTTTGACTGGAAACCCTTTCGCATCCTGTTTGAAATTCAGCAAGAGGCGTGTTTGGGCAGGAGCGTTTTCATGTGCTTTGCCTTTAGGGTAACATGAATTAATTGTTAAAGTGTAATCATTTCAGTGTCTCGCCTGGAGGTCGTTTAGTATGTCAGGAAATATACAGTGCACATAAAGTGTAGCCGCTAATCTAAAATGATTTTCTCCTGCAACGGTTATCTTTGCACAGTTGAATTAGTGCCCCATTAGAGTCGAGGCTTCTCTGGCTTTTGTCTTTTCTCACTCGTGAATAAGCCACATTTATCCAAGAGAAAGTACCATCTCCATTCGTCTGTTGGAGGAGAAATTAGAGAGTGTATATAATCAAACGAGGAACGCAGCAGTACTTTTCAAAGATTAAATAGCAGCACTCTTTTCAAAGGACTGTTGTTTGCAGACCGTTGGAGCTGACTCTCATCCACATACTTGTGTTTAGGAGGTTGGCGCTCTCGTGTTTTTTGGAAGCCGGGAACGTTGCAGCTGTCGAACAGACGTTTGTCGAGCACGGGTTTACTGGAGAGCCCGAGGAGAGGGCAGCGAGGCTTGGGTTTCTGTTTTCTTTATGGATCGGATGACCTAAGATGGTGTCTTGCGAAGAACGTGCCGAATCGGAGACGCTGGCGTTCTGAAATCTCTGGGTTTGACGAGCCCTGAACCTCTTAGTTCACAACATGCACACACGCTGCCTCGTTTGTCATCTGAAAAATTAATCTCGAAGGCAAACAGTCCCTCTTTTGTGCAGGGGGCTCTGTCTCCTGTGGCTGGTATCCAGTTCTGTAACGAGCAGCAGCTGGCTCAGAGGCCTGTACTCGGGAGCTGCATCCCTCACCCTGATGAATGTGTCATTTGTTGCTTGTTTAGGACTCGCTTTTGTTCAGACTCTGAACCATCCTCTCTCAGAAAAGTCTGACACACACACACACACACACACTCGGGTATAGTTTGTGTAACCCACTTATTAACGGTGCAAAAACCTAGGCCTTCATGACTCTTAGGATTTGGAAAGAAAGAAAATGGTTCTTGGACGGCATTCGAACATTTGTAGCCAATGAAAGTTCTTGCATTCTTGTGTAGTACTTAATAGTAGTTCCTGTTACACCACAGTCATCAAATACAGGTTGGACGACTTTCCCCCTGTGGTTGTTTTTAGTGCTTTATCTGCAGGAGCGGGGCAGTAATAATGCCATGACTTCACAGTTGAGCCTCATGAAGTGATGTCTGCTGATGACTAAAGTGGAAATTGTAGCTCATCTCCCTCCAACTGAAAGAAGAAGCCTTTTTTTTTTTTAATGTACAGACTCGAGGTTCTTGCTCGGTTTATTCTTTTGTTTCTTGCATACAGAAAAAGATTTTGTTTTTTTTATCCAGACAAGTGCTTTATTTCATGGTGGCTGCAGTCAAATTTCTGTCTCCTCCTCCCTCCTCCAGCTTTCCTAGTCACTGTATCTTCATAATTGGTGTGTCAGCGACCGTGGAATGTAGGAGAAACTGTTTATCATAAACTACAGCACAGAAGCATTTTTCTTTTGTTCCCCTGAGAAAATATTCATGATAGAGTAACATCTCCAGAATTAGGCTGTAATGCACACTCAATGTTTTTCTTAGTCCCTCTGCGAGAAGAACAAATCTACATCAAGACAAAATATTAAATGCCACACTTTGCTGAAGTCACAGGCTGGCTGAAAAATGTTTTTTTCTTTTTTGGTGCCCTGAAGTCTTTTTTGTCCTTGTTTTTCCCCTTCAATGGCCTCTTCCCCCCTCTGAGCGAGAGGGTTTCCTGTCCCAACTGGAGCAAACCCAGAATGTCCAAAGAAGGACTGGGTCCAGTAGAAGTAGGAGGACCAGCCCGCGACGTCAGAGCATCAGAGAGTCGCTCACAGCAGGCATCAGATGTCTGTCTTTGAACAGAAATTGTAAATAACAGTGTGATACTATATGCATGTGTCAACCGACTTGTGATTGTGCATTAGCCCGAAAAACAGAAATGCCACGAAAAGGGGAAGGAAGCATGTACAGCAGCTAGTTTGGCCCTCAAGCTAAACAAAAGAACATTAAGAACTGACATGAAACAAAAGGCTGCAGAAAATAAGGGGAGGAGGAGTGAGAAATCCTCTGATTGCACGATGGGCTGAAATTTGATCTTTAATGCTTGAAGTTTGAGCCAGAGGACTAGAGAGTGCACAGAGAACAGGAATGAACATTAGGATCATTAGGTAGCTCCAAGTATCTTTTGATATAAACTTGAAAGAATCCAGACTCATGGTTACATTACAGCTCTTCCTATGGTCTTTTTGAAGTGAGTAATCAGTCAGGTTTTTTGAGGCAAAGGGTTTGAATATACACTGAATCTTTAATGGTTTTTAGCTCTCAGAGATGACGTGTTTTTACTTACCTATAGATTGCATATCTGTCTCTTGAATTGTCAGTGATTTCTCCAGGCCTGGAGTGGGAGCTGCTTCAGGGGGAGAGACGAGGGTGAAGGGAGGGTGGAAAAAGCTCACAGTCACTGAAAACAATGAGAGACTGAAAGTGGGTTAGGGTCATTGGGTTTTTTGTAATGGCTGGGCAATTATATGCTATAATGCTGGGGAGTGATACTTTACAGCTTTATTAATTTAAAACCGTTTGCACAGCTGCCTCCTTGTCATACATTAAATTACATCTGTAGACATGAATATGCAGAATAAGCTTTTTAATTGGGAGGTTTTGCTTTTGCATTCATCTCGCGTTTTGTTCCACTTTAGCGAACCTGTCTGTCCATATATTTGTTTTTACAGTAAAGTTGCAAATCCCCAAAACGTACCCCCCACTTATCCAGGGTTAGAAACTCTGTCGTAAAATATTTTATGGTCGGTAGTTTGTGCCTAAGTCCAACCTAAAAGATTTGTTAGATAATCAGTGTTTCTCTGATTCTTATGTTCTGCCATGTATCAAAGGATGCAATTAAACATAGTATTTCAGGTTTGGCTGCCTGAGTTTCATCAGGTTTATTACAGTTTGAACTATAACAAAGGCCTCAAGGACAAAGTAAGATTATTGCGAGGCGCAGTTAGTGGAGGCGGGCTTATCTTAAACAAACTCAGGAGCAGATGAGAAAGAAAAGCCATCTCTCCTTCTGTTTACCAGGATCTGTTGTCCAAACCGTCAGTATCTGCTTGGGAACTCCTGTTAAAGCACGTCAGGTTTGTTATCTGGCTTCCAGGTGTGGCGAGCACCGGCCCCGCGTGGAGTAAGATTTCACAGCCTTTTCTGCCCACACAATAGCAGTGAGATGAACGGAGCAGCGCCTCGGGCTCGGTGACAGAGTCTGATTCATATTATGTGCGGGGCAAAGTTGTGTTATATAATCAAAGCAATCACCGTTAACTGTGAAAGATAAAAGTGCTGGTGCTGAATTTTGTTGTTGGTTCTTTTCAACAGAACATTTTAAGAGCAGTTTCCTGTTAGTACATAAACTGTTTAGTCAATAATGAGATGTCTACAATTAATACTTTAATTATCTTCCCTTCAAAAGGTCAACAGTAACGAGTCCATGTACTGCACATAAATGCACCTTTTTAAGGAGAAGACTGCAGCTGCTTCTCCCACAGTTGACGGCCTGTTAGTCACTGTAAAGTACAGTATGTCAATAACAGTGAGGGAGCCTCTGGTGACATTTATTTCCTGTCCCACTAACCCCGAGAACCATGGGAAGTATAAATATAAGTATGCAAAAACGTTCTCCTCGCCCTTGAGCTGGTGACCATGAACAGATTGTTTTAACATGGAGGAAAGTTCACTTAATGCCCATTAGCCGAAGCCATTACGGGACCATTTTTCCTCGTCTCTGAGAGGAATTCCCATTAAAGATCATTCATTAAGACCCGCTGTGATAATTTCTTTTCAGAAGGATTTCTAAAGGTCTGTGCTGGGAGCATGTAGCATGATAATAAGTGAGGCACTGGAGAGATGTTTTACAGACCACTGATGTGCTACAGGCATGGAAATGATGTCTCCCTCGCTCTCCTCCATCTTGATTCTTGTACATCTTCAGCTCTCACCACAGATCTGCTCCTGCTGATCAGGCGCTAATAACCTCTACAGTTAATGGGTTGAATGACCAATCAACCCAACTTCAGCGTTAAAAGAAATTCTATTTTTTTCTCAGGGTTTCGATTAGACATAGTTACTGTTATATGTGTAATTTCTTCATGCCTTTCTTCTTGGTGCTTTCGCTTTGTAGTTTTTCTTTTGATGAGTATTTGGATGTTGCAGTACATAGATAAGCAACAGCAGAGGTATATTTTAACATAATGTATTTTTTCTTTGTATTTTTCAGTTTCCTGAAACTACTGCTGGTTTTATCCTTTAAATTATTAAAGCTGAAATTGCTTCTGCATCTTACAGAATATACAGCACTAATTGCCATGATTTTGTTTTTGTTCTTTATGGGCTAAACTCATCATGAACTCCTGCTGCTCACGTCTGCTTCCTGCAGCCAGAGGGGTTATGCTCTCAATTCCTCTGAAAGGTTTTTCTTTAACAACATGGCTTTACTGTTAATTATCCTATGTCTTAGGAAATTAAAGGTTGGCTTAACCTAATTATGCGAAGGTACAAGATCGGCGATTAAATGCTGGGTATGATCTCAAGGTCAGACTTAAGATAATGACTCAAGGGGTACGGTGGGGAAAATAACACTACTCATTAACAACAACTAAGATTTTTACAACCACTGCCATTTACATTTATCCTTTACAGCTTTTCATATCCTTCATACACTGGCCAAGTTCATTTTAATATGCCTTTTTTAATTCTCTAGATCTCCTCTACATGTTATCCATTTTTAGTCAGACTCTTCTAACGGCTGTTTCTTTTCTTTCAGGATTCCGCAAAATCAGCCTTGATGATCTGCGCAAGGCCTACATCGTCAAAGATGTGCAACAGTACATCCTCCACAGGCTGGACCAGGAGGAGGCCCTGAGGCAGCACCTGACCAAGGAGACAGCCGAGATGCTCAACCAACTCCACATCAAAAGCAGTGGCTGTTTCCTCTACCTGGAGCGAGTGCTGGATGGCGTGGTGGAGAACTTTATCATGCTTCGTGAGATCCGTGACATCCCTGGCACTCTCAACGGCCTCTACCTGTGGCTCTGCCAGAGACTATTTGTCAGAAAACAGTTTGCCAAAGTTCAACCCATCCTTAATGTAATCCTGGCCACTTGTAGGCCTCTCACGGTCAAGGAACTGTACCATGCAGTCTGGACCAAAAACATGACACTGACTATGGAAGAATTTCAGAAAAAGATGGACATTCTCTCCAAGTTGTTGGTTGATGGCCTCGGAAGTACTAAAATCCTTTTTCACTACAGTTTTGCAGAGTGGCTACTGGATGTTAAGCATTGTACCCAGAAGTACTTGTGCAATGCAGCAGAGGGACACAGGATGTTGGCAATGAGTTACACCTGCCGGGCAAAACAGCTCAAACCACTCGAAGTGCAGGAATTTGCACTGCACCTTGTCAATTCCAATCTGCAGATTGAGCCATTTAATCTGGCTCTTTGGATGGTTTGGAATGGAACCCCTGCTAAAGACTCTCTGAGCACCTCCATACCAAGAGAACAGGAGGTCCTGCAACTTCTGGTCAAAGCTGGAGCTCATGTAAACAATGAGGACGACCATGCGTCATGTATTGTTCAACAGGCCCTCGAAAGAGAGGACTCAATACGGACATTACTTGACAACGGGGCATCTGTGAACCAGTATGACTCCAGTGGGAGAACTCTGCTTGCCAACGCAGCATACAGTGGAAACCTCGATGTGGTCAACTTGCTCATATCTAGAGGAGCAAACATGGAGCTGGAAGACAACCATGGACAAACGGCACTTACTCTTGCTGCGAGGCAGGGCCATACCAAAGTGGTCAACTGCCTAATTGGTTGTGAGGCCAACATAAACCACACAGATCATGATGGATGGACAGCCCTGCGCTCCGCAGCTTGGGGTGGACATTCAGAGGTTGTATCTGCTCTGCTTTATGCCGGTGCCAAAGTGGACTGTGCTGATGCTGATGGTAGAACCGCTTTGAGAGCTGCTGCATGGGGAGGCCACGAAGACATCGTGTTGAACCTTCTTCAGCATGGGGCTGAGGTCAACAAGGCAGACAATGAAGGAAGAACAGCTCTCATTGCCGCAGCGTACATGGGACACAGAGAGATCGTTGAGCACCTCTTGGACCACGGGGCCGAAGTTAATCATGAAGACGTGGATGGGAGGACTGCCCTCTCAGTCGCTGCTCTGTGTGTTCCTGCAAGCAAAGGCCATGCTTCTGTTGTGAGCCTTCTGATTGACAGGGGAGCAGAGGTAGACCACTGTGACAAAGACTGCATGACTCCCCTCCTTGTGGCTGGCTATGAAGGACATGTCGATGTAGTTGATCTGCTTTTGGAAGGCGGGGCTGATGTGGATCACACAGACAACAATGGTCGCACTCCTCTTCTTGCTGCTGCATCAATGGGCCATGCCTCTGTTGTCAACACATTACTTTTCTGGGGCGCTGCTGTTGATAGCATCGACAGTGAGGGAAGGACTGTGCTGAGCATTGCATCTGCTCAGGGTAACGTGGAGGTGGTCAGAACTCTGCTGGACAGAGGTCTGGATGAGAATCACAGGGATGATGCAGGCTGGACCCCGCTACACATGGCTTCATTTGAGGGCCATCGCCAAGTGTGTGATGCCCTTATTGAGCAAGGTGCTCGTTGTACAGAGGTTGATAATGATGGTAGAATACCGCTGATATTAGCTGCACAGGAGGGACATTATGACTGTGTGCACATTCTTCTGGAAAACAAGTCATGCATTGATGAGAGAGGATATGATGGGAGGAATGCTCTCAGGGTGGCTGCACTGGAAGGCCACAGGGACATTGTTGAACTGCTGCTGAGCCATGGTGCAGATATTGATTACAAAGACGCAGATGGACGCCCAACGCTCTACATACTGGCACTTGAAAATCAGCTGGCCATGACAGAGTATTTCCTTGAGAATGGAGCAAATGTGGAAGCTTGTGACACTGAGGGCAGAACGGCCCTCCATGTGTCCTGCTGGCAAGGGCATGTTGAAATGGTGAGGCTGCTGATTAACTATCATGCTGATGTGAACGCCTGTGACAATGAGAAGCGATCTGCCCTCCAGTCTGCTGCGTGGCAAGGACACACAAAAGTCGTGCAGTTTTTGATAGAGAATGGCACACATGTGGATCATACATGCAACCAGGGAGCGACAGCACTGGGCATAGCTGCACAAGAGGGTCACATTGATGTTGTGCAAATACTTCTGGAAAATGGTGCCGACCCCAACCACGCCGATCAGTTTGGGCGCACAGCAATGAGAGTGGCAGCAAAAGGTGGCCATTCAATGATCATAAAACTTCTGGAAAAGTATGGGGCCACAACTCTAAATGGCTGCAATCCCTCCCCAGTTCACACCATGGAAGAAAAAACCCCATTGGCTGTGACTGGTAAAATGCAGTCCCTCACCATTAAATCAAGCAGCTCTGGCAGCACCGGGGCAGGAGACATGCAGTCGTCTGGACGTGGTCTACCCAACGGACCTGTCCATGCCTTCAGTTCGCCATCAGAATCTCCTGATTCCACAGTAGATAGACAGAAATCCTCCCTATCAAACAATTCCCTCAAGAGTTCAAAGAACTCCTCCTTGAGAACCACATCATCCACAGCCACAGCACAGACCGTACCAATCGACAGTTTTCATGGACTGACATTCACAGAACAAATCCAACAGCACTCACTGCCTCGCAGCCGGAGCAGACAGTCTATTGTGTCCCCTTCCTCTACGACTAAGTCCATCGGTCAGCAGCCGTCGTCTCCATCCAGTGACTTTGACTGGTCCCAGTTAAAACCTAGTCTGAAGTCAACAAAGGGAAGTAAGACCGGAAATGGGACGTCAAATGGTAAAGGAGCACTGGGAGACAAGAAAAAAGCCAAGAACAGCTCATCAACCCAAGGTCAAGTTCTGGAGTACGAGATGACACAGTTTGGAAAGAGGATTGCCCTCAACAAATCAGTAGCGAACATTGCGGTGAAGGATCCCCATTGCAAGATCATGATCGGCGGCTCAGTTCGGCAGGAAAGGGGCCAAAGCCAAGATCAATTCTATATCCAGCAGCAGAGCTGTTCTGAGAAGAAGAGGAACGGCATCATGACCAACCCCAACTATCATCTACAGGGTAATCAGGTTTTCCTGAGTAGGGTATCAGTTCCTCGGACTGTACAGAACAGAGGCCACCAGGATGTTCTCGAGAACTATCCCATAGGGGAAACCGAGCTAAGCCTTAAACAAGCCCTGAAACTGCAGATTGAAGGATCAGATCCTGGGTTTAACTACAAAAAGGAGACTCCATTATAGCTGGTAAGAGATGCTTTTCAAAATAATCCTCCAGTATGTGCTCGTGTTGAAATACATCAAGCATTTGTCTCAAAGTTGAAACTAAGGTCAGGGTGACAGCATGTAGGCAGGACTCTGGCTTGTCTGTTCAATTACAGTGGCTAATACACGTAGAGGCTATTAACTGACTTTTAGTTGATACTGGATTGCACTCAACACAACCACCATTAGTTGGATCTAATCAGACTTGCATGAAGAATGCCTCGATCTGGATAAGCGGACTTTTTCCTCCCAAACAAAACATTAACCCAAGTCATTCCTGTACTGTTTCAGATGTCTTGAATGCCATTCGTCATGCAGACATTGGAGGGAATGTGCCAAAGCAACTGTTTTCATCTACATAAAAAAAAAAAAATACTAGATTTTTTTTTTCATCAGTGGGAGACCTCAAAATAATACCTAGGGATGATTGTTGATTGCTGCCTAAGGCTTACGTGAACTGATATACATCGATGTGCCTACATCTGTTACAGCCTTCTTCATGTATTCATGCAAACTATCATTTTAATTTAATGTAATGCTATTTAATAAACAGTGTATGCACTTTTAAGAGTAAAATGACAGACATGCATTTGTTCTATTCACTTTGTATCCCATCCATGTTTTATCAAAGCAATTGTTTGAGAGAAACATACCAATGCTTTTTTTTTATTATTTTATATATTATGTTTGTTCTGTCTACTTTTTCACACTGACAGCAATGTACCGCTGAGTACATTGTCACAAACCACAGGACATAACAGTAACTGATGCCATGGTATGAATTTAAGCGCATTGATAGTCTGCCTTTCTAGAGACCCCAAATAATCTGTGTTAACCTTGATCAGTGTGCTAAACCTATGTTGTGTGTAATATGTTAATAGCTATGGCAATTTACTTCATGAGTATATACAAGCATATTTATTTTTGGAAAAAAGCCACTTTTGCTGTATTTTGTGTTGCATTACGCTCTACCATGGTGCTGTGTTCAGAAGTTGCCTGCAGTTATTTTGGACTCCCAGTTTTGTTGGCTTTGTGCGTTTGTGTATTACTACAAATATCTGAGAAAGTGGGAGGTTCATTGAAAATGTAAAAAAAAAAAAAATGTTCATTTTGTCCCTATGGGATTTTCAGTTGCTTGTGTGTTATTATTTTGTGTGTGCATAAGAAAATATTTAAATAACCCATTGTGTACCGTCAGCATAAGTTTGGTGCTAAATGCAGCGAGTTTCAAGTGAAAGCAGCGACTTAAAGAAATGCATTTGTCTGCAGAGTTACACGTATAACCTACTAAAATGCAAGAAACAAGATTCAAGCTTTGTTTCCTTCTTGTCATGTGGTTAATTTCCAGTAATTCCTGCTGGATTTTTCAGGGGCAATGACGCAAAAAAACGGCTCAAAAGGGTTCAGCCATTAAGACAACTCATAGCTGTGAATGATATTGTTTGAAATGCGGAGTTGTAAAGCCAAAGTTGAAACAACATAACTCGGTCCCACCTTCTCCCTGTGAGAAGCTGAATATCAGCTCGACAGGACTTAACCCCGCGGGAGACGGAGGGGAGGAGGTGCTCGACTGTGACGCTGGGGGAACTGAAACATCTGTTTCTCATGAACTGTGCGGAGCTGCGTTAGCGTTTACAGACTGTGTCATTTTTTTTTGCAGGCTTTTCATATTGTCAACAGTGAGCTATTTTTTGCCAAGAACCGGGATCGGGGGGAGTAGAAACCTATCGCATGCACAAACACTTATAAGCCCTAGTGAAAGCTCTCAGCTCTTCAGTACTACAGTAGCTCAAACGTTCGCCATGAAGGGTCAATAGAAGGATTCAAGGCAGGATCGGGTCTAGAAACAGTGTTGGAAAACATACTGTATAGTCTTATTAAGCAGTTATCTCGTTTGTCTCGACTGTGTTTTGTCTGTCATCTTTGATTTGACTGTCAGTGATTGGATTGTAAATAGCTTACCATGTACATTCAACTTTCATTTAAAAAGAATTCCTGTATTATATGAAGTGGAATTTTCTGATGTATATTAAAGTGCTTAATAAACATATTTGCTTTACTGCTGAAAATCAGACCTGTCGCAGATTTCTTCACGTGTAAATGAGGCTGGATATCAGCGAAATGCACAGAACTAAGGAATGCAATAAATTTATATTATGTCAGTCTAAAGCCTTCTCATTATGGAGGAAGGAGGACATTTGAATTATTATGTCTGGTATCTGAAGATATACTGAAGCATTTTCTAGTGCCAAATATTCCTAAATTCAATTCTGATTGATATGTCTGGAGCAGAAAAGCTTGTGTTAGCACTAATGCTCCATTTGTTTGTTTTGGTAGTGGATTTTTTTTTTTTATGAAGACATTGCTAATAAAATAGAAAGCAAAAAGCACAGACAGGTGATTGAGAGTGAGAGAGCAACTAGCAGAAATGGACAAATCTGCCCTAATCTCACTCAAACCACAGGCTGTGGTGTTACCTCGCTGTTGGTCAATTCATGGTGAAGGGCCAAACCAGGACACTGCAGACATCACAACACATGGATCAAGCTGAAGTGGAGCAGTCGAGTGAGCCAAGTACCATCACCCCCCCTCCTCCAGTTCACTCGGTTCATCTCAGACAAACAGGAGCTGCAAGACAGTCAAATACAGAGATGTCAATGATTTGATTTCATTACACATTTTATAAAATCTTATTAAATTGCACGCTCGACATATTCGGCAATTAAGTTAGATTCCTTGTTTGTCATTATAAATCTTATGTCATTTAAATCCAAAATAGATGCATTTTACAGACTAACTTCAGCTGTGTTTCAAATGCATTTAACAGAACGAGCAGCATTTCAGCTTTTGGCCCCAAACACCGAGGATATGACAAAGTTGTTTCACTGATTAATTAGGCTTAATTGCCATCACCCAACATTTCATGAACAAACGAGCCCGAGCAGCTACAGCGGTGTTAAGATTGGACTTTCAGCTCAGCCCTTTGTGCATGCTTTGAGAGGGTGGGTGTTAATGAGTAAACCATCTGGTACTGATGTCATGTAGTATGTACTGTCCAAGCTTGGAGGATGTCCTCGTGAACATCTGCCAATGGCCACATCTGGTTCTTCTCCACCCATGCCCTTGTTTTGGATACAGTGCTGACAAGCTCCCACGCAACACGCACAACATGGCGACAGTTGTGGCCGACTCGCTCCAGACGCAACTTTAAACCCAACGGCCTTCATCTATGTGCCATGAACAGCCACATGCGTGCAGATTTTCATTCCAGAAAAACACTTGAGCGTAAGATTTTCTTTTTTTCTTTTTTTCTGATGAGCCCTTTTCAAAGTGAAATCAGCTGCTCTGTTGTTCAGCTGCTCTGAAAACCTGCTCAAGGTGATTATCAAATCAAAAAATGCTGTTAATTCTCGCGTCCTTGTGCGGAACATTTTTTCCCAGCTTGCCTTTGGAAGAAGGAACTTGACAAGAATGCAAACATTGAAAAGATATCATTGCAGTTTGGCAGGGCTGTGTGCCTGGCATTTGTTTCCAGCTCTCTCTCTCTCTCTCTCTCTCTCTCTCTCTCTCTCTCTCTGTGCTGCAGCTACAGTGTCCGACCTGGAGATTTTCAGTGATGGTTTTGGAAACATAATGGGCCAAAACTGACAAAAACAAGGTGCACTTTCAAATGTATCCTCGGCCATGTGACACTATGAATACACACAAAAACATTACTGAGAAAGAGCTGTGCTCCACAAACCTTTCTGTTTTCTCATCACTGTTACTCATTTTTATTTTTTGATCATGTCCCTGATTATACACAGTAGTTAATTTAATGTAGTGTAGTAATCAATTAACTTAGATGAATGAATATAATTATCAACTGCAGTGGTGAAAGTACATTTCACCAAGTACTATACTTAAGTACAAAATTCAAGGTACTTGTACTTCTATTTATGCTAATTCCTATTTCCACTCCACTAAATATCAGCGGCAAATATTGTACTTTTTACTCCTCTACATTTATTTGACAGCTAGTTACTTTACAAAGGAAGGGCTTATAAAATATGATGATTGGTTATAAATTCTAACGAACCAAAAGTTCATACAAGTACAGCTGAAACAACGTTAGTCAATTAATCAATTAGTGAGTTGACAGAAATTTGATTGATAACTATTTGATTACTATTTTGATGATAGTTTATTTGATAATAAGATTTGCTGATTTTCCTTTTTTATAATTTAGAGGTTTTGGACAGTTGGTTGGACAAAACAAACATTATGAAAGTGTTACTTTGAGCTCTGGTTCATTGTGATGACATTTATCACTATTTTCTCATTTTTACAAACCAATCAAACTAATCAGTGGATTGATGGAGAAAATAATCAACAGATTAATCCATAATGAAAACAATCATTAGTTACAGTCTTGAACAAAATAGTTCAAAATGAGCTCCACCTCAACTCCAACAGTGAAATCCTGCTTTTACATTAATGTAATAATGAATAATAATAATAATAATCTAATGAGAGAACATATAATAGTATAACAGGACATTTATCTGCATTGAGAACTTTTACTTTGAATACTTTAAATACACTTTCCGGATTATAGTACAGAATAGTACAGCACAGTATAGTATAGTAATATTTTCAATGCAGAGCTTTTACTTGTAACAGAGTATTTTTACAGTGGTATAAGTACTTTTACTGTAGTAAAGGCTCTGAATCCTTCCTCCACTGCTGATCAACTTGTGGATAAAAAGTTATAATATATATGTTTGCAGAGCTGACATTCTAAAACTCCCGGAGTGAGACTGTTTAAGAGTACATCTTGTCAGACCATTTTTTATTCATCCAAATGTTAATTGCTGTTCTGGGAAACTGGCGTCCGTACAAGCATAAATAGTCAACTTCTGCAGATCAATGCCAACAGTGATTTGGCGAGGAGGCAGCCAAGTGTCAGACTCACGGAGAAGTTTTACAAAGAGGTATTTAAATCTGTCCATCCATTTTTATAATGACACAAGTGCAGCCATGCGGAGCTCTTCATCATACCGGGTTTCAAATTAGATTGACTGCATTTGCCAGCGTAGCAGCGTTGTTCAAACTGTGAGCTCGAAAAGGTGATTTTTTTTTCTCTCCCCCAAACTTAAAGCAATTACTTGACAGTTCAGAAGAGGAAATGACTGCAATTTAAGTATTTTGAATGGAAATTCATGTTATTGTTGGGAGCCCATGAACTTTGAGAGACACTTTAAATACATCCACAGCTACATTTACAAGACTTATGTTGTTGACACATGATTTAGATGTTTAGAAGGTTCGCAGATTTGTTGATGTTTCCCTTCTTCATTAATGACAAGCTGTTTCTAATCTTAATTTATCCAAGGAAGACTTTGACCACACCTGTTTTCAGCCAAGCACTGTTCCACATTTACGCAATTTGGATCGAGCAGCTGCTGTTTTTGCAGCCAACTAAGGATTATGTCCTCTATTTCTAACCATGCAGTCGCTCTACAGAGGTCGTGTATAGCAAGCAGAAATGGCTGCAACTACCAATAATCCTATGAACATACACATGACATGAGTGTTGCATTACGTTTGCATGAATACATATCCTGTAATCCAAGTTGCTGGTAACCTTGCGACCCTGGCTGTGTAAGCCTGATTTCCACCCCTCCCTCCTCTAAACAATCAATGACCATCTTGACATCAGCCATAACTCAGAGAACCACAGTTGCATTTGTAACGTTTGCTTTAGTTCCAACAACCTCCAAAGTAAGTTTGAAAGCCAGAAATCTCTGACCCTCCTGAAGTCGTCATTTGGTCATTGGTATTGATCAAAAAAACCCATCATCCCTCTGCAGATACACTATGATCACTTTGTGCTGTGGGCCAGTATAAATCTTAGTTATAGCACCTATAAAGTTTTGGACTCCCACAATGCCAACAAGCAGTAATCACAAAGTTGGTTTCAGATGCTGTTGTGACAGCCAGCCTGCTGAGTTTTATGCTCTTTACTGGCGACAGTAACACACAGAGTTTGAGTTGAACAAGGCCATTCTCGTCCGGATTCGTGTCGGTGCAGAACAGCAGGTGGAGGCAGGGGTATTCACTCAGGAACCGAGCATTTAAAAGCTGCCCTGAGAGACCTGCGTTTGCTCATCTGCTTTCATAAACAGCTCTCAGATCTCTCAAAAGGAGTTGAATGCACTTTTATGAATACAAAGTTTACAAAAGAAGGATTTTGTCAAACTGTACCGTCCGTCCTATCTGTTGCAGAGCAGCACAAGCTGAATTAAAAATTTGGAAAAAAAAGCCCTCGCAGCTATGAAAGCAGCTGCCGTTCGACAACAATGAAGCGACTCATGGCCAACAAAGCTGGAGAATGAGAGATTAAACATACTGTATTCCTCTTTGTTGCCTGTTTACATAATCCCTACAGTCTCTCATCAAGGAGCGTGGATGAAAAGCTTTCATCGAGTCTCCGTGGAAAACCTGCTTTCTTCTTTGAAGCTCCACACAGTGGCCCAACATGCACACAGGTGTTCCACTTTCACTGAGCGGAATAAGTGAAACACCTGACAGCGAAAATCTAAAGTCAAGATGTCGATCTCTGTGGAGACAAAACACCCAACCACCGGTCTTTTCAGCGTGGGAGGGTTGGCTGTAGTCATACTATGCATCATTAATCACAACAGATGAAGCCAAGGACAATAAATGGACGAGAGCTCTGCACAATGAAAAGACTGTAGCTCCACAGACTGAGATTTTCTGGTGCGAGACAAAAGCTTAGAAACCAGAGAGCTCGGCATTTCATAGCCTTCTTTCCATCACCTTCAGATGCAAACCTTGTATCTCCAAAAATGTCAGCTTTTGAGGAAAAACAGCTTGAACACAATCCAGCTTTGAAGCCACTAAGTGTTTTTTTTTGTAAAGTTTTTATAAGCCCAAGAGGTGAGAAAGTCTTCCCAACCCATGGAGCATATAATCCTCTGATTCACCCCTGGTGGAGTTACGAGGTTTTTGCCGCCAACAGCGATGATATGTGGGAAGAGAGGAATCTGTAAGAAGCAGCTGGGAATTGGAAGCTTTAAATATCTACAAGGGAAACTCACAGAGAGGAAGCTGTGTCCTGTTTACTCGGATGTACAAAATAATAATCAGTAAAACAAGATGCAGCTACAAGATAAGAGGCCGCACTGCAAGATAAATAATGTGCGAAATATAAAAAGTTAGAAGTGAAGTAGAAACTAAAATTAAGCCACATTCAGCTTCTGGCAATGTTTCAATGACAGAGGAAAACTGTGAGTAACCGAGCGTTCAGCAGGTTCAATAGTATCTGATTGTTATTCCAATGCTGAAGTGCAAAATTACTAAATGCTGATTTTTCAAGGTTTGTCTTAAGTGAAAACTGAGCAGAGTCGGTTCCACCTCAGGGACAGAGGTGTCCACTTTATAGTGTTTCTTCAGCTTCGGTAATGTATTTCTGAATGAAACAGAACACGTCGGCGAGGAAATATTTCAACAGGGATTTGATTAAATGGGTTGATTGGACTCAAAAGTACAACACAAGCCTCTGAAGAATGACAGCAGCACAGAGGTGGAGGTGACCAGTCGCCTCCACCCACACCTCCTTCCTTAGATCAGTAGTGACCACAAACATGTTCTTTCAATTATGTAAAACAAAACTTTTCCAGCTCACATCCAACCACACACATATGTTCCATCATATTAATACATTAGCTCATGTTTTTCAGGAGAAGAGAGAGAGAGAGATTTTAATATATCAAACAACCATTCCTGTCTTTTTTTTTTTTACATATACTTCATCATATACAGAGAGATAACGCAAAATGAATGCAGGGACACATGATACGAAAATGGATTCTAGTAATAAACTGTTTTCTACTTTTTTAGTGAAATACTTTCTGCCTTTATAAAAACATTGCAGAGTAAAAGATTCTTTGTCATTTCATAAACATGACACTTAATTCTAAGATATTTGAGGGCAGATACTTTTCAAATGTAAGTATAAACTGAGAGGACATTTTAATTTGATCTTTGTAATCATTCAAAACCATGTTGCAGCCTTAAGTAGTGTTTGCATTTTCATAGAAATGTGTGTCATCTGCGTAGAACTTTAATCCACAATTATCAATATTCAGTCAAAATGACTATTGTAAATACTATGAAGGACAATATGTAAGAATCAGGATAAACTCTGCTGATGATGTTGAAACTCAGTTGACAGCTTCATCCAGAACTTGCTGAAACCTGTTTTGCAGTTAATTTCGGAGCCGCCTACAGCTCGAGTTCTCAAAACCAGTTTCTATAAAGCATCTGAAAAACACGTTGCATCTGACGGTATCAAACATCCAGACAGATCAATAAACACATCAACACAATGTTAATTTTTATGTGAGCAGGAATGATCACTGACACCATGTGAACCCTCCCGCAGCCCTTCACTTCCTGGTTTGACTGCAGCTGAGCATTATGGGTCCGGCACAAACACAACAACGAGGAGCAGATTCGCCAGCGTTTGCCCATCAAGCTGAGAAAAGTGAGCACCACCTGGGTGTTTTATTGGTACTGAGCTGCTAAATCGGCTTATTATGCAGAGCTATTATCGCCGGGAGTGGAGGAAATTTCACAGCGTTGGCAGAGGTTTGCTCTCCCTCTCTCCGTCCCTCTACCTGGCTCTGTCCCTCGTCTTGGCCGTCTTCCCTTTATTTTTCCTCTTTCACGTCTTTTTTGCTCGCTTTCGGTTTCTTTGTCTTTCTTCCTGCCGCTCTCTCTCTCTCTCTCTCTCTCTCTGTCTCTCTCACCCTCCAGCTCTGTATTTTGATTTATTTCTTTTCTGGTCTCTGTCATTTCCTTTTCCATGCTCACATCCATTTAGCATGTTTTCCCTCTGACCCCCCATATTTTACTCGTTTTCCTGTCTTTGTCTCTTGCTGTTTTCCTGTTGCTCTGCTTCTCCACAGCTCATCTGTCTCTCACTCATGTGCTGTTTATTCTGTTATTGTAGGATTCTTCCCTCCGTCTCTTTTCAGACCTCTCTTCTTGCTCTTATCCGTCATGTCCGCCTTCTCTTCTCTCTTTGTCTGGTTTTTGCCCTCCCCTGCCTTCTGCTCTGTTTCTTCCCTCCGTCAGCATCGAGCAGCTTCACCACGGCTGCTGCAGAGTTCATCTCAGGACAAAAACCCTCCTCTGCTGCTCTTTCTGTTGCACACACACACACACACACACACACACACCGTTTGTCGACCGAATCAAAGTCTTGGGTGTAACGGGGCCCGGGGACAGATGGAGAACAGTGAAGACGAAACAAAGAAGCTCTGCGAGTTTAACTGACGCGCCGAGCAGGGGGAGAAACATTAAAACGACGAGGCAGGCTAAGACTTGGATGCCACATGATATCACAAGTGGAAGCTGTTCAACTAGGTTTTGCACATGAACACGTGAGAAAAAAACTGGCACAGATTTTGCTCTCTTGGCTTCAGATTTGCGAACCGTTTGCTTCTGCCAGCATTTAAATTTGTTTTGTCAGGAGCGCTTAACAGATTCGCCCTGATTTGACTTTTGCGGCAGATGTTGATCAGCCGCCTCGAGACCTTACTCGATATCGGTTTTCATGTATACAACAGAGACGGACGGCGAGGGATCAGATGCGAGGAGGCAGCTTTGGGACAAATAGATCAATTCTGTTTGTCGAATGCTACGATGATGCAATGAGATAAAAGGAAATCGCATTCAGGGAAAATCGCCCACGTCGCATTGCCAGAAAAGACTGTTGTTGGATCCAAATGTTGAAACTGAACTCAACCACTGACAGCAGCGTTCCTCTGTAACGTTTCCAGCCCATCATCTTTCCAACAATTAAACATGAAATACTTCAACAACTGTTCAGTATAATCACATGAAATACGATGCATACATTCATGGTCCCCAGAGGATGATTCATGGTGACTTTGATGTTCCCTGACTTCTCATCTAGCACCATCAACAGGTCAAAAGTTTCACTTCATGACAGGACATATTAACGAGATACGCTCAGCTTTACTGGTCCCACTCAGGAAATTCACCTACAGCAGCTCACAAAACAGGCAAACTGAATAAAGTATTCATCACTGAATAAAGTAACTTTAAAATAAAGTGGCAATTGAAAAAGTGGCAGTATAAATAACAGTAGCAAAAACAGTAGTACTTAGAAAAGTATTCACACTATGTGCAAGTTTTTCCTTGTTAAAGGATAAGCACGGGAAGAAAAAATATTTAACATCCTATATTAACAGAATAAGAAAAAAAATGCCATGATTTTGCACAATGAACGACAATAATGCAAGAACAATAAGTAAATCCCTCTAACCTGAGGTCATGCTAATGTTAGTAGGCTAATATACTAAATGCCAGCATACAACATAACATAGGAACAGCAAACATAGTAATATTACAGATGCACAATTTCAGGTTTATTTTTAGCTATATCATTACTTTAAGGGCACGTTGGTAAGCAAAGTCAATGAGAGGGAGGTCGTGCATCAGAACAGCGTGAAGAGCCAGAATATCTTCACATCTTATTCGGTGAATTAAGGGTTTATTTCAACCAAACCGGAGCTGATTGAAGACTAACCCAGATGGTTTTGGTGAGTTTTATTTTGTTTCTGGCGACTTTTAATGATGTGTAGTTTACGATGATCGAGGTTTACTGGTTTTGTCTGGTGTTCCTGGTTAAACAAAAAGGATCTTACTCTTTAACAATATGGTTCATGTCTGTAGGGATCCGTTCCATTATGTTGTCAGACACTAACAATCTGAGCCGCAGTTGCACACCAGGTTGTTTCGTGGCTGCTGGTGGAGGCGGCCGGAGCGATTCCAGAAACCAAAACATGTAAAAATAGGGTCCAGGTTTAAAAATATCACATTTATATAAAACCACTAACATGAGTTAGCACTGAAAGGGAGATGGATCAAGAACATAGCTGTGATCATAGTAGGGCTATTAGAGTTAGGGTAAAGATATTTCCTTCAGGAGCTGGTGGAGAACAAAAACAGAGCTAAAAGGAGAGTGAATATAGGATTTATATTTGACAGGAGTCAGGCCAGAAACACAACTCCAGATGAACGCCAGTGCAATAAGAGCTAACATCACATTCAGTCCAAACTGGAAGTGCAGCTTCGAACAGATATTCATGGTCCCAGATGATGAGATGATGACCACGTTTGGTGATCCTGACTTAACCTCTTGCGTCCTTAGTAATTGCCAGTAAATCTGATATTCATGTCCCTCTCAGGATGAACTGTAGAAACTTTGATAATGCCTCAACAATTCATCTAGCGCCATCCTCAGGCCACATGAAATTCCCATCTGCCTTAATTGTACTTTGTGTTTTGTGCTAATTAGCAACTGTTGCCTGCTAACACAATGAACTAAGATGAGCTAAGATGAGTTTCCTCTATGTTTTGCGTGACTTTATTTCAGCTACAGCTTTGCCAGCATGGTTACAGACTCGTCGTCTTGCTTAGAGACACATTTGCATAAGTGAAACTCTGAAAGCTGAAAGCCGCTGCAGTGTTAGTAATGGCTGCTGGCTGCGTCTCTTCTTGCTGTAGACATTCGCCTAACGTTACCTCCATTCAAATCTCTGGCAAAGCTTTTGTGTGCGACACCAAACCCCCGAAAGTGGCTGCTATTCAGCACAACCAGTGCATGACTTCGAATCTGGAGTCCCTAAATGTGAATTAGGCCTGACCTGGCAACCCTGCACTTCCCCTCACATCTCAGCCTGTGTCCCTCTCCTCATTAGCACCGAGCCTAATCCAGGTCAGTACCTATGGCACAGAAAGAACATCCACTCCACACACACACTCTCTTTCTCGCCTCTCTCTAAGTCACACACACTCTTTCTGTCTTTCTGTGAGTCTCTTTGTCTTGCTTGCTTTATCCCACACACACAGACTGACACACATCTCGGTGATCAGGGCAGCCGAGCAGGCAGGACCTGACCTCATTAGGAGCCGTGGCGGGCGGCCAGGGGAGGGTCCGACCACGAACGACCGAGGAGCAGGACGGGCTGATCAACAGAGCCAGGAGCTGATCCAAGAGTTCCTCCCCCTGTTGGATGCTTTCATATGCAGGGCAGATTTTATAAATAGCGCTCCCTTAGGTATGTGGGGGTGAAGTGTACGGATTAATTCACCAATGTCCACTTCAGGACCATCAGGCCAGACGTCTTTTTTTCTTTAGGACTTTGGTTTATGATCAAATATCAGCAAACCTAATGACATTATCATCAGCCTCAAATGTACTTTGTTCAATGGTGAATAGGTTAAACATCATACCTGCATGTTAACATTTTGATTTTCAGAGCTGATAGCATGAAAACTCTTGGTCCATTCTTGTCTGTGTTTTAAATCTGCTTTTTCTGCAGCTATCACAGAGATTCTGATAAATAGAAAACGAAGCAAAAGATCAAAACCCCCAAAACTATAAATCTTTGCTGCAGCATCAAAAATGCAGAGGAGCAACAAAAGCTAATGCAAAATGTGACATGATGATATATTGAAATTTTAGTGTTAAGTGCTTGATGATCACGCTGTTTAGAGCGACAGCAAGCTGCTCTTGTTCAGCCCTGAAAGCTTTTTGAAAATATGCTGCTGTACATTTTCAAAGAGACAAACAGCACAATCCAATGCATTTTCCCCCTTTTCTGTCACACAACAGCTTCCATCCATCATGTCACTCTTGCCGTGGCTTTCACCAGTCGTGCGTTTGCATTAGCCGCCTGTGAAAAATCTCTCGTTTCCTTCTTTCCTCCCCACATTTGCCATTTACAGCTCGCGAGTTACCGGATGGAAAGAGAGCGCAGTCAATCATACGCAGGCAAATTCCGACTTTGTCTTCTGGATTTATGACAAAAGTTAACCTCAGCTGTGCGGCCGCTCTATATTCAACAGATATTTTACAGGTAGTCTTCTAAATAAATGGAACAGTTATGGAGTCCGGAGGGCCGACGTGCCGCCAAACCTCGCAAATGATAGATCGCTTCCAGGCTACAAGGATGTATAGGCTTTCCACTGCTGTCAGAATATGTCCGGCTGAATGCATTACCAAACCTTATGCTGGAATCACTCAAATCCTAACCAAGGCCCACAGACAGATTAACATATAAATGAAACTACAGGCAAGATCCTGCCCTTCATTTCCTATCTGTTTACGCCAATGATGTGCAGTCAGAGAGGTTTGGAGGAGGAGACGGCGAGATGTCTCATGGAATGGATGTCAAGACTCAAGAATATTGTCCTAAAATTGAAGGATGCTCCAAATGAGCAGCCTGAAAATGCCTCTACTTGTTGCCCTTCATATAGTATTTTAAACTGCAATGCAAATCAGTGACAGAAATAAATGTGTTTCTCAATTCTTCCCAAGTCAAGAAGAAGAGTAAGTATAGTTGATTTTACTGTGTTACTAAAAATACCTCAGACTTTTTCTTGGGAGGAAAACAAACCTATGATTAATACACTGCACAGCTTTATCAAATGGCTCGAGAATCATTTCCTCAATAAACTTTGCGAGCTGAAGTTCAGCGGCGATGTTCATTTTACTAAACTTAGTTTTGGCATTCGGGATATTATGCAGGAGCAGGAGATGGATGCACACTGTCTCCAAAAAAGTCTCCCATGTTCAAAGTAATTTAATCACTTGTTAAATATTAAAATCTATATCCCTTCTTTATGGAAAAAAAGTCCACCTTCCAAATGGATTTTCTTTGGGCCAAGAGAAATGACCTCTTACGGGTACATATTATTGTAATAGAGTATTAATATAAAACTTATTTTTAAATGAATGGATGAGATGGACTTACTTTACAGTGCAAATCAACTCTAATTAGTTTGTCTCAAAAGCAGCTTCTAAACTTTTATCCCTCAGCCAGAGATGGCTCCTTAGCCGTTGCTCTGCAAAGCCTCGCTAAAGCCTGTGTTTGTTGTAGCCTTCAAACACGCAGGCCAGTAAACAACCAGCACGTCCAACAAAATCGCTGTATAATTGCACGTTAGACCGAACGAGCTGTTGCTATTTTCATCAGTACACTTGTGTAAGTAAACAATGTTTACTAGAACAGTGTCATGTCGTGTGTTAGGTGAAATGGGGGGTATTTGTCTGTCTAATTCAAAATAAGGAACACATTATTTACCAACTGTTCTAAATATACATCTGTCCGTCCCGGTCGTCCTGCTGCAGTCGCAGGCCACAATGTGACGGAGAGACACAATGAGTGTTCAACAGAACAGAAGGACAGCTCACAAAAAACTGGACAGTGAAAGACAGCAGAAAGTTGAAGTGTGATCGTCTATGCTGAAAATAGCAGGTGTGAACACTGACAAAAATGTCTTGACCATTGTCTCTAACATCTTGTTTGCATGAGAGTTGTTGTATGAGAGTTGCAGTTTAAGCACCTGAAGCAGCTGGAAGCAGTAAGAATACTGAAAGGACTTGAAGTGTCTCTTAAAGTGTAAGAGCCAAATCAGTTTAAAGTGCATCTAAAGCAGTTGAAGTCAGTTGCGACTGAAGGACTGAACAGGTTTAAAGTAAATGTGTAAGAGCACAAAGCAGTTGAAAGCAGTTGAAGTGTTACTTTCAAGTCCAAGCCTTGTAGACAGTTGAATTATCAGTTTGTATGTTAGTGCTGAAAGTAGTTGAAATGTTGATGTGAAAGTCCTGAGGCAGCATTTTACTGGTGAAATAACCTGTTTATGTTTCCTGACGGTCGACCTCTCCTGCTCCTGCT
Source organism: Holacanthus passer (assembly GCA_025331565.1). NCBI lineage: Eukaryota > Metazoa > Chordata > Actinopteri > Pomacanthidae > Holacanthus > Holacanthus passer. Next base: position 501,978 of record JAFREQ010000068.1, read on the forward strand.
AATAACGCCGATGTTCCAGACACAGCGAAGGCAGAAGGAGTGTGACTTTGCACTGATGCAACGAAAAGTCTTCACGAGTTTGAGGTGGAGGAATCGGTTTACAGAGGATGCCACTTCAACACTGAACACCACAGTCAAGTTTGACAAAGGTTTCCCTAACTCTCACCACAGCCACTGTGCATCACTGACCTTAATCAAGTAGTTTTAAGCTCATGATATTTTTATTACTGCCACAAATCACATGAAAAGACCAAACCCAAGAACAGATTGATCCTACTAACAAATATCATCTGTGTATTCAGAGTCTGATGTATCCTCCTCGTCGGTGCCATGACGCTCTGCTGTTGTCCAGAAACAATTGAAAACACATGGATACGTGAAAACCCACATCCTGCAGCTGCAAGTACACATATTAATACATAACTGAAAATAAATGCACTAATTACTCCTTTGCAAAATAGCGTGCACGGCTGTTTTAGCCTTCTTGAGAGAAAAACTATATATTTATGACCTATTTTTAAAGATTTATGTCTGAAGGAATTGGCTTGGCGCAGATAGAGGAAGGAATTTGGAAAGTATTGAGAGACGGACTAGCGTGCTGTTGATTTTGGTCTTTTTATACGATCTGTTGACAATAAGAAATACAGAATCAGGCCAGAATAAGACTTATCCTTCTGCCGTGGCACATCCAGGCCTCCCTGCTCTGTCATACTCAACACTGGAAGAAACCAAACAGCATCTGGACACGACTGGCAAAAGTCAAGGGACCTGCTGGAAATAGGAATAAATTGCTCAGAGCATGAGACAAGATGACAATTTCACTCCTCTGGCCTTATTGGTGAATAGGAGCCTTGTTTTCAGCTGCCAGATTAAAGGCCAGTGACCATAATGAGAATCATCTTCAAAAATCAGGGGTAATTTTACCAGAAAAAAGTAAAAGACAGTGGTCATCTTCTAGTTATTAACGACTTTTCAGCTCACGATAAAAGGCTTAGAAAAGAGACTAAAAGCCCATTTTGGCAATTTTGCTACCTGTTACAACACCATGCAAAACCCAGCAAAGAGCAGGGTGACTAAGCTGAGCTGAATGAGTCACGGCAGAAAGGTAAAGGGGCTGCAGAAGGCCCTCGGAGAGCAGACCACCCACTCACGTCCCCTATAAAGACGGCCGGCTCTTCTCGCACATCGACGCCCCTGCAGCAATTTACTGCTCAGCCTGCGTGGAGAGCGAATGAATGGTGAGAGACAGGGAATTCTTAATGAGACATGGGTCAATGAAATGTCAAAACATGACAATGAATAGAAGAGAAAAAATGTACTAGATTGAAATTACAATTCCAGGCTCTACACTTTTAGAGGGAAAATGTTAACTATGAAACTGTTGTTCAACTCTTGTTTAAAAAGTAAAACTCAAATCTGTCGTTTTGGCTGTAAAGACAGTGTGTTGTATTAATATTTTATTTGTATTGTCTGTCTGCAAAAAAAAAACCTGTCCACTTCACTGTTTTTTTTTTAAAGCGTGTATGGAGAAAGTAGCTCACTCACATATTTATTCATCCCCAGCTTACTCATGTCAATAGTGTCTGTCAGGAGACACTGTGCTGCGCACTGACAACCCACTGGACCACGATCACTCACTCACCTCGTTTGTTCCACTCAATGACGTATGTCAGAGCTTCACGTCTGTCGCTCAATGTGTCCTTGTTTGATTCATTGCACCTCCACCATTGTGTTTCCTGGCATGAGTGGACGTGGCGCCGGCAGGTGCATGAGAATATAGGTCACACGGCACGACGAGGCGAGGAGGCTGTAGAGCTTCCTTTGATACGACAAGGACGAACAACCGGCCTTGTGCTGCCACAGGAAGTCATTAAAGGACATAACTGCCTATTGACAATGGTCTATTAACAAAGCTGGACTCACATTAGGTCGGTTTCCATCAACCTGTGTTAATGTGCGATGATGATGAAAATTCAATACAAAATATTGATATAATAGTGATGAAGAGGCAGTAACCTTCCTCAAATTAATACATTAAACTAACTTGAGGTTTGACTGGCACCGTTTTAACCTTCTTCTACAACGGTTTAATGACGCCCGACTTGAGTATTAGTGCCACCTCCTGCTTGTCTTGATTAGCCAACTCCTAATATTCATATAACAGTCGTGGATGGAAATGAATATGAATTCACACTTCTGATTTGTTGGAAATTTGGCTAAAACTACGCCACACTATTGTTCGTCCACCATCTCAGAAGGAGTCTGAGGTATCCAAACCGTAACCACATTTGGTGAGTTGTTTATTGCACCACAGCTCTATCTGAACTCTAACCACAGAGGCCGTCATCAATTTCATGTTCTGTTAAGCAAAAACTTAAGATATACGTAAATATCTTTCATCCAGTTTCTAAAGACCTTGTTGATGCATTAGTATAATTAGTTTACAATAATAACATACGTGTACATCATTTTTCTACGTAATTTAGATGTTAAACTAACCCTTCTGGGGATCAGTTCATTGGGTAACCAAGCTGTTCCCAGCTCATGCAACACCGTGGGCCATTCCACACTTTTTAGCAGGAGCCGAATTTGAGCCGTGTTTTGTTGAATGTTCGATTTCTTTTGTGCACTTTTTAATTTTTTATTATTATTGAACTACAATTGTGGTTTTGGATGTTTTTCCACCAATGACTTTATGTTTCTTCCTTGCATCATGTACCTTTACAGATGGACAATAAGTGTAAGTTAGTTTTCAACTACTTTTTAGTGAACCTGAGCTCATGGATATTATGCCATTAAAGTAATAGCAGGCTACATATACCTGTACGTGTGGGTGAAACTTTCTTGAACTAATCTCTAATAACTTCAATATTTGTCATCAACCAGTCACAATTTGTATGCAGGCATCATACTTTTAATACATTTTATTTCACGGCTGAGGAATTGAAATGAGAGGAACGGATGCACTCGGCGATGGCCTTTAATCTCCAGAATACTAATAAACAAAAAGAGAGCGATCTGAAGCTTGTAATCAGTTTGCAATCAGACAGGACTGTGAAGCATGCAGCAACATCTGAAAGCCTCACTCGGAAAATCACAAGATCACTTTAGTCGCCGCAGGACTTCGGAGTCAAAACAGAGACTAAGATATTGATTGATGCTGTGATTGATTCATTAGGTATCAGATGGGTCAAAGACATATTTCTGTAAAGGGCTCTGCAGTCACAAATCTTCTGACAACCACAGGGGGCACTAAAATCTGGAGCCCAGCAGGTATCAGCTGGCCGGCCGACAAAGAGCAAACACGGAGTCATGAACGACATAAAAAAAAGCACCAACTGTGAGAGAAGCAAAGTCGGGGACAGAGACAAACGTAATGAATGTAACAGTAATATTAACTTGAGGGAATTCATTCAGTAATTTGTGGGAAGCTTTGGATGAAACAGACTCAGACACAACAACTTACTGCCACGATAACTTTTGTGCACAAATATGATCAATTACAAACTAAATCACTATTTAAAATGATCAAAAATTTTATATCCCTCACTAATGGTTGTAGGTGTGTTTATGGGACGTCACCTACATTCATATAAATGGACAGACAGAAAAATGGCAGCAATCGTTGTTCTGTGAAGCATCATGATCCTGGAGGAACGTCATTTCATTTTCACTGTGTACAAGCTCTATATGGTGGAAATGAAAATAAAGACTCTACCTACAATACATTTTAATGGATAGAGCTTTAAAATTGAGTCTCGCAGCACAGCAACCGCCTCTTTTGACTCCTGGGGGTTTAATAATTTCTGAACCAATCAATATCCTCTCAGCGGCTGTCCAGACGTGTTGCACAGGTTTCCTTAGATACCATCCCCCCACCCGTCAATCACACACACACACACACACACAAACACACACACTCAAGGTAACAGCTGATTTGACAGGCTATAGACAGATGATACACGCTGGATGGACACAAGGAATCACTACACTGGGGTGAACAGAGGATAATTCATCCACTGCAGACCATCAACCAGACTTAATGAGGGGAAGGACTGGGATAGATTTGAAAAGGATTCTATCGAGTTTCGACAAGATTTCATTCATTCTCTCCTTGAATCTAAAGGTCAATATTCAAAACATCAGATTGCACAGCAGCTGTTTTCCAGTTGATGCTGAAGGTGGAAGAAATACAAAGCAGCTACTTCTGAAGTTTTAGTAGAAAATGGTTTTATTATTATTACGGTCTTACGTTTTGAAACAAGAAATCAAGTTGGCCAATGTGGACAGTTTTACAGTGTAAATTAGCACGATAAGAAAATAAACCAAACTGGTGATATTTTATATTTTCATTATTGCCAGTAATAAAAACCATCGATAATGCGCTGGGCCCATTATCACCATGAACACAACCTCTGTAGCTTATTCAGAGTCAATCCCACATAAACCATCATGCTGCCGTAAAAACTCAGTACAGCAACAAATGTGTATTAATCCGCCGCTAAAAATAGTCCACAACAGATGCACTACTTACTCCTCTTTAAGCAACACTTGCTGTAAATTACAATGCCCACCTGCTTTAGGAAATTATTTAGACAATATGAAACTATGTATTTATGACTTTTTAAAAAAGGTTTATATCCCCACTAGGAATGAATGGGCTTTTTATGGTAGAAAAAATTAAGTTTAATCCTTTAAGGGAGTCTTATCCAGTTTCTGTCTTTATGGATCAGTGTCAAATTAAAATATGAAATGAAAGCTGTATAAGAATGAACAGCTGACATCTTGAGCTCTAACTTAATAAACAGAAAGTGTACATGATCATTTGGATGGAAACACACTCATGTGGCAGATTAATGCAGCAACATTCGGGCTGATGAAGCTACTGAACACCCTCCATCACCAGCAATGCAGAGGTGGCAGTAATTCTTCAACCTTGAACACTTTTAATGGGATGTGTTGCGTGTTGTCCGGTGTGGTCGGCTGTTTTGTTTGATGGGAACCATTTTCTCTCCTGGCCTTGCAAATTGAATTTCCCTCGGGACAATAACTGCTATTGCATCTGGTATCTGATGAGCAGGCGGGCTGACTCTGAAAGGAGGGAAACTGATTCGTGCGCTCCGGCGATCATTGATTTCTGTTTTGCTGAGTCTTTCCCGAGAAGCGCGGGACTGTTCTGTTTTGTGCGAAGAGATTGTCGAAATCATTTAGCCGGCCACGGTGAAATAATCTATAACTTAACACTGAAATATCAATACTGTATGTCATTATGCCAAAACATGGATCGAGAGCCACATTTTGCATTAGAGCCTTTTATTGGCCTTTATGGCTTTTATTGCTTTATCTATTTTTACGCTGCTGAAAAAAGTCCCTGTTTTTATCTACTAATCTCACTTTCATTCCCCAGTTCTCTTTTTAAAACCTCCTAACGTGTCCATAAACATCAACATGAGCTGATGAAGCGCCACAGGAAGTCGCTCCAGGCTGAAAAATGTCAGCTAATCGCCGAGATGTAAATGAAATAAAATTGTTCAACGTGGCTCTTTTCCAGAGTGCGAGCGAGGTTAGTGATCACAGGTGAGCTGAAACGCTGCTTAAACAACAATCCATCCAGAAAGAAGAGCGCGGCTCCAGAGGTCGAGTGACAGCTTAATTTTTGCAATATGGATTATGTTGTCATCAACGCGATAGTAAACTTAATATTTGCTCTCCTGCAAATATTTGCCGAAGCTCGACTGCACGAAAGCAGCCCGACAATATGCAAATGACAGATTCCTAATGTTGACAGAAAATGATGACTTTGGCTGTGACTGAGCTTCTGGGCGTGTCTCCATCATTAATCTCCCCCTTTTTCTGTCTCTGTCTGTCTGATCGTCACAGCTCGTTAAAGACGGGGGTGGGGACGGGGGATCGGGATCGAGGTGGGGTTCACAGGTGCAGCCAAACGGGGCTGTGCCGTGGTTAATGGCGTCCTCTGATCAATTATGGCCCGGCTGAGGCGCGGCGTCTATACATATTTCATGACTATCAGCGGATGCGAGCCTGGCTGCCTAAACCTCTCAACCTCCACACGCACACACTCTCCCCCAAATCCCCCACCCCACCCCAAGGCCCAGATGAAAGGGAGGCTTGACTTGTTAGCACCCGGCGCCAGTGAGCTCCGGACAGGAAGGTGGGGCGTCACAGCGGGGGAGCGTGGCCAGCTTCACCCCGAGCTGTGGGAAGCTCCTGGTCCCTATTTGTCTTTGTCTGCCAGCACATGGACTGTCTGCAGAGGGTCTGTCTGTCTGTCTGTCTGTCTGTCTATCTATCTATCTATCTATCTATTATTCTGTCCATCATCCATCACTTTTTTATATTCGTGGGTCCATCCAATTTTATATCCATCAATGAATCTATTTTTCCATCCATTAGTTCCTCAATTTTTCTGTCCGTCTATCAATCATGTTTTATATCCACCTGTTTTTATAACTATCAATGAATCTATTTTTCCATCCATTTGTTTGTTTATTTTTCATCCATTCTGTCCATCCACCCATCCATCTATACATTTATACTTTTTGTCCTTCTATCATCTATTGACATAGTTTTCCATTAATCCATTTTCCATCCATGCATTTTTCTATCCATCCTTTTAATCTGTGTATATTTTTCCATCTGTCCATCCATTCATTTTTCTCTTACTTCCTTCATCCATTTTTGCATCCACCCGTCATTTATCCTTTTTCATAAATCAGATTCTTCATGTGTTCTGAGCCATTTCAGTTGTAAAAGGACAACGCAGCTCCTCAGCCCTTTTTTCCCTTTTCTTCCGCAATTATACAACTGAGCCCTCTCATGTAATCAAACAGCATCACTGTGGATGGAAGCCATTTTGGTTGAAGGGTGCAAGGGCCCTGCAATTATGGCGGTGGGGGTTGGGATGGAGAAGTGGGTGCTGCAGGCTGTTGGCCAGGAGCCGGCTGGTAGGCTAACGCTTTGTAGTCTGTTCCCACCCAGACGCTCGCTGCTGCAAAGACCATGATCTGAAGGCAAAGACAGAAAATATCCCATGGAAATTAAACCATTATTAGCTGCTCAGCGTTGTAGCCATGCATTTTAAACTGACTGTTTCCGTGGTTGTTCTTTATTTATTGCCGTTCTCGGCAGTAACTTTGGTTTTATCAATGGAAATCGGTGAAACAGATTGAGTTGTATTTCATTTATCGAAACTAATGGCCAGATGTTTTTTTCTGATTTTGCACAGAAGAACAAAATAGAATCACATATGGCAGCACGATACACGCGGACACACTGGAGTTGTCGTTATTGTAGCGCTGATGTTATTTGAAGAGACTTGAAGCATGCACTGGCAGCGCTGCTCTTTATCTTGTGGCAGACTTTAAATTGGTGCACTCACAAAAGAATCTCTTCCCTTAAAATGCTAAGCTCAGAGTGTGTCCTGATCAAACAGATCAAAGTCTCTTCTCAACCTGTAAGGAGGCTGCTTAAAACCCCCCTAAATCCTCTTTCTGGTCTCGATAAGAAAGTTTGATGCAAGAATTCATTAATTCTTAAACTTGGAATGTCATCCTTTAAAGGAAGAGAGGACGGGCTCGTGACTGGTTTTCTTTGCCTTGACATGAAAAAAAATTTAAAGGGGCACCGTGGTATTCGTCAAAGACTGCCAGCCAGATTTTGCATTGTCCAGTGCAAAAAGAAAAAAATATAGAACAAAGATAGAGAAAAGATGCTAAACTAAACAGCTCAAAGCATTTAAAAAAAGAAAACTTCACACATTCAAAATATGTTACACAGTGAAAAATGAGCAAATGGATGCACAAAGTGTTTGTCCTCAACTCCTCTTTGACAACAGTCAACACAAAAAAAATTTCACACCCTGTTAATCAGCATCATAATTAACTTTTGAAATATCCCATGATGCACATTTAAACCAGCAGACAGAGTGTTTTGGATCCAGTCATTAAACAGGTCTCTATGTTACAAGTGCTGGATCCATTGTGGCCAGTTCACTGGATGTTTACTGGGTGTTTATGTTTACTGGTGGGGATGAGCCGCCATGTTGGAGCAAAGACAACAGAAGGTTTCCAACATTATCATCTCCTCCCTACAGACAGCTTTCTGGGTGTCGTGTCCCTCGTAACCTCTGATCGCTCTCATCGCCGCTCTGGGATGGACTCGCCCCTCTGATACAAACGTCTGGCTGCGTCTGACGGTTCGTTGCCAACATTATGCTGCAAAACAACTGATTGCTATGACATCAGTCACTACAAAACACTGACCTCAACATTCCTCGTTGCAAATGTCAAAGATTCTTCAGATGTCTTTCTTTTGAATACGAACAGCAGAAAAATTATGGCGCTGCATTCACTGTCCGCAGCTAAGACATGGCAGCCCGTTGTGATGTGTGTAGACATGTTTAACCGTACTTGCTCTGGACAAACATGTGGGAAATATGTGCATGATAACCTCAAAATAATATGTAATACGTAATGATGAAGACACTTGTGGTAAGTTGTCTTTAGCAGTAAATGTGCAGGTTGCAGTTAAGTAAAAGCAGAAGTAAAGTTCCTGTATGTTGTTTGTTTGCTGACTCTGAAACTTCACTGCTGATGCTACATTTATCACATCTCATTGATTTTATTGATATAAAAACAAAAATACAAGGGACGCCCTGCTGTGTTGTCTTGATGTGTGGACTTTTTCTGACTAATGTAGGGTGACACAGGAAACATGATGCAAAACCTAATTCACAAATATCATTAGCAAACCATGAAGTAAAGACACGAAAGAAAATAAGACAGTTATGATTATTTGTCTGTTTCTGTGTCTCTCCTCTCAATCAGGGTTTTACTTTTATTTTTATAATAAATAAAACTGTATCAGTTTGGAGGAAACAAACTGAACATTATTTCTTTTAAACATATAATGCTTTGATGATGAGCCTGAGAATGACTCGTTTTTATTGTGTACAATTGTCTTAATTCTGTTCAACAAATATTTTGAGATTACAGACAACTTGTATAAAATACATTGATTGGAATATGAAGAATTGAAGATGCCAATAAATTCTAAAATGAAACAAATGAATATTTCATAATGCAGCACATCTGTTTCAACATATTGATGTTTATTTTTGTGAATCCTTGGTTTGAACGACTACAAAAGAAACCTGCCAGACGGCTGCACTTATTCTGCAACAGAGCTTCTTTTTTTCTCCGAATCTTTGATGCCTTGCTCTCTCTCCTGTGGTGTTTCTGCACAATGCCCAGAGATCACCAGTGGATCAAAAACAGCGGCTGTGTAATGTATTTTTCCTTCTTTTGTTATTTTTTAAGTTGATGAAGTTCTTGTGCATGTTGTTGTCAATGGCTGCTCATCTAACCTGCCCAGCTTCCTCGCTTCCTTTGTTCCAGACTGTGAGTTTCTACAAGTCCACAGATGAACCTTTGATGAACTTCAGTTGCCAGTTTAGACCACAGCTAAATCTAACTTCTCTTTTTGAAGCTTATCAAATTCACTTGCATCCATATTTAAAAAAAAAAAATGTTGCACAGAGTTGAATCAAACTTTTAAGCTTTGCAGGATTTAGTGCAGGATTCATTAAGTTGGTGTAAATTTGCAGCTATAGCAAATGTAGGAATCATCAAATAAGAATTAAGTCTCAAACAAATGATCATTTCTATTCATCCTGCAAATGAATTCTTTTTTTTTTTACGACTCATAAACGCCATCAACACCCGACAATTAATTACTTGTCAATTCAATAATTCATTCAAAACACTGCACACTCACTTGTCAGATGTGACGCCTGTGTTTTACTTTAAGAGAGAGCACGACTTCCTCTAAAACGCTGCCAGTGATGTTCGGATCAGCAGTTAAAAGTCTGTTTGTGTTCGGCCCAAAGCTCACAGAGGTCACAAGTTCACTCTGTCAGTTCCAAACCGTTTTACAAAGACACTTCAGAAACATTTCTGGTCTGATCTACAGCTTTGTTTATGGCTCATATGAAAGGTTTTATGCAGATATGTTTCTTTCATAGTGGAGGAGGTTTGTTTTTTCCTATCCAGCATCCCACAGAGATAAACTGAGGCATCCTATAGTAAGTATTCAAATCAATTAGGTGGTTCTTTGCTTTTATAAGTGAAAGACACACATTTGTCCTTATGAAAGCAAGAAAAGAGACGCTGCATTTAAAGCTGATCTGAGGTAAAACAGAGCTAAGAGATTAAAAAAAAAATAGTAGTGGGATAAAAGGCGACACAGCGCGACATGTAACACTCGACGGTCTTTAGCTCGAGTGCTTCTGCTTCTCTCCGGGTTCTTTTCCTTCGGGGATTTGAATCTAACGACATATCCAATCTAAAGTTAACTGCTAAGTGAGAATGTGCGTGGACACAGAGTATGTCCAGCTGTCGACATGCCACTCGTGTTTCTGTGTGTGAGTGAATGAAGGGTGAGGGTGATGCATGCCGGGGTTTAGCTGTACGCTGGCAAGGCCGAGAAAACGGTTCATGGGAAAAGACTGTGTTTATCCCGATTTAGACAAAAAAATAAACATGCCAACAGCTGTCACGTCGGGCATTCTCCACGGACCGGCGAGCACAGATGTAGTGTTTAACAGTATGTGTGTGTCTGTGTGTGTGTGTGTGTGTGCATATGTTTCACAACCAACTTCTGTCAGAGCCATTTGCAGTTAGGCTTCAACAGAGCCCAATAATAAATCCACTAAACTGCATTTGACTAATCAAATTATTCAGGAGGTAAACGAAGAAACATTCACTGACAGTGCGAGGAGACCTGTTAAATCTTAGGGAACACAAAGCAATTTAGATTGGTTGCAGCAAATCCTGTTAGCATTGATTCACGGGGCAGAAGAAAACCACAACAGTTCACGTCTCTCCGTCTTTATCCCGTCAGCGTCGGCCTCGCATCTTTCAGAGTCTGCCTCCCTAAAGACGTGAACCCAGCGAGCACGTCTCTCATCTGAAAAACAAATCTGATTTTATTAATTTCAGGAGCTGACAAGTCACACGCTCCGGCGCCGAGACGACAGTGTTCTACATCAGGGAGGAAGAGAAGAGAACAATACGAGTGAAAGGAAACACTCCATACCTTTCTCCATACCATATCATAGTTGTTTTAGCCATCAACAATCTTTAGCGTGTCTGATATTTTCAGGTGAGCCGTTGAGGACTGACAATCCTTACATGTGAAAACTATAGTCATGGTTTTCACCATCTATTGTAAAGGGGGACATGTCCATCTTGAATCCTTGCAAAAGACAAACATATGACATGGGTGGACTGCACATTAGACCCATTCTTATAAGACATTTATCACATGCATCAATCTATTACTGTCACTATTAACTACTCTGCTGTGAGTCTATACACTTCACCACTAAAGGAATTAAATTAAACTAAATTGCATGATGCTAAGTTTCCATTTCACCTCTCTCCTCCTGTCCATGCACTTTTCCTCTCTCGCTTGCCGACATGTCTCTCTCTTTATGGAAAGTTAGGAAAAAGATTTTTAAATGTCAATATGATTCAAATAAATTCCATAGTAGAGATGTCCAACCAGCCTTCAGCCCATGTTGGAAGCAGGGTCGGCACAGAGGACTGGCTGATGAGTTTACTGCAAAATGCATGACTTCAAAATATGAATTAAGGTACCAACAAAAAACAACAGAAAAAATCCAGAAAACCAAGAGAAGAGCACTAGAAACACACATCAGGGCCAAATGTCTTTAAATGAAACTGCACCATGATTGAGAGTTAATGTTGCAGCAGCAGTTCCTCAAATGACCACCATGCTGAAGAAACTTGCATCGTCATCCATTCCTGTCAACTCAGACAGTGAGTGAGTGTGGTCGCACCCAAACAAGTGTTTCTTCATCAAAACACAAAAACCATGAGCAGCACTCAGTACATGCAAACCAGTAACTGACAGAGGCCAATAACGGTACCAGTTGCTTTTCTCTGGGTGTGTGTGTGTCACGACATCTGAAAACTGAGTCGAGCTGATCTGATCATACAGCAAAGCATCATTGATTAAAAGCTAAAAGTCGTTGTCAACAAGTCTCTTTTTCTGAGCTCGGAGGACTTGAAGAAAACCGAATCATCTGCCAATTAACTGAAGTCTCAATGATAAATTACACTAAATCTAATCTGTGGCTTTGTGGCCAAACAGTCAAGAAACCCAGAAACCTGATTCAGAAGGACAAGAAGAGGCCTTTACTTATTTTTTGTTGCATGAAGAATTGATTTTTCAAACGACAGATGGTGAACTTTCAAACACTTGAAGTAGATTAAATCTGCGAGGGGGCGCGTGTGGATCAGGAGAGAAGATACCTCTTCATATAAAATGTATTCTGATCTGTAAGACCTTTCAGTTTTACAGCTAATGAGTTGATAATGGGGGGTTTTCAGGAAGGTTATGGGGTCTCCTGGGTGGCAGAATATAGTGTTTCCATTAAGCTTGCTCTCTTGGCCTCCACTCTTTGTCTCCTCACCGTCTGTCTCTCCAGGGAGCCACTCCATAAGTTCCCAAGTGGCTTATTTACTTGTAAGCCAGTCCGACGTCCCCTCGGCGGCCCTCCGGCCAGAGCTGACAGTTGATTGGCTCGTGGCGTTGCCTTCAAGTCCTCTTATCGTGCTTAAGTGGAAGCTCCTCAGTAAGAGCTAAGATATGCTTCCTGTGAGCCGGAGAGAGACGTGGGGGTGAGAGGAGGGGCGAAACTGAGAGATTAAACTCTCTGAAGTGAGATGAAGACAGACGGAAAGAGTGAAGGTGAAAACAGGGAATTGGACGGAGAGAGACAAAAGAGAATGGGACACCTTTTTAATAGAGGTGTGAGTCGTGTGTTTGTGCATCTCATGAGTGTGTGTTGTGTGTTTGATGGATTAAAAAAGACTTTGCTTTAACAGACTTGAACCATTGAGCTAAACGGTTAAGTCATATAATAACTATTTTTTTTATATGAGCTGAAAAAGCAATAAAGATTTTTTTTTTTTTTTTATCCTTAAAGAAAGTCAGAAAAACAGAGAGACATCTTGAAAGTTGGGAAATTCTCTGTGGCTTTGAGTTATTAGTGTGAAATGATGTGGGAAGCAGGTGCCGTATCCAAATGTCTTCACAGAGCAATAAGGAAGGACTGAAAACAATGAGTCATAAATATGCATCGTCTTCGCATATGAGCACACGTGTGGACGGACTGTTTGAGATCCGCAGCCTCTCTGCAGAAGATGATTTATAGGCTGCCGTCACAGTCGTGTCATAGGAGGAGATTAGAGTCCTCTCCGGTCCGACCATCAATACGGTGAATGGGGACCCGAGTGCCCTGCCTCCAGATAAACAGGAGGACGCCGGCTTGGAATTGATTACCAAAGTGCCACATCTGTCATAAAGCTAAGGTGACGGTGCAGGACACTGGGGGGGATGTGATTCCTTTTGTTGTGGCTTCGAGTCAATGCAGATTTTATCCATCTATCTATTCATGCATTTTCAGTCGTTTGTTCTAGGAAAGTTCTGCTTTGCCCACATGCTGGTTTTAAGCAGCGCTCTCATTCAGCGAGTTGCATATATTCTCACCCAAGAGCTTTGCAGTACAATTAGTTTGTCTTCTGTTCGCCGCCGAGCAGCTGCACGGGAGCAGGTGGCGGGTAAGTGCTTCTCTAAAGCACACTCCGATGGTCTCCACGCAGTAATAAATATTTACTCACTATCCAGATTTTTTCCACTAATATAAAAGATCCGAATTCACAACTTTATTTAACACCACAAAGTTGCAGTTAATTCCATCCAGTCAGCTGAAACTGTACAAATGTGTTGCTTTGTTGGCTGCAGACGAGTGATGATGCGTCTGCAGTACTAGATCACATGAAGGCACCATTTGTTGTTTGTTGTTGTCTTGAATAAAAGTAATATTACAAAATATGAGTTCATATCATTCCTGTTGTTTGATTGATTGATCGGTGCCAAGTTAACAGATTGTTCAACCAAATAACGTCACAAAACTGACAATGTGACACACACAGGTAAATACTGTACCTGCGAGGAAATACTGGCCAGAAAGTATGAAAATAACAACAGCAGCTATTTTGAATTGTGAAACAAACGACGAGACGATGCCATTGTGTCGCTTCCTTCGGGCTCTACAACAGCACTCCATTGTAAAGATTTTCTAACAGTGGAAGCACAGAAAGCATCAATAAAACTAAAGTCAGCGCGAGCAGAGAAACAATAAGACCCTGGAGGCGTTGAGCCGAACACTTATTGAGAAAAAGCTGACGATAACTAAACAGATAAGAGTTTAATGTCTCGCTGCAGGACTCTGCCTATTTGAGATTCAAACCTGTAACCTTCTCATTAATGGAGCGACTTCTCCAACCATTGCACCACTTTTTAAAACTCTATTCTCAAGCAGATTTATTTCCCCAAGAGTCATTGGATTGACATTCATATCAGACACTAACCAGAGAGAGCAGTCAATGATGTCACAGCCCTCAGACGGCAGAGCGGACGCAGGAAGTGAGATTGATGCTATTAAAACAAACATCCTTTCATATTTGTCATCATGTGATTGACATTTTTTAAAATGACATGCAGTTTGGACTTTGCAAAGACGATATAAATACCACATTTACAAACGTATAAGAAAAGAGAAAACACGTCACCTATGGAGCCGCCGTGATTGACTCGCGCTGTCAGACAACGTTTCCCAGCATTCTGTCTTTTCCAACTGAGTTATGCCGCCGCTGATGACAGATAATTAAGAACTCTTGGCAGTTTGTTCCTGTTGGTAATTGCTGTACCGAGAGCAAGTTGTGACAAATTATAAAGGACAAAGCAGAAATGGGCTGCACAGGTGAATTCAGGTGAAAGCTGATTATTGATTCTCCAGAACAAATACATTCACTTTTCTCTCTGCAGGCAGAAAGTGAGGAGTTTTGGTATTCAGGTAATAAGTGCACTTGTGTACATCTGTGCTTTTCTGGCTGTAATAAATATCTTTTCTTTTTTCTTTTTAACACAGAACATCGGAGCAAAATCAGTAAAAGCCCTGCAGCTCAACTCAATGTAATCCCAGTAGCTCTGTTCTCTTTCTCCCTGTATTGCATTTTTATGGTTCAGAGGTCAATACTGCTGAATCCCCAGAGCTCTCGTCAAGTCACTGAAGGTTCAAAAGGAAGATTTTCCCCTAATAGAACATTTTGACTTTAACAAGCGCACCTGCACACAGTTCAGACGCCGTATTGACCTCCATTATTCACCACCTTTTTTGATTTGCTTCCACTAAGGCATTCAGGTTTTGTTCCCCTCAATACTGCAAAACAGGTTCAGCCTAAAGAGTCAGAGCCACAACAAACTGAAATCAACAACCAGTGGATTTATTTTCTAAGAAATGGCATTCACAATCCCCAGAGGATGAGTCTTAATGACTTTGTTGAACCCCTGATGATTCCTCTAATGCCACCATCAGCCGAAGAAGATGAACTATTGTGTGATTGACAGATGATCTTTAGAAATGATGGAGGCAAAGAAACACCACAGCACTTAGTATTTGAAACACTGAGGAAAATGGGTTTTAAAATGATGACAGGAGAGAGAGAAAAAAATAGCAGTATGAGAAAACTTGGAAAGGTCAACCTCTGCACTTTCTCCCCATTTACATCGCTGTCGACCAGTTTGAGATTCTCATATTACCAGTGGGGCAGAGGAACATTAGATATCATGCGAAGGAATGCTTGTGCAACATATTTGGCTGCGCAGCGATGAAGTCATGATCAGAGTTCAAGGTTGTGTCGAAACACCGCAGCTGGATTGTATTTCATATTTCTTGAGAGGACAACGGGGATGTGATGTCTGATGTCATCCGAGAGGAGAAAGGGAGGTGGTGGTGGGGGGGATGACAGATGAGTGAACTGAGGCATAAGTATGTAGGTGATACACCCAAATGGGGAGAGCAAAGGCCGGATAATTGCATGATGGGATGTGAGAAAACGTCCTGACATGGGAAAGAGTAGCGCATATGGAAAATAGATTAGTATAATATGAGAATCCTTCCCTTGAACTTTCATCATTAACTTCAGATACATCCTTTTGAACTTGAGTCAGGGCGAGACAGAGTCGAGCAGGAAACGCGGGCACAGATTTCTTTAATGATCCGCCTTAACATCTTAGCTGCTAACGTTTAAAAAAGTTCCTCCTTCAGTCTTTGTGAGTTTCATTTTTTCAATTTTAACTGAAGGATTAAGAGGTTTCTCCTCTTCGGGCTGAGAAAATTCAACCTTCAATGCTTTCAAGTCCTCTATGTCCAAGTGGATAAAGTTGATAATACACGATGCTAAAGCTCAAAATGAGGTTGTTTTTTGTAGTTCTTGAAAAGTGGACATTTTATAGACAGGATCTTTACCCAAGGAGAGTTTGTTCCCTCTGAAAATAACTTGTAGCTGCAATTTGGTTGTTTTTCTTTTTCTAATCCAAAGTTAAAAGTTTGCACATGTGTTCAGTGTTTTATGACCCTTTGACCCCTGACAGCTATTAAAACTGAATATCAGGGCATCATATCTTTTGTGAAAAGTGCTCATTTTGTAGATACTCTTTCACCTGGCAGCGGTGCCATGTTGTGTCTTTGCCTTGCTGCTTTTAATCACTCGAACTCGGGTTTTCACCCTTCCAAGGTTTCGCCTTGTCCTTGTGATGTGATGTGATGAAAAGCCTACGGGGGGGAACCGACAGAGTCGAGTGAGCCGGGCTTTGATCAAACCCCGACTCAAAGGCTTGATACACTCATAAAATGGCCGATGAGTCCTTGTTTGGACCAGAGTTTCGCCGATGGCAATTCCAGATGTTTCCTGGGTGTCCCACAGAGTTAGAGAGCGGTTTAACACCGGCAACGTGACCTTGGGGGAACCTTTTAAATCCTGGCAAACAGTGACTACATGTATTACAGAGTGTGAATCCACCTTGTAAGCTGTTGCCCTTCTGACACAAGTTCCACTCATTTGGATATCAAAGCTACCACCTGTAGTGGTGGAGCTGGATGCAAACACGTGCCGACTGATTGCGACGCTATATCATGTGGAAAGATCGCTCTATCACATCTGTGTGCACTGACCACGCGCCCCCCCACCACTCACTGTGCGACCTGACAAAGAAAGACTAACAAGCGTTTCCAGACCTTTTCAAGCGGCGCAGTCGAGCAAGGACACAGCAATGATTATAAATCAGAGTAAAATTGAATGTGATGACATACTAAGATGATGATAAAGTGTGAACATGAAATAATGTAAGTTATTCATCCGAGGGGAATTCCTGAGGACTAACACCAAATCCAACAATAATTCACTTTGATTCAATGGTATTAAAATAGAAAA
Source organism: Holacanthus passer (assembly GCA_025331565.1). Taxonomy (NCBI): domain Eukaryota; kingdom Metazoa; phylum Chordata; class Actinopteri; family Pomacanthidae; genus Holacanthus; species Holacanthus passer. Next base: position 519,362 of record JAFREQ010000068.1, read on the forward strand.
TGTGAACGTATCGTGTCTCAGTGTCAAGTGGAAGTGATGAACGCAATAATGAGAATGTATCTGAATAAAAATGAATATGACGACGTGCTGAGATGATGATGAAAGTATATTTAAAGGTTTTTGTCTGAAGGGAGTTACACTGTAAAATTCATTGTAAAGAAATTCAATAAATCTTAAACTAGACATTAAAGCTGAAAGTTGTACGTGTCATAATACCAATATCATGTCCAGCATGTAACATCTGTATTGAACAACAACCAGGACAATTTGGGTTTTCTTCTGTAGTCTCAGCAAAACTGGGCCTCCACCTCTGCCTGCCACCCAACTGGCAACACATTGGTGGTGGTCTGTTCATAACGTGGTGGTCCCATATCATTCCTGTGGGCTAAGCCTTTGACCGGGCCCCACGGGTGTAGGACTGGCCAACAGGTGTTTGCCAACACTTCTAGTCCTGGCTCCTGGAGGGGGTCCTGCTCCCCCTGATCCAGACATGGCAACTTGCTTCCAAAGTTGCAGCTTCATTAGGGTGGAGGTGAGTCACTGCCCCTGGTGAAGGAGTTCAAGTATCTTGTCTTTGAAAGAATATAAGTTGGAAAATGACTTGCAGATCATCGTCACATGAGAGGTGATACAGATGCTGCATGGTGAACTGGGGGCTGAGCCTGAAGCTGAAGTTCTCAATTTACCAGTCGATCCACTTTGAAACCTCAGCTGCGGTTATGTAACGACTGAAAGAACACGATCACAGATTCAAGTGGATGAAATGAGTTGCTTCATGTTGAAAGGAGCTGGTTCAAGAATCTGATTAGGACTACTTCCCGTGCAGGTTTTCTAGTTGCATCAAACTGGTAAGAGACCTCAGGGCAGACCCAGAACATGCTAGAGGATTACATATTCATCAGGGACCCCTCGAGATCTCCCAGGAAAGGCCGGAGGATGTAGTAATGGAGAAAGAGAGTCATGGAGAAGAGAGTGGGTGGCAAGACAATGGATAAATGGACGTATGGAGCAAGGACAAGTAGCAGGACTAGTTGAGTAGAGAGCATGTCATGGCATGAAAAGACTCAGGTGGATAAATATATTTATGCAATAATGGAAAAATCAAATATGCAAACTTTTTTGTTTTAATATTTTTCTGGATCTATCTTGAAAAAAATATCTAAAATTTTCTATCTTGAAAAAAATTAAACTCTAGCTTGTTTCTTGTTTTAAGCAAACACCAAATGAAGGATAAATAACAGATTTTTACAGCGTGACACTGTGACTTACAGTGTGAACGAGGTGATGTTTACATTTGGAACAACAGATGGGTGTTGTGACGAAGGCCCCATTAGCAGCGCTGTCATCGCCGAACCTTCTCATTCATCACCGTGACATTTGTGTCGAACTCATCTGAGTGGCAGCTGCTCATTATCCCAGCATGCAACATGCCATTTAAAGATAAGAGACAATTATACAGTGCACACAACGGGTTATTGAGGATCTTTCTGCGACCCTGACGGAGCCATTTCAGCCTAATCTGTATCCCTTTTGAACAGCTATTAATATCTCATCACCTGCCAAATGATATGTTTACATTAATTAAAGGATCTATTAACACCGGGAATGAACGGCGTCACGTGAGGTAGCCTCGTTGTCATCTTCATCATCGCCCTAATGCCGTCTCCTCCGCGCGACAGGCCCAGATGGTGAGCCGTGTTAAAGATAGCGTAGCTTTTCACTATTTATCTCGGCCTGGCCGAGCCCGGGAGCGCCGCTGTCTCTCTCAAAAACTCACAGCACAGAGACTTTGCTTCACACCTTTTGTGAAACAAGCCTCCCTCAGTGCCTTTGGCTACGGGAGCTGTTCATTACAGAGGAGCGAGACTGCGTGGCGAGAGAGAGCGCAACCTGTTTGACACATTTCTCTGTGGGTGTAATTGCATTTCCCGTTTCCCTGTTGTTTCATTTCGGAAAAATGCCAAAGCTCTCCAATTAAACCCAGGGCGACGCTGTTTTGCAGTCCATTCTCTCTCTCTCTCTTTCTCTCCGTCCATCTCTCCTTCTTGCTTTCCTCCCCTCCTCTCTCCACCTCTCCCGTTGGCTCGAGTTGGTCAGTAATGCGTGGACAAGAGGGATCCAGACAAATTCCGTCACAGCTCGCAGCCTCGTGCATCCAAAAGCCTCTCTGCACTCAAGATGTTTTCCAAGGCGCTGTTGTCAGTTAGTGAAATATTTGTCTCCAGATTCTGGCCCATAAAACCTGCAAATCTTGACCTACAAAAGAAAAAAGGGCCTCTTGTTTTTGTGTCTCTCTTCCCTGATTAGAGCGCCTGCAGCCTCTCGCACTAACTCACATCAGATGACTTGGAATTTGCAATGTATAAGGATGCGCTTTTAATTGTTATTCTGTCAGCTCTTTGATAACAATATGTTCCTCCAGGCTTTGGGGATTGAGAGAGCGCACACTAGATTAAGTTTTAATGAGTTGATTAAAATTTAATATTCGAATGCATTAGATAAACTTCCTGTAAAAGTATTTGTTCACATTGCACCATATGGACGGCCTCCATCGCCGCCGCAGTTTGCAGATTACACACTCCAGTGCTTACACATGCATCTCTACAACAAATGTTCAGAGAAGACCCATCTTCCTTTTCACATTAATATCAATAATTAAGTCTGCTGCATAAATCAAGAACGCAGCAACGCTACAACTTCCTCTGTAATCTAATGTGCTTCACGAGCGGCAGCTATTCAGACAGCGAAAAGGTTCTTGTTTCCTTTACTGCAAAAAAATAACGAGTTTGGCAGAAGATTCGATCACCTACTTCTACTTGCTTATACAGTATTCACATCATATTGCACAGACCTCGATTGCAAGCAGCCAAGTGGGGAAAAAATCAGTTCCCTAGTTGTGATTTCAAGTCAGATACAGTACGTCTGGAATTTCAGTATCTCCCACTTGGGGAAAAAACAGCTAAATAAGTGTCAGCAAACCAGAGGCAAAATGTAAACAACATGCAATATTAACACTAATACAATTGATTTAGCTAATTAAAAGGAGGCTACAAAGTGTTTGCATCCAGTTTCACTTTCACTGCTAGAAATATGCAACTTGATAAAAATAGATAATTCAGGTTAAAAAGCTGTTTATCTTGTGTGCCCACATCTGAGAATGATGCATAAACACAACAAACACCTGACCAACATGCCATGAAATGTGTGAGGTCTTCTGGTCCAGACTGCTGTTAAAAGGTAAACTAAGGTCACTGCCTGCATATTATTGCACATTTAATTCTGCTTGTTTATACAACTTATTCAAATTTTATGCCAAAACAGTCAGAGATAGTTGTAGGAAAATAGAGTGGTAACAGGCAACATCACCTGCATGCCCACCAAGATAATCACAGCCCTGGAAAGGTTTGCTGGACAAATTTGGCTCTCGGCTCACAGCCCTTTGCCAGACCTTTAATTTTTTACAGTGTTGTGTGCCATGAGCGGAGGTGGGGAAGAGGTTATTCTGCGAGGATCCGCTGTGCACACAGGCACGCTGGACCGAGCTGCTTCTAATTAGCGAACACAAAGACGGCCGCCACCCGAACACGTCCAGTCCGAGGGAAGTTTGGCATGCTCCGATCCGGATGAAAAGCATTCCGACGCAAACTGTGTGGAGCTCTGGAAAAGAACCCAGTCTGAAAAACACCGGGCAGATGAGGATAAAGGAGGAAGAAGCAGCGTGAACAAACCCGTTTATTTGTCTGTAAGGTGGATGTATGTGAGGATTCTTTACGCTAAATGTTCCCCTCGGGCCAAAGGGTGACGAAGGGTGGTCCTACAGCTGCCGTACCTTAAAACAAAGCACTTTAAATGCGGCTGCCATGTAATTGGCAGGAACTGGATGTAAGGCAGTCAGAATACATGAATAATTGAACTCCATGGGGGCAGGCGGGCTGTCACATGGCTGCCAACACTGATTGACATGTTAATAACATTTGTCACCACAAAGGCAAACAGTTGCATTTATGGATATGGATGAACAGGATGGATGAAAAATAAATAAATAAGTAGATAGAAAAATAGATTCATTGATAGTTATACAAATGGATGGATGTAAAACATGATGGATGGACAGAAAAATTGAGGGACTAATGGGTAGAAAAATAGATTCATTGATGGATATAAAATTGGACGGATGGATGTATATAAGAAATGAGGGATGATAGATAGATAGAACCAATATAGATGAAGTAAAAGGTGAAAGAAAAACATACTTTTGCTGCATGAATTATATTTATTTTCTTGAATTTTTGTCTTTCTAATGGAGATATACTTGATTGTTTTACCAAATGAAACATCGCTTTTTGGTTTAACTGTCAATTCAAGGGTCAAAGGGTCAAAGTGAAACAAGTAAGGAAGCAGTGCTTTAGAGACTCTGCTGCATAATGAACTCCTCAGTTTCTTTCCTGTTTTGTTTTTCACTTATATAGTGGAAACATTTTCTGAACAGTGCTTGTTGCATATTCCATGACAGAGATCGAACTACAAAAGCAGAAAAAAAAACCCTCATCATCATTCGAAGGAACTGCCACAATGTCGTGCCCTTGAGGGACAGAGATGATTACCGCATGTGGCCCCCGCGTCGTCGGCAGGCATTTGCTGACAATAGCAGGAACAAAGACCTTGCAGACGGCAGGAGAGGTCTTTGACTCCGCCGTTCCATTACCGCGTGGCACCGGTCCAATCCCACAACGCGGCACTGGGCCGTCTACAAAGGCAGGACTCTGTTTACAGCGCAGGGATACGTCGCAAAACGAGGATGTGTGCAGTAGTTGTGGGAAGCAATTACGACCAATAGCTCGCGTGTGATTACGTCTTGATGTTGTTGTCAAAGGGCAGAAAAGTGTAGGAGTGTATCATGTTGCTCCATTTGGCGCAATCACACGAGGAGCCGGACCTTGCACACAACAAAGAGAAGCCTTTCAACAGATAAAAGAGCGAGGGCCCGCAAAGGCTGACACTGAGACACTGAAGTGGATTATGGATAATACGCTGCATTGGATGTGGTACATTTCGGAGTTGTCACTACGGCTGCTCAGCATGGGACCCAATATGTTATAAATATTGACAGAAGACAGTCAAATAATCCCTCGGACACGGTGGCCTGGTTAGAGAAGCTGCTCTCCATCTCCAAACTTTGAAAGCTACTCAGCTCCTCCTGCCTCCAACATTGTTAATGAGCGTTGAAAATTTTAGATACTTCTCAATTTTTTAATTGGGCCAGTCTGCCTCGCCGCGCTCTCTCTCTCTCTCTTAATCGACTGTGCGAGACACCCCTCATCCTGACCACACAGGTCCGCTTCAGAAAATATTCATCGTATTACAAAGTGATATAAAACATTCATAAACAATCCCTGGCTGAACTCGGTGTCTCCGCAGAGGAAGGCTGCTGAGCCGTACTTTATAATGCATACTGATGGATTGGGGTTCTTTTGTCTTTGAACTCTTCCAGCAAATCTGACAGAGAATACTAATACTGCTCATTAACATATTTGGTTATAGGGAGCACATAAAACACAGCGAGACAGAGTTAGTTGTTAGTCCTCTTAAAGCCTGGAAGATTTAGTGCCTTTATAACCACATAAGAGCAGGTATTACCTTCTGGTTAAAAAATGGACGGCCCTGAGTTTTTGACACCTTATGGCTGCAGGTGAAACCAGATCAACTGATCGCGAGGAGATCATTAACTCCTCGTACTGTCACTTATCAAAACAGCCCCTTGGCACTTTTCTACAAGGTCTAAACTCTTGAGCAGATGTGCAACAGTGTGACTCGACTCTGCGCATGCAACGAATGAAAACAAGATCCCGGTGAAATCTGGATATTCAGTCAAAGTATGCCTGGATGGTGCCGATGAACAATCACCATAAAGAATTTTTTTTTTCTATCACAGTATGGCAAGTGTTTGTAAAATCTGAATGCAACAGCCAAATTGATCCAAAGACAAGATCCAAAAACACTGAATAGTACAACATCCATAAAATGACTCCATAACATCTTTAATCGGACCCAAACCACCTGGTGAACGTCCACATCGTTCAAACTTTACTTGCAGGTTCAAAATTTAAATTCAATTAAATTTTGACATCATCATTTTTAAGACTTTTTCAAACTGCTCTCCAGACCCACAGAAGAGATCACACAACTGTTCACAGGCTCAGTAGTGGTCCTTGGGATGAATGAACTGATCTTTGGGTATAAAATTGGTGAAGTGCCCCTTTAAATCAGTTAAAACCCTTAAGATCTCACTTGTTAGCCTTTAAACCTAGTTTGCTCAAACAGAGTTTTGCAGAACAAATACGAACACATTAAGATCCCAGCAAAAGTCAGTAATTGGATTATTGTCCAGATTTGGGATGATTTAGACGACAGAATTACGTGTTTATGGTGATTAACTGAATATAGAAATAATAAAGCATCAAAAAAATACAACAATTAATTATGCTCTATGATGCCACTTGACCCTGATCATCCACAGCAGCTTCATGGACACAAAGAAAACAGAAAACAACATGATGGAACTGATGATAGTTTGATAGACTGTTGATATTCTGTGTAATTTCTGCCTTAAGCGATTTTTCGCAGAGCACTCAGCGGCGAGCTCCGAGGTCAGACCTCGCACAGCCACCGCTGCTGCAGTGAAGAGCCACTCGTCAAACCACAGTTGAATGTTCAGACGCAGACTGAGTGAATGACAGATCGCCTTCAAATTCAAATGACCTTTAAAGTTTATAATATCTTTTAATTGATTCACTCATCCACAAAAAAATATTTCAATTGAAATAGTTTTAAATGCTTCTCATGGTGCATGCATTGGTATATACTATTAATTTAGATGGATTAATCGCAAAGCATGTAATTAATTAGACTGTTTTTTAAATGCTTGACAGCCGTAATTTAGACTCATACTGATTATATTATTAATTATAATTTGAATGTCACATATAATGAATGTTTGGACTCCGACAGGAAGTCGTCGTAAACACTGCGTAATGAGACAGCGTGAAACAGGAGCGGCGTTCGCTGTATTTCACTCCTCGTGCAGTACAGTCAGCAGAAGTCTGAAGCTGTGGGTGATTTAACAGCACATTGCAAAGCACAGCTGCAGGGGAAGCACAGTCACTCACCGACAGAGAGGTGGTCAAGCATAAAATAAGAAAGGTATACATTTAGCTTTTTGGACCAGTAGACACGTATATAGTGACTGAAGTGCTTCACCACTTCAGTCTATCACCTGTCAGAGCTCCGCTGAGGACGATGAATAACACACAGTGAATACTTGTTTCTGGTGTCTGTTACAATCAACCGCAAACACACTTTCAGTCAACAGTTTATTCATTTTCCATCTTGTGATCACAACAGATGCGATTCCCGGATCTCAACTACGCACCTTTAAAGTATCACATCTTCATGGTTGTTGACAAAATCTGTCCACACACAAACAGGCAAAGTTCTCAAAACCACTTCTGTGGTAGTTCCTGCTACAACGGCCGACTCCTGGATCACGTTATGTCATGATGACACACACACAGACAGACTCACAAGATGAAAACAAAGGTTTACTTAAGGTTTGCCAAAAAAAGCTTTCCAGGTCTAGAAGTCATTCCTGTCCAGAAGCTTGTGGTGACAGGAAACATTTTGGAAAGTTGAGCAGCATTACCCAACAAAACTAATTCCTATTAACTATTTTTAAGGACATCAAAATATGACATAAATCTGAAATCACTGATGCACTGAGCACCTTTCAGTCTAAATTTAGCTCTCAGTTTTTGCATTCCAAGAGAAGGATGATTAGAAACAGTCTAGGTTGATTTTATGTGAGCATCATTCCCACGACTGAGACTCCAGACAACAATAAAATGTGGCAGAGCTTAAAATCCTGCGGTTCAAAGGTGTCAGACATTGCACCGCTGAATCTGGCTGTGCAGACGTTGCAGCAGAGCCTGAGCCGTGTCTGATAAAGCACAGAGCGGCAGTGTGTTCGACACAGACTGCAGCACCTTGTGTCGCCCCAGAGACACAGAGGACAAGACCCAGCTAACTCGGGCCGACACCGACACTACAGCAGCCACAGGGCCTTAACTTCAGCGGCTGACACAAGCTGGAGAGCAGCCATTGTGCCTCAGGAGGAACCCCCCCCCCCCAGACACACACACACACACACACACACACACACCAGCACAGAGGGAGAACAGCCTCAGCGAGGATAGCGGGGACATTAGCAAGTGTCAAGACGGGGAGCTGATCTGAGCACAGCGGCGAGCGGAGTGAGAGGAAAGTGATTCGTGCCGACATGTGATGATGTGCCTGGCAAAGTATCTCTTTCTGTGCAAGCGATATAAAGACTGGTGTCAAAGTCGCTCATGTCACTTCCTTTGGTCAAGGATTAATCTGGCAGTTGAAACGAACAGACTTTTCATCTGTCACGGCACGCGAGTTTTCCAATTTGTGTCCTAAAACTTTAAAAAGGAACACGGTTAATTGTGACTGGCATAAATGCAAGCTATTTAACACCGACCGAACATGCACGACCGCGGGCACGCCGGTCTGATATACAGCCGAGCATCAGCCCAAGCATTAGCGCCGGATAAGTCTATATTTATAACATTCTGCTCCCGCTCATACAGCAGCACAGACTGCACAGTCGAGGCTTTGTCTTCCGCCTGGATGTGCATTAGGGTAATTAAAAAAACTCAAGGACTGACCTCACCAGACGGATTATTTCCTGAGTCAGGGGGCGGCCTTCAATCTTAACAATGGGATTCTCCAGGATATTGAAAGAAACCTTTTTCTTGTCTAATTAATAATCTGAAATAAGAGCGTGTTTCATGGGTAATATCTGTAGATATCTTGGCCGTTCTGCCTTCACAAGTGAGAGCAAATCAGAACATGTAATTATGCACCCAGTTAGTCAAAACTACAGTTAATGCCAAACCTTCTCATTATACAGCAGAGCTATAAAGAAGTAAATAGTGGTAATGAGAAAATGGAGACTATCATTTAGAATAGGAATATTTTCACTTCAGTAAATTCAAGTTGGGTTTTTCTAAAATCAATGTGAGCAGTGAAATGCAAATCACGTCGTTTATACATGAATAATGAGAAGATGCATCAAAACATTAACCAATATGTGATTGTTGGACGTGTCATTTCATAACTGTCTGAATTAATCTGCAGCCTCCACTCTAGTTTCAGGCTGCAGGGATTCACTCCCATTGAGCCACATGAGCATCAGTGAGGTCCGGCAGTGAATTTGGGTGATGAGGTCTGACTCACAGTCGGCGTTCAATTCATCCCAAAGGTGTTGAATGGGGCTGAGGTCGGGGCTCTGTGCAGGCCAGACAGGATTTTCCACGCTGAACTGAGAAAATCGTTTCGGTGTGCGGGGGGGGTCACCGCCATGTCACAAAGTTGGAAGAACACTATTGGCTGAAATATCATAATATGCTGTAACATGTAGACAAGTTCAGCATTAAACTACTTCTCTTTTCCAGCTGTGACAATACAGCTGTGAATTAGGAGGATGGACTGATGATGTGTAAATTAGGATTTAAAGGTTAATCAAGTCCTGAATGTTGCTCAACATAGAGACAGTTTTGTTTCTGTGAAGTCACTTTTTCCTATTCTTTTTTTTATATGACAAATACTATTGTATTACTTGCTACTGCACAGACAGGAAGTCATTCAGAGGTGAGAATAAGAGAAAATCCAGAAGAACACTGCAGCAAACTGTAGTTGTTGAATTCATCAAATATTAATCCAGAATCTTAAAGTGAACTGATTTAATGTAAGGCTCTGTGACTGGATGTTGCTTGACAAGATCTTCATCCAGAAAACCAGAAATTTTCTTATCTAGCTGCTAATTTTTGTTCTTAATTTCACCTTCACTGAAGCCTAGAAGTGTTTTCTTTTGCCCCCGGACTCAGGTAATCCTCAGATAACCCCCTCCACTTTGCGACTGTATTATCTTTGCAGGCAGGAGAAAGCAGCTCTCTCACTTGTCATGCACAGAGCAGATATTGTGTGATTTGTATTTTAAGGCGTTGTGCTCATTTCAGGATCTTTCATTAGACCGGGCCGGGCCTCTTCATACTGCTGAGTTGTGATCAGCTCACATCAAACACTCATACAGCGGCGGGCTTTATTCACTATTCCACTGCCCTTGAAAATTCTATTATAGAAATCCATTTGCTGGACTGAAATGACTTATTCCCTGAAGCCTTTGAACCTCTGCAGAGCTGGTCAGACCAGACGACGTGCGGCGGTTTCCCGCTCGGACGTAATGACAGCCGCACGGTGCAGAGTGACAGGTCGACACCTCGCCTCCCCGCAGAGAGGTCACGGGGAAGGTGGAGACACTGCTCGTCTCTGCGGGCGTCATCGGATGATGGTCGCGGACAGACACGCAATCAATACGGCCCTGACAAACGACGGAGGTGTCAGGGCCGCCTGACTGATGCGCTGGCTTGATGATGAAAGTAATTTCTTAAGAAAGTGTAATGGCTTGTTTCATTAAGCTTCGACACCAGCCATTACGTATAAAAATATAGCTTCTAATTACACGTATTGGATCTGTTACAACCGTTTCCTTTAGGCTTTGGCTCTATTAAAAGGGATTGTGGATTTAAAAGTCCTGCAGCTCCGCGGCTAAAATTACTGCTGTGAAATTTACAGGGTCAAACTCTGATCTGGGCTGTTTTTATTTGGCAAAACAACTTAAGGGAAATTACTAAGCATGTAGAGGCCATCACTCAGAGTACCCACAATGCATTTCAGCAGCTTCCATGTACTCCAAAGGGCCATTAGAAACATGGTGGCTTTATTTTCATATGTTTAAAATGTTTACCTTTTAACATCACTGCAGCCAGGTGAAGAGTTAGTTAGTTTTTAATCTTGAATGTTAAGTGTTTAATCATTTAGCTTTAAACCCTTTGGACTTGCATGTGCTGGATTGTTTAGTGGAGCGAAATAGTGTCACACAAGTGAAGTGATTCATTTTTTATACTCTAATAAAATAAAATAAAACAATGTCGTTATCGTTCTGCGTGTGTTTTATGAGCACAGTCTGTGAGGAATTACCCAGAGAGCCTTAAAGTGAACACATGTGGCATCATCACATACATAAATTATCACTCTGTTAACCTTTGTCCGACTCATACAACTAAAAAATTCAACCTTAAGTCGACCTCGTAGCCAGTTAATAAGTTAATGAGCCAGTTTCTTTTAGCAGCAGCAGCTTGTTTGAGATAAAGAAACTAAAAGAAACTTCAAACAAAGAGAGACCCACAAGATATCAGACAAATCAAACACTGATGAATAATAGAAAAGTTTGTTCTCTGACATTTAACAAAATATCCACAAAAAGCAAAACTTAAGACACTTGTCCTCTTTGTTTAGCCTTTATTTTCTCAAACACTTGCATTATGCATCATTATTCTCATATTCTGTTGATATATTGATGATAGAGACACTGAAGTCTGTTTTATTGTTGAGCCAAACTTACTTCAAATCCTAAGTTTCTCGTTGATTCACATGCAGATTTTACTGTTCCGAGCAGCTGCTCAGCGACGATCGTCCTTCTCAGTATGTAAACTCCAACCTCCAACACTGTATTTACACACTAATGTGAGATGTTATTCAAATTACCACATACAATATGGTTCCTCAGTAAACAGGTTAAAAGGAGCAAAACATTTCCCTGCACTCTGATGCCACCGCTTCGATTCCAGGAAGCAATCTTGCCACCAACTTCCGAATGTCACTTCGATATTAGTCAGAGAGAAAATGGCAGAGGAAGCAATGAGTCACGGTGATATTTCACTGGGAGACTCACACTTGGTGAATCTAGTTATGGAGGCTCGACACCCCCTCGTACACAACCATATTAGCCCGCGATGATAAACCGTGCTGTTATGTAACGTGACAGGGTGTCGATAATGACAACACGGCGCAGGATGCTGTCGTTACAGAGGAGTTTGTTGCAGGAGAGTCACTGCAGCGATCGTGAATCCGACACAGACGTTGGCCTGTAAAGAGCCACGAACACGGAAAGATTAATGTATGGTCTGACATACTGAAATTAATCAAAGGCAGCAGTGGAGCGATCCCAGTGTCTGCTTCGAATCATACAGCGTATTTTTGCCATAAGTGTTTTAAGGATGGAAAGTATTTGGTGACCTCAGCCTGACAAGCAGGGAAGGAATGTAATATTGAGCTTTGTTTTTATTCTTCATGAACTTTTTTTTTTTATTTTTCACCGATTTGACTCCTTGTGATTGACTTTAGTTTTAATGAGGTTTTATTCTACTTTATTCTCTGTCATCGTTGTAATAATGTGCTGTAGGTGGGTTGATTCATTGTGCGATCGATCACCAGCTGGTCAGTTAATGCCACGTCCACTCTGAAGCTGCTTCTTTTCTCTGGCTGTCAAATAGTAGATTGGCTCTAAGCACCAGTTTCCCCCACCACTTGTTGGCTGCTGACTTTTTAAAGCAGTATGTGGTCTGCTCGGTGAAATGCTGTTCATGTGTGGTGGTTGATAATGATGCATTGTGATGGAACGATTCCAGTGGGCAATTTTGGCCTTGAATTACTCGGGAAGAAATTGTGATTATAGGAAAAAGAATAGGTTGAATGATTTCAGAGAAGAACATGCATAATGCATATGTGCGAGCAGGGTCTGAAATTAGCACCCGCCGCCTGCAAAATGTGGCTAAATTATAAGCAGCGCAGGTAAAATGGTCAGGCCATCAGCCACTTTGGTGGAAAGAGAAAGTGCACAACAGAAAGACACATTCAGTGAAGTTAGTGTATGATTGGACAGAGCTACATGTTTGAAAGCCGCTCACAACTGCTGCATAAAAGCAACGGGAAAGAGGGTTTGCTTTGTATAACCTGGATTCCAAAAAAGGTGGGATGTTATGTGAAATATAAATAAAACAGGATGTGATCATTTGCTAATTCTTTTTGACGTATACTCTATCAACATATATGTTTGACCTCATCAGCCTCATTGATTTTTGTAAATATCTGCTTCTTCTGAATTTGATGGCAGCAACATGTTTGAAACAAGTTGGGACAGGAGCAACAAAAGACTGTGAAAGTTGTAATACATGGATTCATGGGTAAACACAGTTGATTGCTTTCTGGTTTTATTTATGTTTTACACAGCGTCCCAACTTTTTTGGAATCAGGATTTGAATTTTCTCTGTTTATTATTATCTATCAAAACAAAAAAATCCAGTCAATCATCTCAACACACGTGCAGTTGTTGTTGATGTGGGACACGTTTGTTGGACTGAAATTATATTTTCCGCATCCGCGAGGGTCAGCGTGACGTAAATTTCATCATCAGAGATTGTATGCTTAGATTCTGTGTGGACATCTGCACACTTCCAATTTGTTGTGACCACCTTGACCTGTCTGGACCACACAACAACGAGCTACAGAGGACGTCTGCACAAGTGTGGAGCGCTTCCTCCGAGCAGACTCAGAGAGAGAGAGCTTATAAAAATACAGCATAGTGAGGATGCAGCCATTTCATACACGAGACGTCCTGTATATAACACTACTGATGAGCATTAGACCTCTTGATATGAGTCAGCCATCACTGAACACTGCAGTGTAGTTCATACACACAAACTAGAGAACTGTAGAGTAACATTGGGCTTAGAAAGTTATTTTTTCACATCCAAAAATAAATAAACCAGTCAGAGAAAAGAACTACGAATATCACATCAAACGTATGTATGTCTCAATAAAAGCCACCTCCTCAGGATCATCCATCCCCTCGGCTCCACATTTCATTTATTCAGTTAACAATTTGCAATATTTGGTTTGATCCTTAAGAAATTATTTATCTCTGAATACATGTGAAGACCTAAATACTGGATCGGAGGCTGTCTTTTAAAATTTCTGTACAATCCATAGGAATCTTTTGGTACAGAAGTGGTCTGATATGAGATGTCAGTCCTGCCATATTGAGATTGGTATTGACTCTTCCTCAGTGATATTGACCTTCCTTTATTATATTGTCGAAAGCTGCTTCGCCTGAACCTGAACACCGGGCAGGAAACCTCTCATCCATCGTCCTGTCTGACTGTTCTGGATGTTTCTCTGTCTTTCCTCCGCACACTCGCCCTGTTGTCATTCTCCTCACTGAGCGCGGGAGCTCATTTTAAAACCCCGACACCAGTACTTCCAGATCATATCAACCCAGCCTTGTCGTGAGACGATAAAAAGCCAGGTCGCTCAATTCACCGGAGACAAAAAAAAAAACCCCAAAGTGAACTAAGGCTGAACAAGCTGATTAACAGCAGCACGAGCCAATATGATTACTGCCAACAGGTTTCCGTACAAAGCAACCATGACCTTGCATTAATGAATTTCAGCCTGCCTGCTATTATCATCTTAAAGAGGCCATATTTAAAAGGCGCTGCTGATTGTAATGAGGCACTAAGTGAAGATTTAGTGGAGGCCTATCTCATTCAGTCTCGGGGAACACTTCATTCTTTGCAGCAGCACTGTGAGTCAGCCTTATTTTCCTCCTCTGCCTGTGTAATGGAATCAAACTGGGGGTGAGATAATGCTTGAGTTGGCAGTCAGGCACAGCGCCCACATCCTTCAGCACAGGAAGTCGGCCGCGCTCGGGACGGTGCGCTCCTGCCATCTGCTGGTGGGAGGCGGACACGCCGCTCAGAGAACAGATGCATGGCAGACTGACAGCTCCGGACGGCTCGGCTGTTTGGAAATGTTAGAGAAGGTCAGGACATCCTCTTGGCTCAGGAGGCACGTTTGCTGTAGTTTCTCTCCGAGGCTTTTCTTTCTCACAAACACGCTCACAAAGCCACCTGCTGTGTTCAACCACAACCCCGTGCTGCCAAAGGTTAAGTGCCTGACTCAAGAGGACATTGGCAGTATTTCCAGTTTCCTGTGACTGATTCTGCATCAGTTCAGGGGATTTAAACAGTGAGTTCACTATTCTGCCTCCTACAGCCTCCAATTACAGCTGCAGGAAATGTGTTTGCTGTTATGTGCAGATGTTTTGTGAGCTAGAATGTTTATTTAAATTTGTTTCATCATTCGGTCTAATTTCTTCAGAAGTCATTTTTGGCCATTTAACCAAATTGCCCAGGTTTGCAAACTGGAAAATGAATTGAAAATGGCAATTGACCAGTTCTCCCATGATGCACTGGTCTCCTTTCCAAGTGATTTATGCTGTAGTTCACATACAAACACATTAGGGCGGTAATGAAAACACAACATTATATAACTCATTAGTATTTCACAGACAAAGGTGATGCACAGTTTCAATGTAGCTTTCAATTATTTGTCTGCATTTTCTTTGAGAACATCCCACTGAGAAATGCTAATAATATTCACATTTAAAGTCTCTGCCATTATTTTCCAGTTGCAGACATTATTTCAGTGCCTAAAACTATAATCAGCATGTGAATGACTTGTGAACTGCTTTTAAAAAAATGAGGATTGAAGTAGAATTGAAAGAGAGATATAAAACTTTGACTTTGCTGATGAAGGCTGATAATAGTCATTTTTAAAAAAGGGTTGTCACGTTGAGCTCCTCATCAAGTTTCTATGGTTAATTTTAATCAGCCATGTAGCTGAGACAAGAACTTTTCCTTTCCCAGACTATTGTGTGACTGACAGGAGAAAAATATCCTGTTGACTTTCAGTTCATCATAGTTGACGTCTACTCCACCTGAACTGTGTTGTTCGACCTCAATTCAAATCTCAAAACTACAAACACTGAAACATGTTTGATGCTGTCAATTAAATATATGTCGGTCTGTTCACTTCTATTGATTAGGGAACGTCATTAACTTCAAAAATCTCTTGAATCAAAGAAGCTATTAAAGAGAAGTTACTGCTCAACAGCGCCCTCTGGCTCCTTTTTTTGCACGCTGCCAGTTTGGTGTATATGTTATATTTAAGGATAAGTCACAGAGGAATAAGGCAGAATAATTAACTGTCATTACTACTTATATAACAAGATCTTAAAATAGAATCAGATGCTTTAATGTTTCTTACATATTCATACATCAATGATCCAAGACTATTAGAATTAAATGTGAAACAGTCAGTGGTGGAAGAAGAACTGAGAATTTTCAATACCACACAAATACCACAGTGTAGGAATACTCTGTTAGAAGCAACAGTCATGTGTTTATCTTCTAAAAAAATCTTGTTATTGATAAAATATTATCATAATTTATTTATTGCTTATATTTTGTATCAGCAAGTAACTAAAGTTAAGTAATATTTGCCTCTGAATTGCTGTGGTGTTTAAGTATAATGTAGCAGAAAATGGAAATACTCCAGTAAGGTACAAGTACCTCAAAATTGTACAGAACTTCAGTAAATGTACTTATTAACATTCCAGTTGTGTAAATAATAAATGCAGACTCGAACCCTGGAGGGAGACAGAGGAGGACAGAAAACCACTGAGACCTGTCAGCGAGTCCACAACGTTCAGATCAAACCTGAGCTGTTGAAGGAATCTGTGCAGAATGTGAAGCAGATACTGTTAAAAACGGAGGAGAAATCTGTCAGCAGGAGTCTTTTCTGTGTCTCTGGCCTCTCGACGCTTTAACACATGAAGGAAAATCAGTATAGCTTTACTTCCTGAACAAAAATGTGCAGTGCTTTTACAATAAAGTGGTTAAAACAACTGAGCTGAAATCAAATTTAACATGTTGTTGTTCCTCTGAAACTCTGATACATGAATAGGAAAACTGTTAAAGGTTTATCAGTTTATTCTTTCCAATCTAATATGAACAATGGGATCTAAAAAATGCATCTACAGTATGTACCTGGGATCCTTATTTACAGTATGAATTACTTCGATTAGTCGCAGTCTAATGATCATTTTACAGCCTCCACACACTTCAGCCAGTAGATCAGAAGAGGGCGCTGTTTCCTCTGAGCAAACAGAGCTGAAAGTTTCTGGGGATGAAAGGAGTGAAAGACTGATGCATTTCCAATATGTTTGTCATCTTTAGTCAAACACACACATGTGGAGAGAATGAGGAGGCTGATTATGATAAATATGGTCTCAATGTTGAAAAAGTTATTAGGCTTTTTTCCTTTTCAAGTACTAGATAGCTTTACTTTACATCTCCAGGAAAGTAAAACAACAAAGTGAAATCAGTCTGGTCACAAGCCAAGAAGTGCTTCAGGTAACTCTGGCAAATAAGTGGAACTGAACACAGTCAATATTTGTTATAATCACTACCAAATTAAATGGTTCTTTCCAGGAGGCTTTCCATGAAATTATGTTTAATTTCCTTTCTAGGAAATCATTGTTAAATGTTGGGACGCGGTAAATAAAGAGTCTCAACTGCAAATACACATGCAAACAACTCACTGCTCTGGTTTGATCATCTCAAAAGTGTAAGTTTAGCCCCCCCTGCAGGTATACTGATGTCAGAACGACTACGCCCCTTTTGGGGAAACACAAGTGCTAGTGCAAAAAAAAAACCCAAAAAACTATTGTTCACAAGCCTGAAAGCTGCTGTGTCACAGTTTGCATGTCAAACAATGAAAATAAAATATGGTTTTCTTTACTTTCCCAAAGAGTGAAGGACAGTAAAAGAAGAATCTGCAGAGAGGATGAAAATGGCCAGTTACTGTATGAACGTCTGTGGCAAACACTTCATCCCAGGTTAGTTAATGATGTTACTGAGTCAATGACAAATGTGCTTCTTTAGAATGGAGTTTGGTTGAAAAGTCCGTCCAGTGGAGAGGCCGCCGGGAGCAGAGGGTACTTTAACGTTAATAATTCACATAAATTGAGCCGACCTGCCTTCTAATAATGAACCTTGTAAACAGCTTGAAGTAACATAGGAAGTGGACGTCTCTCAGCTCGCAGTAAAAGGTCATGTAATCAGCACGAACAGCGAGTCAAGAGTTTTACAGAAATGGGTGTAAAATTAAGCCTGATTTTAGCAAAAACGAAAAAGAATCTTTCTTTCAAACAAGACTTTCAGGACTCAGCTAAAGACATGAATCATTTCACTGTTTTTTTTTTTGCTGTGCATGAAAATGACTACTTTGACTCCTGTTTTAATAATAGCACCGTTCACTGCTACAGCACATCACCTAAAATGGATTCCTCACTCAGTCCATCTCCGTCTCTCTCTCTCTCGAGCTCACACACAGCAGAGAGGTCACACATGGGAGTCTGGTCGCATTCTGCAGTTGAGACAGTTATTTCCTCCTGTCATTCTCCGGGGAGCAGCGGGCTCTAAAGCCCTGTGGGAGTGCTCTCCGGCGCTGGGGGCACGTCAGCGGGGTTTGAGGCTGGCTCCAGCAACCCCCCAGGGGAACCGCTTGATTAATTGAGCTGGCAGATTTATGACGGGGCTGGCAGCTACTCCGCGTGTGTGTGTGTGTGTGTGTGTGTCTGCTTCTCTGCGAATGTCTGCGTCTAAGTGTGTGTCCCTGCATGTTTGTCTGTGCGTGTGTTTGTGTCTACATATCTTCTCTCTGCAGGTATGTCTGTGCAAAAGTGTTTATTTTTGGAGCGTTGTGTGTTTGTATCTGCGTGTTGATGTCCGTGTGCATGTGTGTTTGTTCATGTATGTGTGTGTTTGCTTTCATGAGTCAGATTGTGTATTTCTGCCTCTAAACGGCTGAATTTTACGTCAGTTTCATGTGTTTGTGCATGTGTGTGTGTCCATACATGTGTGTGTGTTTGGAAAGAGGCTCCCTCTCGTTGCCTCTCCATAATTACAGCTTCCAGGCCTCCGAGCGGCATGGGGTAACCTGGATGTCAGGGCCAGCCAGACCCTCAGCATTCCCACCGGGGTGAGTCTGGGGTCTGCTGTCCAGTCACAACTCAGCAGAGCCGCCCACAGGATTGATGTGCAGCAAGTTGGATAGTCTGCAGCCAAAACATCATCAGGACCTCTCTTTGACTTCACATTCTTCACCCAGCAGACAGTAGGTGGGTTCTTTTCAAATGAACTTGGATTAAAAACTTTGAAGCTGTGTTAACGTGGCAAAGTCAGGAACCGTGTCCAACTGAGCAGGAGACGCTGCATCTCGTCTTGAGTGTGTCCTGACTAAAAGATGTTAGATGTGGGTTATTATATTAACATCTTACTGATACAGCCTCATCAAAAAAACTTTATAAGAAGGATTATGGGATATATCATACAACAGCTCATGGTATTGTGCCCATCAGAGTCGGCTCTGGTCCATATGTTGCTGCCAGATTTAGGAAGCTGTTGGGAAACAGGACTTGGCATCTAGGTGGCGGCACTTGATTCAGAGTCGGCCGGCGCAGTCGGCCCAAGTGCGAGGTACAAGACTGGTTCTAGGGGTCATTCATCAGTCGCACGGTTTGTGACCAGAAGCCAAGTGAAGTGGCTCAAGTCATTTTGACACAAAAAACAAGCACCCCTTTTTGTTTGATCCCTTTCCTTCACTGTAGTGTTACCTGCTTTGGGTACAGATGTGAATAAATGAAAAAAACCTGGCGACTGGATACTGACCTCTTCCTGTTGGCAGAACGAGAAATAAGATTTGAAGCCCAGCCTCAGTTTAGTTTGTAAAATTGCAAACCACATGCTTAAATATTAGAGGTGTTAAAGTAAAAGATTTCAAAACTTGCATTACTTTAAACTGACCAGTTCAGATGGTAGCAAATTCTTCAAACTATCATATATGAAATAATAATTATCTTAACCAGAAGGTGTTTTCAGCTCTTTCAAGAAAAAACATATATGAAAGTATAGATTTCTAGTTTATTGTTTCAATTCTCAAGTACAACAACCCTGAAGCTTCAGCTCCACAGGAAGGAGGAGGTTGGGGCTCGGTGGGGTGGGGTTAGGGGGGCGACCGAGCACACACACACATCCACACACACACACAAACACACAGAGCCCCTGGAGAAATTCCTCAGATTTTTGTTGGGATTTTTCAGAGTGATAACTACTAGAGAGCATAGCTGAACAGCGCAGTGCACAGAAGAATGCGAGACTCTGCGGCTCGAGCGCCAACAGAACCGCAGCACCTGAGCCTGATGGTCCATATGAATCAGAAGCTGTCTCAGCTTTGTTGCTGAGGAAAAACTACACATTCAGAGCCGGACGGGAACCGGAAGACTCCAGCTTCATGGCCATTTTGGGGAAATGTGAACACAAACATGAGCAGCAGCTAAGATCTCTAATAACTTGAATACTCGTCTACATTGAATGTCTTGACTTGATCATGTCGTAAGAATATAGTGATTTAGTTTTAAAATTTTAAATCCCTACATGGAAATTTACACCGTCTCATCAGTAAAATAATACAAGCATCCGGAACGAGCCCGTAACACTCAGCTCTCTGCGCAAATTCCACGTCATAAATTTTAACTGCTGTATGTAAAACATTTCATTTCCTGTCCTTCGTCTCTGGACTCGGAGCTCTGAGGCAAAAACCAAATCTCTTCTAATCCGTCTGAACAAACTGAAGTTATCTTTCACTTGAGGTTAACAGGGACAAGTTATCAAACCTTGTACTGATTACTGCAGCAGTCATTCAGTTAAATTGTGTTAACTGATTATTGATTAGTCAGATCTGTAAAACCTTCACTTGGCTGTATTTTTGTATTCCTTTGCACGGCTGGTTAATCTGCTGGGAGGCTGGAGAGCAAAGGTTGGCGAAGACACCTACTCTCTTCTGTGCATTATGTTCTGTAGAAACCCTGTTGATCCAAGTCCCATTAATTACAGAGCACAGCAGATTTCACATGACAGCTTCATTATTTAGCCCGAAACCAACCTGTAGTCTTATGCTGAAATACGACAACCTGACGTACAACAAGTTCATTTTGTCACCGTAAACTATGATGAAAGATACTTGATGATATTAATGAACGAAAGCTAAACAATAACGTAAAAGATGCATCTCAATGAAAATTAGACACAAAGCAGCAACAAAACAGCTGAGCCGAAACCTGCAGGTATCACGATGACATTTATATAAAGGTCAGCTGATGTGAACGTGACATTACTTTCAGTCATTCAGGTCTTAGAATGAGGTGGTCACACATGGTTCATCCACAAGACAGCGACACAAGACAAGTTAATAAATTGTGAAGCCCACCCAAAGTGTTGCAAATTCCTGATCAGTTAATCTAATTATTCCGAGTTGATATGATTTGTGACTTTTGAGGATCCTGAAGACTTAAGCTCAGCTGCCCACTCCGTCCTGGTGAGGACTCATGCTTCTTTGCACGTACTTAATTATTCCTTTATCACTATATCTCTATCCATTTTTTCCTCATTTTTGTGGAGTCTTCATTTGAGAGTATAATGACCTCCATAGACTAACATTTAATGCAAATGTCTGTTAAACAATGGTCTAAATATGCAGCTGTAAAGGATTTCTCAAATGGAAGAAGACACAATTCAGTGATTATAACAAATATTGACTGTGTTCAGTTCCACTTATTTGCCAGAGTTACCTGAAGCACTTCTTGGCTTGTGACCAGACTGATTTCACTTTGTTGTTTTACTTTCCTGGAGATGTAAGAAACATTGAATCTTTGTATATTTGGGGCATCTTTGTGGTCATTTTTAAAAACACAGAAGATCAGTTATGAAAATCTTCAGATTCAGATTACCTATCAATCATGATCCCGAGTCTCTAAAGGAAAACACTCACTGAGTTTCCTAAACTTCCCCCTCTGCAACTGCAGACCCGGCGAGCGCCACCAGAGGCCAGTATGGTGACAGCAAACTCAGGGTCACCTCACATGTGCTCATCGACACACGTGATCAACATTTGTATCACACACTGTTTAGTGCAGCGAGAGCCAACAATCCTGCAACGGAGCTTTGTCAAAAACAATGGAGCTTTTTCTGAATAATGACTTTCTGAGCTAAGTAAGACAGTTAGTTACCATCATAAGTCAGATTTTACTGATTTGTTCGAGTCAGTGTTTGAATGTAAACACGCTCAAACAACATTTGTACTTGTACTACATTTAGGATAATGCGATAAATATGCATCATGAGCTTCAGAGTAAAATCTCCAGCGCCTTCCTCCTCCTGTTACTTCTGTCGGACGCATGACAGAAATGTGGGAGTGTAATGCAGAAAAGGCCCGTGTACCTTAGAGCATTGTTCTTTTCAACCTTGACATCAAAGCGCGGAGCTTCGGCAGGAGATGCGTTTTCCTTCCTTCAGCTGTGTTATCGTTTATGATCGATATCAAACAGACACACGGCATAAATCAAACACAAGCAGGCCCAAATCTCTTTCAAGTACCAACAATCTCCACCGTTCTAAAACAATACACAAACTGTGGCTGTCTGTCTGTTTGCCAAGAGCAAGGAAGTCAGGAAGTATTGGCCAAACATACCCGTTCTCTAAATAGATAGGGCTTAATGTTGGACACACACACACACACACACACACACACACACAATACAGACACAAAACACAACCAGCTGCACACACACACACAGATGGAGTCGCTTGTGTCCACATGCACCGACAAGCAGCACATTTTCCCCCAGAAAGATTCACACACACACACGAACGAGCTGCATGTAAACGTGTCGCTCTTCACTCAGAGTCGCACAGAAACTGAAATAAAATAAAATCATCAGAGGCAAACAAACGGCACGACACTCAGTCCCAGTGACTAACATCACTACTGCAGGTCAGTTCACACAGGAGGAGTGTCTGAAGCGCCCCCTCATGGTGTTTTGGTCAAACTGCAAGCAGGAGGTTTGTAAGGCTTCAACGGTCTCACTGCTACACACAAAACAACAAAGAGACAAATACTTCTCTCTAAGTGTTATAAATTATGTACTTGGACTCATAACACACATTTCAGCCGTCTTTGTTGGTCCTGATCTCACTCAATCACTGAAAGCTTCTTTTTTCTTTGACAAAGGAGCAGCATAACAATGTGAACAACAAAGTGCAGCTGGTTTGAAAATGTTTAGTATCCGAGAAATTGTGTTTTTATCAGTAGAATCAGGACGTTGAAACTGATTTTAGACTCACTCAAGTAAGCTCATTTTTAAACTGTAATTTCTGTCAGGAGTTTTCCCAACTTGAAGATATTGTGTCTGAAATTTCCACATATGTGTTTTCTCCACGAGGAAGAGATGCAGCTTAAAGCAAAAGATTTGAGAAGCTTACTCCACAGCAAATCATCACATTTCATGAAATGAAAATGTTTTGCATGTCATTTTTTAATCTGTAAACACTAACTACGGTTGTGAAATGAATGTAATGAAGTAAAAATATTTCCCTCTGAAGTGTGTGGAGACAATCAGCTGAGGGGCCTCAAAACACCCGAAAATGGTTCATCACAATCGCTTACGTTTTTTCACACATTTCGTTCGAAAAGTTCGAAAACTACTTTTCAGGTTCATTTACCAGTTAGTACAATGATGACATACATACTACTTTTACATTATTGTAGGTGAATATAAAAAGCCTTGAAAATACTGCTTAAGATTGTTTAAACTCTGAGTCTGAAAATCCCCTTCAGTGCAGTACTTGAGTAAATGTTCTTAGTTACTTCCCGTTGCTTTTAATACGCCGAATCGAGTCATTTCAAGGTGACAGCTTTCACTCCACATGAATATACTGTGGACTGTTACGTGATGCGATGTGTATTGTAAACTCCCATTGAAGCGGCCTGCTGAAGGAACGCTCCCGGGCTGTTCCCTGCAAAAAGGAAACGGCATTTCCTCAGGACATCTCTCCGGATCTTTACAAGGACATGGCAGCCGAGAGGATTGTTTTGTTTCATGGAGTTCTCTCCGATAACTGAAAATTGTCTGTTGTGTTTATCTCCGCTTCCCTGCACTGTTTGGTCATGACGCTCCTCCGCACACTGCCTGGAGCTACCGCCGTCCCCGACCGCCGCGACTGTTTGTTTTCTGAACCGCTATCTTTTGTTGGTTGTGGATTTTGTTTTTCAGAAAGTGCTCAGAAGGGAAATTTGTTCACTTTGTATCTACAAAAGTGTGTTTGAGAGAGTCGGCTCTTATCTCCTGCTCTCCTGAGGGCAGGAAGCGTCTGGCTGGGAGGAAAAGCTACTGCTAATGTAATCTAATAGACATCCAGAAAAGAGCAGGAGGTTGCGAATTCTTCAGAGGAGATGGGATCAGGAGGAAGTGCAGGTTAACCCTTGGATATGTCGGGACGGACGAAATTAGCAACAGGTCAAACCCTGCAGGAAATTAAAAGAACAGTTTTTCTCATTGACTCTTTCATCTTTTATCTTCAAGCAACATATTGGCGTGTTGGCATGTTTAAAAGTCTGCTGTAGGTTTCTCTGTCGTGTATGTGTGTGTTGCGTTCAGGTGATAATCAGTATTTGATGATGCATGTTTGCTTGTGTTTTTGCTATAACAATTTGAAAATCATAGGAGCCACCAAACTCTTTGCACCCAGAGTTTCGCTCATTCTGCTCATTGGTTCAGCGTGTTGAAAAGTCTACAGCACATCAGACCTTCTGTGTCTGGTAACGGCTGCTCAACTATCAATGGCTATAGCAAGGAAAAGGTTTAGTGAGTGGTCAGTTGCTGAAATCTGGGACATGCCAACATCTCTATGACTAATAACACACAAAGCAAAAGTAATGTCAGGTATAATCCTCCATCATCACATCACACAGTTCGATGGTAAGTTAATTCTGAATGGAAGTCGGTCAACAAAATATAACGATGTGCACAGAGAACAGGTTGCACAATTGGTAACTTTTAATTTCCTCAAAATAAGATTGAGTGTGTAGGAGGCTGTAGTTATTTTGAAGCCTGTTTCTTGGCCAGGACAAATAACCTCCTGGAGTCTCACACAACTTCGCATAACGTCATATAACCCCCAAAGTGCTGTGCTTGTTTGTATCTGAAGACTGAAGAAACAAGATGCTTCTGGGTGTATTTCTGAACATCAGACAAGTCAGACAAGACATTTCCACCCCTGTTTCCAGTCTTTATGCTAAGCTAACCCGCTCACAAGATAGCGAAGAAGTGTATTTCTATCAGACAGTCCCGGCCTAAAAACATCCACAGCCTCTTTTACCTGCTCTGCAAAGTCATAATTATTCTGTGATATATTGCTGTAAAAGCTGAAGTGGAATGTTTCACCTGCACTGTAACCCTCAGTCTCCTCCGGCTGCTTCTGCCAGACAGAGGTGTGTTTGTGCCACCTGAAAGGCTGCACTTTGGCTGCCTGTGATTGATGGTGACAGCCGTAATCCAGTGTCGATCCCCGCCAGTCCGCTGCTAACCCCGCCATCAACCCCTGGACGGCACCACCGCATCAGCATCCGGCTCTCGCTGCACCTTCATTTTAAAGCACTCCACTTCTCTCTCCGCCTTCTCTCTCGCTCTTCTTCCCTGTGCCTCTCGTCTCTCATGTTGGATTCGGCCGCTTCCAACCCAATTTAGTTGTGTACATGTTTGTATTCAAAACAGGCAGGAAACGTCTCCGTCGGAGGCTGGAAGTGATTTGTCGAGGGATCTGTTTGCATCCAGAGGGCTGCAGGAGCAAATTCTTCTGCCGCTATGTTGCTTTTCAAACAATGAAATCATTTAAAATTAACCGAAAGCCAATCAAAACAGCGTCTCTCAGATCAGCGTGTGTCGGTGTTTGTGCTCATGCGTGTTTGTACGTGCTGCTATTTCCATTTGCAGCTTTCCAGGATCTATCAATTAACACTCATTATATATAAGTGGCAAACATTGTACATATTGCATCCTCAGTGAAGGGTTAACATTCCTCATCTCTGCCCTGCAGCTTTGCAGCCTGTGACAATTTGTATTTCTTTTTTTTTTTTTTTTTGGAAAAGGAAACTCACCACAGAGACAAGTGTTTGTTTGAAAAGCAGTATGAGGGCATGGCACTGGCACAGAAAAAAAAAAAAAAAAAGTTGTTTGCGTAACCACAATTTCTATTCAACCACAATGGCAATTACGCCAATTTGTTACATGACTAGAAGCAGCAACGCGGGGGATTTCCTACGTCTCTGCTCGCAAATAATTACACTATGAGTCACTACAATACAGTATATTTAAACAACACAGAGCCGAGCGAGTCGAGCTGCTGGGGTGCTCTGAATACCAGTCTGCTTCATTGTTGTGCAGTCTTTCTATTCCAGCCTCTTTCAGTGGCTTCACATTAAACACATACTGACTTTTGAAGCCTTTATTAATCAAAGACTGATGTGAAAGGAGTCGCTTGGAGTGAAAATCCCACAGAGAAACTTCCCCGAAACGAAACGAAACCTTCGGCGTCTTTCAGCTCATTCTTTTGGTTTCGCAGGCCACAGCTTTACTGTTTTGGTCTCACCGCTCTCATCAACCTTGTTTTCAGCTGCAGGCGGCATCTGTTGCCAGAGAAACGCTTCTGATAAACCCAATACATCCAACCTGCTCATCACCAGAATACAGACACAGTTAGAGACAAACTGACAAACCCTGAAGAGATGGTGAAGACTGAACAGAGCTAAAAAGGAAGTGAGTATTGGATTTACGATTGCCAGGTGGCCCGAAACACAACTTTAGTTAAATCTAACGTTGCTGGATGTGAATCATATCAATTTAATTAGGTGATTATCGCTCATTTTACTGCCCCCAAGTGGCCAAACAACTGTTACTACTTAAAGACTCTTTTGTTTAGCTAATGCTCTTCTGCTCTTTAAAGTGAGCTATAAATTAAATTGTGTGTTATTATGACTACTATTGTTAAAATGGCAAATTTACTGCTTGCCACCAACCTAATCTCAGAAAATATTAATTAGTGTTTGAAGTAAATTTAATTTTCCGTACATGATATTAGTACCTCTAATTATACTATCAGGGGAGTCAGCTAAACACTTGTGATTATAAAGTTAATTTAAAACGCACAAAATCTTCCATATCTCCAACTATCAGTCAGAGGTTTTCTTCATCCCACACTTGGAAAAGTTGCAGCTAAAGATAAGCAGCTAATCTGAACAACCAAAGAAAGAGGAACGTCTTTACTGGTCGTACGTTTCTGTGCCGTGACCATAAATAGACAATCAAATCTCTGTTGCACCTCTTTGTAGCTCATCTGACATTTTCTCAGTTGTGACAGGCCAATATGTTAAAGCCGTTACGTTTTGAAAAATTGCTTTGGCAGCTTCCTGTGAACGTATTTGGCGATCGGGAAGGAGCATCTGGGAAATCACAAACCCGTATGAGATCACCGCGCTCTCGCTACATATCTTTGTCAGACATCCAGCCTTCAACATATGGCTTTTGTAACCACATTTAAAGAAAACTTTGCCAAAGTGAAATTGAATTGTGCAGACGTTCCCATGTGTAGAAATACACACTGACTGAGTTTGTTTTATTTAACCTTTCTTTGACCAGGGATGTTGACCACTAGCACTCTCTGATGGACTGGGAGCTGTCGCAGAGAGCTGGAGAGATGCTTTAATATAGACACTCAACACTACTGTATATGGAGGCTACAGGAAAGAACAACTGTTTATGGCCATTGTTCAACATTATATAGTTGAAGTTTCATATTCAGAGGAATTGACATTAGATGATGAAACTAAGTATTTGGCAGTATCATCCTTTACTCAGATTGTCAAAACAAGAAATTCAAATTGGTGACCAGTTTATTTTATTGATTCAGGCCAAAGCACAAAAGAAATAAGCCTTAATTCTCACACTCCCACAGCTCTGTCAGATCGAGTGTTCCTCTATTTCTCTCCCAGTCTAATCTGTTGCGCTTCAGTATTGTAGTCTAATTGAAAGAACCAGTGCGCAGGATTTAGTGACATCTAGTGGTGAGACTGCAGATTGCAACCAACTGGACACCCCCTCACCTCAGCCTCCCCCTCCAAGAGTGTAACAGGACATATTGTCATGTTAAAAAAAATAAATTCATATAATGGACACTTACTAATCATCAATATTTTGCATCACAGTTTGCAGTGAAGCGATGATTTGAAGTGTTTTAGTGGAGGGTCGTCGAGACTGGAGCTACTTAATGTAAGCAACAGGTGGGATGGTGATGTATGACTGAGTGAATGATTTGCATATCTGGATCAAAACACAGCGCAGACTCTTGAAAACACAGTGTTGAAGAGGACAGAAGGGCACTTTTCTGAGGCAGTACCACAGTTGGCCACTGAGCCAAAAGGGTAACAAGGCGGGCTCATTTGTGCCGGACCCAGCTTAATACGTCCATGCTAGAAGTCGTGCTGCCAACCAAATGTGCAAACAGATGTTCAAGCATGCTACCAGCTAACACATGGCTAAACGCTATCACCCAAATATGCAAACAAACCATGTTACACATTCAAAGACTTCGCTGCGTTTGCACCTGATTCTGCTATTTCGCTTTAATTCCAAGAACTAATAAGAACTTTGCGGGCTGATCGTGACGGCAGGTGTGAGGTTTGCGTGTGTGTGTGAATGTAGCGGCTGGTTAATCAAGTTGAGAAGGGAGAATCTTTCTTGTCCGCCGGTCAGGAGGACGAGACTTTGTGCAGCCAAAAAGCCTCTTGGTCCTGCACATCGCGGCCCAACGGATGAGGAATCCTGGGAGTTCTGCTGCGATCGGGAATCATTGTCGCGGTTCAAAGCGGGTGCCGAAGCCAAACCTTAAACAAGGACTTAAAAGGCCAGCGGGGGGTGAGTCTGTTGGGCGGCTGTCATGGTCATTATCCTGGTGGCTCTGGACCCCCACCCCTCCCCGAAACACACACATGGACCAGCCCTTCAAACACATACACACATCTGCAGCGAGCCCACCCAGTCCTCCCCACGCACTCAGCTTTTTGAAGTCGAATTTGGAAATCTCCCCAATACACACAACCGAGCGTATCGTGCCAACTTTGTAGCATAAGGGGATCTATTTGTGGAGGGAGGAATGAAAAAAAAAAAAGCGGCGAGGGACGGCAAGAGCGAGGTGGTGGATTAAAAGGTGAGGGAGAAAAGCGTAGAGGCTCTTTAATTCAAGAAATCCTTGATCCCCCCCTCCCTCCCTCTGCCGAGAGTGATACTTCATGAAACACACAGACAATGGCTCAGTGGAAGAAGTCACCCTTAATTCTCCTTTTGATCACCCAGAAGCCTTTGTGTCCCTGGGCTCTTTACACATTCTTTCCTTTTTGTGCCAATGCTCTAAGTTGGGAATGATTAGTGTCTGTGGATAAATCCCCTTATTTCATTCTCTCTCTTCGGGGATGCTGCTTCTCAGGCAGTCAGCTTACCATAATGCCCGGTCGCTTCACAATAAATCCCAGTTACGTTTGATGGTGCATGCTCACGGCTTTACCTCTTTTATCAATCGCTGATCATTTGTCAGTGCGCTTAATCTAATTACTTGAACTTGAGGAGATTTGGAGAAATAAAAAAAAAATAATTTAAAAAGATCATTTTCAAAATTACACATTTCTGTTTGGGAGGAGTTTGTGCAATTGGTTAAAATTCATTGCGAAGAAGATTTTCGCCATGAATCCCAACACACCGACGAAAGGAAACAAAATGAGACACACGTTTCCTGCTCTTTGCCGTCATCCACACTTTTATCACATCAATCTCACTGCAAATTAGTTATATTACTCCTTAAATCAGTCTGACCGATTTAATCTTTACCTTGTTCACAATGCTACAACAAGATCTAACAGGAGAGTGTATCTCCCACCATAAATCTAACTGTGTTCAGACTGAGCTCAAAGTGAATTTTAGCAGCGGTGCAATTGCAGCAATGTTGACTGAAAGACGTGATCAGGCCGGTGCAAAATGACGAATGACAATATAGGAGAATAAATGTGTTCAACTGCACACAACTGTTGTCCACACTGAGGCTATAGTGTGATGAGGGGGTAATGAGGAGGGGTCACAACACATGCAACACATGATTTTCACATACTGGCTCCTGACTGTATTCCTTAAATGCTAACACATGGGCCTCTGCGCAGCCTGAGGTCCTTGGTCTGTAAGTTTGTCTTTATGTTGGGGATAAAAAAATCAGATGAGATCACAGGTCTTACTACAAGAAGCCAAATTTTACCTAGACAAGAAAAAATACATGAAAAATCAGCCAAGATAAAGATTTTAAAAAGACAATAAATCAAGTTTGACCCCCTAATCTTGACCCAGTATCTAAGTTTAACTTCTCATTTTTATTTTCATTACATATAACTTAATTTTATTTGTTTATTTTTTTCCTGGCAGAATTGGGTTTATATATATTTCAGGACTTGCAATCTTTTAAAAGGACACTATTTCAGACTTTCTTTTGATGAAGCAGATTTATTTTTGGTGTCATAAAACATTTCTATATTTAATATTAATTTTAGCTCATTCTGATCTTTACATTTATCTGATTTTTGTGTTGTTTTTTTCTGATAAAGCACTTGTTTTCATCATTAAAGATATTTTACTTTTCCCCCTTAAATTTCCTCTGTAGGTGTTCACGGCTTTCAGAGTCGTACAGGTCTTGTTATTGTCTGTGATGCCCGGGAAGATGATACACATCCACCTCTTCTCAGTGGATCGTGAGGGCGGAAGCAGGTGGCCGCTGCGAGCGAGAGGAAATCGGGCTGCAGATCTTTTGCACGCACAAGAAGCTCGGCAGCAAATCAGCATATTGTTCACTATCGCTGTGTCGACCCCCATGTTCTAAAGATAGACCATCAGACAGAGCAGAGGAAGTGTGTGTGTGAGTGTGTGTGTGTGTTCGCCTTTGCACGCGCATACCAACGTACGCGTGCACCTGTGCCCTGCTGTATCTGCGTGTGGTGGATTTCGAGGAGGAACGCAGTCGCCTTCGACCACTTTAACCACTTCCTCCTTTATCTGTGACAGCTCCTCAGTGAGGCTGAGATAACAGCCTGGCTCTGAGGCTTTGATGCTTCTCCCCTCCTGACAGCACTAAACAAGGGGGAAACCCACATGTTGTGCCCCCGAGCCTTCCGTCTCCGAGCTTATCTGCAGCCGTGTGATGTGGGACCATCACTGAGATCAAATCATTAATTAACAACCTTTTGTTCAGGGTGTACGGCTGGAGAATTTACACACTGTGGTTCAGTGGGAAGAGATGCCTCCACAGTGTTGATAAGAATTCCATCAATTATGCACCAGAGAAGCAAAACACACAAATACCAATGTGATATCATGGAGCACATTTGGGTTTTATCAAAAGCCGTAAGTGAAGTGAATATCCTCCACTTTGTTTGGAGCTCATCGCTCGGCTCTTGCATAATGCTCGTAGAAAGTTCACGGGACACATATACGTGCCGAAGCATGTCCGGGCCTGCGGGGTGTTACCCTGAGTGCTATCGAGTTCATGTCCAAAATGCCACCTACAGGAAAGCACTCGGAGAGGTGCTCGCTTCAAGGCCCCCGCTTTCAAAGATGAAGTAATCCTTTCCTATAATTAAAGGATGAGAAAACATCAAAGCAAAGGTGTCGCAGTCAAAAAAAAAAGGATATCCATTAACTGCAGGACTTAACACCTCCCTCCCCAAAAAGCTCTAAGAGGAATAATCTAACAATAATCTTGAAACGACACGAATGATCCTTTTCCATGAACTTCAGGAAGCGTCTTTCTCAGAACTGATACGCGATGATGTTTTGGAAACTAAGTATTAAACTGATCCCTGAAGCTGCTCACTCTGTTTGCTCTCTTTCTTTTAGCTGGTGATGATATAAATAAACTGAACTAGAGTTTCACTTTGTGAACAATAAGTCTGACTGCTATCCAATATTCTATTTTATTATCATTTCAATTGTTTTTATTTACCTCTTTTACATAAAAAATTATTGCTTTTTGGTCAATTATTTTTACTTTTGATACATTAAAAGATTTAGTGACTGATGGGAACTCAAGTGATATTTTTCTACAAGCATTCATTTGACAGATTGTTGCTATAAACATATTGATTAGTGCAGCTTTGGGTAAAAGAGTGAAAATACTTTAGTAAAAAAGTAGTAAATATATAGACTACTTTAAGTAAGTAAACTATGCAGAACGGTCCTTTCCCTTCTCAATATGATTTTAAATTTTAATTTTCAAGTGTTGCATCAAACCTCAAACATAAGAGAGAAGGAAGCTCCTATTAGAGCCTTTTGTCCACGATAATGTGACTACAACATAACTCACTTCTCAAATTGTCAAACTGTCAAACTATTTCCACTTGATAAACTCATTTAATGTTACTTTCCTCCTTTTAAAATTGTGTCTGCTGTAAGTTACAGCATTGACATCAGCCTTCATAAACTCCTGTCAATCAAACCTGACAGTAGGTTGGTGCATATGGACAGAAAGACAGACAGAAGCAGTGTGATGTAAAATAAACATTTGAAGCCAGAGAGAGAGACAGACAGACAGTGAAGAGACAGACAGTGAAGAGACAGACAGGCAGTGAAGAGACAGACAGGCAGTGAAGAGACAGACAGGCAGTGAAGAGACAGACAGGCAGTGAAGAGACAGACAGGCGGTGAAGAGACAGACAGGCAATGAAGAGACAGGCAGTCAAGAGACAGACAGGCGGTGAAGAGACAGACAGGCGGTGAAGAGACAGACGGGCGGTGAAGAGACAGACGGGCGGTGAAGAGACAGACAGTGAAGAGACAGACAGTGAAGAGACAGACAGGCGGTGAAGAGACAGGCAGTGAAGAGACAGACAGGCGGTGAAGAGACAGACAATGAAGAGACAGACAGGCGGTGAAGAGACAGACAGGCAGTGAAGAGACAGACAGTGAAGAGACAGACAGTGAAGAGACAGACAGGCGGTGAAGAGACAGACAGACAGTGAAGAGAGAGACAGACAGACAGTGAAGAGACAGACAGACAGTGAAGAGACAGACGGGCGGTGAAGAGACAGACAGGGTGAGACAGCTGTGTCCTGCTGGAATGTTCTGTTATTTCCAGATCAGGAGTCTCTTTTGACCTAAACCAAACTCTGTACTTTCATGGAGAGCCGCCTGCAGGCCCTTCTACCTCCACAGCAGGCCTTTGTGTGCGCCTGCCGTCCCTTGACCCCTTTATAGTCTCGCAATATTGGTTTAGGAACAAAAGCGGCTGGTTAATTCAATAGAGCACCTTTCCCAATAAACCGGCCGGGCGCTCTTGCTGTGTGTGGCGGGCCGCGCCGCATGTAGCTGTTTTCATTGTGTCACCGCCGCTGAAGATAAATGAGAAGTTCCCAGATGGAGAAACTGCTCGTGAATATAGGAAATATTAGACACAGAGGGAAGCAGGGAGGACTTCAGCGACTGGAAGTGTCTGACAAATTGTGTTTACCTTGCAATTTTATCTCAACTGGAATATTTGAAAATTGAAATGGAGGCGTTATAGAGTGGAAATGAAAAGAGACGCGTCCACACTGAGACAGTTCAAACTGGCACTTCAAGACATTTTCAATAAGCCGTTTCTTTACACATGGTTAAAAATTTTTTTCTCTTTTCTTGTATTTGAGAAGGACAAAATTGTGCATCACAGCCACACTAAGCCACTTGTTGACGCCTTTTCTGCCTGATCACTTATATAATGTTTGCGTATAGATGAACACACAAATTGGGGTTTCCCATTGATATATTATTCAAATACAGGGATCACTGAAAGAAGTTGAGTTGCTCTTTTTAACATTTCTGCTCCACAGTACTTGACGTCATCACTTTGGATAAGTAATGTTTTTTTTGTTCACACTACAACATCAGACTTGCATTGTCACTACAATCCACCTCGGAGAGCATTTCAACGAAAGCAAAGGAACATGTGCATTTTGAAAGTGAGCACTAGTCTTTGCATTTGACCAAATCTGAATCCAGAATCAAATCCACTTATTGAATCCGATTCCTTCTGAATCCCCCTTTTCAATCTAAATCCATTTTCTAAAACTCAGAAATCAGTTTTCATTAAAAGTACCTGACACAGTGAACAACATGAATTACATTGCCTTATTTTTCATAGGTTTTCCCTCCAGCACAGACAGTTAAATAGTAATAATTAAGTTAAATAGTTTAAAATATTCAGGCCAACTGAGCCCACATTATCCAGGTGACAGTCAGACAGACCTTTAAGCAAAGTCCTAACAAACGACATGAGGTGATATTTGTCATTTAAACCAATGAAATGTCAACAATGGTTACAAGTCGCAGCTTTAATTACGTAAAAGTTTCCTTAATTAACTGGTAAAAAGTGAAAGGATAGTTTTCAAGCTGTGCAACAATGACTGATTACCACTGAAAACTGATAACTGTAACTTTTGTCAATGAGTTTTGTGTGTGTGTGTGTGTGTACAGTCTGCAGCGTCCATGTGTGTTTGCACAGTGAGTGTGTGTATTACTTGGTGTCACTGAGGTCATCAGCGGTGCGACAGTACTGGGACACTGACGACCGGCCGATGAAAGCCGCCGCTCTGCGTCTCACCCAGCTGTCAACAGCAGTTAGTTACCGGAGCTGTCGACCTGCTCTTTTCACTCTTCATCATAAACCAAATGTGCGGATGCTGCAGTTTAATCACACTTTTTTTTTCTGTTTGCTCTGCTCCTTTAATGCACATAGACTTACTGCTGAATGCAGCTTTGCAGAGTGATATGAGTGACTTTTAATCAAAGCTCTAATGATTGTCGGCCTTTTAGTGGTTATACAAACTGTGGGCGACATTGTTGACGGGTTGTTTAATCCTTTAATCTACAATCTGAAACAAGGACATCCAGCCTGATCACACGGTTGAGCTGAATGTTTTAAAATGAGAGGATTAAGCTTTGCTCACTTAATTCAATATAAACATCCTTTCCCACCAAAAACACAGAGAGGAGACGAGAAACGAGCAGCGGTTTCACACTGACGTTAAGGACGTCGCCCTGTAAATGGGTGACGAAGGAAGGTTCTTCTATTTATTTACACTTTGGAACATTTGAGGTTTTAACTGCGAACATTCAACCAACCAATTTAAAAAACAGAAATCTGATAAACTGTTCACCAACATCCAAGTTTCCTCATCTGACCTTTTTCCCTGTTTTCCCTCATTGAGCTCAATGTGGACATGTGATTCTGAAGCTTACGTTCGTATTAGTAACAAATGAATCAAAGTGGATTCTACACACAAGGAGCTGATTGTTGATTTTAGATGAAAGGAGGCAAACACACACACCTCTGTCTACATCAGTGGATGCTACATTAGTTCCTGGGAACCTAAAAGATAGTTCCATTAAAATATGAAATATAACAAGCTAAAATATATGAAAATATAGAAAACAATTAAAAAAAATATGGAATATATGAATGTTTCTAAAAACTTCATGAAAATGTATTTTGTTGTGTGTTTGTAAATTAATGATACATTCCAAAAAGTTTATAAGCAATATGATTTTAATATATGTGTGTTATATAAGTGCTGTGTGCGGGTACATTGGATCCACACAATACTTTAGTATAACTCAAATATTCTGAAGTTAAATTTACATTATTTACATAGTTATCCTGAAGTCAATAAACTGGCTGCACACACCGAATGCCTGCACATCTGTGATGGACATTAGGTGAGAGTGTTAGCAGGGGATGCAGGTATCTCTGCAGGTATCTCTGCAGATATCTCTGCGTCCCTTCCTCTGCTGAACTTGTTGCATCGCTCCGAGGGAACACATGTCATCGGTGGGAGCCAGTTTGACGGGCCCTGACACTCACACCGCTTTGAGGATCAAGATGACAGTTTCCCAACGAGAGCTTTTTACTGGCGTGGGGAGCGAAAACATGAAAAAGAAAAAAAAAAAGAGCTGCCGGCTGTCAGAGGCTGTAAATGGTGATTTTGTTTCACTTCCCCAAGTTTTTTTTTTTTTTTTTCCTCCAGAATCAAAGCCTTATTGAACCCCGTCCAAAACCAGCATGTTTGGCCCTGCCATGAGGAAAGACAGCCATGTTATTTATTTCTTAGCTAGAGGTTGTACTTAGGGAGGTGTTGATAGTGCTTCACATGCCACATTGTGGCTTCTCTGCAGCGACTGGCTCCACTGTTGTGCACTGCGATCGGCCTCTGTTGCGGGCAGGGTTAATTAATGCAGCTGGAATGTAACGAGTGTTGCTTGTTAGCCAAGCGCATGCCCGCTGGCATTTTATCAGCTTGTCACATTAATGAAATACGGTGCATGTCGAGATTGCTCAATTTCCATTTCAACTTTTAAACTTTGTCTGGCTCCAGCTAATGATGTAAGAGTTAAATTGAGCATTAAAGTCATTGAGAGGCTGCAACGAAAACCACAAACACACTCCGACAGTGTTGTGAAGTTTCTTTGAACGCATGCTCATATAAGGTGAAGAACAGAGATTGCTTGTGAGACAGGGATTAACACTACATTTGTCTCACAAAATCTGTTGTGAAGGAAGTTGTGTGCTTTCTGTGTGTTGCTGTCATGCTTTGGAAACTGCGATGAAGTCATACTTTGAGTGATTAAATGTCAGATTGAGAAAAAAAAACATTAGAAAATCAGGCTTTGATCTGTCTAACAACAAACCTTCTGATTTGACCACTTAAACCTTCTATGTAGTTTCATGTGTCAGTGTATAGATTCATTGTAAAGGGTTCATCTTTGGGGTCAATGTTACATCATCATCGTAGGGTTACTTTGGGTTTCAAGGTTTAACTTGAGATCAACATACATTATTTTTGTTGACCTAAAACTAAAATACTAGAACGAAGAAGCCCCATAAATTTGCCTTCTGGACAAAGTCAGGAAATAAAAGTCCCTTTTGCATGTTTCAGTTTTTTGGCACTTTTAAAAGAAACATTTGTGAATTAATAAATTAGAATAAGATTAAATAAGATGTGACAGCTTGGTGTGAGATGTGAATTTTTCATGTGCTGTTGGAAAGGAAATAGAGATGAAAAGAGAGGAATGTCCATCAGCAGGACAAAGGCAAATTCATTTTAGCCAACTTTTTTTAACATCATGAAATCATCAGTAACATTATAAAAAATTCCCAGCCCAAGTTCTAACAACATGTACCTGCTGACTCTCTGATGAATGCTGAACACCGGAGTTATCAGTTTTTGAGGGCTGAGTTTGTGAATTGAGTGAAATACAGTCCTGCAGGTTTCTCTGGTCTAAATGCATGTAAAGTTCCTAAATCGTCTCAGTTCCTAGAAAAGTTTCTACATTGGAAAAAGGCCAACATCGTCCCCAGTGTTAATCATCGCTGAATAATTTTAAATACACAAAACTCAGCTGATTAAGAAGGACATATTACATTTCTACATGCACGTGTGTTTGTTTTCTTCTCAGGAAGTGTAGGCAACAAAACCTCTGATAACTATAATCATAACTATTATACTTGTGCAGCACTTTTCATAACAGAATTACAAAGTGTAACAGTGCACAATCTGCTTCTTTCTTCTCTGACCTGTGATGTTTGATCCAAACTAAAGCCTGTAGTTATCTGCCTGCCTCCTCTGCCTGCGCTCTGAACATTTACAAGTCGCGTCATGCCGCTCATCCCATTATTACTCCTAAATAAAGAAGCCTATCGTGGATCGCCTCTGTGGAGCTGCTCGGTGTTGTGTTTCTCGCTCCGGGCTCTGCAGTTGTCAGAAGCATTTCCTACTGTGCAGAGACAAACTCATTTTACAGAGAAAATACACGAGGAGTGAACTCCTCTCCATAACAACAACAACAACAAGGAAAGATTCTCTCCAACATGTCTCATCAGATGCTTTCATCTGCTCTCGCCGCCGTGCAAGTACAAAGTTGGATTCACCCTAAAGCACAAAACACCAGAGGAATAAAAGATGCACAGACAAGCAAACAGATGTGCACACGCTTTCTCACACACTTTTCTCCTGATGACTGAATCATGGAGTCATCACACAGGCCCTTTCACACTGTGTCGTGACTTATTGCCAGAAAACCTAGACACAAAACGCACAAGCAACACAAGCCACACCCACATTAACGCTGTGAGGACGCAGAAGGAACACACCTTTCATACCTCCAACATCTGCACTACATCTGCAATAAGCCAAAAGAAACCACATAAAAAAAATCTCACAATGCCAAAGGTTCAAATTACCACAGAACAATAGAGCTCACGTTTAAGAACAAGGGTTATGAAGTTGGTTATTTTTCCTTTTGACTTTGCAATTCTCATATTTCTTTGACATTAAACCTTTTAGTCTGGTGACAGTTGTTGGTAACTGTCCTGAACTTAATTTTATGATACTGGTTAAATGGCTTTTATGAGCTGACTCATGAAAAAGTCCCAGCTCATGGAGCATGAATGAAGCAGCAGCAGTTAAATACACATGAAGTAGAAGTAGATGCTGAACTGTCACTGAATACTGAATACACACTGTGTTTGCTTAAAGTTAAGTTTTTATTTTCAAAAAATGCTTTTTGGCTAAAACCTCTCTCTAAGTTTAAAGGTGCTCATGTGGACTTTAACAAAGTCTTATATTCAGCAACCTTCCTTTCTCTGCCAAAGCAGCAGGCATTGTCACTTCAGCATGCTAGCGCCACCTATAGATCAGTATTAAACCATTGGCAGAAATATTTATTGTCTGCCTGCAGGCTCGTGCACGTGTGTCGTCTTGTATGAGAACAAACACAATGGGGCCCATCTTATAAAAGGCTGCTAGTGGTCAAAAACTCCACAGGTGACCTTTGAGCAAATCACTTTACCTGCCAAACTCAACCCAACTTCAATTAAGATGTTCCAGGTGCTTATAGGTAACTTTTCCAGGAGAGAAGTAGCATCATTTCACAAAAGTTTCTGACTGTATTCTTGCAACATGTGCACTTTAAGCTATTTTCATCACCATCAGTTGCACCATTGCATTGTATTGTCTTTATCAGAAGGTTTTGGAAAGCAAAAGGTGTTAAAGTGATGAATGGAGCTGCTGCAGAATGTGCACAAGCTCAAACAATGCAGAACATGACAGCTTCTTTCTGATTCATCGTGGGACAAATATAATTCATCACAGTGAATTGTTTGGATGCCAGCGAGGAACACCTGGGAGAAAAGACACCCATGGAAAAATGTTTCTGTGTAAACTACTGTACGCCTCCAACAATGGTTGCTATGTAAACCACGTCGAGCATGTTTCCAAAACGTGAGGCCGCCGTCCGTCAAGTTTCAAATAGCAGCAAAAAAAAGAAGAGATGTTTATGTAGAATAAAATACTGTTCGCGCTTCAGCTTTTATTTTGCAGCTTGTGCTCTCTGCTCTTTGTATTTCTTTTCCAAAGGAAAATGTTTGCAATGTAATTTTTTTCCCCCGCTGTCAGATGCATGAAGTTGTCCAGTGACTTGATGGTTGAGAGAGTCTAATTTGGAGCAGACATCTAATTTGACTGTGTTTTATAACATACCAGAAACGACTGTACCAGTCCAGGATGTGCAGGCCTGGAGCAATAATCTTAAAAAAACTATGTGACACCATTTTGCTTCTTCACTGTCATATTCACACGTTCATTTTCAGGGGGTGGATATGATGTTTGTCCTGTTCTCATGATATTAAAAATGACTGTAAATAGTCCTGTTGACACAGAATTGCACCCAGATGTTACAAATACTGACCTTCTCCAACAGGGAGCTTCACCAAAAACAGCTTTGTTCAAGGGTATGAAGACAGTTATTGTGAAAAGATGAGGGATTTGAACCCTGTGACATGAGCCATGGGCGATTTAAGCCCAAAGGAAAAAGCCTACACATTGTCTTTAAAACTCTAGACTCTTCCAAATAAAAGGTAAGTGAAAACAAATCCATCACTCAGACAAACTTCAGCCTGCTCCTCGTCCCCATTTTATCCACATTCATGTATTGCTGACCTCAAAAGAAACATGTTCAAACCCCCAAGTGGGTTTTTTCTGACTTAACCAGAGTTTTTCCGTCTTTGTAAAGTTGCTGCTCTCCTACAGTATTTTCAAAATAAAATATTCTTATCTTCCTTTCATCAGAGTTTTCATTCTCCGCTGCTGATTCATTCTCTGTGCCAGAGTTTTGTCAATCACACCGAGTGCCACAAGTGCACTCGCAGCTCCCATGATGCCTCTGGCTTTTCTCTGGCTCCCGTCAACAGCTGAGAGTCAATGGCTGGGTGAAGGCCGGGAGGCTGAGGGCTGAGGACACAATGGGGCTCTGACAGGCTCCTTTTCTGATGGCCTCATGTGCCTTGTCGGTCGTGATAAGTTGCTTGAATAAAGAAAAACAGAGGCACAGCTGAGCATGCTAATAGAGTAATTGTGGCGGGATTTCAAGACGGGGGCCGGAAGCCGCCAGCTCTCTCGGAAAAAAAGTCTTTGCGCCCCAGCTCCTCGCGGCGTACCCACCTCTTCACCCCCTCTCGCCATCCAACCAACCGGCCTCCCTCATTAGCTTTGCCAAGGGCTTGCAGAGTTATTTTAACCAGTTGATTTCTCAACAGAGCGACCAATACATCCCCTCCAGCTCCCTTAATAACCCCACAGCAATATGGAGAAAAGGGGAAAGAGCCTTTGTATTAACAAGTCCAAAAGTGCAGACAAAACACGTCTGTGAACACAGCGCAGCTTTCACACATTAAGAAATCTGTCCTCGGTCTGGAGGCATTTGATAGTTTCATTTCGGCATGGATCCCAGAGGGGCCTGAGTGCAGCTGCTTCCATTCTGCTCGTCTATTTTGGAGAGAGAAAGGCAGGCAGGCGGGCCTGTCACGGCAGCCATATGAAGTCTGTTGCTTAAAAACAAGAAGGGGTCTAAAGGCTACGTCTCCGGAACAATGACCATGACCACTTTCTGCTGACCTCCATATTTCACCCCGACTCTAACAGGAAGAGAACACAGCTTATTCTCACAGTTTACCCAAAGTGCATCATGCTTGACTTAAAGTTTTTATATATATGCATTTGCTGAAAATGTACAGTAACTGTCTATAGACAATGTATTTTGTTACTATATGTGTAAATATCAGTGTCAGACAAACTTTCTTTCTGAATATCGATAATTCAACTAGCGCCCCCCCCAGAAACGATGCCCATATTTCCTTGTTTCATGACACATGGTGTACACATGACACACATGACTGCAAAATCAATATGAAGTTGATTAAAGCCTCTTGAAGTTTCTGTGTTCACTTCAAGTTTTCCTTAAAGGCTACATAAATAATGGCATTAACATGATGGAGTTGATGGTAATAACAGCAGCTAACTACAGATGCAGCAGAGCATTTTAGGAAAGGCTTGAGACAAACCTGATTGTCAGACTGGTTTACCAACAGGGCAAAAGGTTTCGGGGCCCGCGCCAAAAAAGTTTCATTATTTAAGTTTATAATGCACTTGCATGGTGCATATGCCTAAATAAAGCTGTTTATTTACTTGAAAATGAAAAGGTACCTGATGGGAGGTGTCAATAGAGCTCCTTACCCCTAACTGCCAAAATATGAAGGTACATAAACAGCACAAATATGATTTAGTGTAAACTATCGCCAATGCATGTGGAAAAACAGGACCAAGTTTTCGCTGTGCTATTTCTGGTCCTTGATTACACGTATGAACAGTGTTGAACTGGCAGTTTTCAGCACATGTTTGCCTGTTACAAGAGAAACCAGAGCAGCCTGACATTTCTGAGCAAACAAACATCTTTAAAATGTAGATGGTCGGGGGGGAAGTCACGTGTGCAGCCTCGGTCCCAAACTGTTGACACAATCTGCGCTCTGTGCCACCTAATTCCCGGATGCCACATCATCCTGTCCTCCAAATCTCCCCAAATCCCACGGACAGTGGTCCCTGAGAGGCCCTGTTTACCCCGGGCCCGCCGGCCACAGCAGCCTCAGACCCCCTCCCTGTTTTCTCCCGCACGACACAGTCACGCACTCATC
This sequence comes from Holacanthus passer, assembly GCA_025331565.1. Lineage (NCBI taxonomy): Eukaryota > Metazoa > Chordata > Actinopteri > Pomacanthidae > Holacanthus > Holacanthus passer. Next base: position 561,217 of record JAFREQ010000068.1, read on the forward strand.
AGTTAATGCTGAACATCTGGAGGGATTAGCAATGTCAGGCCAATCAGAGTTGAGCTGACAGATCCCAACGAAATGCCATTCTGCAGCTGCGCTCGGCATTCAAGTGCTTTCGGATTCCCATTTCTCCTCCAATCTTTCCTTTCCTGCCTCTCCTCTTTCCACTCTCCTCATCTCCACTTCTACTTCATTTTCTTTCCTCCTCTTATTCTTCTCTGCTACCCCTTCTTCTGTTCATCAAATCATCTTTCATGAAGTGGAAATTCAGCTTAAATCATCACAGAAAACATTCCAATAAAGTATAAAACGTGTTCTAAAAATCAGAATATCGATTCCTTCCTATCTGATATTCTACATTTATGCATAATCTGCAATTACATTTTGTCTGATTACGGTTGAACAAGTTGGAAGTCACAAAGGTCATTAGACGGGAGGAAGTGAAGTGAAAAAGGAGAAAAACAGAGATGAGGGGAAGCGAAGTGGGGTCGAGGCACCACCTGCTCCAAATGTTTGCAGCTGTAAATCTTCTGAGCTCCAGTTGCATCATGCACGCTGCCACAAAGACGGATAAACACAAAAGTCAAAAGTGCAAAATGAACTTGCCACCCAAACGTTAAAGTGAGTAGTTTGTCACGGAACCACCTGATAGTTTTACAGGAGTAAACTGCTGACTCCAGCTGATTTATTTACATTTTTCTTGGAGTAACAGCTGCTGACGAAACTAGTTTTATTGGGTGAGTTTAGTCAGAACCACAGAACTGAGGTTTTACAAAGATGACTGAAGGGTTTGAATGACACAGAGTATTAAATATGTATTTTCTTAATAAAAATTGACGACAGCATTTGAGATCTGTAATGTGTGGAGGCCAGTTAAAGAGATCGCCAGGCCGTTGTGTTTGGACTGTCAGTAAGGTTAACTAGATAAAAGACAAATCTTCAGATTAATATTAACCAACAAATTTAATTCAATGACCTTGAAAATAGTATTAAAATAATCTTACCTCAACTTAAACTTATTGTCAACATCAGTTTTCATTTGATCTGGAGACCAGACGATGCAGCTGAAAGCTCCAGAAAAACCTTAAGAGTCAAACTAGATTAGCATTTTTTTATTTAGTGGAAAGAACTTTAGGTTTAATAATATCAGCTGGTGTTTATTCATTATGTTTAGCTCTGGACATGCTGACATTATTTAAGCAATAAAAACTTCTTCCCTTTGGGTCTGTGCATTGAAATTGAACCTTCACATTCACAAAATATTAAGTGAAACTTCAATCTCTTTTTTTTTTTTTGAGCTCATCTACTTTGGTCTGTTAATTGCCACTATTCTAAACATCTGTCCATAAAAGATCATTTCATTAAACAAGGACTTAAGTTACCTACTCTCATAAAAGTTATCTAATTTATTTTAAATTAATGCCAAAAGAGTAGCTTTACTTTGTATATGTCTCCAGTTATTACATTAACTCATGCAGTACAGTGAGTCCTTTTAAGGCCTGTTCACGTTTGGCCATTTACATCTGCAGTTGGGAAAGTCACATTGTACAGCACATTATATAAGCTTTAACATTAAGGCTAATGCTAAGGCGGATAAACAATTATATTTTTCCAGATGAGACCCCTCTGACGTCCGTCTACCCCCGCTGGTGATGAAATCGCATGAGATCGAGTTGCTGGAATGCACCAGCGGTCTCGGTTCTACTGGGACTAATCGGTGGGGTTTGCTGAGCCTCGGCGTGGACACACGGGGCTCGCATCTGATCCCAAACAGCTGCTTAGCAGACAGGGTCTGCAACTGAGAATGCCCGATCCGAGCCCCCGCTCCAGTCCAGGCAGGCACGTTTGAAAAACACTGCTCTGACCCTCGGAGGGTCGCGACCCCGCAAATGTATTTTGGCATATTTGGTTGGGAAAAGCACCTGTCACCCCGCTGAGTGTTTTCAGAGTGAGTTATTTTCAGCAAACAGGCAATCGTTTGTGTTTGCAGCAGACTTTTACTGGATCTTCTGATAAATGAGGAAAATGTAAATCTTCTCTTCTCACACACTTTAAATACCTTTAAAAAGGTTCAGATGACCCGAGAGTCGCGTTTGTTTCACGTGTTTGAAACTCGGCGCTGAAATCAAATCAAAGAAAATCACACACAAGAACCCACAGCAACACTGAGTCGATCACATGTACACACACTTAATGCCGTTATATATAAGTTCAGGTCTTGAGGTTGTGAAACTGAATCCTTCGAAGTGATAATACTGTCGTGAAAGTGTTGATTTCCTGCTGTTGTCATCTGGCAGCCATTTCACATGAAGATAATTAGAGAAATTAGCCACCATGTGGAATGTTTTCTCTTGACAGAGTGAGAGGGAAGCCTTCCAGGAGTGCTCTCACTTCCTGATTCATAGTTCCTGACCGGGCCCTCAACACACACACATGCACATAACACACACAGCTTTACAGCAGCTATCTTTCCCTCTTTGCTTGTCTTTTTTCTCTCCTTGATCACGCACCATGTATGTGCACGCACGCCGACAGACACAAAAACCAGAGCTCCCTCCGAACTGAACCAGATGTTTTGCATTAAAAAGCAGCAAAGCTCTCTCTCCTGAAAGCCTCCACTGAAGAGCACAGTCTCATTACTCTTCTGGATTTACTCCCATCCTGCTCTCTTTTGTTCAAACTCCCTCTGTGTCGAACTTCACTTGCTTCACTATCTGACACAAAAGTGATCAACACTTATTCAACTTTTAATATCAGTTCTTCTTTTAAGAATTTCCTTTGCAGCTTTTCACCTAAAGCAGCAAAGTGCATTGTTAGTCCCGCCCTCCGTGACACCTGTCACTCATGCAGCCTGAGATCGACATCCATGTAAACTCATCACAGTACCAGAAACACCTGAGAACAAACATCAGCTCAATAAAAGGATAAAAAGGCAATTCAGATGTCACCAGGTGTTTGTGTCTATATGTTTCACATCTCTGGTCTTTTTGTCACCTTTCACCTGATCTGAAAATTGACTGGCATCATCTTGTTGCATCTTCTTCTACATCTGACGGGAAAATTAGCATCAGCAACTGTTTATCTCGACAACCCAACTCCTAATTGTCACATGACAGTGGAGGATGGAAACATGCATTAATTTGCATTTTATTTTGCCAATTTTCTCGAAGTTTGGCTACAATTTGTGTTACATTTGGATTTTGGTTATAGCTGGAAACAGGCAAATAAACAGGTGGTGCCGATATTGAAAACCTGGATACATTGATCTTTCAGTTGTTTTGTAGCTGCAACATATGACAGAAGTCTCCATAGTTTGGAGTCTTTTACCACTAAGTTTCTGTTTTTACTTTAACTGATAGTAGACTCACTGTTTTCTGATACAACATCCAGAACCTCAATGTCGACTCTGTAATCAAGTCTGTTCCTGTGTTAATCCAATAATCCAAACTGAAAACTGTCTTTATCTGTTTTAAATATAGGACGTTTTCTGGGTACAGTTGCATTGGAAACACTAATTTAGTTCTTGTGGTTAGTGATTGGAAACTTATTGATTGATATTGGGTCTATCTGGATTTGGACACTGTGGATTTTTGTGGCAGATGATCAGTTTTATATATTTCAAAGGAGAAAAAGATGAAGCTAAAGTGAAATGATAAAAAGGTGCTTATTGCAGTTTGGATGAACCTCCAACTTCTGACAGCAACACTGCTCATGTCGTAAACACATTCATGTCCCAATACAATAAAAAATGTGCATGTTCTGATTTGAAAAGAAATGCATACGGCAAATTAAAGTGTCACAGCCTGAGAGTTTTGTAAGATCTGAGCTCCAGTCCTCTCAGACTTGGTGCTGTCAGTCCAAAGTCCTCTGCACCAGGTGGTAAAACTGATCCAGGAAGTATTTCTAAATCAGTGCCGTCTCCTCTCACAGCCTCCTGCACCTCCTCCCTCCCGACTCCTACTGCTCTCCCAACAACCCTGTACTCCCACTTCCTGACGGTGACAGCCAGGTTCCTCTCCTGACATTCCAGCTCTGCCTTCCACCACTTCCCATATCCCATCTCGTCTCATCTCACTCCTCCCGGCATTCCTTTCATTTCTGTATTTTGACAGAGCTTTATTTCAAATGCAAACAGGATTTCTCCTCGCAGTGATCCTGCCGGTTGATGTCGACCGCCGGGCTCAGAGGTGAAGCACAGTGGTGGATCCTCATGTCTTTTTTTCTCCAGAGTCTGGCCTTAAGATTGAAAGGATAATAGTTTAATGCTCTGGATTCTGATGAAGGGAATAATTGAAACAGAATCTTATTAATAAAGAATTTGACACCAGCATGTGTCCTGATAGTGTTTCCTGCGAAACGAGTGTTAGAAATCAAAATGTGTTTGAGTTCATATAATGCTGTATGAATATTCTGAGCAGACTTTGTCCTTGAAGGTGGATTTATAGTCAATGCAAGCAACATACAACTCCTTACTTGTAATGTCATGGTGATGTTACTGCACATGCTCTGAGTGTTTGTGGACAAAAATGTTATCTACATCAGTGAAGTATAAATGATTTTAGTTGCAGTACGAGCTGAAGGGATCTTTGGTAATTGGACACGGAGGTGGAGGTTAATGGGAGTCAGGACATGGTTATGGTTAGAAATAGAAGGAGAGGGCTTTATGAGGCTTTCAGCCCTCTGAATGTTACGGCAATGTCACTTTTGCTCCAAAGACAAATTGCACTGGAAATATATGGCCCATAAAGTCTGTCAAAGCTCGGTGCATGTGTGGCAAAGCATGAAAACGTGCCATAAAAGGAAACAAAAAAAAAAAAAAAAAAAAAGAAAGAAAATTTGGTTGATGTCTGGTTGTGTGTGCCATGTGTCGGTGAGACGGAGACAGAGGTGGGATATTAGGTGGTTTAACAGGTATCATAGTTCCAGTGGCAGCAGTTTGCCACCAGGCTCATAGCCACTTAAATCGCTTGCTGATGTTATAAAAAAAAAAAAACATAAAAGGATTTTTTCTTACATTCATTAAGCCTTTGCTTCATCTTTTTGTGATGTTTTATGACCCATGACTCATTGGAACTTCTAACAAAGCTAATTCTTTCAAGCATAATGTGTTGGCCTCACTTTCCTCATCATGAAAAATTTAATTTTGTGGATACGCCCGGTAACGGAGACATGCTCCGGAGCCTTTTAATAACGTCGAAGCCTCGGCTATAGGAGGGCCAATATTGCAGGTGTTCTCTTTCCCTCGGTCACGGCAAAGTATGAACGTGAAGCCAACCATGATATGGTGACCTATGACCTCTCTATCAGGTCCCAGTAAGTTGTCCTGCAGGTGTAATGGTGGCTTCTCATCACTCATGTAATCTGAGATGGTTTTCTGAATTCTGACTTTATCGTGATAAATTGTGCTAAATATCTGGACTGTTGTTATAAATGTAAAGATTCATTAATCTAATTGCTAGGCCATTACTTTCTCACTGCCTCACCTGGTGACCTAAAACTAAAACTACTACTTATTCAATGAGATAACCAGCACCTATCTGAGTTCACACACTCGTTACAGGCAGCATTCTCATCATCAGCAACCCTGTATTTTTTTCTGAAGGCGCAGACATACTTGACATTGTTTTGGCCTTACTTTATCTTTGTTTATGTAGCTTCTTAAGGAAGTGACCTGGAACAATTGGCTTAAAATCAACAAGACTTAACACAGATACTTGGAAGTGCTTTACAAAAGAGGCCTGGGGAGAAAATGCTTTAAGGCATTATTTCTGCCTGATAGCTGAGATCCTTTTTTTTTTTCTAAGACGACAAACTCATCGTCCGAATTTGTCAGACAAACAGAAAGATTAAGAAAATTACATCTTCTAAAACAGTGCATAGTGGCTGTAAAACTATAAATAATGTGTGTGATAGTAAGTTAAATACATTTCTTGTCTGTGACTCTCATCTGACTCCGAAAGTCTTAACAATGGGTGTTTTTGGTGGGTCGGTGGATTAGCGAGCACTCAGGGAGGGGGACAAGGTTACGGAGCAGACGTGAATGCAGAGCTTGAAAATTGTATCGAAGGATGCCGGTGTTGGGTTTCCCATCAGCCCGGCTCGCTAGCGTAAGCCTCTCCCTTTCCAGTTCAGGGGTCAGAGTTCATGCAGCAGGGCCCGGGGCCTCCGAAATGAGCTGGCTGCAGGGAGGTGAGGGCCTCAGCGTAAAGTGCATGAAAAGGTCACGGAGGAAGTTGATTGTAATAACTTATCCTTTCAGAACTACTCGTTTTCTAGTGGTTAATTTGGATTGTTAGTCGGCCCATTTAATCTCTGGATGTTGCAACACAAGTATGGAAAAAGTTCCAAATGCTGCATATTTACTGTCAGAAAAAGTGCCAGAAAAGTTCAAGAATCAGTATAAATTTTGCTCTAAAAGACCTAAATAACTTTTCATCATACTTATCCTTTGAGAAATATGCTTATGCACGTTAGAATGACCATTTATATGTTCTTAGACGACTGACATCTATAGAAATTAGATAAGAAACCACTGCCTTCCTGGTACCATTTGGATGACTTAAGGCCAACGTCATAGGGGTATGTAACCTCTGGTGAAGGGGTTAACAAGGCATTATGGTCATTACTGGTGGAGAAGGAGCAGCAGTCCCCCCCCCCTCCTTGAAAACTACCTTTAAATTATAGAGCTGATGCATATCAATTTTCAGGGCTACGCTAAGTACCACCTCAAGGCAAAGCTAGTCTGCGGCGCTGGGAGACTGAATATGGTCTTAGGGTTCTGGGTGTGTTCGCTTTGAGATAAGGAGACACTTTCTGTTCACGATCAGGTGACAAAAACAGGGGTCAAAAGTTTCCACGACACACAATGATAGTGGCTGCGTGAGTCCTGTCATAATGTCTGTGTTGTATGTGGCATCCAGACACACGTGCAGCTTTATTTTCTAGATAAAAAATAGTGTTTTCATGTTTTCTTTACTCTCTTACTCTTCTTCCTTCCGTCAGTGGGTTCGGCTTTGTGTCATCATTTCAGCCAGGAATGTCTCAAAAAAGATGAAATCTCACGACACTATGCTGCTTCAGAAACAGTCAAAATAAATCCTGTATCAAACTTTGACAACTCTGACAATCAAGATGTTTGATCGCCTCCTGGTTTCACTGTCTGAGTTTATTGTAAGAGGATGTTGTGGATAAAGGAAAAGGAATAAACCAAAAGGTTATTAAAGCCGTCATTCTGCATCTGTGCGCGGCTTCACATCGCACAGCAAAGGGAAATTAATTATTTGAAATTCAACACCTTGAAGGTTAAACCTAACTTGGTTGGTGATGCTTTTTAACACAGGAAAACAAAGGACAATAGAGGCAAAATTGTTTCTTGATTTTTGTTTAGAATAGAAAAAGAATATCACAACAGTGTTTTTGCTTTGAAATAACTACAAATCTACCCGTTAATGTATCACCGTTGTGCAGAAGATGTTTCCAGCCACCTCATTAATCAGACTACTTGTGCTTCATACTCTGCATGTTGGTGATCTGTTTAACTGCAAGCTTTATCACCGTCCCTTCAAATCTATAATTTGTTCCAGTTTGTGTCATTTGATGTTTCCTGACTGTCCCAAACATCCAAACCAGCTGACAGGAAGTTAGGAAGCGAATCCTCTCTCCTTCATACACTGAACAGAGTTCCATCTTCACGAGTCCTTTCATCTTTTATTCTCTCTTAAAATCTTGTTTTCATCTAAATCTTATTAAAGCCTTTGAAAAAAAAAATCTGCATTTGGGATGAATTACTCTCATTTGTTTTAAAGGAGACAGATCTTTCCACTTATCTCTGTAATGACTCTTGACGTCATCACTTATTTGATGTAGTCATGCCAATTTGACGGGGGAATACTGTAAAGCAGACAACTACAGTATGTGCTAGGATTCAAACAGTAATCTAAATCAGATACATCATGGACGTGATGAAGATATCAGCTTCAGAAATAGATCACATCAAGCTGATATCTTTTTCTTTTTGCCTCAGATTTCATCCCAAACACCTCGCTCATCTGCGGAGTCAGTCTGCTGCTCTTCCTCCTTCCACTCTCTCCATCCATCCCTCCCATTCACAACCCCCCCGGCTCCTATCAACAAACCCCCTGAGCAATGGAGAGCGGGTCATATAAAGGAAACTGGGAGTCTTTTTATATCCGTTTACTGTTAGTGTTAGCAGCAATTTATGACTCCACTGGCTCCAGTGACGTGGGACACAGGGCAAAGGGAGAGCAGGCCGTCTCCTCCAGAGCCATTCAGCGTCTCGTAACCTTGAAGCCTTTTTCCTTTTTACTGCCATTAAAGTGCGTCTGGGAGTGAACCCCCCCGTGTGGGCCCGGGCGGTAATGAGGCTCCTTCTCCACGACTTCAAATGATCCAGGGTGTCGGGGTGCGCTTTTTTGGAAAAAAGTTCTAATGCACTTCCTGTCTGGTTCATTTAACTGATGCTGAAGCTGTGTGTCGACTGTATCGGTAATTAAGCCACTTCAGAGCGAACTGTTTATTCTGTATTGAAGTGCAAATGAAGTGTCTGATAGACCGTCAAATTATCCATCAGCTGTAAGAGGATTCACAAAATGAGCGTTTGGATGTGGACGAGACAGAATTGTTTTTTTAAACTGGTGATATGGACAAAATATTTTATGGTTTATGTAATTTATATCATGACAGCAATATATATTTTAGTCCATCTTCTGGAAATTCAACTATGAAGCCACTAACAAAAACATGCCAGATGAGAATTAGCACAAGCTGAACTCAAATACTGTATTCATATAAAATAAAGACCTCAATGTAAAAATATGACGACCATGTGTGGATCAATGTTGGTGCACTCAGTAATTTGTAATGTGAATACAATGTTAAAACAAGTTGAATGATTGACTGAAAGGTTCATCCTGGAAAGACTCAGTCGTTCACAAGTGAGGATGGAGAGAGGTTCAACACTTTGTGAACACATGATTGTATAAAGGAGATTAATACATGGGCTCAGGAACACTTTGTAAAACTGAAAAAAAAAAAAACACTACTCCAGTACTGATTTCTTAAAATGAAAAGACCAGTACACCAGGAAGCGTCTGGTGGCCTGATGGTGAAGATGTAAATATATACTGTGATCACAGCATCTCCAGTTCATTTTCCTTCACCACTTCTCTGTATCTCTGACCTATTCAATAAAGGCAAAATACATCCTTAAAAACCAACCTCTCTATCACTGCACCTCTGCTCCAATCTAAGACTAACGACAAGGCAAATCCCCTGATGTGAAAAGCGTGGTTATAAAGTAGGTATTCAACACGGGGTTAATCATCAACAAACAGCCTCCACACCTCAGCTTCAGTTACACTGCTGGACATGAATTTATGACGTTCCACATATTCCAGGACTCGGTGCAGTAATTCACGTTTCTGGTGTGTCAACTTTTCTCGGTGCCGCCCCACCTACTCCTGCATCAATCAGTCCTAAGACGTCCTGTCAACAGCCCCGAGAGAAAATGCATCTGCTGCTTTAAATCAAAGCTCCGTGAACGGGCATTTAAATGAAGATACTGAAGTCGTAGGCGACGTCGCAGCCTGTATCTCATGGCTTCATTTCATAAGTTGAAATTTCATAAGTTGTTGGACTAACATGAGCCTTCAGAGCAGCTTCAGTGTCCAGATTCTCCAAGTTACTGAAACACTACTAAAATACTATTCTTCTAAAAGATGTTCCCTTATTTGGTGTTTTTTTTTTTGTGATAACAGTGGAAGAGCGCTGTCAAACGAGTCACTCCGAAGTCTTTCAGGCTTATGTGTTCAGTGAGGTCGGTGTCTGTGAAGGCTAAAGCGTCTGATTCACAGCAGTTTCATCCTCATCAAACCATCAGTGACCTGCAGGAAGGACACTCTCCTGCCAAGAAGATTCAGAGCATCAGTCCATATATGTTGGCGTTCAATGACAAACAGTGACGACAAAGTAGTAATCACTTTTACCCAAACCACGATCTTCCCTCTAAATCTAACCAAGTTCTGTTTGTGCCTGAATGTAACCACAGCTTTACCATATTGTTGCCACATCGAAAAATGGATTTATTTTTCAACACTGATTTTTAGGATGAATGATGTCACCTGCAGATAAAGAGGTCAGATCAAAAACGCCTCTATGTGTTTTACAGAGCGTGGCCAAATGATACTCATCTGACAAAGTTCTTTGTGAGACTGAAATGTTGCTGTTAATTCTTTTGGGAATTATTAGTCCAGTGCGCAGATTGTCTCATTTCCAATCCAGCAAATGTCAAAGTCTACGCTCTGCACTCCTGAGAAAGATTCCCCAAAATGTTTTCTGCCATCAAACTTTATGATGTTGTGCTGGAAAACATCTGGTCATGATAGCATCATCTCCTGTATGTGTGGTCAGTTACTCACACAAATAAGAAAAAAAAAACAAGCACACAAATCCTCCAACTGTGGGACAACATCAGCAGAAGTGTCTGTTCCTGTCTGTCATTCTCACCCTCGTCCTCTTCAGCCTGTCCGAGGTGAACGTGTGACCCCAGCATCAGCATGACCACCTCTCCCCTGCCATGACATGCAGGATTCAGCTAAATCAGGTTTACACCCGGACGCCCCCCGCTGTTTAATCTCTAGGAAGCTTTGGACCATCGCTGCATTAGTCAAAGGGAAACCCCCCTGGAGAGAAGGGGGATCTTCAGGGAACAGATCAGCAGCAGAGGATCCAGAGTTTCCACAGTGAGAACACGAGTCACAGAGCTGGTGAAAATCCATGAGAGGAATTTTCCACATTTATCAGCCATCTTAAGTATCAATAAATATATAAGAAGGCGGTTTCAGCAAAAAAAAAAAAAAAAAAAAAAGCCTGTACAAAAACCAAAACTGGAAAGCTAAACTAAAACGAACACTCTGATCTAACACTGTGTACTTTGGAGAACTTGTAAATCCAAAACCTGTCTCAGAAAGTGACGTTAAATTAAGGAATCCGACAGCTTGAGTGCACCGTTAATGCAAAAGCAAGCGATAAAGTACAACATCCAGATCTCGGCTTGTCAGACTCTTGATCACTCTTACACAAACCTTTCCGTAATGCATCTTTTAAATGTTCACCGATTCGGGGGTTGTGCAATTCGGGCCTCATGTAAAATGTGTTTCTGCAAAGCAAACACTCCCCTGAACAAAAACAACCCTGACTCTGACCAAATGAACCAAAGTGCAATCAACAGTTTTTTATATCTCAACAAGGACAGAAATACTTTTTCAGCCTTTAAATGTATTGAACGCAGCTTGACTTCCTTTTACTTCGTCCTGCCTGAACTCCCTCTTCAAACCTCACAGCACAATACGAGCCGCCTGCATTAACGTCCTGTGTGCTGACTCGCACTGCTGCTCATGACCACCTTAAAACTGTACTATCACAGGAGTAATGTTTAACCAGCGTGTGGCAATTTTGCACCGACAGAGAGGCCAGATAGGGAGTTGTTCATTAAAAGCCCCAAATTGATTATTTCCTTCCTGTTGTTTGCTTGTCACACAGGCCTTTCAGGTTTACTTCCGAAGCCGAGCCAACACAATGACCATATCAAGCGAGGGGGCCGATTGTGTAACCGCTGCCCTCCAGTTATCGCTGCACCGCGGCCAAAGTTAATAGCCGCTTCCCTTTTTTTCCTGGAATCGGCGCTGGCTGCGGGGCGTTCGACAGGGAGGACTGGAACCAAGAGGCCTGTTTGTGAAATGAGATATTGATTCAAAGGTGCACCTCTGAGAACGCTGCGGCAGAAGTAACTCCGAACGACTTGTTTGGACACGATCGTAAGCTGAGAGAGAGCTAGATGCTAAAGCTAATTCGACATTTGGAAGGAGGCAGCTCTGTGGTGAAGTCAGTTTAAAGAAGTGGCAAACTGAACTACCACTTCTTAAGCTGACTGATTTATTGGACCTGTCTTTTCTATTTCCCATGAAGGAGGCCTTTGTCGTAGAGGAGACAGGTGTATTGTATAGTTCAACATACATTGCTGCTGAGAGTATCAAAGCAAACAACCACACCTTTTGTGCAGCTCATTTAGCTGCGTTAATCATACATGGAACACACTCACGAGTAACTGTTCACCTGTCTTGCTGCTCTGGTGATTAGTGTGTGTGTGTGTGTGTGTGTGTGTGTCTTCCTCGGCCTGTATAACACAGATTAAGGGCCAGGGTGTCGTACCCAGCCCGTCCTCACAGAGCTGTGCTGTAAAGTGCTGAAGCATTCAGGAGAGGTGAAATCACCCGTGGCAGGTATTTTGTAGTGTTTCATACGCCAAAGGGTGATTAATATCTGTCACATTCTTAGGTTTCACAGGTAGCCTGTGTGTGTGTGTGTGTGTGTGTGTGTGTGTGTGTGTGTGTGTGCACAGGTGTTTGTGTTGGAGTGTAATTCAATGCTGCAAAAACGAACGTCTGAATTTGTAAGAACAAGGCAGGAAAAAAGAAAAAGTACGTGTTGGAAGATAAAGGTCTATTACATAAAACTGAATACTTTTTGTCTGTAAAGCTAAACACAAAGCAAATTTTAGACGTGGTAATTAAGAAGTCAATAGAAAGACGTGATTGCATGCACACATATGCTCATTCAGGTTAAAACATCCTGATCTGTGTGACTCTGTTTCATTAATGTACAGACGAGCAGAAGCGTCTGGAGAAAAGTACCAGAAACAACTGGATTTACGGACTGAAGTTTCAAATCAGTCTCAATCTGAACAGCAACCCAAAATTGGTGCATGTTGTGAGCTAGAGCAAACATCTGTATCACTGGTGCATTAACTATTTGTAGTGAATATGCATGATCTGAAAAAACACTGCCACACTGCCAGTTGCACTTTACAAAGTCAACTTTTCCAACGTGCTGAATATAAAATGCTTCCACACGTTACACCTCAGATGATTTGGTGTTGGACTTTGTTCATTTTCTCCATTTTGCATCAAAGGAGAGAACACACACACACACAACAGCCCCTGCGAGGGTATAAGGCACGGCCTGTTGTACTTATACGTTATACAATTTTTTAATTTGAAGGACTAAACAATATTTCCCCTTCATTTTTGTCCACTGCTGCTCTAATAAAGGAGGCAAATGCTTGTGGGGGCAAATGTACTGGTGTCGTTTCGCTGTGACTTTATAAGCAGCAAAAAATACACAGTGTATCTAATAGTGGCTATGCACCATAACAACATCTGAAGGTGTCATTTAAAAAATCCTGTGATGAAAGTTTTTGAAGGTCTTACTATAATGATGATTGCTCTGTTAAATACAGTCCAAATTCATGTGGACATTTCTGAGCTTAGTTGCATCGAAATCATCGCAATTATTTTTCCTCACATGCAAAGTTTTAAATAATATTTTTTTTTCTATTGACCGTAATATGAAATAACAAAGTGGATGCTTTTTGCATAACTGGTACAGCAAGTTCTGACTTTGTGAAGCGGTAACATGAACTATATTCACATTGTATTTCATTTGGCAAACTCTTCTTTCATATCTGAGATCTGCCCCATTTATGCATAAGGAGCTGTCAGGGGATGTGTGTTACTCACACATCCGAAGTGTTCTGCTGCGGTTAGTTCATGACTCATCTGAATTCATTTGACCATGGGATGAGAAAAATAATCAGTTTAAAGGTGAAAAAAAAAACATTACACAAACTTCCAACACTTATTTCCATGAGCTCTGGTGAGTAACGCCGGTGCCAAGCAATGCTGAGTCAACTTCCTTGGCAACGTATGCAGCTCCCAAAACGAGTGTGTGCGAAAAGCACCGGGTTGTTTACATGACTCTGATCTTTTACTCATGAGAAATCCTGACCTCAACTTACATTAGACGCAAATGTTTGGTGTGTGAATCAGGCAGGAAACGTGCTGAGTCGTCTCATTTGACCATCAGAAATAGTGAAATCTTTTTTACTCCATTCACGATCATTTACAGGAATATATTACATATATCATGGAGGCATTATGACCCCCAACATTACTCTTCCTCTTATTACTGGTGACATTTGTGATCCTTCAACCAGAGTTCATCTCTGGTGCTGAGTCACTTTAGATTAAATTTAAAAAAGTGTTAACTGCCTGTGATGTAAACATAAATGTAATGCATATGAATATGTGCACCATCTGCAGTGAGCACAGAATAATCACGGCCACGTTCTGGTAGGGGGATTTTGTTTGTGCACCACATGGTGACTAATTTCGAGCATCGTGCATCAGCGGCAGATCAGCGCCTCATTAATATCTGTCACATGTGTCTCAAAGAAATCGTGTCAGCACATCTTGAGTGCAAATGCATGGGGGCTTGTAAATCTTGTAAATCTTATGCCTTTAGAGACTAATAATAACAAATTTATCTCTGGGGACTGCATTTCATGGGTCCGTGTGATGTAAACCACACCAAAAGCTGCCATTAATGCCGATTTTTCGTGGCAAATACAAAGCGGGGAACTTGAAAGCGGCTCATTATTCAATATTTACACATGGCGCTTTGTAGTGCGCTCCACAGAAGCTTTCCATTTAAAGCTAAAATTCATCAGAAAGTTCCCCCCACGTCTCTCATCCTGTGGGAACCGCCGTAATAATGAATCTAGCACTATCGGTAATGGCCTTTGTAGTGATTGGTCGTTTCTTTTGAAACTCTGGGCGGGATGGAAGCATTCTTGGTCATTAACACGTTTTAAAGTTCGCATACCAAATCTACAAACATGTTTTCACTCCGCTCGATGTTTCAAAGGAAATTATGCAGAATTCAGACAATTTGATGCAGACGTGGACCTCCAGCGGAATTAACAATCTGGAATTACTCATCAGATGAACTCATGTGGGACTTTTTTGGCCACACGAGTGGTGAAGCTCAAGGGACGACAATGTCAATCCAGAATGAAATATCTCAACAACTATTGGAGGGATTGCCAATGAAGCCTGAGGACAGTGGTGCTCTGAGTGAAAATAATAATGATAATAACTTCACAATGAAACCAAATACAAATACCTTCAGTTAAGAAAAAGCCTTACGATCAAAGTGAATCTTGAAAAGAGATTTAAAGTAAGATACTGAGTTTTCCTTATTAAGTGTTGACATCTCTTTGGATTGTTATGAAATTCAGTAAACACATTCATGTTCGCCTCAGGATCAACTGTGATTCCTTCACTTTTTAGCTAGTGCCATTATCAGGTCAAAATTTTAATTTGTTCAACTTTCTTTCATAAATACCCGCAAAATAGTGACATTGCCATCAGACTGCTGCGCTGTGTTTAGCCCGAATTAGCAAATGTTAGGATGCTAACATGCTAATAAATGTTAGCATTGTCATAGTAAGACGCCGACGCGGCCGCAGACTCATTCGGATTTTGTCAGGAAAGAAACAAACCTCTTTATGTTCGAACACAAGACGAAAGGTCAAAGGCCACGCTCAAGCCGACATGTACAGAAGATTAAATTCATTTACCAAACACCCCGACACTGACAACAGCTAATAGTTGTTTTCCTGTCCATAAAACCGTTTTTCAGCTGGTCTGTCGCAAACGTTAAAAATAATGAGCGCTTTCAATCCTATAAATGCACTCAAGATATTTTGCATGCTGAGTGCACATCCTGTGAAAAAGAATATTATGTCTGGTGCTAAATTTTCATTAGCACAATAGTAACTGGCAGCACAGCACCAATATAATAACACAGTAAGGGGGCAACATAAACCTGTCACACCAGCTAAAATGGATGGGCCCTGGCCAGAGGGGGCTAAACGGGACCTAAATCAATTTGAGTGAGGAGGCTGGAGGAGCGGAGGAGGGCTCACGGGGGGTTGTACTTGTGTATACCCTCAGACTTGAGGAGGGAGGGGAGGCAGGAGTGTTTGTGTCTGTCTGTTGAGGTTCCCTATGTGAGGGTGTCAGTGAGGCCCGGGGAAGGCTCCAGGCTCAGCCTCCTTCTCCCTCCCGCCCCTCCACGGATCCTCTCCTGGCTCCAGTCGGGCTCTGGCTCTGATTAATAGCCACCGGAGGTGTCCAACGATGGCTGATAAGGGACCCCTGCCCTCCCTCCCTCCTCTGGAACAGAAGGGCTCGTAACAAGCTAGCTCTCTCCCTCTTCCCTCCCCGGGCACTCAGGGAAGCCAATTAAGCACGTCTTAAAACTCAGGAGCGGTGACAACTGGTCTGGGCCTCCGGCTGAGGGCCGCGATGACGCTGCCGCACGTTTAACCTTGAATCTAAAGCCTTGGGTCAAAGTTTAGAGCCGCTCATGTGTCTCGGGGCCACGACGCTACATTTCTAAGCTAATTAGTTAATCAATTTGTTTACCGTGAGGACTCCTCGTTAATGCAGCCAAAGCACAATCATTCCCCAAACAATTCAACAACCGCAACTGCCCCCCTGCCTTGTGGAGATTTTGTTCCCAGGCTCATCGAGGGAGCAGAGACAAGAAAAAAGGAATTGCTGAAAAGGAGAAAAGGGGGGGGGGGGTTCCTCTGTTCCAGACAAGAACACAAGCTTATCCCAGCAGCCCGTTTCTCTATTTTTTAACTTGATGGCCAACGTTACAGGTGATCAAAGGACTGAACCCTAGGAAGGGGCTTAGGGCACAGCAGTGCGGCCAAAGGGATTGCTTCCCGGTGATTTGTAAGCAGGAAAAGACTTTTGACATGAAAGACAGCTTAAACAGCAGAGGAATAACAATAAACCAGCTGTAAAATGCTTCTTGTTGCAGCTGAATTGATGCAGAGGGTGGCTCCCACAACTATTTTTCTCTTGCTTTTTTTGTGGGTGTCTGGCATTTCCTACCGAGCCATTTCTACAGTCACATGCACACAACAAAAGGCTACATCTGAGGGGGTGGGGTGCCCGGGGTCTTAGGGGTAAAGAGATGCTTTGTGCCGGGGATATTGTGAAATCAGACGACTCCCATTTCTTTTCACTCCAGCTATGTTCGAAATTTGGTCATATTCTTTGCTGTGACAAAAGTGCGGTTTTCCTATTGAGGGATTTGTCCCGAAATGCAATTTTAATGGATCAGTTGTTTATAAGTGGAAGAAAAAAAGATGCCTTAAATGTAACAGATGTTTTCCATGTGGACCTCGTCTTTTATCAAGCCTGGAAATATCAAGGAGTGTAGTTACTCCTCGCAGCGTGAAATGGAAGAAACATATGAAATCACAATAAGACAAAGAAAAGCACGTCTTCACCTTCATGTGCTGCAGTTTAGTTTATCTACATTGCATTGAATTACTACAACCTTTTCACTTTATTCACATGTTCTTCTGCACTAATGTAACACAGTCTAACAGAAAAGTACAACGGATTCAACTGGTGGTGTTGATGCCTATCAGACACCATCTGATCCAAATGAACGAGTCTTCAAATTGACGCATCAACTGTTTCTAATGTTGTTTATCTAAGATGTGCGTTTCTGTTGAGAGAGGTTCAATCTGTCATTAGTGCTCTTTATGCTCTCTTATCACCTTTATTGATCATTGTTAATTGGAGGGTCACTTGACCAACAAGCATCCAAATGCATGGGTAGGCTACTTTTTAGTAGCCCGGCTAGCCTTTCTAATTGTTCTATAAAAGTGTAATGAGTGAGAAGCCAACACAACAACTGTCCATAGTTGGAAAAGTTAGGAAATACCATCCAATGGGTCCTTCAAATGAAACAACACAATACATTACTTGTATATTTTCTCCCTTCATCAAAACCACCCAGTTACACTTTTGTTTATTCTCATTGCCATTGCCAAAAGCTTAAAAAGCTTCACTTTACTTCCAGGAAAGTTTTAGCTTGCACTCGGTTTTTGGCTCAGAAAATATGAAATAGTTTATCACCTGTCTGAAGCAAAGAATGTTGTGTATTATCAATGAGAGAATACAGTGATCAGATGGGTCTGATATGTGGTGGAACAGAGCTGGAAAGATTTCGCTCCGTGTATGACAGCCGCTGAAAAGACCCTGTTAGTCCTGGAAAGCCTCACGTCCGGCCGCGGCGACACATGTGACATGTTAGTGTATTTCAAGACAGAGATTTAGGCTGATGCCTAAACCGCTGGCCATGTTCAAAAGCACTGTCAGGACAGGGAGGAGGTGAAGAAAAAAAAGAAAACGAGTAAGGATAAACTTCCTGTGGGAGGAATGTGGCTGCTACCCATCACAGCTGGAATCTGCTGGGTCACATACCAGGGGAATGGTAAATATTTAACATTTAATTTCCTTGCTGTAAGGTAGACCGGACACAGAGCGCAGCCAGCAACTCCATATTATAGAGGCCCTGAAACACGTAGGTGCAGACTTGTGGGGGAAAAAGAGGTATAAATTGAAGAGAGGTTGTTAAAATATTTAGGCAAAATTCCCAGCGTCTCCGGACTCTAAGCCCACAGTGTCAATATTGATGGTATTTTTAATAATGCATGGTGAGAAAAGGCTGTGGAAAGCGTGCTTTTTTTTATCGTGTATGTTAATACAGAAAAACTGTGGTCATTTTCAATATTGAGGTTGTCATTAAACTGCCTGCCCGGCTTACTTTGCAGGGATTTTACGGCTTCACCCTGAAATGAATCTTACTGTAAAAGGGATTTTAAAAATGACAGAGCAAAGAGCAAAACAAACTGAGCTCTTATCCCGTGTTTCCTCACACTTGAATTCCAAGATGGCCGTCGGCCGCGCATATGTTCTCTCCTGCTTTACTACCCGGCCTTGCCTTACTTTATGAAGAGCCTATTGTGCTCTAACCTAGTTTCCTAACAGATGATTCATAGTCTGTCAGGGCTAGATCTGAAGTGTACACAGCAGAGGGAGACGGTCAAATGACAGACTCGTCCGTATCGTCGTTCAGACAAAAGGAAAGCTAAGAACTCAGCCCTGGAGGCAAAGGAGAGCGAGAGCAACTTGACAAGTTTTTTTTTTTTCTTTTCAGTCATCTGGCAGGGATCCTTTTAATATCAGGTGCTGCAGTGATGGGATATCGATATCAGCGAGTCGGCTTCAAAGCCTGTATTTGGCTTTGTGCATATTTACATTAACCCATTCCACTGAGGAATGTCTGTGTTTAGTCTGTGGAGGAATACACAGGTGGACAGGAACTCGTCTTGCCTCGTGTCAAAGTTTTAATGTCGAGATGTGAATTACAGTTACAAATGATGGGACTTTCCCCAACAACATGAAAACAATCATTTGTCTTGTATAAAAATAAATCTCTGTTTTGCAAATTCTCTATATCAGATCGCTAATGTAGTTATTCCAACTCCCCTGAAGCCTTTTCAGACATGAAATAATTTATTTCTGGAACGATCCATCTATAATAATAATGACTTTCGCGCTTTCAAATGATAGTAAATGTTCCATTCATTCAGTCAGGACAGGGCTGTTAGAGAAAGGGCCTCAACTCTCATACAATATTTTCACACCTGCTGTGTGAGAGAAAGAGTGATGGCAACTCTGGAGAACAGCAGTAAGTTGAAAAGTAAAATCACAGTAAAGAGAAAGTGTCCTCAGTTCTTTAACTTCAATTAATGATCAGAGTTACGAGTGTGACAAATATTGAATCATACAATATTTTCTTCCATTAGTAGACAGGAAGTGGTGTGATTTCATGTGGTTTCACAAAGTACAGATGAGGCTGACGGGAATATCGTTATTTTTATAGGTATTTAGTCAACAAAGTGAGGCTATAACGCTACTGTCAAAGTTATTACTATTCATCCTGAGTGGGACGTGAATCTGTGCCAAATTTGGTGGCCATAAAATAAGATTTAATTAATCCCAAAGGAAATTCTCCCACCAGATTGCTCCAAAAATTACAGTGGCAAAACATAACAATAGAGCATCCAATAAGTGAAATATAAGCTCAGTACAAAGTAAGCTAGACAGACAAATTAGTACTGCAAACATCACCTTGACAGTAAATATTGGCAGTGGTGTTGAGAGGTGACAAAAAAGTTATATCGCACCAGATACAGAATGTAGAGATCGCACATGATGTTAAACACAGTTGTGCATGATAATAAAGAAGAGTTATATTGCACGTGGCATTTAATCCATCCAATTATTGTCAGGAAATTTCACTCAAAATCATAAATGTGAATCTCAAAGGTGGTGGAGGAGGAAAAGTGGGGGGTGATCAGCAAAATCATTAGGGTTCATCCTCTGGGAAACATGAACCTCGGTACAAACTTTTACAGCAATCTGTCCAAAAGCTGTTGAGATTTTTCAGTGAGGACCGACTGAAAAGAGGGTTTTGATCTCAGAGGGATTGACCTGGATATTGACTGTTAAATGAATCAGTTCCTGTCATATTCACCTACGATAACACACTGTACTAAAAACACACTGCAAAGGAAAATGTTCTGTCCATGTGACAAATCCAGTAACAAGAGGATGTTCTGTTCATCTGACAAATCTGGTAACGTGCTGAGAAAGAACTTTAATATGCAGCAGTGTAAATGCTTTTGGACCTCGTGTACTGAGGAAATTGAACAGTCATGAAAGTGAGAGGAAGGAGGAATGACTGAGTCTGGACTCTGTCACAGATATCCCTCCAGACTGTTTAGTTGACTCACTGGATGACGCAGGCTCCGGCATAGTTTTGCTCTACTTCCTGGAAGTGGAACGCCGGGGTTGCCTTGAAATTACTAAGACGACCATCATCGCGCTCTCAGTCATGGAAACGGTGAAAACACACACTGACTCCTCTCAGCCGTCTGCATCGTGCACCAGAAACGTGAAACATCTGGACCTTATTTTCAAATAAGGCTTATTTAGAAAATGTGGTGGGTTACTTTGGCACCGTGACTTTCTATAAATATTTAGCTGTTATGAGCATTCAGAAAAAGATGTTTTAAGAGGGGAAGGATTTTTGAATGCGCCAAGGTTGCAGGTGCTTTGAAACAGGCTCCAAATTTTCAAACTCACTGATGACAGACTATAAGAGGTCACTGAACATAACCGAACTGGTCAAATAGCTGTATAATATTACAGGAATACATTGTCAAAATCATACTAACATAAATATCTTAATTGACATTGTTTTGCTAAAGAAAAGAAAATGCCCTTGAGATATTTGCAAATGGTTCGAGATTTATTTTCTTGTCTTCATCACTTTAGGAGCAACAATAGATTTAACATGTGAGCTCTTTCTCCTCGAACGTCTGTGAAACTGCTCGACTGCGTTTTGTTTTAGTGTTTCCCCTCCACTTAGCACATAATGAGAGGCAGCTTGCTTCGCATCTCGTCTGTCCAACTCCTCGTGCCAGACTGTGTCAACAAGTTTGTCAGAGAAGCAGAGGAAAGTCATCTGAACGCTGCATGAGGACCAGAGGCCTGTTCTCCCCTGCAGGATTCTTTTTTTATCCACACTGCAGCTTGGTCCTCCACTTTGGTCCAGACACAAATATCTAAACATGGACGGCCAGACATTTGTTCAGACAGTCATGGTTCACAGAGGATGAATCTACTGACTTTGTGATCCCCTGACTTTCACTCCATGAGGTTGACAGTTGTAGTTTGGAGTGAAAGGTCTTGACAGACACAGTCATGTTCCCCTGTGGATGAACTGTCTCAATTTTGATGATCCTTGGACTTTAGTCATCAATGCCATCAACAACTGACAGTTTAATTTGTCTAATAATTTGGTTTAGAAGCAAATACATGCATGATATTCCCATCAACCTCAGCAATACTGAGTCTTGTGATAAATATATAAAGCAAATACAATAATAAATAGCAAGAAAAACTAAGACGCTGCACAATGCACTGTAATCATTGCACCAACATAAGCAGGTCAGCATCGTTATTGTGATATAGCATTATTATTGCATTATTTTATTTGAATAACTTTATAAAAAGTGCAATACAAATAGCTTGATTGATTGTTAGCATGTTGATTTTAGCATTTACCTCAAAGCGCCACCTGAGCACCTCATAGTGCTGCTGTCCTGTAGACTTTGTAGAGTCTTGTTTAGCTCGCAGCAGTAAACATGCTCACAGAAAGCTCAACAGTGGCTTTTACTGCCAAGTGAAAATGAAAAAACCTGCAGAGTATGGAAATATTTTTAATAACTAGTCGTCTGTGCTGTGAGTCTGCAGACGCGGCATGAATAGAAATCAAGACGAGAACTGTGCAGAGATATTTCTGATGGACGTGTAACCTGACTCTCATTTAAGAAAATAGAAAGATAGCCTAAGTGTTGAAGTGGGATTTGTCTCTCACACTTGTGCAGTTGTACATGGAGGCATCCTGTTTATGTGGCCACGGTTGCTCCGGGGGGGATTGGCTCAGGCCACATCACGGTGCTGCGGCCCAACAGCTGGGAATGGCCTCTCGGTCTGACAAGACATGCCGTTCCTATGACAAATACCCGTAGAGCAACAGTAACATGTGTCTCCCACCCCTGCGAGTCGACCCCCCACCGTCCCATCCCAGCCCACCCCCCACACAAAGCTGCACAGTGTACTTAATGAATAGCACACTTGGGGCTGCAGGGGTTTTTGCCGGAACAGCGAGGGGGGAAAAAACGGCCCCCGGTGACCTCTGAGGGCCATCTGAGATAATAAATCCATGACCCTGAGTTCCGGAGTGCTTTGGGCAAGGTCGGGGTGGCAAATTTCCCACTTCCACAATATCAGATGTTAACGGTAATTCCTTTTAGCCAATGTGTAATGGCGCAGGAATGTCTTCTCCCCAGCCTCATCTAGGGCTGGTGGAATCTGTTGAAAATGTGTGACAGCTGTGAAAGTTGGCCAGCCCCGGCCTGTGAATGTATAAGATTTGGACGCGATTCAGGACCGAGGGGTGAGCTGCAGTGAGGGCGGGAGGTGGTGGTGGTGGTGGTGGTGGGGGGGACTTGTGTTGTTGTGGTGAAGTTCGCTCGCTTGCTCCTCTTTTCTCAGTGGTGTGCTCCTCCTCTCTTTCTCCTGCCCTCTGCTCTGGTGTAACCTTGCTCTCAGTGTTTTCTCCTCTTCTTTTTTTTTTTTTTCCTCCAAGTAGGAGAAGGAGTGGCCAAGCACAATTTTCCCATCCAGTAAGAAGGAGGAGGAATAAGTGAATGAAGGCAATGGGAATATTTTATGTGGTGGAATTAGTGGATGTTTGAATATATCCTTCATACTATGGTTATAAATGTATTTATTTATTTATTATGTATTTAACATCAGAGTCCACAAAGTAAGTGGTTCTTCGAGCGAAAGAGGGCCAAATACGCAGAGCTCATCGCAGAGTGCCGGAGCAACGGCTAGAAAGCCCGCTGTGAGCCAGTCAAAGTCGGGTGCCGAGGCTTTACTGGCCACTCACTGCTGCGAACCCTTAAACTCCTTGGAGTGAAGGGACTGTAATCTAGGAAAGCCATCAAGAACACCCTAGAGGCCGCAGAGAGGGCCTCAAGGTGGCTGTGGATCCATAGGGGGGGAAGAGTGTATGAAGATTAAAGATCCGAAACAGGCTATGACCCCGGGTTCTTCAGTGATGACGTATCCAAGTATCACCGGAAGGTGAATTCAACACTATCCCACCTGGCTTCCCAGCCAGTGACTTTCAGGGTCCAACAGAGTGGCGACAGCTGGAGAGACAGCAGACAGCTTGGAGAGACGGCAACCGGGGCAGGAAGGGCTAGCCCCCCGACCTGCAGCTCTCGAGAGGGACCACCCAACCAAGCTATGAAGAACCCCGAAGAAAGATACCCCCAGGAATGCCCGAGAGGGGGGGAGCATGAGCATTCCAATTGGACTGAACTACCGGTAATGACCCAAGCAAACGGACAACGGATTACGAATGCAGTTTGCATTTGTGGCAAAGTCTGCAAAAACCACAAAGGCCTGAAGATCCACCAGGCAAAGCCTGCCTCAGAAGGAACCAAGTGGAACAACAGAACCTCAGAACCTGGTGAGACGGAGGAGGAGCCTGGTCCGGAATCACCCCACAGTACCCGGAACCTCCAAGTAATAAAAGTCCCCCCTCCAAGCAGGAAATCAGAAGCAAGAAGCTACTGGGCCAAAAACATAGTGGCCACCTCGCTCGCCCTGTCGAGGAGATCGACCACCATCTCCACGCCACCTTCAGTGACACCCTGAGAGACCACAAGCTCGGGCCTTGTAGGGAACTGGTGGCACCGCCAGAACCAGCGACCCAATTCAACAGCGCTGAACCCACCCTGACGGAGGTAAAAGAAGCTGTCAGAGCTGCAAGATCTAGCTCCGCTCCCGGCCCCAGCGGTGTAACCTACAAAGTGTACAAGCATTGCCCGCGGCTCCTCCAGTACCTAAAGGATCAACTCAGGCCACTTTCACCACTGCTGTACTCTATGTCCACAACGAACGCTGGGATGGTGTTCCTTTCATCCTCTGCCGTGGAAAAGCTCTGAATGAGTGGAAAGTGGAGATGTGGCTGCAGTTCACAGACGTCCTCGGGGACATTTTTTGGAAATCAGTGTCACAGGAATGAGCTAGTGATGCATGTCCAGCCCAACGAGGCCATCTACGCTAAGATGATGAGCAAGAAACCCGGCGTATACTTTAGCCCTGAGGAGACTGAGCTTGACTTCACTTACAAGAGTAGATACAAGGATGTTAAACTTCCAGACGCTTACGAACATCTCATCCTGGATGTCTTCTGTGGAAGTAAGATGCACTTTGTACACAGTGATGAACTAAGGGAAGCACGGAGGATCTTCACACCTCTTCTTCATCAGATAGACAAGACGTCGTGGAAAGGAGAGACGTCAGCTGGTTCAGGACGAGATTCCAGCGGAGGTGGAGGAAGAGTGATGCAGCAAGATGGTCAGCATGTCCAAGCAAGGGGCATGGACTCGGTGGGAGCATGCATAATCCCGCAAAATCACCTGGGCAGATCGTCCAATCAGTCTATGACATCCTCCTGAGCCCAGCCAACCTGCACACCTGGGGCCTAGTCGATATCCCCTGAGCACAAGCTGTGCCAGAGGAGGGGCGCTCTGGAGCACATCTTGTGTGGGCACTGTTAGACTGATTCTCCACATGTTAACCTGCCAAAGCCTCAGGAACAGATCTGGGCTGAGAGGTGATTTTGGCATAGTGGCCACACTCGGTACTGCAGTATCACATAGCACAAACCAGCTCAAAAGGCATTTTTATAAAAAACAGAAGCACTCTGAAATGACACTTTGTATTATCAGAATTTGATCCATTTGGTCCAATAATATTTGGAAAGTCTTGAGAGCTGCATTAGAAAATTATTTCATCTTATTTAAGTTTCTGGAGCCGACAGGAAGTCAGCTGCCTCAGCCACAGAAAGCTGGACAAGGACTCCAAAAGACACGCTCTATGGGTGTGAGGAAGCTTGCAGAGATGGGTTTGGTTGGCATATGCGTTCAGTGAAACACTTTCATAAAAATTAAATAGGGTCCATTTTGAAATGCAATATTCAGTTTTTCTTCATATATAAATGCAACTTGTGCAGCTTGAGTGAGGGAAACTAACATGTTACCTTGTTATGCACAACCTGCAGACAATAAGTGTTAGACCTATGGGTTTTGTTTTTTAATAGTTGCTGTTTTTGAGTGTTTGAAAATATGCTAAAATCCTCAAATGCTTAATTATTGACTATAATAATAGGGCTACAGTTGGTTTGGGTGCTTGTGTGTCCTCAAACTAAATCTTTTACCCAGTAGATTGATGGCACTGAGAGGCTTTTGACAACACGTCAGACGTCACCTTACATAGCAGAAATTAAAATGCTTTTCCAGTTGCTGCAGTTTCTCAAGCTCCTCGGCAGACAGCTGTTGCCATCTGCACATTTGGAATAAGGAAAAGCTTATGGAGGAAAGAGGGGGAGGAGATGTTTTGCTGGATCTTCACAGATTCCACGGCGATTAGGAGCACCTTCTCTTCTCTTCTCTTCACGTAATGCCTTTGAAAGCGAGGTTGAGGATTACTAATTGGATTAAATGGAGCCAGTGACATATATTGCACTTCTCACCAGTACAGAGCGTGTAATCCGGCCATTTACTGAGCTTTTTTTTCCTAAGATGTCCCAAAAGATGGGATCACCTATTGGTCAAACAATGTGAGCCAGACTGTGATGTCCCTTTCTTTATATGTTTTTCTTAGTGGAGAGTAAGGTGGTGGTATTTTTTGTTTGTGGCTCTCACTGCTCTTATAGTTGATCCATGCAAACCACTGCTGTTTCTGTTAGAAATGTAACATGTATCTCTGCTTCTGGGCCCTGACTAACAAGGTGTCGGTCTGAGTAACAATAAAGAAAAAGATCAGCTCCAAAGGAAACATATAATACTAATATTTCAACTAAAAATGTTCATTGTCAGGAATGCTTTTCAAACATTTCTATGTAGGAGAATGTAGGAGAATCACCTTGACAGTGGTAATATGATTTGGCGATTACCATTACTTGCTACTTTTTGCACATTCATATTTACCAGACTCTCAGTGGTCACTTAACAATCCAGTAAACACAATTTATAACATCCAGTTTTTGTTGACATTGTCAGAAATGTTGAAACTTCAGCTAGATGTTTGTTATTGAGGTCAGAGTTAAAGTTGGTGTTGTACTGAACCACATTACCTTGAGAGGTGTTTCTATTTTTTGTTCTCCCTGATTACGTACATGAGGGCAGAATATTAGAAACAACTCTGAATATAATGCAGTCCAGCACAACAACACCCCTAACCTTGATTTTATATTTTTTATACTCTTTTTTTTATAATCACCTCCATGACAGTGTCAAAAACTGAGCATTATAAGTATCATCACGAGTCAAATACTGTGTATGCAAAAACCTACTTGGCAACAGATCTGATTCTCATTCTGATTCACCTAATAATAAGTGGCCATTGGGTGTATTTACAATATGTTTTCTATCCAGTATTTTTACTCTCTGTACTTATGAGCAAATTCAAAGACAAACTTTCATCATCTTATGATCTACAATAAAGTTCTTTCTTTTTCTGACTCAAGAATATCAACACTGTCTCAGATGCATTGGGGATTCACAGGTTCATGGTTCACACATGGACACCAAAGATTTTAATAACAACTAGTTTTGCTCCGTCTCGTCCTCTTCATGTAAATGGAGGAAGCCAACCGCAACAATTGTCAATGGAGCTGTGGGACGTGGCACTGGCGCGGCACTCTGCCCACCCTGCCCCGCTGTCGTAATCAGCCCGAGAGGCAGGACGGGGGGGCCGTGGCAGCAGATAGTATTTCTCCTTGGCCAAAAGGCGCTGCCCAGACAGAGAGCTCTTTGTTGCCCCCCTCTAAGAACGGCTTTCACTTTGCAATTGTGGAGGTAATTCCAGAGCTGTGCCCCATGAGTTTTTTTCTCTCTCCCTCCCTGCCAAAATCGTGACCTGCAATCGGAAAGACCTTTCAGCCATGGTTGCCTGGTCGTCAGTTCTCAGTGAGTGCGCAGCGCGATGATAGCATTACATTACTAAACAAAGAGAATGAAATTTCAATGCAGGGGGACCAGGGTGGAAAAACTTGTTAAATGCAGGTTCAGTTGCCAGATTAAACACCAGACACCTGTTTGATTACTCAAGTGGAGATTAGATTTTTTTTTTTTTTTTTTTTTAAATCCAACGTGCAATCAGAGCAAATCATCACAAACATGTCAAGGCCCCGCTGCAAGGTGATCATCAAAATGTCAATTCTCCAGCACTTTAAAAACGGAATAATCAGCACATCGCTATTTCCTGTGATATGGGTACAACATTCCCTCAGGTGATCGTTCGACTTCCATAGAAAGCTGCACAGCTCGAGGTAGCTTCAGTACGGAGGAATGCTGCATCCTGCATGAGGAGACACATGTTCTGCTAACACAAGTAAAAGACTGATTCCTGGCATAGATTCAATCTGCTTGTAGAATTGCAATAATAATAATAATAATCATTGAGTATAATATAAAAGTGTCTTTTAAGTAGCAGCAAATGTGTCCTCCATCAAGAGAAGGTTAAACTAGGTAACACTTAGGAATCACTTCTGCACCTCAGAGACCAACAGGCCATCATTTATATCTGAAGGATGAGCAGTTTGCTAATGTCACGTTGCATTTGAAGTCCCTTGCTATCATTTGGGCCACCTAAAGTATGTGTGATGCTACCTGGTACATCTTTAAATGCAAAGTTTGGGTCATTAACAGGTTTCAGGAGGCTCAGTCAAACTGACATTAAAGAAACTCATACATGTTGACACCTGGCATTATCATCCATCCTGGGAGATCTAATGACAGTGGGCAGTTCTAAGTACGTCAGTTAACACCTGGCTTTAGATTTCGTCTCCACGTGTCTCAAGCAACCACTTGTGTGGCTCTTACTTCCCCACTCAATGCAAAAATCAGGTACATCCTTTTCATTTGTAAAGATGTACTGACTCAATGGGTCAAATGGAAATCAGACGGCATGTTTCGTGTCCACAGGAATCCATTTTGTTGTAGTTTCTTGTTGTTGCACTTAATATGAGTACGTAGCCTACGTACCTAACCCTTACATGGAGGACATAGGTTGAGCAGGCCGTCCTTCAATGTGAGCCAGGACACATTCACTGCTAAAGGAATGTGGCCATATGTGGCCCAGACAACCTCCGAAAGTGATCTGAGGATCTTGACGCGTCCTCAATGTGTCTCACACCTGTACTTAAAGCTGTCCTTTTGTGATTGGATCATCCAAGATACACGTTAATGCCAAGTGCAAACTGTTTCAAAGAGCAAAGGTGACCGGGATGAAAATATCAAAGCCTTGAATATGGAGTAGATTTATATATTGTCATCTTTCAGATCTGATAACAAATATAATCAATCTTTAAACTCTTGAATATGTACGGTTTTTGCATCACATACAATTTTTGTATCACATAAAACCAAAATAATTTTAACTCGAGGTCCACTTCGTAGCTTTTTCTAGAGCTTTCAGCTGCATCTCACAGTCTTCACAAACTGATGGAGTTTGCTCAGTTTGAGGATAAGATGGGAGGCGGAGATTGTAGATTGTATACATTTTAAAACCCCTGCAGGAAAATAGTAATAAAATCAGAGGAGAAGGGAGATGAGACAAGGTGGTGGACTGGGAGAAGAAACGTGACCCACCAAAACTCCCACCACCATCACCCCCCTCCTGCACTCCTACTCGTTGTATTCCTCTCCTTCCCATTGAGGATGCATTCCTGGCACACCACACCCAAGATCATTGTAATGAAAATTCCTGTGCCTATGCCAAAAGGATCCAGTTGCCGCTAATCCTTTTGCAGAGCATCACCTGATCCCGAGGCCGGCGGAGGTTAGGACTGCAGCCCTGCCAATGGTTGGAGGTGCTTGAAACACGGGCAGAGAGTGGATGTCGGGGTGGGGGGTCAGTGACAGTCAACAGTGGCTCAAAACCCATCTGTTGAGCAAATCTTTCATGATACCCTCATCCCCTTGATTCACATCCACCTCTGCTTCCTCCTCAAGCTCCCATTACTTGGAATTTCTGATCATCGTCGCATCACAGGAATATTTTGTTACCGAGCTTCACACTTTGTACCATCAGACTGTTTGTAATGTTGGAAAGTTTACTCCACTGTTCTCACAGTTAGCTGCTCTGAATTAAAGTGTCAGCTATAAAATATGAAATCTCAAAACTCCTCAGACGCACACTCGAGCCTTGAGAAACACATCTCACCGTTTTCCAGAAGGAGTGATGATTCAAATGGCTAAACCTAAAACAAACATGCCACAAAATGCAGTTTAATCATTTCCTCCGGCTGAGCCTGCATTGTCTGGGAGAATTATCATCAAAACCACGGAGGGAAGATATGTTCCATATGATTTCAGGTCCAACCCACTAAGACAGAAGAAAAGCTTGTGTTTTTTGTATCTGCAAAGCAAAGCTGCTCCTATTACAGAGTCTTTTTGAGCGGTGTCTTGGAGAAGGAATCTGATCTGACAATGCAGACACAACACTGAACAGAGTCGACTGATATAGGGATCAGTGTGAGAGTGAAAAGAAAAGGTAAAGATGACACTGCTGTTATAATATCTAATATATATTTGCTACTTTTTTCAGCTTCACTTTTGCTTCACTTTCATCTCAGGGAACTTCTCACAACCAGGACAGGTTTTAGTTCTGGCTATTAGGACAGTCAGAGGGTTAATGCCTTGCTCAAGGGCATCTGAGCGCTAGGGGTTAAGAGAAAGGAGAGTCTTACTCATCTCGTGTGCATGCTTCTGTTTTCACATCCATTATGGAGGTTGGAGCGAAGTACAATTTGCAGGGCGCTTGCTGGGTAGTAACAATATGAGGTTTAAGTGAAAGTTATGTATTTGACATTTTAAGAGTTTAAAAAATATATTTGCTAACTTTGTCTGGTAGATTTGGTGACTAAACCTAACTAAATGCAACTGTTAAACAAATGTAACCACATGCTGTGGAAGGTCTGGTACGACGAAGGTCAGGTATGCCTTTCACTTCTACTCTCCAGCTGCCATATCTGTCATTTAGGGAGTCATTGGCATTGACCTATTTAATAGTTTGGGTACGAGGACGTGTTCCAACAAAAACAAAACGAAAGGCACAAGGCCAAACTAAATAGGGGTTGCACTGCGACAGGTGTCGGTGAAAAGATGATCCCCGGTGAGAAATACATCGACAGGTCTGGAGGCTTATCAGACACCAAAATACTACAGGGCGTTTCAGAATATTCTGACACAGCAATCACTGTATTATCTACCTGAGTAATTGCGAGGTAAACTGAAGGATTACTCAGTGCACACTTCAAAATGTTCTACCAAGAAGTTTGAAGTTTGCTTACATTTTTTTTGGCCAATACAGAGCGTAGCATTGTGACAAATGTTGAGTATGTTTCAATATCTCTGATTGGTGACCCAATATTTCTTTGAGGGAGCTCTTGGTTTCAGGAACCCTTTGAACTGTATGACTTACTTGTTGCATGTCAAAGCCTTAATTGGTCCTATTTATTCTCTTTTCAGTAGATAACAGGTCAGGCCTGATGGCGTCACATAGCATCATCACAGAGGTTTGATTGCTGAAAAGTCAGTGATAAACATCAGCTTTGACAGTGATAAAGAATCAGAAAGGAGACGTTCACGACTACGTTGGTCATACGGCGAGATAAGAGGCAGAAACACCAACTTCCTCCATCCACAGTAGCCTCAACAGACCAGAATGCAATGCAGCCACGACACAGATTGCGGTTAAGCTGTGAGTAACTTGTATCACCCACAGCTGGATACAACAAGTTCAGGCCTGTTGTCAAAGCCATTCTGGAAAATGTAGGAGTTGATTATATCAGTATATGTATAGAAAGGTAAAAGTGAGGGGGGACTTCCACATATATTGGTCAGATAAACACAAGTTTCTTCAAGGTCTGTCTGTATGTACCAACACACATTTTTCTCATCTTCTTCCTTCCTCTTGTCTAAGAGGGTTAAGTAAATGATACTTTCATCACAGTACGGCAGTGACTGTTCTTGCTTGGAAATACAGCATATCTGATTTCTGCTTACAGATCCTGATGAGCCAAAACGCGTGTTCCAAATCTTGATTTAAAACAAGCGCGCCGCTAAAAGCTTGGAGGAAATCACTAATGAAAACTTGGCAGAAGGTAACCGCCTATATATCACCCTCGCATGAATGTTACATGAGCTTTTAATTTACAGCATTAAAACATGCTACGGCTGCATTACTATTTACCTTTCCATATCCGATAGCCCCGACCGGTTGCCATGGGGTTTCAGTCATATCCAATCCCGGCCCCTTTGGCACACACTCTTATCTCTGTTTAAATATCCGGTTACTTCCCCCTCTGGTCCAGGCACACAGAGACATGTCATTAAGAGCAGTATCTCTCCCCAGCCCAGGCTTCCTTCCTGTGCGCGTGGTGACGGATTGATTTTCTCCGGTAGGGACCCACTGCAAGAAATATTCATCTAAACAGGTTATTTAATCTGGTGCCGAGTCTTAAAACAGCATTTTATTTTTTCATAGATGAGGAAAAACAGCTAAGAGCAAAGAGAGATGATTTCACTTTTCTACAATTGTTCCCAGAAAATTCTTCAGCCAAGTGACATCACCTTGAAATAAGTGGAGTGATCGACCTTGTTATCGCTTTTTCCAATATTTCTTTAATAAGTGAAGTTGTGCTGGAAAAATAAATGAAATTATGTCACGCTACCAAACTCCTTCATTGGATGAAATGATTTAAAAGTGGAATTAAGTTGTCTATAACTATTACTGACCTCAAACGGCGACCATGAAATTGCAAAACTAATTTAAAAGTTGGAATCGGCGTTCTACTGTGCTGTTGTTTTTCTTAATTATATCTTATCATAACCATCTGGACTGTAGGAAACACGACAAAAGGGCACATTCGCTCTCTGCTACTCAGATTTGTTGGGTTGCAGCCATCTGGTTAATGACACCATGCCATCTTATTGCATCACGACCATAAATAACACACGGTATATTAGTTGTTCAATGACATTTTCATTGCATATAAAAGCAAACATCTTAACAAATTCAATATCGGACGCCCTGTCATCTTCACTACTTTGAACAGACGTGAAACTTAAAACTTGCTCCATAAGAGCCACTAAAAGGACAAACACAGGATTGTTACGTCAAATTTTGTTTTCAAGGTCAAGAATGAATTTCCATGTCTATTTTTAACCCATTTTGGAAGGTAAGGATCCTTCATATGCACAGAAAAGTTGCTGTAATTGCTAATCACTATTACGGACAAGATAATGGTAACGACTGAGCAGCATTTTTAACCCCCTGCAGCCTGCATTGTGGTGATTTTGTCTAAATGTGTTTGGTGCATGAACAAACAAATCCTTAACACAGAATCCTAAAGTAAAACTGCTAATTCATCTGTATCAATAAACCAAAGTCAGGTCGAGTATCGAAATTTTCGTGTACAAACACCTGCAACACCATGAGCGCTCTCAAGAAATTGAATCTTGCCCCTCTCTATGATGAGCTTCTTCTCACCCCACTCTCAAATGTGGTGGTTCAGGACAGCTATTAAAACAGACTTCAGACCTGTTTGGATGACACTTTATATAAACTAGTACGCTTCACTAACTCTGCTGTGAACAGTAGGTGTGGATAAGGCATTACCAAGTCATTAATGTAATTATGTATTCAGAAATTAAACAAACCAGAACCAGCAACAGATTGAACCTACTGAAGACCTTCAGAAGCAGCACCTGAACGATGCATCATGGATGGTGATGCAAACATTTCTAACAAAACAAACCAACTACATCGTCAGTCCCTACAAATCCTTGTGCTGAACTATGACCTGAATCAGAGAGGTGAATTGAGATTTCTAGAATAATCAGCTGCAGTGAGAATCTGCTCATAGCACGTTTAGTAGTAAGCGAAAAGACTTGTTAAAATGGACATTTTTTACAGTGGAGTCTTGGGTCTGTGGCTTGGCGTCTGCTCTCCGGAGCAGCCCTTGGTACCCACAGGGGTCAAATCTCCCTCCTCTGTTTCTGGAAGAACAGAGGCTGTTAAGAGAGGCCTACACTCCAGTATCTTCAAATCAATGGAAGCACTTCCTCTCTCCTTGTCCTCCACGGGCACAGAGGGCGTATCGATTACAGCAATATACGTAATACATTCCCGTGTTTCTCGACTGCTTGTAAATACGCGGCTTGATGAGAGATTCCTGGTCTGGTGTTAAGAGGAGAGGTCTTGCCTGCGAGAAACCTCATTTTAAGAGAGTTCATTTTTCATGCTTTACCAGAACCGCCGGTCATGGATGTGGAGCGATGTTAGCCACATCGGGATAAATGCACAAGGCCGACCCTCAAAGCCGTCCACTGTACAGCTGTGGGGACTGAACACCCCAAAAAGACATACTTATCTTGAGGTATAAAATTTTCTTTCAGCACCCCGGCTCTCCCACAGGTTTTGTCGTGATCGTGTTACACGTCCTCACGGTAAGAGCGAGGGAGGGGGGCAACTTTTGCACGTCTTAATCGTAAAAATGTTTGTCCATTGTACAGATGCCCCGGAGTTGAACTCTTAGGGAGAGTAAACAGAGGGGGGAACGGCTACGCAGGCCTTTCCTTCTCTTTCAGCTGCACTAATGATGTTGTGCCGGACCACAGCTGTTTTTTCGTGGCAGGTGTGCAAGTGGGAGCCACAGCAGACTGCACTCGGCCCGGATCGGAGGAATGCCAAAAACAAGACGGAAGGAGAGGAGACGGGGCACATAGCGAGGCGGAGAAACGAATATCCACACAAGATACAGCTCCCCGAGCTCCCAGAAAGCTGGATACAATATTCAATTGAGAATTTCCCCTCAACACCTGGCCACCGGCATAAGTAGGATATTGATGTGGGTCCCGCGCCAGAGCCCCACAGCTTGACTCATTTCAAATCCTCTGGCGATTTCATGCGGTATTTAGCCGAAATGCTTGGACAAGAACTCGTCTGGAGTTCTTTCCTGAGACGGGGGACATAGCCAGTATGTCTTGAATATGCACTCCGGCTGGTCTGGGCCATGAGGATAGAAATGGCCCCAAGATCATTTCCTGTTTGGAACTGGGATCAGGAGCGAGAGGGGAAAATATGCACAGAATATTTGCTGTGTGGATTGGAGAAGATCAGCGTGGAGATTACTACAAGGCCATTGTAAGACTGTATGTACTGTACAAAAGAGTAATGTGATGTTTAATCTTTTGAGTTTTTCCATTTAAACTGCCAGAGATGAAGCTAAAACTAAGATATTATGTAATTGTAGAAATTCAGTCTGGTGGAGATCCATGTCTTGGCTGTATTACAGATGCTCTGATTGGCCGCTGGTGATTTCATACTTGAGACATTTATGATAATAATAATAATAATTACCACATATGAAATTTAAGCTGATTGCAAACAAAAGCTAAATTTAGACATTATACTATAAGAATTTAAGAGAAAACTTTCCTCTTTCTTTCCCAACTAAGACTTTCCACTTTATCTTGTCTAATCAAGCTGTAAAGGCTTAAAGATTTGGTTTTTTGGATACTGCTTTCAGGTTGGAAGTGAGACCAGAGTGAGGCCTCTGTTCTCCCTCGACTAGCGCCTCTAGCTAATATTAAAGCCGAGGCCATACGTGGTAAATATTAGCTTTTCTCTCCCGTGTTGACAGTGTGTGCTTTTCCACACACACACGGAACAAAGGTCTGCCATATTGTACACCCACCTGGGAACTGAGATGGGACGGAGTGGAGGTAGGTGTTCATTGCTTAACAGTGGTGGCTTTTCATTGTGTGACTTATGATTATGCAGTTGAAAGGCCCCTTCAGACCGGATGTGTAATGTTGATAATGGGAACAGGAGGCTCATTCTGCTGCTGCTGTGGATACGACAGCCAGATAAATGCCTGAAAGCGCAACTCAGCAAGATTCTCATTATTTAATCTTCTCTCCATCTTTGATGTTTAGTGCTCATAGGCGTGGCGTCTTTTGGTTTGTGCTTCCTAGAAATCATCTTTCAAACAGTGTATCACAACTGGGGTCTGTTTTAATTTCAGCTAATATGTCCTTATACGTGTTTCTTTGCATTTATTTTTCCTAAACCAAAACTGACCAAATGTAAAATATCAGATATTTTCATTCATGGCTAAAGTGCTTCTATGCATAACTATGGCAGGATATAGAAGTCTGCCTACAAATTGCACTTCTTAAAACCTCTGCACATCTGTTCAGATGCTGAGTAAAGTGGGCAAACTTGTTCAGACTGTCGAAGTCAGAGAGTTGCAAAAGTTGCCAAACACAAAACTCCCAAATTCCCACATTACAAAAGTTTAGGAAAGAGACGCTGTTCAATGATCGCAAAAGCATTTCAGTTGCAGCATTTTGTTGCCTGTAATGCATCGAACATGTTGATCATAACAGCTGGGAATGATGGCCAAAAAGTTATTTCCTCTCTCCTTTAAAGTAAAAATCAAACTTTTGACTGTACCTGCACACACACCAGTGTGTTTAGCTGACATTAGCTCCAGCTCCTCATCCAACTCTTGCCACACATACACGCAGTGCATGCCCACAAACACACAGAATAGCATTCCCTGTCTACTCAGGTGTTTTACTTACCTACCTGAAACACTTTGGCTTGGAAAACAGGGGCAGCTCAGTCAGAGCTTTTTTTTATTTTCCTCAAATCTAAGAGAGACACTTTCCTTAAACAAAGAGTTTTTACATGAAGCAAAACACACCCAGAATATGCAGAGCGAGCATTCATCGCTCAGGTGTTAGCAAACACACTGTCCCAGCATGCTCCTTGGCTCGGAGCACACAGAAGGTCACAAGTCGGTTCCTAAAAAGAGCCAAATACCAGCAGCAGAGGCCCTATCACACTGGCAGCGCCTCCCCCGTCTCCTCCTCCCCCAACCACCTTCCCTCACCCCCCCACTTCCTCCCCACCTCCTTCTCTTCCCTCTTTGGCCTGCCAGTGTGGTTTGCCTTGGCTGACTGATAATAAGAGACACAAAAATCCTCTTATCCCCCCCTCCTTTTCTCTCCGCTGAAATGAGTCACTTCCTTGCCAGGGCCTCGGTCGCTGGACCGCCGCCAGGAGATACCCTGCTATTTATTGCCCGTTTCCACCCCAGAAGAGGGGAGTATGGGAAGGCGTTTTCAGAGGAGTCTACACACACACTGAAACCCTCAGCGTGCATCCACACACATACGAATCCACCAACACAGCCACACAAAGACACACACACATACAGAGAAAAGCCAAGCATGCTCAGGCGCACACACACACACACACACACACACACACACACTTCCTGGCCTGGTTTTAAGCATCCGACAGGACCCAGAACACGTTCTCCTTGGATTCCACGATTGATGTTTGCGTTCCTACCCCGAGCTGCTGGACCGCCTGCCTTTAAGGTCTCCGTTTTCCGTGACGTCCCACCGGGAGCTGGGGAGATTTATGTCCCTTTCCCGACATTTTTTAGAAGGAAACGGCCTCGGTCTTTCTTGACCACACATGCGACGCACAAACACAAGCTTGTGAGGAGGCACACAAACAGTCTCTCATGATAAAAACAGATATGACTGCAGCTAAAGCGCTGGCTGAAAGTATGCATCACTTTTCACACAGATGTTTTTTGCACAGAGGCTGTAGTGGAGGGGAAACGCTGTAGTTCTTGCAGGAAATCAGCAGTGAAATGCATCTTTCAGACATCCTCCAAAAACTTTCTCACAGTGAGCTGATGTGAAATCAGTGCACCTACATTAGGTTAATGACATGTTGGATCCCTGAAACTGGTTTGTTAGAAAGTTGACCTCTCCAGGACAGAACAGAGTCGTCACACGGATTTAAGGTCTCCATCTGTACATGATACACGGCTAATTCCAAATCTAGTCTTGTATATGAGCAACTGAAGTTTATAGTCTATCCGCTTTTTTAACAGCCTTGCACAGAGGCTGTCTTTTATGACTATATCAGATGTGCATGAAGCCGATGACACTATGGTGGAAGCAATCTGCAGCTGTGCACAAGATCGAATTCAGTTTTCACACCGAAAGCGTTTTGCAAAATGTCTAATTCCTGCGTACACACGAAACATGCAAACCCGGGGTCAATTCATCTATTCATGCAGAGCTTTACAGCACACTCGTGCACACACACACTCAGACACACATGCACTTAACGCTCATAGTCACACACACACACACACACACAAAGTCTCACACACAGGATCCTTGTGAATCCAAAACATTCCTTTCAGCTCAAGTTCAGGCACATCCCCCTAATAGAGGGGTTTGCACTTTTATTCATGGGCCCTTCTTTGGAATATGGCTGCTTTATAACTATCAGCCTAGTACTTGTTGGGCCTTTTTTTCACTACACTACATTGTCCTTCCAGCATTGCTTTGGAACGCAGAGGATTGTGATTTAAATGGCTTTTGAGTACTCCTAATCCACCGGAGGCACATAAGTCACACAAAGGTAGCTCCGAAAGGCCGGGCGAATTCCACCAAGCAAAGAGGAAGTCTTAAATCCCAAGCTTCACTTAAATACCACGGAGGTGACTTATTAATGGAATGATTTTGACTTGTGTGCATAGATGGCCCTTGATCGAGTGTGATGGGCTCAGGTGGTTGGAAATAACACTAATACAGCGTGACAAAGGATGTGGACAAACAGAAATTCTTTGGTCCTCTTTGCTATTGTCCAGGGTGAAAGAGGAGGAAAGGTTTTTCCAGTCTACTGGCAGAAAAGGCCACTTTGGAAGGACAAAGAAATGATGTGTGCACACATCCAGGCCTGATGTGTGAATACACAAGGAAATATTAATTAAATGGTGCGTATCTATTTCAAATGGGTTGCTGAAAAGTAAAAGCTTTTAAAATAAATGAAACCATCCTCTGTATATTTTTAAGTTACTTTTAAAAGCACGTACGACCTCGAAAAAAGTTGGGGCACTGGGTAAAACATTTAAAAAAGAATACAATGATTTGCAAATCCTTCAACCTATATTCAACTGACAAGATATTTAATGTTCAAACTTGTAAACTTTATTGTGTTTTGCAAATATACGCTCATTCTGAATTTGATGCCTGCAACACTTTCCAAAAAAGTTAGGACAGGAGCATGTTTACATCTGTGTTACATCACCTTTTCTTGCACTCAGTAAGTGTTTGGACACTAATTCTTTCTCGTTCTTGCTTGATACACGACTTCAGCTGCTCAACAGTCCACTGACTCCTGCTTTTCTAGAATCAGGGTTTTATATCTTTATTAGTCAGCTGATGTATAATGTGCATTACTCTTCATTCTGCAAGCTTAGATATCTTAGATATTGCGGTGAAACACTTTCACAGGCATAGAAATTTATGTATAATCACAGCTAGTCTCAAAACACTTTCTAAGACCATTGATTTGATATTATTCTACTTTCTTAATCTAATCAAATGTGGCTCTAAGATGTGGTCTCACTGAAAGTCTTTCTACATAACAGCAAACCCCAAATCCAAAAGTGACATCCAAAATGATGCTAATATGAAAAAAAGTGCTACAAGTGCATTCATTGTTAAGGGTTTTAGAATTTTGTGACAGGTAAGCAGGTTAGGAGGAAGCAAAGCGTGATACTAAAGTGATTTATGATGAAAAGCACAAACGTTGCAAAGAGGATGGATTAAATGAACGACTGACTGTCAGAGCAAAAGAGAGTAAAATGTGATGTTACTTCCAAACACTTGTCAGAAAGCTCTTTTTGTGCTGCACAGACCTGTTTCAGGAAGCTTCTGCAAAAACATCTTCACACAGCTGACTTCAGCTTCAGATGGGTGGGGTCTGCCACAAACAGTGGGACAATGCACCGATTGTCAGGAAGTTTTTACAATAAAATGGAAGCATTTGAAACTTAATTTAGATGATTGACAGTCTAGTCAACAGCATCTGAACAGTCCTCGAGTATAAACCCCACCCAACAAAGAAATGGTCTGATGCTGTAAACAAGCATCTAAATTTAGCTCCATTGAGAATCACACCTCCTTTAATCTCTGTCCTCCCGGAGGCAAAACATCTCAAAAGAACCTGGTATCTGCTGTTTAACTGTATCCAAAGGAAACAAGTTTTTGCAACTTTCCAATCTGAGCTGCGGCGTCTCATTGGACCCATTTTGACCACATTTCTTCAAGGGGAGCAACAAACAGCACGTCCATAAAAGGTTTTTGACTTTGACTTTTTGCCATGTCATCAAACATCCAGTTGCAATATAACAGCTGAGAACTGAAATATGAGGAGGAAGAGTTAAATACATGTAGATGAAGGAAGGGAAGTAAAATGGGGGAGGGTGTCTGCAGGGATGATGGAGGTGGAGGTCGGGGTTGAAGGTGGAGTGAGATTGTTGATATCATCCCTCCATTTAAAAATGTGATTACAGATT
This sequence comes from Holacanthus passer, assembly GCA_025331565.1. NCBI lineage: Eukaryota > Metazoa > Chordata > Actinopteri > Pomacanthidae > Holacanthus > Holacanthus passer. The sequence goes on from JAFREQ010000068.1 coordinate 601,126, forward strand.
AACAAACTGGATTACAGAGAATATCTCATGGCATCGCAATTGGGAAACAAATCACACAACACTTTTCCGGCCAACCAGCAACAGTTCGTGCTCGTGCACAGGACAGGGGGAGGCGGTGGGAGTGAGATGCTCACGTGTGATCTCATTGTGTAGAAGGAGAAATGGCAACATCACCGATCTCCAGAATGACTCCCCCCTTCTCTGAAGAGACAGAACATGAAGTGTATTCTGCCCTTTCCCTTCACCTTCACTTATGGAAGTCATCAAAGCCAACTTCCTTTCCTCCTGAGATAAGATCAGTCAAATGAAAGCTTCTCTCAGGGGGTGCAGGGGGTTAACATGTCGGCCGGACTGAGAGTAACTCAGCCACTAATGGCAGCATGTTTTTTTTCTTTACCTTGTCCTGAGGCCCAGAGAGATCCACGGCTGAAAAGAGCTCAGAGCAGCTCCATGGAAACTGAGGGACGTGTTAGTGTAACTGAGACCTGAGACGACTGAGCACTAGTTTGCTAATGAATGAATTTCACTTTGCTTATACACAAAAAATATTTATATGTTGCATGTGTGCATCTTTTTACAGTATTTCTGTTTGTACTCAGTTCTTTTACCTGAACACATCCTGCTGCTGACATTTTGCACATACTTATATACTTATAAATCGCTTCTACTTCTAACCATTTTGCAAACTACGCTACTGTATTTTAGAAGTTTTTATATATTTTGTCCACCATTCATGCATTTTTTTCTTTAGAAAGTCTCTTATTAGACTCTTGGAATTTGCTTGTTTGAAGTATTTTTGAGGGATTTATTTCCCTTTTAAACAAAGATCTCTGGCCAGACCTGAACTGGGGACAATTACATGATCAGCACGATCCCCCCAGTCTCTTGAAACCTTGCTTGAGTTATATAATGCATCTCAGTAAACATCGTGTCTGAATTAATATTTGTCAGCGTGATATTATTGCTCGGAGATAATGAAGTGCAGACCTTTCAAATCAATCTGTGCCCCAACTGCCTGACTCCACAACACGAATCCACCGTTGACTAAAATTAATGCTGACTTGAAGATGATAAATGCAAACCAATAATCACGTCTGAATATCTCTGACAGCGTAGCCTGCGACAATAAGATGGGTTTTAATTAAGGAGCTGAAATGTGTCCTTTGACATATTGATGTGTTGAAAACCAGTTTATATAATAATGCTTCTACATATTTTTGTTGTTACATGTTCTTGCTGCAATGACCACTTCACATCAAACATCATGGTGTTAACATACACAGGTGACTACAGGTTGTAATAAGCAGGTCACGTGGAGCGATGTGCTCTGTCGGTGGGTGCAGGATGTGCTGAAGGACTCCGTCCCTCCGCAGGGACCTCAGAGACAGAACGGAAAGCATAAACACTCGCTGAGCCTCTGTGATGTTTTTCAAGTGCTTAACAGCTCAATCACTCTTAAAATAATTACACCTGAAAGGCAGAGATCCATCACAAATGCCCCGGTCTGGAAATTGCCCTCAGATGGGCACAGAGAGAGAGAGAGAGAGAGAGAGAGAGAGAGAGAGAGAGAGAGAGAGAGAGAGAGGCAACATTTGTAAGCTATTATGTCTTTCCTTTCTTCCTTTTCTTCTTCCTGTTCTGCCTCTTCTTTTCTTTATAAATCTTTGCTGTGTGGATGATGATGATGATGATGATGATGATGCACGATGTGGCCGGTGGACATTGTGTGAATGGAAAAATGGAACGTGCGCGACGATGAGCGCAGTATCAAATATTTAGCTGTTATATTAGCACTGACATTAGTTCATGGTTTTAGGATGTGAATTTGCATCAGCATCAGCACTGGCATTAGAAGTAATTCGGTAAATATAGAGTTGTGAAATGGGAGCTTTCCAGAGGTTAAAGTCCTGCTCATTTTCTGCACAGACATTGTTCAATAATTGGCAGTTGGAGCTGTCCAGGGCTTAGATGGAGATGAAACTCACTTGACTGAATCTTCAGTAGAGTTGCAATATGAACTACACACTGTAATAAAAAGTCAAAGATGCAAACTAAGGAGAGAAGTTAACTACGATTCCTCAGGAGCATTTCAGGAAACATACAACCACAGAGTTTAAAACTATGTCACTTGGTTGGTTATGATAACATTTTAGTCACCAAAGTCATTGCTGAGATCTGGCATCACTAAAAGTAGATCTGACGGGACGAGACAGACAGATAATGAGGCAGGTTGCAGGTTAATCAAACTTAGAAGAGGAAATGAAAGCAAATGTTAAAATTATAATCTAGACTGTCCAATGAAAACATGACTGTGTCCATCTGCCTGAACTCTCTTGTCCCATTGAACCAATTTTTAAGGATGTTTTTAGGATGTTGTCACGTTTTATATAATAAAATTGTATTGTATATATATAAGTCTTCTTGTCCTCAGTAGGTCGGCATCATGTTTTGGCATGTCCACAGTCCACAGCTGTCCACAGCAGCGTCTGCACTGATGTATGATCAAAACAAATTCACTGTCAGATTCCGGATGAGCGTTCAATAAATTCAGCTACTATGGTGCAGTGTTTTGTTCCTAATTGCAACAGAGTCATTCCAATGCTCTCCAGATTTATATGGCACATGATGGGAACACGACAAAGGATCCTATATTCCTCGGTCCTTTGATCCCAGGGTTGGGGTTTTGACCCGAACACAGCAGGAGGGTTCATGTGTGTTAACAGAATATTATGCTGGAGAACATACAGTCGGAGCCTGAGAACTTAGATCTGCTTCTGTTGCAACAACCAAGAGCTCTGAATAAACTCTGATTCATTCGTCTGAGCTGGTGTTTTCAGCAACAGCCCCGGTGGTCGATGGGTATTGTGGGTTTTACAAACATTTACCATCAGCAAACTGACAGAAAACACTGACTGATGTTGGCACGTTAATGACCAGTGACCATAACATAAAACTACAGTGGAACAACATTAAATTGATCATTAAAAGAAATCCTTCAAATGCTAATTTACAGCGGGGGCACAAACTTCCAGAACCAGCTGCACTGCAGTATTTTTAGCAGTATTTTAATAAAAGCCCTTTTATCCGCTGAGTTGTAAGGTTTTCTGGGTTAAACCACAATACTGTCAAAATATCCTCCGCTGGAAACAAGCGGCATTAGATTAATAGTTTGCTAAAGCGAAGCAGAACGTTGTGATCGGCCCCTTTCGTGGTAACAGCTCTAGTAAAAGTGAACCACGGAGGTTTACACTCCGCAGACCTGAGCATGCTTCAGTCCAAGCTGCCGCTGTTGTGCAGGCCTGCGATACAGAACTAGTTAATGTTTACCCAGAAAATATGTAATTGCAGACTTCCCCCTAATAAACTGTTCCAGAATGCAGACCACAATCCTCCTCCTGTAACATTATTATTATCTACAGGCCTCTGGGACTGACTCCCTCCTCCTCCCTCTCTGCCTCTTACTCACACATACATTTATGCACACAACTTTAAATATAGAGATGATACAACCGAACTGAAAACCAAAGTTCGGATCGTCGGTCCAGTTTGATGCAGAGCTGGTTTGAAATGAAGAAAGCGTTTTGACCAACAACTATACACAAAACCACACTTCTGGATTAGGCCGTTTTAAGATCCACAACTTTGATAAGAAGCCAAAACAGGTTCTGGCAACAGAGCAAAGTTTACACTGGTTAATCAAAAGTAGAGAAACAGAGGGAACGAGGGCGTTTTTAAAGTTCAGATTTCTCTACAAACTATCTGCATCGTTCAAAGATTTTCTGCACGTTCAGGTAACAAATGACTATTTTTAAGCTATGCATAAATGAGTTAAACATACAGCACATTTGCTCTTTAAGCCGCCTGATGGAACTTGAGTTCTGCTGCAAAATGCTGCCAAATAATTCCTTGTGTTGCTTCCTCTTACGGTTCCTTTACACAGAACAGAAGCAATGTAATATACATTTCCTGCTCCTACTTTTTTGTTGCTTTATGGATCCATCAATCACGCTGATAGAAAAGGAGGAAGTCTAATAACGACTTATATAAATAACAGTGGTTGCCAAAAACAGGCTGACGTATCCAGGGACATTGGTAGAACTACAAAAACTGTGTAAAAATATCTGAATATTAATAGTTGGAATCAGTTGGTATCTATGAATGTTTTTTGAGTGTTCGTCAGATCATGTTTCTTCGTCTATAATAATTCAACTCAAGCCTTGACCATGTGACTTTCCATTGAAAGGAACAGTTCAACATTTTGGGAAATGTGTTTTCTTTGAATGAGAAGAGAAGATGTTCAGAAGGTACCTGGCCTAGCAACAGGGGGCGCAGTGACTTCCTGGATTCTTGTTGTAAACCACAAGTTGTTGCCCACATGTTAATTAGTCAGCTTTAGATATGTTGGTACAAGTGCTTTTGAACTTTGGACAGAGCCAGGCTAGCAGTTTCCCCCTGCTTCCAGTCTTTATGCTAAGCTAGGCTAATCACCTCCCGTCTCTTTGAGAGTTGAATTCATCTCATGTCACTCTTCGGTTTTTCCCAAAAGGTTGAGCTTCTTCTTTAAAGCACAGACTTTCACTTGCTCTTAGACACAAAAACATAGACACAAAAGTTTCACAGTCTGCAAGAGACTAAAAGTAGTTTTTTGTTTTTTACTTGTCTTTTTCCTTTGAGAGTGAGATAAGATAAGATATTCCTTTATTCGTCCCTCAGTGGGGAAATTCACTGGTTCACAAAATTCACAAAAGGCGTGTCAGTTCTTTTTGAGGCTTTTCGCAGCTCACAACAAAGAAGCTTTCACACAGAGGAGCCAAACCACAACAGGTGAGCGTGGTCACTAAGATCAACAGCTTGTGTGCAGAGGAATAAATCAGACCTTTCAAGTTTCCAAACTTCAAAATGGAAGAGACTAAAGAAGGTTTACAACCGTTGTGTTTGTGCTGCCTGGAGAAAATCCCATTATTTAATGGGGAAAATACAATAATAAGCATTCTTTTCCTCATTCCTGAAAAAAACACACGTCTTGCAGATCTATGGGTTTTCCGTGACAGCAGTGATATTTCTTAAACACAGGCTTATGGTTTCAGCCAGCAGCTCCGGAAGAATGTTAATATTCAGGTCAGATAAAAAAGTAACTCCCTGTTTCCGGCCACGGCTGTAATTTTTACGCCACAACGTAACGCTGGATGTCCCAGTTGAGGCTGAGGTTGGCTGACGTCGCTTACGTTCATGATTACCGTCTGTAACATGTCTTTAAAAGACCATTTGGGATGGAATTATTTTATGCTGGATTATTTTTACATTCTACTTGGGCTTTTTGTCATGTTGGAGCGCTAAATGTAGCTGGCTCCTTCATTTTCCTCTTCTTTCACAAAGACTTATTGGTTCCTGCTCTGCTTTCACTGTAATAAGAGCGGGCATCTGCCTCCAAGTCTGCCCAGTTTAATATATAGAGACAAATTGCATTACCTCAGTACTGAGAGCCGTGTAAAGAGCCAAGATGGCCACCATGTCATTACTGGGACTTTCCTTTGCAAAGGTAGTGCAGCGCTGCTACGTTCCAGGCCAATGCTCAAAAGCCTTTGGTACAAGTGTGGTTTGAAAAGTATGAATGCTACTTCCTCTTTCAGAAATAAAATCAATAAAAGCAATTGGTTCGTCTTCCCACACGAACCACATGACGTTAATAGACAACACAACCAGTAGATATTAATGAAAACCAGTTATCGTGTGCATCCAGAGACTTCCAAAGCAAAAGAAAGTTAAAGAACTAATCTGACTTTTATTGGGAAATAAATTATTTTGCTGCCATGCTCGACTGATTTCATGATCTACAGTTAACAAACGCTTTCACATTTCTTGAGGCCGGATGAGCACACACAAACCGTGCATGTGTCATTTCCCAGCAGCAACTGGTTTCCTCTTAAAATCCTCTGCGGCACAGAAACTGACTTTAAGTTTAATGAGAACAAACTTCATCAGTTAAAAAAAAAGGCTGCTTAACTGATGGATGATCTTTCTGAAAGGAGTGAGTACAAATGATTCTTATGATTTCAGGCAAATAGCAGAAGATCCCAACAACAACTGCATCTTTTTATACAATAGAAGAAACCAGCAATAATGAGCGACACGACAGCGTCTCGACGACAGATGGCAGAATAAATTTGAATTGTGCACCAAGAAGTATGTATGTAATTTATGGTTCATTGTTGGGTTTTATGCATGAGTGACAATGGAGCAGGTTTGATGTCAAAATGACTTTGCTGGATGAAAAAAAATGCTAAGTGTTACCAAACAAGATAAGAGTCGAGAAGATACACAAGCTGCTATTTCATGGTCATTGTAAAGAAAACCAAACTGTACAAATGGACAATTTGAAATTTTGACTTGGTGCTGCATGAAAAGTCGTGTCTCTAGAATAAAAGCAAATTATCACATTTTTGTAGTTTTCTTGAAATCAGATTTCTGAGATCACAACAACACTAAACTGACACATCCACAAACAAGCAGGTTGTAAACAAACCACTTTATCTGCAGGTAAAACTAAATCTGAACAGGCGTGAAATGTTGCTCACGTTCCCAGATCTCAGCAGGTGACAATGTTATTAATCCAACATGAAAGATGCCCCCAAAAAACTACAGCTGTAAATATCTAATAAACTGGAATCATCCTTTAATACAAGAAGGAAATGACACAATTCAAGTACCATGCAACACTTGGCAGCCGTCTGTGCCAAAGCATGAGGCAGTGGAGCGGAGCAGGTGAGGATAATAATAAATCACAACAAGTCCAACCAAATGGCTTCTGATGCCAAAGTCAAATTCAGTCATTGAGGCATGGAGGAGGGAGGTGGGGTCTATGAAGAGGAGTGTTTTTCTTCTTCTCTCCCTGTGGGAAAAAAGGGGGCTCAGGACATGCTGGCATCCCACGAAACACTGAAAAGGGGCGGATGGTGGTGGAGGTGGTGGGGGGGCGGCGGCGGTGGTGGGGTGTGTTTTCTTTCTTTTCTCCCCCCTTCCTCTAACTCCACACTGCCTCGCTGCCCTCAGCTCCGCCCCTTCCGTGAGCTGGGAGGTGGTCGAGGAGTGTGTGTGTGTGTGTGGAAAGTGTTGGGGGGGGTGCTCTTATTGAAGCCGAACAGAGTGGAACCTCTCGCATTGTCTCCCCTCCTGCACCCCACCCCCTCGCTGCCTCACCCCCTGTCTCCCTCCTCCTTTCTCCTGGGACAAAGAATGCCCTGAATGCCTGGCGTCTCCTGCAGTGTCAAATAACTAAAGGATAGGTGGACTGGTGCAAGGGCCCAGGAAGAAGAGGAGGAGGAGGAAGAGAGAGACAAATCAGAGGAAGTTATAGCTGAATTGATTATTTGTGTGCATGTCTTTCTGTGTATTTATGTCTGATCTGTCCATCAAGTCCTCACACCTAAACACTTCTTTCTATAACACCCCATATGAGCCTTCTTTGATCTATGGTTGATATCTGCTAAAGTAGTTTAAGCATGTAAACTACAAGGTTATGGTTAGTGAAAGATCAGAGCCAACGCGACTGTTACCAGAAGAGAAAATGCAAAGAGCAGTCAAAGCCGTCAAACTGAGGGACTTTTTACATCCAATCATCCACTCTGAGATCCTTTCTAAGAGGTTTAGCAGCATTATAACATGTAGATAGATAGATAGATAGATAGATAGATTTATTAATCCCAAACTATATGTCTATAGTTGTGTCTATATGTCTAACTATAAACATGTCAGGAAAATGCAAACATAGATTCATTTGTCAGCCAAGCCTGAAACGACAAGTTGTCATTTAGAAGTACTGAAACATTATATTTTATTTGTTGAAGAAAAGGTTGCAGACACTAAGACAAAAAACTGCTTTAAAAAAACAGAAGCGATTGAGAAATTCAGGGTACAGATGACAGGACAACTCTGGAAATTTTCGTCTGGATCAAAGTGCTGGACTGACAAACTGACAGCTGTAATGCGCTCGGCTGAAAAAGATTGCAGTTCTGTTTATACGGCACTGGTTGTCTGAATTGGTGGACGTTTGTCTGCGTGTACAGTCTGAGCAGTCATACATTTTGGGCTACATGTGGATGATCTGTGCAAACATTCATTGACATGATCAGATGACTAAATCTAAGTCAGTGCTCAAGTCAGTCACTTTTTATGTCCACCCGTCCGTCCATCCATCCATCCGTCCATCCATCCGTCCATCCACACTGACTCAAGAGGTGTAAGGCTTCACTCCACAACTTCCTGCTTTGCTACTGAGTGACTGAACAACCACTGTCTTTTCACTGGAGAAGATCTGAAGTTAGTTCATACAGTCCACACATACGAGGCTGCTGTTGTTGTTGTTTGTGCCTCGTGATCACATAATTTAATGTTTCTCTTTCTCCCACAGTTTAAATTTGAATGCGTCGAAGTGCAGTAATCCTCTTTTAGTTTGATTGATTATGGGAGTGGAGAGTTTCTTTTCTTCATTTCATGCAGCAAAATGAAATCCAATAATTCATGGGATGCTGTTTTGTTTCATGCGCCGAGCAGCTCTGAACTGTTTACTGGCAAAGCCTAAACACGTATTTCACTTGTCATTGCAAACTTTTGCCAAAGTAGTCTTATGAAACTACAAGTGCGGTTTGAAAATTATGTCCCGTGAGGTTTGACGTTCACATCTACAAACACACACATACTGTAACTCTCCATTTCACATGTACACACACCCACTCAGACACACTGCAGCCCTATCATACAGCGACTGTAATGGGTGACTGTGCTAATTGCTGCAGCGCTCCAAAGCAACGAGAACGCCGCGGCCTCACAACCACATGAAATCATCTCGCTCCGCAAGCAGCGCGCACAAAAACGACCATCCATCAAGCTGTCACGCTAACCTCATTCTCCTCCAAAGGTAGGAAGTGAACCTCAGACTGTGAGAAGCATGACTTCATCCCCACTGCACACCATCCATTACAGGGACACAGTTCAAGAAGACACAGGCTTGAAGCAAATAAATTGGTTTGGTTTAATCCGGATGGGCGGTTCTTTCTGCGTCAGGATGATTTGAATGGGAGAACAATGGTTGGATGTTCAGACTGGCTGAAGTTGCAGGTACTCTTTGTGTTTGCCAATGTTGAAATACTCGCTCCATCTGGTGCCGCACACACATCAAAACAAAAGGCAAGAATTATTTGGACGTACGCTCTAAACTAGAGCTGCTTCAAATTCTTTATTTTTCCATGCATGTAATCAGATATATCAGAATCTGTGCATGAGATGTGGTTGGACAGCATCTGTATATTAACTGCATCTGAACATAAATCACATCTCCTTTAGCTTGTACTTCACAATGATAAGAAGCTTGTTTTGCACTTTTAAGATGTTAACGCATACATTCCAGTGAAGTCCTAGTTTTTAGTATAATTTCTGTGCACAGATTTTATTTGTGTTTTAAAATGAAGTTGAATTAAACCTAATTTAACATGTAAAACTACTGAGGAGAGGAGGTCAAGAGATCAAGTGGATACTTGCTGACTTTTTTCCTTTTGTGATGTGAAAAATAGATTTTGGGCAAATGTTTACAGAGAAATTCATTAATTATCTAACACATGTACAAAAATATTTCAATTCCAAAAGCAGTTACAACACAGGTTTATCTTGTGAAAAGCACAACAGTTTTGTTGCTCCAAATGATCTAAAACACTCCAATAAACAAGAGGAATAAAGTTTTTAAAAAATATATTATGGACTGATATGGATGTCTTGTTCCTCAGCAGACACTGCATTTAAAAAAACATTTTCGCTCTAAGTGGTGAATGATGGTCATTTTCTAAGGTCTTGCCAGATCCCCAAACCAGTCAGGAACCACCAGGTGGCGTCCTGCAGATTCTCCTGCTTTTGGTGCCATTTGGCAGAATACCACCAACAGTGGCTTACCAGCAGAGATAGGATGAAGGTTTGGCTTAGTGCTGATGGCTGGCAAGATATGCAACTGCTTAACAAATGGCCCGTTCTACAGAGGAAAACTACCGTGCCACAGCATGAAGCCGTAATATTTTTTTCTAGTCGACCAAATTTCTTTCATCTGTTGATCAAAACCATTGTGGGCTTGTGATATGAGAAGGCTGTGTTAAAAAAAAAAAAAAAAAAAACTTGGTTTGGTTTCAAAGGGCTTTTGTGGATAAAGTTGGACTTCTGTGCAAACTCACTCTCTAACCAAAGAGGTGAAATTGTTGAGTGGATTGAAACGCTGTAGATTTCAGAGTTCATAACCAAAACAAAATGAAATGACTTTTAAAACATGGACTTGAATCAGATTGCTGAAACTAAATAAGTGTTTGATAAACACTCATTATATGGAATTATCATACCGAAACAATCCTATTTCGCTGAAGGGAAGAAAATTTCATGAAAAGTGAAGTGAAAAGCAGCTGCAGTGAGACACAGTGACAGACATATGGATGCAGCAGACACATGGTGTTTGTATTGAGAAATAATCAGTCTGCTCTCACTGACATGAGATATGATCTGCAGGATGGAGAGGAAAAGCAGAGGGAGGGCTTGAGAGCCAGAAATTAAATGTTTGTGTGTGTGTGTATTGTGTGTGTGTGCAGAGAGTCCCACAGTTTACGAGGTTTTGTCCCGTTTTCCTCTCAGACTGGACTCTTTAAAAAAAAAAAAGTGAAAATCAGGGAATATTACTTCAGGTCCTGTGCTTCACTGCCGGCCTATCAAATACACAAAGTAGTAAAATCAAATGACTGGAAAGTGCACTTTGAACTCAGCCCCTGGCAGAGGTCCCATTCAAGCAGAAATGTAAAAGTTCCTGTCCTTGGTGGGGCCCCTGTTCAGGGTGTCCCCATAAAAAGACTTATAGCTGGTTACAGCAGTTTGGAGAGAAGCCCATAGATGGCCCAACAAGCCTCGACCAGCATTATTTCCTACCGGCCTCTTTGTTTGGTGAAGCCTTTTTTTGGCAGGGTTCCTATTGCAGCGCTCGACTTCCCATTGAGAAAACAACCCCCCCCTCCCCTTCACCCACCCAGCACCACCCCGCTACCACCACCGAGCATGGCACTCGCGATTCAGCTGGAGCTGCAAACCCCAGGCTTTTGGCCTCCGTGTTTTCTTTAGCAAATTAGTCAAAGCTCGTTTATTCAGGTTGTATTTGTGTCATTTTTTAAAAACTTCACCACATATTTATCATTGATGCTTTTATGACAGGGCTCGCCCCCTCCTCCAGGAGTCGGTGGTGTAAATGAAGTAGCACCTCCTGGTTATTGTTTTCACCGCTTTTTATGAATGGGCCGTGCAATCAAAGTTCACTATTGTTTTATTATGGGGGTAATTTATCAGTGTTCCAGGAGTTAATGGTTTCCTTGCCCGTCTCGACGGCTTGTAAAGAACTGGAGCTCTTAATGAAGTTTGAGCACAATTCATAGTTAACTGATAATATAAAGTTACGCTCTATTACCATTCAAATGATCTTAAAAAGGTTCTGTAAACAATTAAATCCAATCAGCTTTATTCATCCCTCATGAACATTTGTGAGCAGAAATGACTCTTGGACGTTGGACTGAGTCATTTGAAGTAAATGAGCCGCAGGGTTAAAACAGGTTGGCACGGTTTGGCATGTCAGTCACAGTCCACAAGCAGAGCACAGTAGCACCTTTCCATGTTGCCCGGCTGCCTGTCAGCAGCTACATTAAGCCATTACACAAGTGTGGAAACCGCCCCCGTGGCTGGCCCACACGGCACACATCCGCTCAGGGATACATACCATAATTATCCCCCCACTTCATACTCATCTCCCCTGGCAACTGCAATCATACAGCCCAAATAGCTTCGGCTAATTCATTACTTTGGTGGAGGGAAGTTGGCTGCCTGTAATGACACCAATTGCCCTGACCTAAACGCTGTAATAGGACCTCTCGGCGCACTGGCGAGGAAATGGCTGCAATTGAGGCTCTTCCACTTCCTAGCAACCGAGACTCAGGCCTACAATTTGAAGGGGGAAATGCTTTGCATTACCTGTGCCCCACAGCTTGAAATGCACCCTAATGAAGGCGAAATTGTATGAATTAAGCAGACTTGGGGGGGAGCAACAAACAGAAAAGTGGAAGCATGTGTGTCAAATGGGTTTTCTCGTTAATTCGGTGGCTGTCTAACGGCGAGATTAGAGCCGACCGGAATCTGCCTGGCCGTGCAATCAGGAAAGACCAGAGGGGAAACAAACACAGGCCGTCTGTTTGGTCCCGACTGGACACAGAGGGCGAGAGGAGGAGGAGGAAGGGAAAGGTGGTGGAGGTGCTGAAGGCACGGGGGGGGGGGGTCAAACTCCTCTCTGCTGTGGAACCAGATCCCGGTCTGGGTTCAGGAGGCAGACACACTCTTCAGCTTTAAGAGTTGGCTTAAAGTTCTCCTCTTTAATTGAAGCTCATATTTAGGGCTGGCCCAGGTGAGTCCTGAACCATCCCTCAGTTATACTGCTATAGGCCGAGAATGCTGGGGGATTTCCCATGATGCATTGAGCTCATCTCTCCTCCTCTCCCTCTCCATTTGTATACATTTTAGCCCACTGATGCATCTTCCTGACTCCACATATTTTCTCCTGTTGCCGCCCATCTACAGCCTGATTCTGCTCGAGGTTTCTGCCTGTTAGAAGTTGTTCTCACCACAGAAGCCAAATTCTTGCTCATGGTGGGAATTTAAAATATTATAAAGAGTACAGTATAGACCTGCTCTATAAGAAAAGCGCACTGAGATAACTTCGATTTGACGTTATATAAATAAAACTGAATTGGACTCTCACTACAGTTCCAAAGAGTAGAGTCCAAGATTTGACAGCAACTGCAAGGGTTAGTGTTTCGTAAGACCGACCTGGGTCACATAATATTAGCAAAGACTTTTTATGATGTGTTATATAGAGCTTGGGTGCCAGATGGAGAGGGTGCACCAGGCTGGACAACACAAGGAGCGAAGGAAAGTTCAGACAAGCACAGGAGAGTGAGTGTTTCTAAAATTAAAGCAAAGATAAAACACACGATCTGAAGGATAAATGAAACCATCAGCGACAGATTAACATGCATCTTTTCAAGGGCTGTTTCACCTAAATCACAGAAACACATAATCTCACTTGCCTGCAGTGGAATCTAGCCTTCATCTAGTTTTTGGGTTTGATCATTTCATTTTTAAGACATCTTTGTCCTTCCAGAAACAGCGTCCTGGTCACTCCGAATAATCCACAAACATTCAACAAACAAAAACATGTCCTAATGAAAGCCGAGAAAGTGAACAGACACTTTAAACCTCTGATCCATTCTCGATCGCAAACTTTTTCAAAACAAGGAAATCAATCATACTGCTGCATAAGACATTACCCACTACATCCAACTTTACATTTCAGTGCTTTGAAATAAGCGGAAACAACAGAACCAGCTTCATACACCAGTGCAAAACAACATCTGTCCACAGCTGAAAACCAAACTCAGCACACTGTGCACACTGAACACTGACATGTTATCTCCACTCAACATTACCTCAACAAACACCACAGAACACCGGCTGGCCCAGTTTTACCGCTGGATCACATCTCTCTGCTCCCATTGGTTGGCTCTCAATAAAAGCAGCGCTCTCTCTACTGGCTCGTCTGTTGGAAAGCCTACCTGTGGGATGAGGTACGGATCCAGGCGTCTGATTGGTCGGGGCGTAACGTTATCTGGCTGATCTTCAGTCGCGGAGGGTGAGGCCAAGAACTTGACGGGACCAGAGGAACGTTCCAAAGGTGGACTGGTGAGCAGATGGAGATCAGAAGAGTTCATCTTTCTCGCTGTAGTCCAGGTGAACTGTCTCACCCTCCCAGATCCTGCAAAGACAAAACAGACAGACGCTGGATTTTAGTCTTATTTCTGTTGTTAAATGATTGTTTCTGTTGTTTTAATCCGTCTTTAGTTCAGACAACAGGTACAAAATGAGATGATTAGCCAACTGTGGTGCATTCAAGTTCCTACAATATCAATGTAGATTCATGAGCTCTGTCCCACATTCAGCAAACAAATAAACAATGAACAAGTAAGAACTCAGTACACCATATCACAACTACCTTTCCTGAGTGGATTTTATATTTTAAAAAACTGAATCATGCTGTGCACAAAAGCAGGAGATGAGACGAGAGACATGCGCGGAGATAATCTGGAAAATAAAGAGCTGTATCTTCTTTTCTGTCAGGTGGACCTTCATGATGATAAAGTCCAGTCAGAGCTCAAGCTGCAAAACAAATGCTGCACAAAAATGATATATTAATATTTATTCCTGGTGCAGTAATTATGGAAGTGACACATATGTTAGAGGAATAAACAGTCATAAGAATAAATATGTCACCACACTTACAGTATATGTGTTCTGTTGTGAATGAGGTGAATGTAGAGATAATATTGGCCTGGACTCACATTAACTTCACCATAATGATTGAAATTTCTTGCGAACTTACTCGTGATTCACAGATGAAGTCTCTCCAAACTGTCTCAGAGAAGTTGGAAATTGCAAAGAACTTGGAAGCTTTAAATGTCTGGAATCAATTTCTTGTCCATTTTGAAATCATCAACAGGTGAAACTGTTACTCGTGAAACTGAAAACACATCACTGGAGAAAACAAAGGCCTCGAATCAGGTTGACGGGTAAAAAACACTGTTCGCAGCGAAGAAGTTTGTTGAGTTCACATGAACTTAATATTATTTGTCACCGGTTGTGGGACCAAATGTTTGACAGCATTTCAATCCCCAGTGTGGTGCCAGTTATGGAAGAATCTCACTTCCTGAACGTGATGCGTTTCCTGATTAAACAGGAAGTTGGTGATGGGATGAAACACAGTGAAGAATCAGTGTAAACCAATGGGAAATCACTTTGGGAAAGATAAGCTGTTTGATTTGGTAGAACCTGTAAAGAGGCGGGACTCCGTAAACACTTGTGATGCTTTATTGGTTGTTCATGTTCTACTTGAGCAGGATGACAGTTTCCATGAAGTTGGAGTCTCCATTTGGATTTAAAGGCCCATATTTTAGCAAAGGGAAGTTTACTTATTGGTTTATTTAACAGGAAAAGGCACATTAGTACTTTGTATTGTATTTTCACACTGTTCTGAAGTGCTTAAGTAAAGCTCATCCAACTTTTCTTTATATATTTTTTTTTTTCACATTTTATATGAGTCTTTGGAAGCAGTGTTGTAACAAGCCCATTGGCTCGTTGGTCTAGGGGTATGATTCTCGCTTTGGGTGCGAGAGGTCCCGGGTTCAAATCCCGGACGAGCCCTCTTTCTAACCTCTCAGGTTCCCAGAATCCTAAGAAATTTCCCTGTTGTGGGATGAAAAAAGGAATATCTTATCTTAGCTTAACTTAATAGTGCAAAGTTTATTATCAACATAATGATGAAATGTGTAATTAATGTATCTGCAAAACATAATTAGCTTTTTTGATTTACCCCCTTCAATCTGATCCGGGCAACTTAAGTAAGATTAACATATTTATGGTATTGTTTAGGCAACTCAAAGTATTTGGTTAAGGTTTGGGAAACAACACTGGTAAATATATGGTTAAGATATCCAGGATGTGCAAGGTTAAGATATGTACCTGTAGGTTATAACGTTAATGTCAAGTCAGTGTTTGCTTTTACATTTTGGACCAAAACCTTGATCTTTCCCAAACTTTAACAAATAGTTTCAGTCGAACAATGAAGTCACGTAAAGTTGAAAAATGAAGCAGCAGATTTGAAAATAATAATAATTTAAAACATAGAAAACATGTTTGTATTTTAGTTAGAAATCAGCCGCACTGTGCAATATTATTCTTCTTCTGGGGAACTCAGCGTGGTGGGTTTACTGAACCAAAGTTTATATTCTACTACTTGAAAAGAAAAGACTGTGCTCCTCTTTTGCGTTTTCCATGTGCAGGCTGAGTGTTTTGTGCCACTCTGAGAAGTGGGTCAGAGCAGAGGAGCCCACCACCAGTCACTTTTGGCTGCTTCAAGTCACGTCACATAAACAATGGCACTTCATGGGGAGAGTCTCGTCTTCCTTCCTGCCTCGCTTCCTGTCGATCGTTCTGCCTGACTTGGCAAACTCAATGTGCCCCCCTTCCTCCTCCTCCTCCTCCTCCTCCTCCTCCTCCACCCCATCACCCAGTCCACTTCCAGCCTCCCTCCTGAATCAGACAGCCAAGTTGGTCAAAACTGAGGAAGGGAAGGAAAAAGTTGGGATGACAAAGAAGAAATGATAAATGACAACGAAGCCACAATGGGCCTCTGTGGAAGTGGAACATACCAAGTCAACAAGTAGGATCCATTGACATGTAGATGGTGGAGGTGGCGGGTGTGAAGGGACTGAATGTACTGTTTGGCACCTACAGTGCACTAAACTTTTAACCCCGCCCACGACCTCCAGCTCCTTTCTCATGCAGGCCCTTCTGACCAGATTGATGATAGCGGTGCACTTCCTCTGCAGGGAGCGCGACCTCTGCCTGAATAATAGCTGACCGTTGATTAGCCTGTCTCATTAACATTCAAGGCTGGTTGTCTTTCCTTTTTCACTGTGCTTCCAGTCTGGAAAATGATGAGTTGCAAAAATTATTATATTTACCATGAGTTTAAAAAGAAGGAAAATCAGCCTCCTTTAAAGAAAATGTGTCTACTTTTCTTTCAGTGAATTTAAATATACATATATTTTTATTCTACTTTGTTTGCTCTCTGATTTTCCTTCAGGTGTGTTTTCTCTTATTTAGTCTTGAATCAGGTATAAATACATGACGGTTTTTCCTTTGCTTGTTTGTTACATGATGAGTCCTTCAAAAAAGTGAATTACATGCTCTGGATAAAGCTTCACACTGAAACACATCAGTCCAGTCATTGTAAATAAAACCTAATCTAAAATATGATCAAGACCTGAGGAGACTTTCAAATGAATTCCAGCTTTTTACCAACAAAATATTTCTTAAACAAGAAAATCAGCTGGAAAAGAAAAAGATTAAATAAACTCTCCTGATGTGAGTAAAGTAGTTAGAAAGGAAAAAAACACATCTTCATCCATTGTGCCGTAAAGGTTTGATTCAAGTAGATAATTTAATGATAAATATGGGCTGGTACATTATAAAAACACACATTGGCACGCTCCTCAGGAAGTCATCCTGTCGTAGATTTAAAAGCCAAACTCGACAATATATCCAGTGCACGACCTCTGCGAGTTTGTTATTCACTTTCAGGGGCTGTAAAGTCTTACAGTGTTTATGAGGAGTTCTTCCTGAGGATGCAAGATACCCTTATCTGTTTTATAGACCTATTTGGGTCAATACTAGATCAACTCGTCTGGGACAGAGCCGGAGGAGCAACCTTTAGCATGACGAGCAACAATTTCACCTAATCAGGACGATTTATTGCCGTTTTAATGGCATCCGGACAACTTGGTTATCTGCCTGTTGGATCGCAGATAGCAGACAAAGCGTCGCAAAGTCCAAAGGATACTACATGTATGAGGGGAAGCTGGAAAGCAGTTGAAGGGGAAGACAGGCGGTGATCTCTGGTTAGTGTTCGAGCTCTGCAGAGTCTTCATCTGTGGCTGAAGTTCATTCATGAAAAGCCTTTTGTGAAGCTAAATGTCCATCACATTCTCTCTGATTTTAACTACATGACAGCATTTAAATTTGCACTCTTGAAACTCTTTGCAGGGTTACGATGATTCCTGAAGAGACTGAGAACCCAAACATTTTCTTTGATTGGTGATTTTTATTGTCTCCTTGTTTCATGTGATTGGTTGTGACGTCCCAGGAGTCACAGTTTGATTGACGTCTATTGGTGCACATCTAGAATAATTTCCTGATGCCACAAAACAATACTTTATACTTTGTTCAGTGTTTTTTGCTCTCTCTTCCTGCTTTGTATGATTTAAAGAAAATCGCTTACTCCTACAAGGTTAAAGCTCCAGCACACAGAGAGTCAATCATCCTCATGACATGCAACAGATAGTACAGAGAGCAAAAGTCAGAGTCGTAGCGCTCTGGCATCAGATGCAACAAAAATATTCCCTGACCTGAAATTGATCACATGAGAAGAAAGAGTGCTGGGAAAAGATGTGGAAAAAACATGTGGGGAGAGACGTAGAAGGGATTTTTTTTTTTCTTAACTGCAGGCGTCCAGCCCGCCTTCAGTGAGAGCTCTTTTAAAGTTGCACCTGTACAGCATGGTGGGGGTTAAGTCTGGAGGCTTGATGTGGGCGCAGCGTGTTCTCCAGCCCCTCGGGAAAGGAAAGAATTAGAGGGGGCCTTTGTTGTCTGCACTAGCTACACCTCATATATATTTTAAAGGCACAAGAGGGCAGCCTCACTGGAACCCCCTCCCCTAAAAGAATCGACCTTGGCGGAACATCTCTGATATTCCTGTAAAGGCAAATTGAGCGTTTGATTGTGGCCAAACTCGAACGCGGTCGTGAGCACGCGCCGCTTCACCGTTGTGAGGATGAGGCACTTCCAGACAGCTGGTTTCACTTTTTCGTTCGCTCTCTCGCTTTCCTTTTGTTCGACCAGAGTGTTCCTCTTTTGATTCGTCCTGAGTAATGGTGTGAGATTCGCAGGGCAGCTGAAGTTTCCTTTCAACTTCTCTCACGGCCTCCACAGCTGGCCGTCTCCCGAGCAGGACCCTGGAACAGATGCAGGAGAAAAAGATATAGGCCTCTGCCTGACAGCTATTTTTTTCCATCTGCTTTGTAATGTTGTTCTGCCTGTTAGAGCTGAGACTACGAACAGGAAACAGCGTCTGTGTAAATGCAGATATTAACAACAGTTTAAGCATCATCACTGTGTCCATTTGTGCCATATTGTCACCAACAGCCTGACGTCGCCTCCCACCAAGAACCAAATGCTGCTGAAGTTTGTCCTCGGCAAATAAACGGTCAGCTGCCACACTGGCGGAAAACATTTGAGGACAATAAAACGTGATCACCTCTGTTGTCTCCAGCTTTGGCCTTGTCTCAAAGTTTGTCCCTGCACACCACCAAACACCTGGTGTCAAAAAATACATGACTGACTGTTTTGTTCCTCTACAATAAGCAGCAGGATCCAAAGGTCAGTTTCTTCGCTACCTGGACGCAAAATACAAATATGAATAAATGCATTTTGCATATAAAGAAATATGCAAAATAGGAAGTAAGACAGGTAAATAATAGAGGATATATAAAGCTAAAATAAGAAAGTGATGCAAAATTGAAACTATAAATGCAAGATAGGTAAAAATATTTGGTCAATAAAGTCATACTTCAAAAGTCTCTTCAATCCTAACTGCGGCCAGATCACAAAGAAATGTTGCAGAAATTAAATCAAAAGTTTTATATCAGAAGTTTAATTTGCTTCCTTTTTGCAAACTTCCCTGAGGTCCTGCTTTGTCAGAACTGAAACCTTTTATCTGCTGCTGTTTTGCTCCTGTAAACAAATGGAAAGATCAGACCGGCCTGCACAGTAGTCTACAACAACAATTTTGGGCTGTAAGGAAAATTACTTTGGAAATTTGGGTCCACACAGAGAGTTTGGAAACCACTGAAGCGTTATATCTGTTCCACAGGATGGCGTGCAGGATTGCGTATCTGCGACTCTGAATGCATAATGGTCAACATCCAGCCCGGCTTCTCTGCACTGAAACTGCTTTGTGTGGCAAATAGCAGCCTTCAGACCTCAGCAACTTAACACATGTACACACAACACTCTGGCCGAGCAGTGATGTGGAAAAGAATTTCTCCCGGTGGTGCACCAGCTTTTCTGTATACTCCCTCAGAGCCTGCACACATCCGACGAGGTGCCAATCACGCCAGAGTCGACCACGTCAGAGTCCCGTGATTGACAGCTGTGTTTCTATGAAGGGGCGTGGTCTTGGAGAGTCAAGCTGGGTCGTATTATGGAGGGGCGTACTTAATAAGATCTGCAGCGGGGAAAGTGCCTGCCCTTAAGGTCCAATTTCCCCTTTGACATAATGCTGCCATTGAAGGAGATGGAGATAGAATCGTACCTCTCGCGGAGATTGAAATTGAAATGTTAAAGACCGAGCAAGTGGGAAGAGAAATGATTGAAATCTACTGAGGTTTTATAGGAGAAGAAAGCAAACTTGTAAAAATGCCACCAGAGAAACGACAGATCTGGTCATCAGTCATCGAGTTTCTGTTTCCTCTCCGTCACATTTGCTGCGTTCGTTTTTCATTTCACCTCTTAACTTGTTCTCCGACAGTTTTTTATCTGCTCCTACTTGTTGCTTTCACTTTTAAAGCGCCCCTCAAAACTGTACAAGGACACCCCCGGTTTCAAAGACCTGGAAGAACAAACGCATTAAAAAAAAAAAAGATGAAAAGGGAGAGATTCAATGATCCAACCCTGTAATTCCTTGACACATTTCTCGAACCCTGTGCTCGAGCGTAAGCCCAAAATCAACAACAGATAAGCCTTTTCTGTGTCCTTTCTCTTTGATCTGGACGTCCCCCCTTTCCAGCATGGGGGAAAAGGGGGGGGTCCTAAGCTTCCTGTTCAGGACCCCCCTGCTTTGGATTTGGGGCTGGAGACCCTGGAGGGAGGAGTGAGGGTCCCGACTCTGCAGATGCCCTCAAACTTTCCACTGGGCCTGAGTCGTTCACTGTAAGAGACGAACTGTAAACAGACAGAAACAGGATTATTAAAGGAACTTGATACAGAACTGTTGTCATCAAGAGTCTGTTTCCGTATGATCATCCTCAGGCAGCTTTTATTTGGAGTAAAGGTCTCACATATGCAGACAAAAATCACATATGAGGATTTGTTGAGGCTGCATCCAAACCAGACTGTACGTTAGGTTTTATGTCATTTATTTTGAATCATCATTTTCATGAGGCGTCTCAACACATATTTGTTGATCATAACAGCTCGTCAAAAGTTTCACCTCAAACTTCTCTATTTCTTTTTCTAATTAATATGAGACGTGATAAAATGTCAGTATTTGAAGACCTGGAAATGAGAAAGATCTGCACATTCACATTTTCAAAGAATATTTCATCATAAGTTTATGTTTTCTGAATCACATTACAAGTCACATTACTTTGATGCCAACATTTATGATCTTTACTAAGACTTCATGTCATATAGGTCTGTGTGAGTATAAATAAAGTAAACACGTCATATTTCTCTACATTTTCTATGTGAACTAAATGGCTCAAGTGTAAAATGCAAAAGCAGTTTAGTGAAAGGTAGAGAAGAAGAAGGAGTAGAAGGGAGAGCGACATGAGGTCAGCTCCTTTATGGAGGTAATCAGAGTTGTCTTCCTGTCTATTCTCCCACTATTCACACAGCCTGGCCTTCATTCCCAAAGTGAAACTGGACACCGAGGGTTTTGTTATGGGTTTACAGCTCCAGAGGACGAGGAGACAAACAAGACGGTGCAGAAAAACAAGGCTGCTGTAAAACTGACACTAAAGTTAGAGAAAGACTTTACATAAAAAGTAAGATGTGATTTTTCACGAGTCTTCTTTCTTTCATGGAGATAGTTTGATTGCTGAGTCTTGTGTTAAAACTAATTAAACTAGTTTGTGAGGTTATACAATTGACAAGAGCAGCCACAGTGGAAACAGAGCCAAGGCTGTGGGTAGATGTCATGTCTCCGATTGGGAAACGACTGAATTTGTACCCAGGAGGGGTTTAATGTTGGAAACTGGTCCATGCACTTTGAAAGCAAGTCAGTGAAAAGACACTAATATGATTTAAAGCAAAGGAAACTTTTGATGGTAAATCACTTAGGATCAGTGAATCAGTTTATTTTCTGAATTATTAAGGATTACAACCAGGCACAAAATTCATATATCCACCGTCCAATGTGTTTCCCGTTGTTTCACTATTCATATTTTATTGTCTTATTACTCTCATGCTCCGTTCACACAAGCATTTAAAATAGCAAAAGCTGCAGTGTCAGTTTCAGTGTAACTTCCACAATCAACTCATGCACAAAGTGACATCATGCTCTTCAAGAAAAGTCATCACCAAAGCTCTAATTATCTGATCATATACAGACACACTCAAACAATATTTTTAATAAAATGAGTGTCCTCGTGTTGGCCGCAAAACGAATCCCAGACCCAGTAGAAAACAAAAATCAGGAATCTGCTCCTGTGTCAGACCTGAGTATTTTCAGTGAACCTGGGTCTTTAACAGGATCAAAACCAGCCTGTTCAAAAACCCCTGAAAGGCCAGAATCTGTCAGCAGGCCCACCTGTCGCTCGACCACACAGCAGACTCAAAGGTCCACTGATAGTGGAGGAGACTAAAGCCCATCTATCTGTGTCTGCTGAGGATCTTAAGGGCTGGGGGGGGGGCATCAGGAGAGGAAGGAGGAGGAGGGTCGAAGGGTGAGCAAACCGGCAACTGGGAGGTTAACCATCGTACTGGGGATGGAGGCTTTGGGTAGGAGGGAGGGAGGGTTGCAACTTCCACTCGGTGACTGGCTGACTGATGTAAAAAAAAAAAGAAAAAAAGAAAAAAAAGAAAGTCCCTCATGACCCCCACACTGTTGCCCCCCAGCCGAGAAGAGCCGGACGGGACTAAAGCCCCCCATTGTTGTCCCCTCACACAGGATCACCAAGGCCCCGGCAGTGAGGGAGGGGATGGGGGTTGGAAAAAGGATGGGGCTGGTGTGGGAGGGGGTGAGTATCTTGTGTGTGTGTGTGTGTGTTGGTGGGGGGGGTCAGCCCGCCAGCTCAAACACAATCGTGTGATAGGACTTGGCCCTATCTAATCAAGGGCAGGAGGTCACTTCCGAACAACTGGGCAATAAAAGATTATTTCTAGCCACATAACAGAGGAGCCGTTGGAGGGGGGGAGGGGGGAGAAAGAGAGGGGAAGGAGGGAGGGAGCGAGAGAGCGGAGGGGGGAAGGGTGGCTGTCTGTGAGGAGAGGAAGTGAATTGAAAAAAGCCAGCAGACGGGAACCATCTGTCTGGATGCATAGTCTAATCTCAAAAAAAGAGAGGGAATGAAGGGGGAGGAAAGGGTGGATGAAGAGAGAGAGAGCTTCCTCTTCTTCCTCACACAACACAAATCCATCTATCAATCCACGTATCTATAACGCTCGCTATCTATCTAATGCATATGTGATGCTTTTGTTGTGCTCGCTCGAGATATCAAAGGGAAAAGCACAACAAAAGTGGTTGTAGGGGGCCTGGAATGCAGTAAACACACAGAAGTGTCCCCCGGGGCCGTTAAAGGAGGAACAAGGACGTGATCTTGTCGGGGTTAGTCTGTGTGAGAAAAAGTTAAAGGAGCTCTGTGCTGAGAGAAGACACAGCAGAGTGTGTCAGAAATGTGAAGGCTGGATTCTTGTGGAGGTTTTTTAATTCGAGGAGGTGATTTTAATGCGAGGCAGGCTCTGTTTTTACTCCGATGGTGTTGTCATTTTGAAATATCCCCTGCTATAAACTCGCCTCTTGAACCATTCTGAGCATATTTGAGGATCAAATCTAACGACTCTTGACAAGTGGCTGTTTCCAGCAACAGTGTCCACAATGAGCAACACTGAGACAAACGCCCCGCTGATTTAATTAGCAAGCGGAATACAAAATCACAAGCCGGTCCACTGGGGCCTGTGAGAGCTGGCAGAGGCTTTTTGCGCTAACTTTGCAGGAAGGAAGTGACACTTTGAATACTGATGAGTCAATCGCACTGATGAAATAGGAGCCATTGATCAAGAGCAAATCTGAAGCCGCAATAACGCCGGGCCATTAATTACAAAAGGAGCCAGCTGAATGATTGCCAAGGGTTGTGTATTGTATTGATCTGCCGGCCTCCTCGTCATCATCATCCCCTCCAACTGGCCTTTGTCCATAAAATGGCAGACAAAGGCAAGAGACAGGAAGGAGGCCTGGAGAAGAATGTGGTATCAGATAGCTAGTAACGCTGCATAGACACATAGCAGGTTAAGAGGAGGGGGTGTGAAAGTTTTACACTTAAGTTCCTGTGTGTGTGTGTGTGTGTGTGTGTGTGTGTGTGTGTGTACCCAGGAGCAAATGCTCAAGAGGCTCAAGCCCCAATGAAACACCTCCATCTTGAATAGTCCTCGACACCTGATAAAACACTGGGTCGTCCCTACAGGCTCTTTATGGCTCCTGAGGAGGAAAGAGGCCACTAAACGACTGTCTGTCCTCTGACACGCCGCTCGTCTGACAAACAGGAAGCGGACGGTAATCTAAAGGTCCAAATTACTTTACTTTTCTTATTCACCTATCTGACTATAAGATTTTGTTTTCAGATATAGGTCACCAAGTTGTCTGGCTTCACTCAAATTATACAATGAGATCCGTTTTAAATGCGTTTGCTTAAAACACTAAATTATTGCAGATGACTTATTTCAAAACCCGACAACAACAACACGTCTTCCCTGAAATGATGTTAGTTTGGATCATCCACAGATTCGCTGTCAACAGTTTTCATGGGAACTGTTTCTTCAAAAAGTAGAGAGCAGATCTGCATGAAAACTGTTGACAGCGAGTCTGTGGATTATTCATAGACTTCACTTTTTCTCAATGCAGCGAGAAGCACAAACAAATTCCACTCGCTCCTGTTGTTTTGGGCTGGAGGCTGAAATCTAATCATTTAAATGAAAAGGGAGAAGAGTTCAGCGACTAAACTGCTGCAGCCAAGTTAATTTGTATTTGTAAAGAATGATCTTATCTTTCAGGACATCCCTCAGTGAGATTCTCCAGATCTACTTTCTGTACAAACCAGTCAGTGTAATCATGTTGACGTCCTTCAACCGACGGCGGCTTCGGCTTTTCTGAGAGCCACAAAATCTGTTGGCCTTTTTCTGTTGCTACGCCAAAAACAATCTTCATAATATCATCCCTGTTAGGTGAAAATACGTCCAAGTTGGGGAGGATTTTCATGTTTTAAGTTAAATTGAAGGATTACATGTTCCTCTGTGGGTTGAGAAAATTCTCCAAACCAAACCCTTTCAAAAACCTGTTATATAAACTCTGAAGCGCTCGGTGGTCGAGGCGAACACAAGGCCGCTTTTCTTATTTACAAAGATGTTTACATTTTGGATATACAAGGTTTTCACCCGACAACAGCGGCGCACTGTATTTTTCTGGTAATTTTGGACGGAGTGAATTATAGCAGCGACTTTATCGGGCCCTGCACTGTGTGTTTTATTGCCATCTAATATTTTTTTAACGTCACTTTAATCCCGAGCGCGGCCGTCGGAGCCGTTTCCAAACACATCGGCTCTCACATGTCGCTCCAGCTCGCCGAGATCATCCAAAACCGAATATCTGAGGAGATAACTTCCATAAACTTCCAAAAGTCCAAAAAAGCCGCCTTCCTCTCCAAAATCCACCGCCCCCACGTTTCCCCTGATTGCTAATTTCTATTTATATGCCATGAGGGGAAATAATGAAAACCAGATGAGGAGGCGGAGGAAAGCTGAGGCAGGCCTTTCGGTGATGAACGCTGCGGAGGAGGATGACTGTTTATATCCTGCTCCATCGCGGCCGTGCCGGCAGCAGTGCCCCGGCTGAGCAAAGGACAGCCCCGGTAGGATGTGTGGGTTGGAGGTTCCACCGTGACTCACTTGGTAGTCATGTGTGTTTGCACTTGTACGGCCCCAAAAAACCCAAAGCTGCAGCGAGGGACCCGCCAAGCCTGACAACTCCAAATAGCATTACGTGGGCGTGTGGAGCAGCTAAATTTACTCCGAAACAAGTGCAAAGAGGGGGAGGAGGGGCAGGTTGTGACCATTTATACCATTGAATTACTTAATACTGACTCAGATTTCACTTTTTTTTACAGTCCGGTGATGAGTAACATGTGACGCAGTTACAGAGCAGTTCACGTGGCAGGGTGACTGAAAAGTGAAAGAAACTATTCACGGGCCTTAAAATGTTATTTTAGACAACTCCACTGATTAGATCAGAGATTTAAGAGACATGTTAAGGACTTAACTGAGCCAAGATCTGGAAATGGTGGGAGTAGGATCTGTTTCCTTATTTGGCTTAGGCTGGAAAATATCAAGTAAACACTGTCTTCCTGTTCACCGCCTTCTGAATACAGTTTAGACCCCCCCCACCTCATCCGTACAGGGGAACTATAGTGAAACCTGAAAAAAGGCCTCCTATTGTTTGCCATCATCCAGGAGCCAGGAGCAAATGGGGCTCGAATTGCAGCTCTGAAAGGTAACAGGAAATTGACAAATCGCTAATCCACTCTTAACTATTCAGGGCAACAAAAGGTACATTCCACCAAAACAGGGAAAGAAAAGCACATTAAGTACAGAAGGTCCATTTGGAGGGATGGTTCATTTAATGCAAAGTGCTGACAAACTGGAATAAGGCTGTGTGTTGGTCGGCCTCAGTGAAAGCTCGGTCAGCTGAATGACAAAAGCAACAAGACACTTCCTTTGTGCTCATGTTTACCATTAGCTTCTTATCTGTGAAGTATTTAAACCAAAACCTTTTACCTCTCAAAACTGCTGCAGCTTTAACCCTGAGACTCGAGCTCATGTTAAATCAAGAGGTTCATATTCCCGCTGATACATACTCTGACTGATCCCAGGCCTGTTGCACACAGCACCTGAGGGCACCGGCGTCACATGTAGCTGATTATTGACACGGCCGTGTTGTTTTCTTGCCAACGCTGCAGTTTTCCGAACCTAAGCCACAGTATATTTTTTCCTTTGTCCCGGAGAAATTCCTGGTCACAGTTTGTGTTTCCCCAACTGTTGGCATTTCTGGCTGACCAACCAACTTTCAAAGTGATGATCTCATCCCCTGGGGGCCCGGAGGTGGAAGGGGAGTGGGTGTCAGTGGGGGTGGGGGTGGTGGGTCAGCGGACTTCCCAAGTGATAAATTCACTGACAAAAAGAGGCGGCCAAATGGGGGAGTGTGGGTCGGGGCGGGGGCTGGATTTGCCCCTGTCGTTGCCTTTAGTGCAGGAACCACGCCATAAAAGCCCAGCATTGATAGCCCCGGTTTATTATCTTTGAACAGGTGGCCCCGGCTACTCGTAATGGTCGCTCTCATTTCTCAAGGCACACACTGTTGGGCTCGACAATATGGAGACCATTTGGGAGTTTGCGAACATCCCGATCTAGCCGCGTTAAAGCCCGGGGAGTAAACTACAGCGCATAGTTTTGTGGTGACTTGTTGGCCGCTGAGTGGAGTCGGGGGGGTTTTAGACGGAGACTTACTTCCTGTGAGCATAACTCATGGAAACGTGGAGGCTCTGTTGATGCTAGCAGCTTTGGGGCTAATCGTGTCAATGACCTGTATTGTTTAGCTTTCAAGGTTACCGAGGAGAATCGCAGCAAAGAAGCCCTCCAAGAATGTAAACAGTCACATTTTGAGCTACAAGCTGTTTCTACTCACGGCTGATTTTTTTTTTTTTTTTTTTTTTTTTTTTTTACCAGGAATTCCACACCCAGCGTGAACACACACACATGCATACACACACACAGAAAACAGTGATTTGCTGTTCGCCAATGACCTCGTGAAACTGGCCCGCATTCCCCTCAAATCAGCCATCAGTCACATCTTTCACTCCTCGAGCCGCTTACTGTTTCTCAACAGCTCAATCAAGACACCAGACAGCGCTATTTTTTTCATTAATTAATATATTTTCTGCATTAAAGTTAACATAGTTTTCTTTTGTGCCACCCTTTAATTTTTCAGTAAGTATTTGATATTTTGTTATATTCAGACATGAGTAAATTTAAGACTGTCTCTTGCAATAAATATCATAAAATAATAGAGCTTCACATAATAAATATTTTTTACAACAAAAAAAATGTTTTAACAGACATTTTTTCTTTTAAAAAATAGCCAGAATTCCTCTTATGGATTTTGAGCATACAATTTACACAAAATAAAGAGAAAAAAAAAAAAAAAAAACATGGGAGAATGCCACAGAATGTGTATGAAGAGTTCAGATGGGTGGAAGGAGAGAAACATATCCAAGTGGAGAGAAAAAAAAAATACTATGAGATGGATGTGCTTTCGTTAATGCAACATGAGCATAGGAACCACGGTTTTAGTGTGGCAGCAACCAATAAATTCAAACATACCTGCTTGCTATGAATACCAGGTAACAGCTACATAATTGCCCTATAGTAGATCGTCCTTCACAGATTTGGTGAGAGGCAGCTCCCGCCGGGCGCACACACCCAGAGGAAACTGCCTACCTAAAAACGGAAGAAAAACTTTCTCATATATATAAAAAAATAGTGTTAATGAGGAACTGAGGATAGACATAGAAACAGTTAAGGCAAACACTGGTCTGTAAAAACATGGTCCTGATCCAGAGAAAATAAAAAATAAAAAATAATCGAGTGGTTTTCGTTACTCCTTTGCTTTAGCTCCTTAGGGTTCCGCATGGAGGAGGGGAGGCGGGTGGGAGGTGCTTAGAATGTTTGATAAACATTAATTTGTGACTATCATCATCATTATCATTGTCAACATAAGATCCACATCAAGAGTCTCCCGCGCACACGCAATCACAAACACACAGGGGCGATCAGGAAGGTTTCTCCTGGGTCTGTGGGGCCCAGCTCTCCAGTTTGCAATAGACAGTGTTGGAGTTCTTGCAGCGACAGCCGGGCCTGTTGACCCGATCGTAGCAGCCCTGGCACGCCTTCAGACACCCCTTGACAGGCGGGTAGCATAGCAGACAGGGGAAGAGTACCGACATTAATCCCATGCACAGGAAACGAGAGCAGCAGTGGGAGCGTGACAGCGAGCAGGGGTGGTCAGCGCACGAGTCCCCCTCGTCGTCGTTGGAGCAGTGGTAGAAGATGCCTTTGACCAGGCACATGCAGGTGCCGTGCTCCAGTGCGCTCTCGGCCGAGCACAGGCACTGGCCGTTGCACGCCAGACACGAGGGCAGGCTCCTGGGAGCCGTGCAGTCGCTGCACTTGCACTTCCCACAGCGCTCGCAGATGAACTGGTGCCCGGCAGCAGCCACCACCCCGTTGCCAGAGCCAGAAAAGTCTGATTTCCCTTTGCCCTGGGGCTTGAGTGGTGCCTCTAGTGGAGGCTGGTGGAAGTGAGGTCCCTGCTGGGGCTGTGAAAGGGCCTTGGGCTTGGGCTGAGTCCGAACAGGCCGCTCCGCTCTGTGGTGGTGCTGTAAGCTCATGCCGGGCCTGGTGGGGGGCGAGCGTGCCAAGAGCGCCTGCTCAGAGGAGGCGCTGCTGTTGCTCCCTGAACTGGCGGCACTTCCTGTGCTAGTGGAGCGGCTGAGGCCCGGCGCCCGGGACCCAGCGTACTGCTGTCCCCCGGCCACAACCACCACGCCGCCCCCGACGTGATGGTGGTGACCCGACGGCCGGTGCTCATAATTGTTGTTCACATTGACGAGGATGACCTCGTGAGTTCTCTCCTGCTTGTCCTGGGGCCTGGGGGGCATGCGGGGCGCAGGGGGCCTCCGTACCACCGAGGGCCCCTCAGTGTACTCGTTGTTGGAGCGGATGGCCTTGATTTGGTCCAGGGAGAGAATGGCGGCATGCTGGAGCTCCCGCTCGTAATCCGACCTCTGCCGGCTCTCTAGGGAAGGCTGCTGGATCACCACTAATGAACCGCCGGGGCCATGTTGACTTTGGAGCTCCATCTGGGGGGATCACCACTTCCGACATTCACCGTGGACTTGGCATGCATCGGAAAACCTGCCAGAGGGGGGAAGAGAGGCCGGGGAGAGACAAAGGAAGAAGCGGGGAGGGAGGGGACATCATCAGACAGGGCCAAAACATGACATAACTGGCAAACAGACACTGTCCTGATGGAAGACGGGTTCACATGATTCTCAGATCAGTTCAGATTCAAAATCAAGTGAAGCCCAGTCAGAATCACAACATTATTCCTAAACAATAACATCAACAGCAGCAAAAATATCAGGTCTCAAAATTTGCTGTTATTTAAGGCGAAGTGAGCAGCATTTGATGGTGCGTTCACAGTCAACCCGGACTGTTGTGTTTTCATCCTGTCAACATGACAATATGTCACTTTTGATTCCGTTAAGTGAAGCAACCCGGAGGAGGGGGGAGAAAAAAAGTTGACTATTAACAAGACTTTTTGTACCTTCCTCCCCAATACGCACACATCTAAACTTCAGCAGGCCCTACAAATACTTCCCCTCCTCATTTACATTTGTATGACTAGTTAACATTTAAATGCACCGCGGCGACGAAATGAGGACGCGATCCAAGGGAACTAAATGAGCTGCCTCACTTAGTATTCTATTACTACACCAAAAAGGGTTGCAGGGAAATGGGGACAAAAGTGGAGCAAAAGAGGAAAAAAGTAAAGGTCAAAGCAAGTTCCGACAAAATACAGAAAAACTTCTCATCAGAATAAATTCACTTGAAGCTTATAATTTGTTTTGTAGCAGCAGGAATTTGCGCCTTCGTGGATGTTATGAAGCAACACCGAGCTTCACTTTGCAAAAACACAAAGCTGTTTTATGATCCAGCAGTGAAAGCAAAGCCAAACTGATCCTCTCTGCCTGTTTTGCGCTTTGCACATAAACAAACTGTTATTTTCTGGTGCGTAAAAGGCGCATTGTGAAGCCGGATCGTGCGCACGGAGCGCAGGAGCTGAGGAGCCGCCGTGCGCACTCCTGAAGCCAGAGTCCTGCGAGAGACTCCGGAGATCAGGAGACACGAGAGGACGCATCAGGAAAAAACTTATGAATGAAAACAAGCGCCCGTGGGGGGAAGGGTGTTTGTTCCAGCGGAGGCACGCAGGCAGGGGGAATCCACGCACTTCAGGGTGGATTTAACCCGCTGTGGCTGTTTTTATTTTTTTTTTAATGTGCCAAACACACAGAAAATAAAACTCTTTGTGCACCAAACACCTCCAAACTGACTCCCTGCGGGCGCAAGTGTGCGCCAGGAAAAGCGGAATAACGTGCGTAAAACGTGCGTAAAATAGAAAAGAAACGTACCTATATGCAACCATCCATAAGGTCGAATCCATCCACCGAGCAGCCTACCAAAACTCCATCCACAACCAGGGGCCAAAGTCCAAACTGTGCGCTCTGGTGCACAACATTCACAGCCTGTTAATCCAAGTGCGACTGTATCCCTTTGCGTTATTCCCTTTTAGTCTCGGCTCGCTCACGCACGCATCGGTCCCGGGATGAAACAAAGTAAAATCCACGGTGGAAGCTCTGGAGGGAGGGAGCCGAGGGGAGCCGCTGCGCGCTCGGGAGGCCGATCTTCAGGCGAGCCGGTGCACGAGTCCCGGGGAAGAAGGGTCGGATGATGAAAGAGAACGAAAAGGAGGAATCAGGTGGGAGAGGAGCGAGGGTACATCCAGGACTTCCTCCTCCTCCTCTGGTGCGTGAGGCTCGGGTCGGAGACTCCACGCTGCGGTGCGCTCTCTCTGCAGCTCTGCGGGCCTCCTCAGCACTGAATGAATGGGAGCGCAGGGCTCAGTGTTTGCTCCGCGAGCCGACTCCCATTGGCCATTCAGGGCCCTGAAAAAGGATACATCGCATCCGCTCCTGATTCATTGGGCAGATGTGGAAGGCCGGCCGAGGGAGATGTGCGCGGCTGTTAAGGTGGAACGGAGGTTTTATGGAGGACAGAGAGCAGAGCTGGCTTCCTGTGGCTTCTGAATAATGTGTGAAGAGGCTTAATGTGACTAATGGTGATGTAACAAAGGCGCCATTTATTTATACACTTGATGATCTGTCAGTTTCTCGACAAGAGACTCACAAGAAATAAAAACTAATAATCATACACTTATTCTCATATCAATCTTTTTTTTATTTCCCTGCTTCTAAAACAAAAAGTCAAGTACAATGAGATATCAGAGGTTTTAAAATAATAAAACTACTAATACACTAATATTATAGTACAAAAGTTTGGACAACGTTTTGGATGATTTATCTTGGACACAAACTTTCATGTAGGTTATGTTGTGTAGATATCAACTATATAATAACCTGAAAACCTGATTAGTTCTGGAGCTTTGGGATGAGAAATGAAGGCTTTCTATAAAAAATACATTATATTAAATATGTTTAAATGAGGGTTTCAGAGACTATTTAATATGTTGAAATGATGAGATTAGTGTGATTATGAAATTAATTCATGATAGTTTGTAATCAGGGGTCTAAGGAACTTTTAAGGGTCTTTAACAAGATAAAGCTTTTTAGGTAAAAGTTAATAATGGAAGTTTTATTTATCACTGGATAATGGACACACACATATTTTTACAGTAGATAATGAACCTGGACTGTTTAAATCTGGATGCTGGATCCACAGTTTGCTCAGACCTCAGTGAGACTTTATGGACATTTGAGGCAGAAAACATCAACAGGATGTCTCCTCTCCTCTCCGGAATGTTCCCATTACGCATTTTACGCACCAGGGGAAACCAACGTGGATGAGCTGCAGGTCTCAGTCTCAGGTCTCTGTCTCGGGTCTCTGTCTCAGGACTCTGTCTCTCTCTCATGTGGACATTTTCCCATCAGCTCAACTTTTAATGTGTCGCTTTTCAGACTTGTGTGGGGGGGAGGGAGGAGGGAGGAGGATCTGGTGGGGTCCAGGACCACCTTAAGAAAAAAGCAGCCCTGCAGCCAGGGGAAAGACTCCCCCTCCCTCCTCCTCCCCCTCCTCCTCCCCCCTCTGTTCCTGACTGTCTGGTTTGATTGGTGTCGCGGATGCGCCACATCCGGATCCATGAGAAAAGGAAGTTCAATACAAAGTCAATTTATCCCATTCAAATGGAAAAATCAATAGATGAATGACCTCCTGCGCCAGTTGGGCTCTGCTCGGGCTGCAGGGAGAGAAGCGGCCTGTTGGAGCAGGAGCACTTTGTCAGACTCACACTCAGCTTGTTGGTGATAAAACAGACGCTGGTAGCCGACAGATGGCCGCCTGGATCCTGCTCTCAGTGGTCGGAAGTGCGGACGGAAATCTCACGATTACAGCAATTAGCTGATTTTCCATGGATGGATGTGATGAATCTACCAGCCGGGGCTGTTTTTCTGCCCAAAGTAGAGGTTTAGGAACCATCAGGGGCCCTTGAAAGGGGTCCAGAGGGGCCCCGAGAGAAAAGTCTAACTCCATAGTTGTTGGTGCAAAGCAACATATGTAATATTCAGATTAGAGGGATCAGATATAAAACAAAATAGGATTCATTGCACCTTGTACAAACATGCTCCTCAAGTGTTTTGTCTTTGTGAAAACATTTTTAAAAACTGATTTGACTGCAGTTTTTTTTAAAAAAAAAAAAACCATACAAGGAACCTACAGTTGTTTGTTATTTAATGTTTATGTTTACCTTGTCAAGCTTGTTATACCTGGCTAATAAAGCTGATTCTGAGAAGCATGTGTTTCAGAAGAGTCACGCAAATATTTAAAGTTACAAACAATACAAAGTGTCCCTGAACACATCAGAGAGGACAGAGTCTCTGTGGATTAACTGGAGGCGAAAGCTGAGTCAAAGCAGACCAGTTCATGGGAAGACTGAGGGTCCAGCCGAAACCTGCTCCCAGCACCGAGAGAGAATCCCTTTGACATCATGTTATATGGGAATTCAATGCTTTTAACATAATTTGTGCTTTTTTTTCAAACTCAGCTGTAAACTCACTATTCACTCACTTTTAAATATCACCAGTTCTTATTGGATCATTTCTGTCTTTTCTTTTTCCTGTAAAGTTCTTTTTGCTGTTAAACAGATGAAGCAAAAAAGAGGCAATAAATACATAAACAATGTTTTATTAAATTACTATGATCAAACATGACACTTCAACTTGTTCAAAACCAAAAATAAATCAACTTTGTCCTGCTGATCTATTAACATACAGGTGTCTTTACAGAGTGTTGTTTTGAAACTTAAACAAAAAAAAACAAGAATTTTGGTGAACTCCATTTTTTATTTGGCCTGATGGCTAACAGTAAGAAACCAGGCTCACATTTGTTTCTTCTAGTAGCTATAACAGCTGAATAACTTGGCTCAGCAGCAACAAAAGAGAAATCAACATTCAAGTTTGTGGTTGTTTGTTTATTGTACGTTCAGAACTCGTCCAACAGACGGAGGAAGCTGAAACTCTTTTAAAACACTAACAGTTGCTCCGTTCTGGTTTGGTCCACGGCAGCGCGCTCAGAAGAAGCACAGGCCGCTGTGCTGCCGCTGATAGCTGATATACGACTGGATGAGAGAGTCGGGGATCCGGGGCTTCACGGCGTTCAGGGCGCTTTCAAAGTGTCTGGCCTCGACGTGGTGAGCTTTGATGTCCTCTTGCAGGGCCAGGAGGGCAGCCTCTCTGCATACTGCTGTTATCTGGGACAGGAAACAGACACAGATATTCAGCTGTCAGGCCGAGCGCTCCGTCCACCCAACACCAGCGAGTCATGTGAGCACAGGCTGATCGACCCCAGCGACACACTGCTGAGGGTGGATGTGTTGGGGTAATGGAAAAGTACTTTATTTATCTCTCTCAGGGAAATGCATTTGTCTCATGAGCATCAAAAGCATCACAGTACAGAGGGACAAACACGAGCAGGACAA
The DNA here is from genome assembly GCA_025331565.1 of Holacanthus passer. NCBI lineage: Eukaryota > Metazoa > Chordata > Actinopteri > Pomacanthidae > Holacanthus > Holacanthus passer. The sequence continues at coordinate 635,666 of JAFREQ010000068.1, forward strand.
AACTATCATCTCTACAACCACGTATCTGAGCGACAACAATCTCTCATGACCGTCCTGCAGCCTTCAGATCTTTCTGGACCGAGATCCTTTCTGGAAACAACATTTCAAAATGAAGTAGCGTTTGAGTCCATTCATTATGTTCTGAAGTGGAAGATCTGAAGAAAACTGATTTAATTACAATTTCACCAAACAAATGACATATTACAATGAGTCAATTCCTTTGATTCCTTGATGACCAACATGATGAATGCCAGAGCTGTAGAGCTGTTAATATTCGTTTGGCTCCGAAAGGATCGTTGACGTTAATAGATGATTAAAATCAAAGCCAAAGTGAGAAGTAGAAGGATTTTGTTTCACAGTGATGTCAGAGAAATTCAAAATTGGCTGGAGGAGTGAGATGTAAGAGAATCAGCTAAATGACTGAAGTACAACATGTATGTGACTTCAGGTGCAACCAGAGTTTATGTCCATCTTAAAAATCAGCATCATCATATAATCACTTAAAAAATATGTTTACAGGTTGGAAGGAGCTGACAAGAAACCGAGCTCTTATCCATTTTGGAAAAGAGTAAGTGGAAATTTAGTTCAGGCCCTGGAGACAAAAATATATCCAATAATCTCATTAGATGTCTGATGTAGCCAAAGAACCACATGTTGTTGGAGTTAAGTCACAAACTAACGATGAACTCTCATGAAAATATAAATAACAGCTCGGGACTAAGTGCTTTCTTTCAATGTTTGCTGTGGTTTTCTGGTTCTGCTCTTTAAGATATGATTTAAATTACATTATTACTTCTGCATGCAGAGCAACATTTCTGATCAGTACAGTTCTCCTCCTGCAGACTTTTACTACACTACTGATGTTATTATGTAACGGCTGACATGGAGGAGTGTTTCAGTCGGTCCGGGCGACCTTTGGGAGAGACTCTGCACACAGCAGAGGAGTGACTCACTTCCGAATTGGTGGCGATGGCTGATGAAGGCCAGGCACCTTTCCCAGCAGTGCCACCCTCCTCCTCCTCCCTCTCTAGAAGCGCAGCTTTGTTCTGAGCCGGGGCAGCTTACACAACTCCCTCCGACAACAGCCGCGCAGGAAACTATTCGCCTGTACAACCACTGATAACGTCTGGTGGGAGGTTAGTGGGACAGGCGGTCATGTGATGCAGCAGCGCCGGGGAATATTGAACAGTGAAAGTATGCATGTAGAGCAACGTGGGTGCACTGAAATTGCTCAGTGGACCGAAGCGCTGCTGCTCTCTGGCCTCGTCTCTGCAGCTGCACTGGCACATTGTGCAAGATGACACTGAATACTAACATGTACAGAGAGCAGGACAACAGTTTACATCTATCATGGATGTGAGGTCCTGCTGCTGGATGTGTGTCAATAAACAAACACAGTGAAACTAAATCATTGCTACCTGCCAACAACAGACGGGGAGACTGAGAAACTGTGCATTTACATTGAAGGACAAGAGCTATGAAAGCCCTGTTTTTAACTTTTTAATTAGAGGTAATCATTTTCTTTTACTTATGAAAGACAAACCATCTTCTGACTGAAAAAATGCTTAAAGGCCAATGTTGATTAAATAAGCAAGACAGCGAAGCTTGCAAACATATTACCATTGTAGTCTTGTTCATCCTGCTCCCACCACAAGTCCACTATCATCCACTGTTTTCTACTTGTTTTCTTACACGCAGACACATTTACAGACAATTATTTTCTTTTGATAATATAAGGAAGAAAAAGGTGGACTGAGAGAAGAGCAAGATTCTGCAAACATTCATTAGAAAGAACAGAAAGCTGTAAAAGCTGAAGCAGTTTAGTTTTCTCACTTAGGTCAGCTGAAGGTGAATAAAGAGCAAGACAGATTTTTATGTAGCTCTACTGTCAAAAAGGAAAAGTGTTGGCCAGTTTGCTTGGATTTCTATTTGGCCCATTACTTTTGAAAGTATTCATTAAACCATTTTCATGACACACATCAAAACAGAGCTATAAGCCCTATTCGAAACTCTAGATACCAAGTTTATCATTCAATATTTGAATAGATATACTGACTTTGAATATACTTATAAAAAGATGTGGGACTAATCTTTTCTTCTTCACAAACATTAAAATGCACAAAACTTAAAGTCAAGATTTAAATCACTGCATCAGAATAAAAAAGAACAAAGTCATCTGAAGCACACACACAATGCATGGACTCGGCGGAGACAAGAAAAAACACAGCAGAAGTCGTCAACTGATAAAGCACACGGCAGTCATGGCGTTTTTCAAGGCTGCGCAGTGAAATGAGGGGAGATATCTGTGTGACTGCGCTCCGGCCCCGCGAGCATGCACGGCTCAGGACAGGTGCTTTGCAGATGTCAGGATGTGAGGCCTATTTTCCCCCCTTCTTCTTCTGTTTCAGGCCAATGAGCAACATGATTTAGGCAGGGTAAACACACGGGGCCGGGTTAATTTTGTATGAGGGTTTCCCATCATTCAAGTCATTTGGGCCTGTCAGTAATAATGATGCAAAACAATGAGGCCATGTATCCCCGGTTCCCTGTTTACAAACGGAGCGAGGGCGAGCGAGCAAGGGAAGGAGCTAGTGAGAGAGATGCCACATGTTGAACAATGTGATTTAGTGTTGTTTCCAAGCAACATCCATAAACAGGAACAGACAAACTTTGCAGCACAATCAAACAGTAATTTCTTATTTACGTTGAAACTTGACTTACAGGACACGTTAGCCTCCTTGTGCCTCAATCTCATGATTCAACAGTTAATAATTATTTGGTTGTTTACTTCCACAACACCCCTCGGGTTTATTAAAGAAGGGGGGGAAAAAAGTCCGGAGTGGCTCTGAAGTACACAAATGACACACACACACACACACACACACACACACACACACACACACACACACACACACAGGCCTCCGCATTCATGCTCGCTTAGTTTATGAGCTGGTCTGTGAAGGCGATCAACAAGCCAGTGTTTCCCGCTGTGTGTTTGCCCGTACAGGCCTTGAAAAAAAAAAAAAATAAAGCCACAAAGGCAAACAGGGCGAGCGAAAGAGCCGGTTTGTTTGTAAACGTGAAGGCATTCCTAGACCGGAGCCAAGAGTCCAGCGCCGACCCCCCTCCAGCACCACCTTGATACCCCTGACCCCCCTCAAAAAGCAACCCACCACCCCCTAAAGATGGGCCCCCCGCGCTCCTGGGAGGGAAAAGAGGAGGAAGGAGAAAACTGCAAATGCACAGAAATGAGATGTGTGTGTGTGTGTGTGTGTGTGTGTGGGGGGGTCGGTGGCGAAGAGTGCTGACTTGTGGCAGGCCAAATAAATTATAGAACTCGCTCTTTTTTTATTTTATTGCAATGCAGACTTTATTTTTCATTCCCTTCATAAATTGTGTCAGCAATCACTTAAATATACGGAGGGGGGCTGAGCTGATGCATTGCAGCGGCTGCTCTCTGGTGATGTGGGCGAGCTCACAGTTCCCGGAGGTGGCACGCAGCCAGTCGTAAAGGCAAAGCAAACGAAAGCAGAAAAAAAAAAAAAAAGTCATCATCAAGAGGCTCTCAGTTCGGAGACGGGCTAAAAGTTGCTGACTCAAGATGACCCAGGAGTCGGCCCGATAGTGAGTCAAAGAGAGAGGTTTTTGATGATGAGGCAAAAACTGTTTAAATTAACAAACTGTACAGTGAAGTCTTCCATTGCAACTGGTTCAGGTTAAACAGTGATGTCTGTGACTGAATATTCACTGACTCGGCCTCTTCTATCTATTTATTCAACAGATGTTTATGATGATACAAATGTTCTTCATACCAGAGACGGTCAAAGATCCAGTCTGTTCCTAGTATCTGAGACAGGACCCGAGGTGGACTGGACTATATTCAGTCTGATCAGGTTGGAAAAAACGTTTGACCCATGATTCGATCCTCTACTGGTGGCTGGCAAGAAGCAGGAGGAGGCCAATGCCTTGCTCATGGGCGCATTAACGGTAACTGCTGTGCGAGAACAGAGCGTAGTTCTCATTCATGATCCAGTTATTAGCTTCATTCATGTCACCGTTGTTTTAATGACACAGCCCAAAATCACAAGAGATGGTTTGCACAACAACAAGGCAGCAGAAATATCCGAAATCCTTGTGTCAGTCATTCCACCTTAATAAAATGTCAGCACAGCCTCTTAAACCACTTTTAAATGGGTTGCTGGAAAAGTGATAGATGCTCTATTGGAGCAGCCACCACATCCTTGTTTCCACATATTCCTCTAATGACGAGTTTCCCCTGGTGGTTCTCGAACCCCTCTGACATGCAGGCCTCACACGCACGAACGTACAAACATACACTGAAACACTAAAATCTATGCAAGGACGTTCATTCATTCATTCATTCAGACAGGAAAAGTCATCTGGCTCTTGTGGACTAAAAGCTTCTCTCCAGAAACAAAGTCATTAAGAAAGTTTGAATCCAATGGAAGTTCAAAAAAAAAATTCTCTTTTAGATGAGCTGAAATTCATTTCCGGCGTCACCTTCAGGGGGCAGACATGAGGCGAGCAGAACGGTTTAGAGTATGAGAAGAAGAAGAAGAAGAAGAACGCAGTCTGGAACAGATGGAAGGCTGGTTCGGCTCTTGACAGGTGACTCCAGACAGACGAGAGACAAACATCGACTGACATCAAAACTATTTACTACATTTTCATTCTTCAAGTGTGGAGACAGGAAACATGAGTAAATTGTAAAAGTAATTATTTATCGCTCCTGAATACGAAGTCAAAAGTTTGAAGTTAAAGCCACCGATAGAAATGTTGAAGTTATAATTCTTTCTGTGCTTCAACCAGTTTATTACCATCTATGACTCCTCCACTGTTTGCTAATATTTGCTGATAACCTGCCAGAAAATGAAATGGCTTTATAAACGTTTGAAGACACAGAATTTATGGCTGATTAGTTAATATCCTCTACTAATGATTTACATAATATTTATAACCGTGAGCTTTATGGCTGATTAGAAAGTGGGAAATACGGGCGTCTATTAGTGGATTATTAACTGGAGGCCTGATTTCACTTTTTATAATCCATAAACCATTATGATTACAGATCAGATCAGTCAGTAGCAGCAGAAAGTGGAACCAGGTTTTGCATGAATATCCGATTTTAAATCCTGGTATCATGACAGATGGATTTTGACATTAGGACGGGCACGTGCAGGGCTCGTTTTCCTCGGGGCTGCAGGCCCTCGCTCGCCTCCTGTGCTCCCAGCCATTAGGGTGCCACAACATGAAACCCTGGATACAACAGTGGCCTTTATGCTCCACTGGTCACTGCGCTGCACTTCCCTCCGCAGCCACAACTGCACCCTCCATCAGGCCGCACCACGCTGTATGCATATACTGTATGTGGAGTGATATACTGCGGCTCGTCCAGCGCTGTATGTGAGGTCCTGTTGTCCTTGTAAGATAAGGCAACGCAAAACTTTAACGACCCCAGAGAGGAAATTAGGCCTCTGCAGCAGCAAACGGTAACAAGATACAGCAAAGAATAACAGAATATAAATAAGAACACAGCAAAGTGGGAGATTACACAAACACACCCGACACTTTTTAGCACTAGAACATGGCAAATGGAAATATATGAGCGGAATAAAAAGTTAGGAGAATCAACATTTAGATGGGAGCGCAAAATAGTGTCAGTAAAAACCTTAAACCCTTTTGAGGTCAAGAAAAAATACAAGAATATACCAGAGGAAAATTAGACACAAGCAGCATTAAGAAGGGAAAAATCGTAAAAATTCCCAAAGACATTTTATCTAAAAAATAAAATAAGGACATAATGTTCATAATAACAGGTGAGAAAATAATACGTCTGAATTTGTACAGGTGCATGACAGAGAGAAATATACGCATGTACAATGGACCTCTCAACTCAAGTCTACTTTTTCATATGTGCACGCCACAAACTCACTGTCCACATAAACATACACACTGATGCATGAAGCCAAAAACATGCAGCGACACTTCAAAACTCCTCACATCCATCCTGCACGGTCACAGCAAAATAACTGTGTGAATCTGTGTTTCTTTCCCGCAGTATTTCCCCAGAGGAGGTGAGAAGTGGCGCGTGCCATGAGACAACCTGTTCAGCACGACGAAAATAAACCCTCCCCGAGAGGTGGAGGGGGCGAAGAAAAAAAGCTTACGACTGCTGGCAGCGCATACCAGCGTTCTCAGGTCAAATCTGTCTGGTGTACTTTTCGCTTCCTACTTCAACAAAGGCGCTCAGTGAGTGTATCAGACGGCCTTAATGAAGGGCTTGTCAGCCGGGCTACCGGCAGCAGATCCACTGGACCCGGAGTGTGTGTTTACTATCAATCCGCCCTTGTGTCTACAGCAGGCTACGTCCAGCACTCCCCCCTCCTCCCTCCTGCCTCACCCCCTCCCCTCACACACAAACAGCCACATTTACAGGAGCGAGCCCTGACCCCCCCCCGCCTTCCACAAAACCTCTCCTCCATCACTCCACAAGTCCTGCACACATACGCCACAGTGCAACACCACACATACACACACTCAACTCTCAACACACTGCACTTGCTCACATACAGTTCTTAATGCACTGAACATTCATGTAACACGCTGCACTTGCAGAACCGCACAGATATGGTTTATGGGCCGGTGCACTTAAACGTACTGCGCACAAAAAACATGCAACACAGCGCTGTGTAACCACACATTCATGCACAGCTACAAATGCATGTTCACATAAACACACACACACAAGTACAGTAACACATGCTGCATGCAAACATGTAGAATCTTTCATCTTGTACAGCAAACATGAATATTTGCTTTACAAACAATCATTTAACCCTCAGAAGTCACAGCTAGAAGAAACAGCTTCTCTTATTTTATGATCTACTTATCAGTCATGACTTAAAAACAGAGAACTATTGCTGCTCAGATTTTACTGATAAATAAATCTTGTAATGGTGCTTGCAAGGCTTCAGAGCTGAGCACTAACAATCATTTTCATCGACAATTAATCTACTGATTGTAAATCTACTGATTGTTTGGTCGATAAAACATGAGAGAATCATGCTAAATGTCCATCACCATTTCCCAGAATGATGTTTTTAAGCCCAAGGTGACATCTTGAAAATGCTTTTTTCAAAAGATATTCAATTTATTATTATGTAAGATGAGAAAAAAACAGCAAAGCTTCACATTTGAGGAGCTGGAATTGGCTGTGTTGCATTTTTTCTTGAAAACTGGCTGGACCAATAATTGATTATCAAAAAGTTGTCTGACAAATTAATTAATCATCGAATCATTCCAGATCTACTGTGCAGATGGAAAATTATGACATTCACAAATAAATAAAAAACAGATTTTCAGGTGGGAAATAAATGCTAATCTCAAAGGAAAGCAAAATTACAAAATCAACACTATAGACTCAACTTTAACTGAGTATAAAGATGCAGAACACACAATCCCACTCATATATATATTACTGGATATCTGACAGACTAATGCAGAGATGACATTGGCTCTAAGAGGTCTCTTAGGCAAATAACAAAATACTAACTTCCGTGCCTAAAACTGCCTCAACCACACCACAGTATCACCACCGTCACCCTAACCCCCTTCACTGGAAAAACCCGAGAGAAGCCACACTGCGTCCAATTTTCAGAGAGGAAATTAAATAAAATATAAATCAAACGACGACGGGGGTGCAGAGCCCGAAGTCTCGACCAGAAATAAAATGTTTCATCCTCCAAAAAGGCAAAGAGGAAGTGTCTGCAGTGACATGCCTCCGCCATGAGAAACAAGGCCTGACCACAGCTCCATGTGAAACCTATTTAAGATTACAAGGCGAGAGAGAGAGAGAGAGAGAGAGAGAGAGAGAGAGAGAGAGAGAGGGTTGAAGGGAGGGAGGTGAGGTTAAGCATGGAGGGAGGAGAGTCACGTGGGGAGGAAGGGGGAGAACGGAAACATGGCACATGATCATAAATAGCAGAGTGAAGTGTGTGTGTGTGTGTGTGTGTGTGTGTGTGTGTGTGCTCTCAGCAGAGGAATTTAGATTCCATAGAAAACTCCAGTGATGAAAGTGTGTTCATGTGGTCTTTTCCTCACCATATGTCACAGCTGAGATGACAGATATATTAATACTGTTGTTTGGAACAGACGGTGACACGAGTGTTATTTTAACCTGAGATGGGATTCGTGGCTGGAACCACTTGGTTGCTTGTAACACAAACTAGTCACTGTTGAATTGTTGACTTTGCCAGAACGTATATGACAAGACAGGCGTTAGAGACTTTTGCTGATGTTATTATTTACAGGCACTGTATATGTCAGCTAGTTCACACATGACATCATACATCTCCATAAATAAAAGTCTATTCCAGGTCTCTCACTTCCTGTCAAAGTTATCACGTCTTTTCCTTCCATTCTCATGATGGCTGCACTAAATGAAACCAACCTCTGCAACATCATTTTGATAACAATCAACTTAGTTATGTTTAAGTTTACAGACAAACTTAGGATTAAGTTGTGCAGATACATCCTGTATACAGAGCTCATCTTCTTTTCAAGGTTAGACGGTCAAATTCATAACTAAAACCTACTATTTTCTTTGTGCATAATTCTTTTCTTTGCCATTAAACTAAAAATGAAACGTTGCCAGAAACATGAAGATATCTGCTCTCTGCTAAATGCTTTCACAGTGAAGAAATCTAACCTGTGACCTGTAAACGTGTTCTTATGTGAGACCGTAAAGGCTTCGTGTTTTCTGGTACAGAAAATGTTTGTCATGAACGTGGAGGACGCTCCTCTGTTGCGTGACTCACTCATAATGTGATAATGGAAGTGAAGTGATTTTCAGACGGAAACCTCCCACAAAAGCTTCCAAATAATTTCCATGTCAGGCGGCTGAATGTTATCGTCTCAGGCCCCTACCCACCTTGTGTTTTGGAAAGACCCGTGTGGGATCGCACCTGTGTTGGGGCTACACAGTGTTAAGGTTGTCAGCGTGAGTGTGTGTGTGTGTGTGTGTGTGTGTGTGTGTGTGTTGGGGGGGTATGACTGGGCCTTGCCTTTAAGGGCATATTTGTCCTCGCCCCTTAATCAGACCAATGAAAGCTACACATTCTCCCTGGACCTGGGAGGGCAGTGATGGCATATTTACCAAACACACCCACACTGAAGTGACCTGGAGACTCAGCTGTGTGTGTGTGTGTGTGTGTGTGTGTGTGTGTGTGTGTGTGTGTGTGTGTGATGTGTGCACATGTGGTAATGTCAAGGTAGGTAAAACGCCACCTGTGTGATGTGCTCCACTGAAGTTTTCTTTTTCCTGTTAGCTCCATCTTTCTTACACACTAAGACACAGAGAACCTGTACACACACAGTCAGTATTCGAGAATAAAACATACAACAGATGAACTTTATTCTTTGGACTCTGTTGACTGACGTATTGCAGAAGCATCTTAAGTAACTAACCTTACTGCCAAATGTGCATAACTTAATTAAACGAGTACTCAGCCAATTGAGCCTTGCCTTTTTTTATTTGGTGCATTCTTCTTCCAAAACCGAGCGCCTACTTTACCCACAATGCAACTCAGCCGCTGACAGTTTGGGTATGTGACGCTACTAGGGGCTAATGTGCTGAGGCCTCGAGCAGAGATGGTCAGCTCACCTCTTTCTAACTCCACCCGTCACCATTTTTAACTTTTGAGAGCTTTTGTTTTCATTCAGTCTTTCAAAAGTGTCACATGACAATTTCCACTCAGGCACAGCTAAAACTTCCACAGAAAATTCTTTTGATATAGTTGAAACTATGTTAACATCCTTGACACTGCGTTTCCCTCTTGGCTCTCATTCTCTAGTTTTATGAGCTGGTTCCAGGTTGTTCTACCTTCCTGTCCCTCCACATTTCGCCATCCACCTCTTTCCTACTTTTCTACTCTTCCTTTCTTGTTCCATTTGTATCTTTTTTGGCTTTTGCTCCCCACGTTCTGTCTTCCTGCCTGGCCAGTGGAAACAGCACGACCAGTACGCACGAGGGCTCATATTTCCCAGGAAAAATTCAATTTGTGCTCGACATGTACTCGCACATAAACCACAGCGAAGGCTTTACGTATAAAATGTAAAATCAGGGCGGATTGGAGCATTTCCCTCTCAGCGATCATTGGCCTTTTGCAGACAGGAGCGCTGAGGGAAATGTTTTCTGTCTTAACCTTTATTTAACCTGAAGTGTCGACTAAGAACAACATGTTCACAATGGCAAGAGGCAAAAGGTTTGTTGGAGAGGAAGTGAGGCGAAGTGTTTCACAGCCACACCGAGTTACAGAGGTGTGAAAGACTTTTTCCTCACAGCCTTTGTTGTATTGACAGTATTTTCCATGTCGACTATGTTTTTCTGTGTGGCAGCGTGACCACTTCTGTGGTCGCACACACACACACACACACACACACACACACACACACACACACACACACAGACTAAAGGTTAAACCATATTTTGGAAAGTCAGCTTCAGACCTCGTCACACACACACATTCCACCAAAGCTGACATGTTTATTTGATGATGATTACAGATCTTTATTTTTCTTAGAGAGTCCAGGATTGATGGCGTATATGTATCAGCTTTGTACATTGTGTAATGTCACTGTTATTCAAACAGCAACACGTTTTGTTGATGCATTTTTTGCGCCTGTGTCCCTGGTGATAAAAATCTTTGCAACAACAAATACCGGGTCATAAATCAGACAGACGACACACACAGAGCCAGAGGAGGAACAGCCACAACCACAACAGGTGTTAAGAGGAAACCATTTGTCTTCCTGTGAGGGAGATTTTGCTCTGTGTATGCGTGTGTGTCATCATCGTGGTGTGTGTATGCGTGTGTGTGTCATCATATAAGGCCTTATTTGTGATCAAACTCTTTTCAAGGCTTTTAATCGTTGCAAACAAGCTTCTACAAATTCAACAAGTCTGCTCATGCCTCTATTTTCAAAAAGAGGAGTTTAACAAAAAAAAAGCAATCATCATTCCAGAACTGCTTTTAACTGATGCAAAAATGCACCACAGCTTCATCAAGTTACAAATTAACATAGTGCGTTTGTTGACAGGGAGCTGCCGAGGTGCTCAGTAATCTAGGAAAGGGGCATCTCAGGCGGCACATTGACGTCACGGCAGGCTGTTGATCTGCCTGATTTGTACGTCCTGCATCGGAACGGACTCGCTCTTGCCAGTGAAGAGAAAAAAAAAAAGTTAAGAAAACAATTGCGCCAGTGACTTTGAATGGCCGTCAGCCAAGCGTCTCAGACACCTGGGCTCGGACCAAACAGCTCTCCCCCTGTTGAAGGGAAAGGACCCACCGCTATGGAGGTCGCGGTCAGTCAAAAGCATCTGTGACTGAACACAAAGATATTCTGATACGGCTGAACGTTGCTGCTTGAGGTTTTATTAAAATGCCTCAGCCACCAACCGTCTCTGGGAGGGAGATGGATGTTACGACACTGTGAGATCTCAGGGGAGGGCGGCCGGCGGGGTTGGCGCTGCCTGTCAGCTGTCGTCACCCGTACGTGTTCTGCATCCAAACAGCTTCTTCCAGCTCTGTTCTTACTGTGTTCATGCACAGAAATCCAGATTTTTTTTGTTTTTTTGGTCACTGACTTGTAAACATGTGCTAAGTGCTCATTGCTGTGGTGTTTTTGCACTTCACCTCGCGGAGGTCACCTGCCAATCACAGAGCACAGGGAGGTCTGTGACTCTCTGTTAATGAAGTTTGAGTTTCTGGAAGTCGTTCACTTTGTGACTGTCATCGCTCATTTCCCATTTATTCCAAATAAACAGTCCTGTGCATCTGAGGATTTTCTATAGAAATACAGCAACAAGAAAAGCTTTTCTTAACTGTGTATAAGTTCAAACATTTATTTTGAATGAAAACAAATGATCATGCAGAGCTGAGGCATTTTCTAAATTATTATTATCCTGATATAATAGATCTACTCTACTTCACTATTCTTACTTTAAGTCAACTGGGAAGCTGCAGTAATGGTTGATATAACATTTTTCTTGTGGTTCCAATAAATACACCGATTTAAGAGTTGATGCACAACAAACCTGTGCAGCTGCTTCAGTCTCCATGCTCGTTCAAGGTTCGGCTTTATTGTCATTATAAAACACAGGATTGCACAATGTTGAGTGATGTTTAATTTTGTACTCAATCGACTGAAACCTCTCTGCTCGTATTGATTTGAAGCCATAATTTGTTTCATAATTTGTCGAGCCTCCTGATCCTGTTATATCAAGCCTTACACAACCTCATCCCACCAAGTCAGCGGACTCAAAGCAGCGAGTTAGAAAGTCTAAAAGGCGTCTTACTGAGTTTAATGTGTTTGGAGCTAAACAATCTCCAAAGCGAGAGCAGTACCGAAGGTTTTTGAATTATTGCAAAGATTTCTGCAGGATCAGCACTTTTCTATTTGTTTTATGCAATATCCTTACTTTATATAATCTTTGACTACGTCAGATTCATAATGACAGTAGATTAAAAAGAAATAATGTGCCACTGATTTCCAACTTTTCCAGAGTTTGAAACCAAGGATGAGACATGAGTAAATATGTACATGGGCTCAGTGGCAATATCTTAATTCAATAAAAGGTTTGTTGACAAAGTGAGTCTCTGACAAAATGAGCGTCTGTGTGGTTAAGCTCAAATTTTCACAGAAATTGAAAACATTCTCATCTCTATAGCTAGAAATCCTCAGTTCAGAATTAAATATCTTTATGCTGAAATTTTAAAAAGTGCTGTATCGAAACCTGAGGCTTCAGCTTTTCAGCGAGGCTGCAAACAAGGCCTGGAACTGAGTCAGTGCATGTGACAGGGTGCAATAAATCCTCCGTGTCTCTTCCTGTCAGGGCTTGATCATAGTAAATAGAAAAAAAGAAGAGTGGAGTACCATCACACCTTCCTTCAGGAGCAAGTTAAGCCCTTCTTCTTCTTCTTCTTCTTCTTCAAGACAACACTACGATTATAGTATCAAATGTTGCTTCTGTTTAGGAAAGTGATGGCAGAGGTGAGGAAGGAGAGCCGGCAGCAATTTTCTGTGCTGAGTGTGTGCGTGTGTGTGTGTTGTCGGTGGAGGGTTTAGCGGGAAGGTGAGGGTTGGGAAACCAGATGTCACTCCGGGCAGGTAGGAAGACAGGTGATTTTAACAAGCTTCTAGCTCCGAGCTGACAACAACTGCGTCCTCCTGCACGACCCTCCCACCTCCCACTCATCTCGACCCGGCCTCCCCCTCCTCTCAGACAAGTCTGAAATCCCAGGAATGTAATTAAAGTCAAAGCTTCAGGTAGTCACACTGCCAAGACTGAGAACATCGCTCGATGCGCCCGTTCGTCCATCACCTCTACAACCAGCCATCCGCGCACACACTCCATTAATCAACCCCTTCATTGTGTCTTCACAGAAAAAAAACAAAGTAATAATAAAAATCGTGACAAATTTGCTGAAAGTTTAGGGCAGAGGTGATGTAATGGTTGAAGAAGCAAGTTTATAACCAGGTTTGATCCCTGGACCAACGGGATGAATGTGGGCCCAAGTGACCCCTCGTGTCCTGTGGATGGAGGCATCCTGGAAGAGACCACTCCCATCAGGACAGAAATGTTCCATCGAGGGATAAAGGTGATCACTCAGAACAACTTTGGTTTGATTTGTCAGCAAAATGCCCCCAACAGCTTAACTCAGCCACAGGACCCCCTCACAACATGGACTCATCTAACCAATATCACTGTTTTCCACATCTCTTCAGACCAGTGCTTCTGGTTTTTGCACTAAACTCTCCAATGTGCATTCATCTTTGTAATGAAGGGTTTATGCTCTGCAACACTACTATATTATTCCTCTGTATGTAACCGCTGATGGACTGTTGTTGCTGACAGTCTGATCCTGCATCAACATCCAGTCACCTGAAGAAGAGTTAATCTTCTGCTTTTCCTCACATATCCAACTAATTTCAAACTGAAGTCTTCGCCATAGATCTAAATGCAGATGTCACTGTTAGTCTGTGCCGGTTGAGTCTTTGTGACCTCTGTCATCCATGTCCCACCAATGAACCCTCTTTCAAAGTCACTTAGATCTTTTCTTTTCTGCCAGTGATACAAAATCAGAATGAACAGGACCTGCTCAGCATTATCATACAAGCAACAGAGCATGATTAGATATTGATGGCTGAACTGTGTGGAAGAATCTGCATCCGCTATGTTTCTCCACTCATTTACTCAGGTTTGTATTTTGGCTGTTACTTTCTGAAGAGATTCATGGCCTGGTTCCATAATGTGTCACATCAACAGACCAAAGTTTGTTTTATTTCAATAAGCATCCGCAGGCTCACTTTCACATCGCAGCTCTGTCACTGCAGAGCCACAAGCTGCCGTGCACCAACAATGAGAGAAATGCAGGAGCCTGGAGGTTGGCATTACAACAGATACTCTGAATAATAAACATCAGAAAGAAAAAGAATTCAGTGTGTTATTATAGGCGAGTGGCAGGTCTGCGACCAAAAGGAAACATTTGGCTTCAATCTTAACAAAGTGTCGAGGTTTTTATTCTGGCTTGTTCACCGCCGCCAGCGTCACCTGCAACTTGTCAACAACGTCATGTGACTAGTTGCAGGCCATAAAGCAATGAGGCTGCTTTACACAGGAAAATGTTAGCAAAGAGTCCTGAGTTGAATCTGAAGCAGGCGAGCGAGGCTGAAACAGCGAAGACCCCAAACAGGTCACTGTTAAAGTTCCGTGATGACACCGACTGCAGTTGACAGAAGATTCGTCACACGACTGCAAAGCCTCCACACGAGCGGCCGACAGATCGAGAGAGATGAGAACGCAATGCAAGAAAGTGAGAACAAGAGAGGGAGAGATGGATCAGCTCAGCGACAGCGTGTGCGATATGAAAATTGAGACCGGGCTCTTCTGAGCGGCCTCCGGCGTCAATAAGCATCCTGCTGTTGATTTACGAGCCCCCCCCCTCCCTCCCTCCTTCATCCAGCTCGCTCCCTGGCAGCGCGGGGCCTGACGCACGGCTGACCGATGTTCGTCGGCTGCGGCTCACCCAGCTGCCTGCTGCATTACCGGTTAGCGTGCCAAGTCAAATATAATGGCTGTCACACAGAGACGGAGACGTCCAGCTCCTCTCGATGTCCACACCGAGGCAATACCGCTGATTCCTCCAAGTTATATAAGTTGTTAACTTTGCCAGAGGGTGTGTGGTACAGGAGCTTCTCATGATACCAGCTGAGAAAATGTATATTTTTCATATACAAATATATTATTGTATAATACTGCACGTCTGAAAGCAACAACTGCATAATATCCACTGTCTGTAGGCTTCATCTGTTATTTCATTGAAGTGACAGAGTTTTCAATAAAAGCATCAATTCTGCCAGCATTTTCTTCTTATTATTATTATTTGCGAAACATGTCATTGAGACAGTGAAGGATCGGGAGCATCGACAGATGATCAGAAATTCCCTTTATTGTGTTTTAGTCACAGGGAAAAAGGCTTAAATACATAATGAGAACATAGTCCTGTAAGTGATATTCTCATTTTCATACAGTACAAACAGTATATTATTGTCATCCTGTATATTTTATCTCAACAGCCATGTTCAGGGTCTAAGGATAGAGGTTGTTGTATGTTGTTCACATTATAAAGCTGCTCGAAGCAAATTTGTGATTTGAGATATTGGGTTATATGAATAAAACTGACTTGACTTGAGATGTATTTGTTTGCTGGTTAAGATTTAAAAAGCTGATTTATACATATATTTTTTTAAAACTGCATCCGTTTGTATCTTTGCTTCTATAACAAATGGGGGAAAAAAACTGATTAAAAAGTCAGTAATGTAAAACTGTGTGAAAACTGGATTTTACAAAAGAGCATTTGCAGCACAATGACTCTGCGGTTTAACTTCATACCTTTATCTTTCATCGAGAGGAACTCGCATAATAAGCAGCTGATTTGCTTGATCTCTTTTCACTCTCTATTAGTGGTCAACGTTGCAAGAGGATCTCGTTTACTGTAAACTGTGGTGATGGGTGTCTTCCTGCAGCAGGAAACACAAACACTCTCGGATTTGCGGGGGGATAACAGCGAGATGAAAAAGCGATGTGCTATAACGTCATTTTTTCTTTCAACTTGAAAATTATGTTATGCTTAACTATATTAGCTATTACAGTGACATGGTGTAAATACAAGAGCCTTGATGTGAAAACCTCAAACCTCCTGCCTGCAGAGCGAGTCCAGTCAAGATGTGACTAATCGACAGTCACAGTCAGTGGGTTTGGACATTTACTTGTTTATTTACTTGCTGATTTGTTGCATTCGTCCCATGATGCTCTTGTAAACACAGCATTATCTTTAGAAGAGTGTTGCTCTGTTGTCTGTATCCTGTTTTCTCTCAAACTTCCCCTCAGTGATTATGGGAGTTTAAAGTTTCATCTAACTTTACAGACTCTACCTGAGGAGAACCAGGACTTTCAGCTTCTACGTCTCCATATTTCAACTGTCTGTTTTACTTATTTGTTTTATTTGTTTCTCACATCTTGTTTTTTACTGACGCTTCTTACTATCGAGTTATTCCCTTTGCTTATGTAATACTGCAAATTTCCCCACTGTGGGATTAATAAAGGATTCTCGCATCTTATCTTATCTTAATCTAATTTGATCTATAGCATTGGTATGTAAAATATAATACCTACACAGGTGAGACCAGGCTTTTTTCTGCCTATGAACTCTTATCAGCTTGACTGTGGCATGTCTTTGAATTTTTGTGGGGTTTCAAGAACTCAGTGGCAAGTGACTGCAAACCTCCATTCCACAGATGAGACACTACACCAGAAACCCCGATGTCAAACACAACACCTGATAGCGGGGGATTGGTTTCTTACTGCATACCTCCACCAGGTGTACGCCTGCTTTAGGCTGCTTTTTTTGGGCGGGGGCGGCCGAGTGAGGAATCAAGGGAGCGAGCGTTCAGGATGTGAGGAGGCCCTGTAGATAACCTCAGACTGCCCTCGAGAGGATCACCGTGTCAAAAAGAAAAGACAGAAACACCTCGACACCTCCCCGTCCTCATCGGGCCAGATTTGAGAACAGATAAACAGTTTTTCGGAGCCTGTTGAAAGAAAGGTTGGAGTTTACACACGTACGCAGATAAATGTTAAAGCACTCGAAAACCTGGAGTCACATCTTGAGGAATTCTCTTTGAGATTTAATAACTTTGATTCAATGTGGAATAATTAATGTTAAGTTTAGAAAAAAAAATACACATGGTACACATGGAAAGTTGAACACTGAAATATTTTGATTGACAGTGGAGTCTCTGAGTAAACTGGGGCTAGAACTGCTTAACTAATCTGTTACTTATCAGATTAACAGAACAGAACAGCTTTAGAGAACTTCATGGGTCTGCTCTGTTTCTAGTTATTGACTCTGAGTCACACTGGGCCCAAATTATATTCAGTTCAATCTCAGTTCAAACGGTCTCAGCTCTGATGCTGGAATCATTATTGCTGAAAAATGACACATGGTGGCACAAATGTTGCTGCAAATGTTCGGGTATAATTTTCCTGTGGCCTGTTATGATGAGACTATTCTAAAGTTGCTTTTGGACCAGGTCTCTCTTTTTTTGCAAATTAATTTATGCATGTCAGGTTCAAACAGGATTCACATGGGTCTTTTTTTCAAACCCGCAAAAAAACTACAGACATGAATCAAATAAAGAAATAACCCATATGTGAAAATAACCCATATAGCTTTAACTTTGGTGGATAAAATATTCATGTACTCGCTTATAACGAGAAGCAGATTAAGTAAATATAGTTTCAAGATCCAAACGCTTGCACCATCTCAAATGAAAGGAAGAACTCATCACAGATTCTTCTGTGCACAGCAGCACTCACAAGCCTGTCACATGGACGGTACGACCGGGACAACAATGAAATGTGTGTTTTCACAGGCACGCTAGCGTCTCAGCCGTTTAAAAATGGTTGTTGTTTTTTTGAGCCTGTCAGAAAACCAGCATGACAGTTCTATCATGTCCGTGACCCTTGAAGTCAGCAGGGATTTACATCCAGGAGAAAAGATGTTCTGTACATCTTTGGGAATGTTTTTCTTTTTCTGTCGAATGGTGTATAAACTATGAGTCACATTGAAGGTCAGAGACAAACATGATTTCTCTGACAAAGAACATACAGAGATAGAGGGAACCAGGCCCAGTGCAGGAAACTCTCAAAACCTTTATATTCTGTACCATGCGGCAGTAAATAATAAACACAGGCAAAAACCTACCAAACTGAAAACTGGTAAATGAGTTCATTTGGCCAAAAGTTGATGTATTCTCATTTAAGCTGTCTCGTTTTCTTACAGTTTCTTGGTTACTTGTGTCAAGACAATGAGAATCACACGGCAGACGAACGCAGAGAGACAAATTGGTCACACAGAGGAGCGTTTGTACGATTACTCCCAGTCGACTGTGAGATCACGAGGGCCGACACAGTGCAGGCGCAACACGGACATCATGGAAAAGCACAGCAGTGTCTCACTGCAATGCAGGCAACAGTCACCATTTCTTATGTGAGGGTCAGCAATTCTCAAGGTAAAGATGTAGACCTGTGAATGCTGGGCGGCTGGTTTGAAACCTCTGGACGTGCACCAATTGCACCATTTAGATTATTAAACTTTTTTCATCTGTGAACTGTTCTTGAGAATGAGCTGACAAGGATTAAATCTAGTGACAGAAAACTAGATGGCTCTGATTATTTCAACAATTCTTTTCCTGTTGCACAATTAATCACGAAAATGTAACTCACCTCTGCTCCAGAATACTTGTTGGTTTGAGTCACCAAGTCATCGAGACACACATTTTGGGCCACAGGCATGTTGCGGAACTGGAGGGAAAATATCTCACGTCGAGTCTGAGCGTCTGGAAGAGGCACAAAGACGATTCGGTCGAGGCGACCTGGACGCATCAGAGCCTGTGGGACAGAAGAGACAGTCAGCCTTTGCTTTACCTACCTAAACTTAAGGCTTTCACATCAATACTGAGCAGTGAAATCTTCTTAGCTAAAAACTGAAATCTATTTTATTTAAACCTTTTCCAGCACCTCTTTAGTACATGATCACTTTCACACACAAAAACTGTCAGAACACTGCGGCTGTGACCTTTGACCTGCTCGTGGTGGAGATCTAGGAACTGAAGCTTCCTCAGCTCCGGCATTGATAGAACGAAAACACGACCATGAACCAAATGCCTAAAATGCAAACTGTGAAATGTGAGTTTTCCACTTGTAGCAGTCAGTGTGGAGACGATGTTGACGTTATCTGATGAAGCCTCCACTTCCTACAGATCACATCTCCGTGACCCCAAAACAGTCCTTGAGTACCCGAAGCTGCCGCTGTCTCGCTTGTCAGACGTCATTAAGTGGCAGGCGCCTCTCAAACACAGACAGGCAGACGGACGGACAAATATGTCCCGTCTCCCTTCGCTCTCCTCAGCCAGGCCATGATGAGCTGTGGCGTGGCATTGTTTGATTTGTGCATCACCGGCCATCGACCCAAAGAAGAGCGGGATTTAAAGATAACAAAATGCATTTTACTCGCTGTGAATTAGCATTTAATTTTAGCAGCAGAGAGAAGAATCAAAAGAAAAACAAACATCAACTGGAACTGACAGTTTCATTGTTGTTCTTCTTCCAAGACCCAGTGAGGCCTGGTTGTAAAGACAGTGGAGCCCCTGGCTTTGGGCCAGACAGGCCACAGCGGGACTAAAGCCCGGCCGGCGGAGACGAGGCAGGAGACACACAGAGACGCAAGCCATGCAGGAGGTCATGTCAGGAGCGATCAGTGAAGGTTGGAGGGATCGGACCAGCAGCCTTTGAACTCCTGTTTACATAGTCATCACACTGCTTTTCCTGTTTGCACCATGTATCTCCCGAGCTTGACAGCCTCCTTCTTTCCTTTATATACACAGATTACAAAATAGACATTTAGAGTAAGTCAAAGTGTTTACTCAATGGTGAAAGCGCAACAATATGCACAGACTAAGAATTCTGTAGTAAAGGGTGGCATTAGCACCCTGAAATACTGAAATGACAATTTTGACAATTGTTATAAATAAAACAGTATTTATCAAGTAAAAAATGTCAAACAGTCGAAGGCTCCAACTTCTGGAACATGAAGATCTGCTGCTTATCTCAAACCTTTGTAAACTGCATCTCTTTGGGTTTTGGACTGTTGATCAGACAAAACAAGCCATTTAAAGACGTCAACCTCAGCTCTGGGAAATTGTGACGGGTGTAAAAGACATTGACAGATGAAACAATAATAAAAAAGACAAATGAAAATTAACCTTGAGGTGAGATTGGTTTTTCAGCTGCCGCTTCCAAAGGTCAAGAATAAACTCTGAAGCTCGACTTTTAAGCCAACTTGTGCTTAGAAAAAAATGAAACTTTGAACATCCACATTTCCACTGGCCTGACTCTCTCAGAGATTGTGTGATATAATCAAAAGCTCCAGAACAGCTACTAACTGGACCTTGAGATGAGATTGTTTTATCATCCGCTGTTTCCATGATTGAGAATTAACTTTGAACCTCAATGATAATGAAAAACATTGTGAGTTGCGATTCAACTTCAAGGTACGATGACAGAAACCATCAACTTGCGAACTTTGCCGGAAGCAATTTTAAGAGTTCTTGTTTTATGGATTTCTTTATTTCTCCCCTGGATAAGCAATTCCCATTTACTGGGGCGATGGACAGTTTTCCTGCCTTTTATCTGTTGCTTTCTTGTGTTCCCGTGCATGTGTATGGAACATGAGAGGATGGAAACTGGAGACAAACATTAGCAGCTACCCTTAGGTAACCACAACAGAGCCATGGATGACAAAAGCGCAATGGATCACGAGAGGAAATGTTCTTGTTTTTCAGGTCTCTGGATTCTTCCACTCGATCGAGGAGAGGGTTCTGGACCATCGGCGTAAAATGGATTGAGAGGAATAACGTCACACTGATTCAAAGCGGGGAAACGGCGGCTGCTGGGGAGACCTGCTGGGAGATGGATGGAGAGCAGGTTTGAGGGCTGCAGCATTAAATTTAAGTCATAAATGCTCAAGACTTGGGGAACTTGATAAGATGTTTCTGGCAAAACAACTATAAAACAACACATGTGAGAGTTGGTTTGATGTCATGGTTCTTCCCACAGGTTGGTTTGTGTGTGTGCAGGAGGTGAGACGGGTGCACTGGGGATTGCAGTCTGGTTGTTTGTCACAGCAGGTCTAGCCAGTCGTGGCAGTGCGCATTGCACTATGCAGAGGACGTGCCAGGGACACTTCCTGAGTTGCTCTGCCTGGAAGTATCTGGCGGCTGCATGCCAACACAAACCTGCTGACCCCCGGCTAAATAACTCACACAGACACTCCCACGCACACTCACAAACAAATGCACAAATGGGAGCTTGCGCATAAATACACCATTCTGGGCCTTTTTCATTTCCTTTTCACTTATTTCATTTCCATTTTTCTGGTGCAAAGACGCCGCCTGCTACTTTATCAGCCGTTAATTCTCTCTTCTGCACACATAATGGAGAAGTGCCCGTGGCTTCCAGGCGCTCGGGCTCCAAGGGTTCCAAGGCGCTCCCAAAAAGCAGAGCCGACCCTCAGCTTTGAGACTGCTAAACTCATCTGACTGCCCTGGAGGGAAAGAAAGGCTTTTTTTCCCTTTCCTCTCAGCAAGAGCAGGGGGCCCATCCATCACTTAACAAGATACACTTCCTGTTCTCAAGGATCCGGGGGTGGGGGTGGGAGTAGGAGAGGAGGAGGAGGAGGAGGAGGGTGAAGAGGAGGAGGAGGTAAGGGGGGGGGACCCCGAGAGACAAATACTTGGCTTGGCATGTTGGGCAAGCGTTGACGGGCTCTTTTCGTAACGGCATCATTCCACCTGAAGTCTTGGCTCGACTGGCAGAAGGCAAGAGATGAAGGAGGGAAGGAGAGAGGAGAGGACAAAAACAGTAAGGGACTCAGACAAGGCACTTGAGAGGACTACAGGACTAAAACCATGCAAACAAACACAGATAAGTGCTGTGGGAGACAGAAAACCACCATCGACTAACGCAGTTGTAAAATTCTGTTTTTCTAAGTCTGCATGACGGATAGCATCCACCTTGTTGCACCACTGACATGATAGGCATCATTACACATGAGCCATTAGTAATTAGAAATGCCCCTAGGTAAGAAATACCAACCAGCTTTAAGTCAACACTGAAGCATTTATACGCCACCTAATCTGAGTGAGCGTGCACTGCAGACTACGCTGCAGAGGGAAATCAAGCACAGTGCGATGGTGAGAAAGTTCTGAAAAACAAGCGGGGCCTACGTCGGATCAGTCGAGCTGATCAAAACACACAAAGAGAGAAAACAGAGAGACAGAAGAGAGGGAAAAAAAATCCCATCCACTCTCTCTCTGCGCCAAGTTTCACTGCCGATAACAACAGTAATCATTCCAGGCATTGCAATCCTCCTCAAGAAGTGATTACCCCCTAATGACAGACGACTTCCTATCTGTGAAGGCCGGTACCTCTCCCTAACCAGCAGGGAATGCTGGGAATCTTCTCCTCAGAGCGTAAGCACATTCTTGGCCAGCTTCAATCTGACCCGCTCTGAGCTACGTCTACAAACTGTTTACAAACGGACGCCCCCGCAATTCAGGTGTCTGATTCTTAGATGGAGGCTTAGACACGGTGCGGCTAAGATCAGATCTGCTTTGTTGCTCACACTCCCTTCAGGTCGAATGAGTAACGAGAGGAAACACTGGGTCCGTGATACTGAACACGATGACTAAGTTCTTCCTTGCACATCTGGTGAGATTCCTCTTTTCTTTAAAGCCCCTTTTTGCTGGTGCTTTTTCCAGCGATAGCAGGCTGTCTGGCTGAATAAGTGGCTCGCCTGAGGAGACATCAGTTGACTTTGTTCCCTGCTTGAAGGCATTTGTTGTATGTGGTTTCCTAACCTGTCAGTCTGCAATCCTCAGAGGCCTCGGTGAGTCATACTGACTCGGAGATGGGCCACCCTGGATTTATGCAGCACACACAGCAAACAAGAAATGCAGAGAGCGCGATGGGAACCAAAAGCTGACGGAGAGGTCACAGAGGTCTCCTCCAGTTCAGATTTTGGAAATTAGTTCAGACTAAATGCCAGCAAATGTTGGCGATGGTAAAAACAATCTTTCAGGTATTTTAGTTTATTACATCCACTCCACCTGCAAAAGTAGTCGATTCAATCAGTGAAAATAGCTGCAAAGTGCCTTGATGGATTTCACATTCTCTTTAGGGAGAAGCTCCAATCCAAAGACAAACGTTTGAAAGCATTGTCAAACCTGGTTCATATTCTTGAATCCAGACCCAGGGTTGTTTCTTCTCTGGTTTGTGAGGCATGAGAATCCTTCCAAAACCTTACATCGATTGGGTAACACACCTCCTGTGTCACTTGTGTGCACTGGCACTATTTTTGCATCGTCCATCCTTTGAAAGATGTCTATCATTAGTCAAATTGTTTGACTGGTGTCGAGTCATGTCTGGGTGAGTGGCACATACAGAGTAATGCAGCAGAACCGTCAAATGAGGTTCACAAAAGCAGATTTGCACTGAAGAGTTTTGCGTCTTTCTGAAAAGATGACATAATGTTCGACGAGGCCATGCTTCAGAGGGACACCGGACCTGCTTTATGTCAGTCCTGATTTTGATGTGGGAGAGGATCAGAGGAAGAACAGAGTGGGGAGGAAGAGAGAGTAAATCAGAGAGAGAGGGGAGGGGACGGCGGAGAGGGATGAGAATGACAGGGAGAGAGAGAGAGAGAGCGAGCGAGTGAGCGACGGAGAGAAGAGAGAGAAAAGCAGAGTTGGCAACCAGTCAAAAACATGAGAGGCTTTCACTCTGGATTTTGCCCTTGAGTCAAACTCGCATCCGGCAGGCGAGGCCACCGTGTCCAAGAACCAAATAACTCTGGCGCTGTTAACCCCCTACTGTCTCGCATACTCACAGGCAGGAGGAAGTCAGGGTTTGTACTTTCAAAATGAGGTATAAAACATTTGAACAGGTGATGTTTGTTCTTAGAAAAAGACTATCTCAGCGTGGTAGAACCTATTTGGGCAAAAAAACAACAACAAATTAATAGTATTTTCCTACAAAATAAGATGCAAAAAATTCTCGTAAAACAAACGCATTTAGTTTCGGAACATCTTTAAACTGTTTTCACTCTTTTTATACTTTACATCAACATGAATAGACACATATTCAGCAACCTATTAAATTATATAGGAATGCGAATATAAGAAGACAATTCTGGTTTATTACAACCTGATGATTACATCGTCTTCACCAAAGTAAATGCTGACATCTGGAAACACGGTGATTGTGCAACAATGAAGCTGAAACACAAATACAGGTTTGAAACAAACTCCTTGACAGACTAAGTAAATCACTGCATTTGCGTATAAAACCGAAAGCGACTGCACCTGAAGTGTCGACAGAAGTCCCTCATTGCTCAAACAAATCGTCAACCGTCTATTAACTGTGTTTTATGAAGAGTGTGAGTGCAATAATTTTCCTGTTCTATCTTCCAAAAAACTTTGGCTTGTCTGAGGCTTTGTTTAAAACCTGCATCATCTTTTAACGAGTCGCGTTTCTTGTTCTTCTTTTTAGCTTTTTGTTCCCAGATGTCAGCACTTAGTGAGTTCAGTGTTACTATTACTGATAGGAATGATCACGAAAATAAGACTCAAGCTAAGTAACTGAACGGATTTTACTTTAATACATAGACAGTTTGGTGTATGTTTCCTACATGTACAGTGTCATGAATTTACACATTTGAATTTTTAGTATGTGTGACCCCAGCAGGAGTCAGACACTAATCCTGGAAAGACCACAGACGTGTGTGTGTGTGTGTCAGATGGTGTGTATGCATGGTGTTGTTGAGCATAGGGTCATTACAGAATTAGATGTCACACCTCTTTTACCTTTTATGGTGTGTGTGTGTGTGTGTGTGTCACAATCATATGGAGACCAGGTGAAGAGGCTGAGATGAGGGGAGGGAGGGGGAGAAGAAGTAGCAGCAGCTGTGTTGCTCTCCTTTTGGGTCTGGGGGTGGAGGGTGAGGTGGGGGGGGCACTCACACCCCTACAGCTGACCTGGGGGCCACAATAAAGTCCCCGAATCTGTCAAAACAACCCCAACTGACTGGCCCTCACACCTCCACGAAAATAAAAATGGCCACTGCCAAGAAAGCAGTCTTATTTTGATAGGGACCGGCGAGCGGAGTGTGTGTATGCGTGGGAAGGGTCGAGCAACAGAAAAAAAAAGGTGAAGAAAAGCAGAGGAAATTAGACCGAGGCCATGTTGAAATGTCGACTCATTGGAGCTCAAAATAAAAAAGCAGTAAAGCGGCTGCCATAAAATACATGTATGTTTGCTTTACAAAGAGGCGTTTCCTGTGAGCTGTCCACAGTTTGCAGTTTAATTCTACGGGGCCTTGCGTTTGGTGTAAACTCGCCAGGTCTGGTTTCCATATTCTGCCCCAGAGCGTGTGGGCAACCTCCAAACCTCCCGGTCGAGTCGCTGCCTCAGACACAGGGCAGAAGAACAACATTTTTCCTCTAACACTTATTCTGATTTTTTAATTTGTTCAGTACTTCTGTTCTTCTGGTGTGCATGTGTGATGTGTGTGTGTGTGTGTGTGTGTGTGTGTCTTCACAGGAAAAGAAATGACTTTGTTGCTGCATATTCTTACAGATCTTCAAATGATCAGACTCATTTCTCAATCAATCATTTAGTCTATAAAACATCAGGAAGCTGTGAAAAATGGAGGTGGTGTTTCCAAATGTCTTGTCCCAAAGATATTCAGTTAACAATAATGTGAGACAAAGAAAATCGTCACATTTGAGAGGTTTGAATCTGATTATCAAAAGAGTCGCTGATTAATTTTCTAAAACTAACTGATTGTTGAAGTTAAAATTGCAGTTCATTCTTTTAAACATAACCTATGAATTGTGTCTTGGCTTTAACCTGATCTGAACATGTGACAGAGAGGTTAGAAAGCCCAAAATTCACTAACCACTAAATCAGGTGTAAATACAGAGAATCACTAACTGGTGAAACTTTAAATCTGTTTGTGTATACTGTAGAAGCAGGATTGACATTTTATTCACTATAACCTAAGAACCTGGTCGGATTTTCCCAGACTTTCTTTGCACACAACTGAGCCACATTTGAAGATTATAAATATTGTGTCTGCACAGAAAACTCACTATCAGCACCTTCATAAACACTGACATCAGTGCTTATCTGTCCAATCTTTTAAGCCTTAAATTAATACCATAAGTAACTGGAAACTGAACTTGGCATAGCTTTTTAAATTAACAAAGATTATAACTAGTATCTCGTGCTTCCCACGCAGTATCTCAGTGCAGCTTGAGGCCTCATGAACAATAAATATCTTCCATTTCAAAAAGCCATCGCCACCTTCTGACTGACAGAGGTTAAATTCCTGGCTGCAGACAGTGACATCCTAACTACACCCCCCGCCTAAATACATGCGTGGAAAAATTCATCTGCATGCATATGCACAGTCTCTGTTGACAGCACACAGAAACACACACACACACACAAAGCTCACATCCCCCTCCCACACACACACACACACACACACAGAGCCCCCACTTCCCCCCAGAGACAGACTGCAGGTGCCAGGCCCACCTCGGGGTCCCTGCCGGGCTCTCGTTAGGCCTGGTGCCATTCAGGCGGCTCCTAACACGCAAGCCTGAGTGCTTTGTGTTTCTCTGACAGCCCTTGTCGTCCTCTTCATGTAGCGGTGGAAAAAAAAAAAAAAAGAAAGAAAGAGACGAGGAGGACTTCAGGGATTATTGCTTTGAAGAATTTGACATAGCCACAAGGCTGAGATTCACCTGCACTCATGGCAGCTTTAAAGTGCTGGACCAGGGGTTTTACACATTTTCGCCCATTTCTTACAAGTCACGTATTCCTGCTGTCCATTTAAGTCTTATATCAGTATTTTATTTTTTTCTATTTTCAAGGCAGCCATAGGTTTTCATTCATGTTCTGCCATCAGGGGCCGCAGACTTTTTCTTCCAGAGAAAAACAGGATGGTTTCATTTAATTATCATCTTAAAATGCACTTTTGCAGCCTTCATCCCACACCATTTATCTCGTTTTTATCTCATTGTCTTTATTGTTGTGTTCTATTACTGTGTATATGTTTTATTGCTGTTCCACGTATCGTTTTATCGATGCTGCTATCGTTCTTACTGTTTTACAATTAACACTTTCATGATTCCTTCCTTCCTCGTTTATTGTTTTTACCCTGTAAAGCATCTTGGAAACCTTGTTTTATTAAGGTGCTACATAAAGTTTATTCATTATTATTAAAATCCATTTGTACAGACTTAAAGCTTGCTTGAGATAAGATCGATCACAGTGAAGATCAGATGTTAACAGTGCAGACTTTTCAAATCACATAAGTTTCAATGTGATGGTCTCTGTAAATTCATTGTATGCTGTAATGAAATGAATGGAAACCAACATGTTATGTGGTTGGTAGTTGATGGGCAAAAATCTACAAAAGTGATCATTATCATCACAGTCTAAAGATCAGTTCAAGTACAGATTTTGTTTCTCTTCATTGCAGCAGGCAACCAGTAATCAACAAACAAGATCAACACCAGCGCTGCCAGCTCCACCATCACCACCACCATCATCACCACCATCACCATCATCATCACCACCATCATCATCATCATCATCACGAGGCCACCAACAACCTGTTCGCAACTTCCCTTTGTGCTTATACACAAAAGCTCCATATTAAGGAATGTGTGCATGCGTGCAACACACACACACACACACACACACACGCACACACACTGAGAAAACACACACAGGCTCGAATGCTCACATATGCTGCCACTCACAGATACTCACCAAAGAGACAAACATAAACAGGCTCGTTGCTGAGTGACAGAGTCGACTCGGCCAGATCAGTTTCCACTTCCGTGAAATCTAAACATCAGCTTGTTTACCTTCGTCCTGAGCTGAGACCGGACCGGGTGAGAGAGGAGTGTGTGTCTCTACATGTAGGTGCATGTGTGTCCAGAGAGACAGAAAATAGGGGACATGTTAATAGAGACTGGAGACAGACATGTGTCTCTCACTTGGCTAATTCTCCCAGCACGATGTCAGCCATGAGAGTTTTTGCACAGCCGTCAGCAGAGTGTGTATATAGTGTGTATAGTGAGCAGAGTTGCAGTGATTCATTTATTGATCCATTTCATGATTTTATAAGTGATTGCAAATTTCCCCACTGAGGGACGAATAAAGTTTTATCTTATCTTATCTTATCTTAATTGTCAAAGAAACATATAGAACATTTCCTGGTTCTAGTTTCAAACGTGAGAATTCACCGCTTTTCTGTTTTATTTGAATGTTTTTGAGTTTTGGACTTTTAATTTCGAAGTGTCACTATTTTTTCACATTTATATGACTGATCAGTAATTGGAAAAAAAATAGGTGGAGACTTGGTTTGACCAATGCAACCAGTTCATGGGAACCCTTTTATTCAGTATCAAAACTTTAGATGAAGGTAAATGGAAGTTACATGCACACACTGACGCAGCTGCCAGGACAATAAAACCTGACATACAGTCCAACGAAGGACAACTGACTGATCCAAAGCCTCTTCCCCCCAACACACCTGTGACAGCTCAGCATGGACTTGGACAACCTGTCATCTGTCCATTCTAATGTTCCAGCTAACAGGTCCCTATGTTTACAGACAACAGTATTTAACAGCATTCAATAGACGT
Source organism: Holacanthus passer (assembly GCA_025331565.1). Taxonomy (NCBI): domain Eukaryota; kingdom Metazoa; phylum Chordata; class Actinopteri; family Pomacanthidae; genus Holacanthus; species Holacanthus passer. The sequence continues at coordinate 664,589 of JAFREQ010000068.1, forward strand.
GAAAATGTCTTCTTATTTCACCACTAAAAAATCAGACTAACTTTGTGTTTGGACAGAGGACGTGTTGTCAGCTAACCATCACTGTGAAAACATCTGATTTAAGTCAGCGAGTGAACAGTGCCTCGTTCACTCAAACACCAAAAGCCATAATGCTTTAAAGAAGAGTCACAGAACAGTCACAAAATGTTAATTTGGATGTTTGCTCACATTATGCACTGGATTTACCAAAACCACACTTTAACAAGTGAACAGTTTAACTTATTACAGATATTTGTCAGTTACTTGAGGTAGTTAATGGACCACCGTGAAGGGACAAGATATGGTTGACAAGAAACTCATGACACAGCTGCAAAGCCTCTATATGCATCACTTGATATGCACAGTATAGGTTCAATGAGCTACAGTCACTTGCACTCAAATATGTACACACTGTTTACATATATGAAGCCTCACTGTGGCCCTGATGTGACATTCAAAGAGTGTTTCGTGACTATAGACATGTCTGACTTTTCGTGTTCTTTGTCTCTGAAAAAAAAATGTGTGGGAAAAGAATGAGTCTTTTGCTATGTGGGTTACAAAGTTAAAAATAAAAAGTTTAATTGGAAGAGAAAGTTTCCATGAAAAGTTATAATTGTGTAAAAGTAGGGTTACAGGTGGAACCCGACTAAATAACAAATACTATACTCATACTAAAATATTCCCATCATTGTCCTGATGCTGCAAAGTTTTCTATGACTTCTCTCTATTTCTTTTCTGAGTTCTGGATCATTATTCTTCAAGGATTATTAATGTTGTAATTTTCAGATTTTCTACTACATTTCGCCTCTTTATGCTGAAAACCAGCATCTAATGTGAACAGAAACACATTCTGCTAAATTCTTGTCAAGTGACCAAATTGTACAATTGCACAAGATTTTGTGGCTTCCTCAAACAATCTATCAAATTGTCTGTAGAGACCTTGACTACAGTTCAACCCTATCTGCTTTTATGTCTAACTGCACACAAACAATAAGAGCTGCACGCTAAATGTAATCTACAACATCAGAGCAATTAGCCACCTACTGCAGGAGATAACAAGACAGAGAGAGGGAGGGAGGAAGAGGGAAAAAATCCCCCACCCAGCATGTGAAAACCTGTGTCAGATTTCGCCACAGACAAGGTCACCCTCTCTTGGTCTCGCCTCAATGCCCCGGCTTGGTAACCGGATCCGGCTCAGGACGGCGACAAACCTGTTTTTGTCACAGCAGAGGTGCCCACTTGGTTTACATGCCCATTGTGTTTACAACACCTCGACATTTTTTTATTTTCCCCCCTCGTTTTCTCCCAGTGTGAGCCTTTAATTTACCTGTGAAGAGACTCGAGGAGCTGTGTGTAACTCTGCACAGCTGTGAACACCTCTTCAAAACACACACACACACACACACACGTGCACACAAACACCAAAAAAATAAAAAGGTTTGTCCCAATTCCAGAGCCAAAGCATCATCATTGGTGTTATGCTGCACAGCCAAGTTAACACTTGGTATGTTTGTAATTGTGCTGCCTATGAAACTGCACAGTAATCCCTTCCAGCTGCCTCCCTCACTCACCCATCCACCCTCCTCTTCCTCCTCCTCTCTCCCCTTTCAGAGAAACTGTAGCTGCAGCTCTGAGTATGTTTTCCATGGGCCCTGGTGGATTCATCCTGTTGACAGCGCCAAGCCTTTTATGCATCGAAAACACAGTATTCCCTTTCAGGTGGAGAGACGATGGAAGGGAGAAGGGGAGCTGGGGTGTGGGTGGTGGTGGTGGTGTTGGTGGGGGGGGAGCCAAGGACGGTCCCCGCAACAGACTTCAAACTTCAAAATCTTGGTCCTCATCTCATCACAAAAAAGAGAGTGAGAGACAGACAGTGAGATGGGAGGGGATGAGGGATCAAGAGAAGTAGAAGGGGGGAGGAGGGAAGGGAGAGAAAAAAAAAACAACAACGGCACAAAGGAGTGCGTAATTAAGACAGGAAATGGGAGAAGAGAGGAGGGCTCTGGGGGCTTTCAGAAAGAGGCTGGCCGGGGTCGCTTTTCCAGAGAGCGGAGGAGTGGGGCCGATACCCGAGCCGTCTGAATGGAAATCAGATAATCTGTTAACACAAGGCATGGCCCAGATCCTGCCTGCAGACTGACATGGATAGGCCAGTTCCTGTTCCAGTGTTGCCAAGGCGACCAGCTGTTCCAGCCAAACGTTGCCTCTCTCTCTGAGCCGGCGGCGAAAACGACAGGTGGGGCCGGCAGTGAGAGAACACAAAGCTCGCTCGACGCTGAAGCGACGCAGGGGACGCCGTGCAAACAAAATGCTGCTGAACTCCGGTCGTGACCAATCAGGTGTCTCTTCCTTCAACCGGTTCTACCAGTTAAAGTTAACGGTCTGATTTCATTGTTGGACAGGTGAAGCAACGAGTGATAACATGTGATAGCACATCTTCATTTGCCTCTCGTGCAGACAAGATGGTATCCGGCCCACTGAAAGGTCCTGCAAAGCCACCAGGAGCACTATGGCGATTACAATCCAACAAAAGCAGTCAATATCATTTTGCTTACTGATGAACCATTATTGGGCTTTTATTCTGAAAGGGCTCAATGCCATGTTGACTGATAAAGATAATGAACTGTATCTTATGTCCATGTTGTTTACATTCTTCTTCTTCTATTGTTGCTGCTACTATCATTACAACAAGCTTAGGACCCTGCCAACAAAAATATTAAGCCCACAGTTCCACCAACAGTAGAAGTGCATCGCTGTGCCAGGCAGCTACGAGCTCAAAGACGTCCACGTGCATTACCAGTGCGACCTGTACAACAAACTTCTGACTATGCATTATTAGAGATTTATGGTATCTGTATCTACTGGTAATCACAAAGTGCGAAAAGTACGATAAGATAAGATGAGATAAGATAAGATAAGATTTTATTGACCCCTCTCAGGGGAAATTCACTTGTTACAGCAGCAGAACAGGCAAATTGAAGTACAGCACTCAAAATAAATACAGGCAGCAATAACAAAAAAATAAAGTGGCAATAGAAAAAAAAAATTAGAAAAAGTATTTTAACTAAATGAAGCAAAACATTTCATTTAGTGTAAATACTTTTTCTACTCTTTTCTAACTACAATGCTGACTAACATAACAGCATGAGAGAAAAGCACACCCCTCGAGTGATACATATGCACAGCTTTATTTTTACTTGCCCAGGTTCTGAAATATTGTTTCAAACATTTGTTCTCAGCAATTAAAAATCTCTGAATAGTCCACAGATCTCTTACTATCGAGCATTTTCACTGGAACCTTCCACCAAAGAACGGAGGCTGTGTGGCAACTGTTCACAAAGTTCACTGGGGATTATAATAATATTAATTATAACAGGAACAAACATGTTAATGTTAGTTAGACCCATTGTACTGGAGCATTTATTTATTTATATTTATATTTATTTTTATATCATTTGGCTGAACTTTTACCAGCGATTCAGCATCGGTGCCAGTTCTTGTTAAGTGGCTCTGGTATTGGCCATAACGTGACTGGTCCACATAAATACAGTATATACATTAGTAAAATTTATTGTTTCTGCCTCCAGTTACATTTATTCAGTCACGGCACGCTGCCAACTCGCTTTTTAGTGCCACAGCAGCGCTTGGCCTCATGTTACCTTACATATAAATGATTTCAATTAAACACACAGTAAAGCATACAGATTTTAAATGTGGAAAAAGGAAAAGTCTGGCAAAAGTAGGAACTCAGTATCAGTAAAGACGCTGGAAGAGTTGGATCAGAGCGTTTCTACCTTTGACCACTCTAATCAATGGGAAACAAATTGGCTTCCTGCCTCTCTATATGATAAAGTGCTGCTCTGATCAACGCAGGCTGCTGCTGCTAACCAGCCACATTATCACATCTGGCTAAGTGATCACAGTTTTTGCACGTCTTCTATGATCTAACTCAAACACGTTCTACATTTACACAGCCTGAAACACTAAAAACAGCTCCCTCGGCCAAATTCAACAGTCTCCCTTTTCCACACTTCCCCAAATAGTAGATTTTACAACGTTATGCTCATTTACATTTTTGTGTGCTTTGTCACAGGATCGTTTGCTGCAGCTCGAAAAAAAAAGGGCCCAAACCGACTGATCTACCTGACAGTGGTGTGGGTCCCGATGAGGTGTGAGGATCAAACTCTCCCCACAGTACCATAAAAGTGTTATTTACAATGGCCTGAACAACTTTATAGATTCCCCCGGAGGTGAAAAGGAGGCCACGGCTCTAAATCAAGGCTGGTTAAAGGTAGCTACTTCAACCTTTTTTCAATTTAAACCGCATTCATATTTTAAAAGTGGCGACTTAACAACAAGAAGGAACAAATCTCTGGCAATAAAGCCACACCGGTTGACCCACAGCCCACTCTTTGATTATCAAATATCTGAGCAGGAGTAGATGAGCGGAAAAAAAAAAAAATGAAAAAAAAAAACACACCTCCTACAGGACCTCCACCTCTGCTCCCACTTCAAGAGCAAGGCGGTGCGACATGCAGCGGCGTACCGCAGCTCAAACTTCCCCTTCCTCTTGAGGGGAAGCCATTTTATTGTGTTCCACTGAGATAATTGCCAATCCTTTAAATGAAAGGGTTTTCTCAGTGCTCTGGTAATTACTAGATACGCAGCAAGGGTCTGGTGAAGGAGGGGGGAGGCAGCGAAAAAAAAAAAAGAGAAGAAAACATGACAGGCAGGTATTAAAATTCAATGGGTGGGGCAGGAAGGAAGTCGAGAGAGGGATGTGTTGAAACAGAGAGAATGAGGGAGGGCTGGAGGGAGGGAGGGAGGGAGGCACGCTGTGCTGCTGTAGCCTCCGTTTGGGGTTGAGGAAGGACATGTTTATGGTCTGAGGGTTGGGCCTTTTTTTTTTTTTCTTTTTTTTTTTGATCCACTAGAGCGATCCTGTGCCAAGTGCCAAAGACACATCTGCTCCTGGGCAATCCTTTGCCGTGGTAAGGTGATTTATGTGGTGATCACTGACCTCTTTTCCTAAATCACTGGTCTTTTTTTAGGAACTTCCCATCAAATTTGGAGCAGCTGAGCTGAGTTGAATAATTCTTTCAGACAGCGCAAATTACATACTGCGCTTCCTACTCGGTGTGTTGAGGAATGTCTCTCGGTGATGATGGAGAGATTGAAAACCAAAGCAAACTGTAAGTGTAGATGCAGCTAGACACCTCAAAGGTTTCTGGATACACTGGCACACACTCACAGCGCAGCTCTGTGAATCACCTCAGGTAAACACACACAGGCCAACAGAATAATTGTGGGGTACAGTTGTCGGGATTACACACTTATTAACTATTGCTGTGTCACAGTTTGCTGAAAATAGATAAATCCAAGCTTTAGCGTCTGAGTTGACATGTTAGTGCAGATGAACAACAAACAAAGACTCAAAAAGTTGGTTGTGCAGCAATCAGAAAAAAAAGGAAGGAGCATCTTAAAGGTGTTGAATGAGTGCATCCATTAGCGTGTTTTTTCCTGTTACGGCCTGTTTTTCAATGTGATGCACTGCATGTTCTGAAAACGCAGTATGACAAATGTCTCTGCCTCCAGAATAGAGACTGAACTGTGCAGGAAATCGCAACCACATCGCCAGACGATCGGACTAAATCCTGGATTACATTCAATTCCAATGTTTGTAAAAGGATAAATTTCTACACCTGCACAGGGGAACTGTTGCACGGTTCAGGTTTGGTTAAGGTTAGGGCTTGTTGTAGTTAGGAGGGGAGCTGTGAGGTAACAACTATTTCAAAACGGATTGATTACACTTTGTAATCCTCATCCTCCTTTGTTACTCAGTCTTTGAGGAATTTCTGGTCTAAACAATATGCGAGGTTCTTTATTTGCTTTTGTATCTCAATGCTTGAAGAAACAAAAGCTGCAAAAACAGATGAGACACAATATGTGAAATGAGCTGAAGTGATTCAATACTGGCTACAGCTGACTGTTTGAACCACTGTCAGAGGACTGATGCTGGATTACCGACCAGGAAAACTGGACAACTCACCTGAGGCCTCAGACCACCAGAGCAGTCTGTGCTCTGCTCCACTAAAGTAAAACATGAACAGAGGCAGGTTCTACTTTATAAGCTCATGTCGTGGCCGTCTTGTAGAGAGTGGATCTACAACGCGTACATGAGTAAACTGTATATCAGCCATTGTTCAGGTCCCACAGTTGTCCGAGTTCATGTAGCTCCTAACGCGCAGCGCAGTTGTCCTGTGGTGTTGACAGGTACGTCTGTCTATCTGGACCTATCAAATGATCTTTTTACATGCCATCAGGTATCATTTACACACTTTCCCCCGTGGTCCCTGACCATGGAGAATGGCCCTTCAGATGCCCAGAGAGGCCCCCAGCTTGTCAAAGGGCCTCCTGTTGAGGGCCTGCTGGCCTGGTGGAAAAAGGTGTGCTCTGAGCTTGTTATGTGACATGGAGGGGAGACAGGCCAGAGGAAGGTGAGGGGAGGAGCGTGGGGTGGAGGGTCAAGGCGCGCAACAATGGCCCCTCTCAAGTCGGGAGGGCCCATCAGTTAAGTGTGTTTTCCTGCAATTTGAGAAAGTGGAATCTGGTCAAATTGGTGTCCTCTTGAGTTCCGATTGCGTGAGTTATGTGACCGAGGGAGGGGGGATGAGGTGAGGCTGGGGGTGTGTGCGAGGGGGCCGGTGCTGCCTTAATTGATACTTTGAGCTCTTCCGAAAGAGGAGTGAAACCCTCGGTCGTGCTGAACTGCGGCATTCCAGGTCAGACTGGCTGTCTCCATGGCGACGGCCAGGGGGGAGGGCGAGCGCCGCCATTCGTGGACGAGGCTGGATGCTGGAAATGGATACGGAGTGACAGGTCAGCGCCGAGGGCCACATAACACACCGCAGCCACAAGGCTTAGGCATCCTTCGCTTGGGCAAAGAGATTTGATGGGGGGGGGTTTATCCTGAGGGTCAAGGGCCATCACAGCATCACAGCCATGGACATACTGCGTGTACTGACAGCCAACACTGTGGATAGTTATAGTTAATCAATGCTGGAGTGCTGCAGTTGGCTGAGACAACCGATAGCCAGACGTAATTAAACATTCCTGACAATTAGCTATGAAATAAATAGATGGTGCACTTGAAGATCTTTGCATCTTCGATTAGATTATTATCTACTATTATTATTGCTAAATAAAACATTGTTTCCAAGCATGTTGCTCATGAATGAATACATTTTTTTCTCACTTTTTCTCGGATATCCAGTCCTTCTCAAAATCTTGATGGAGTCACATTTTGTGAAAGTCGAGTTCGGCAGCACTTCGATTTACAGCAATAAAACAAGAAAACTACATTTGATAGAGAAAGCTCAGAATTTGTGTTATCAGGTGTTGTTGATACAGAATTCAGATTTGATAAAATGCCATCAAACTCCTGTCATAGTTCTTAATACGACAAGTTAAATGTGACATATTTGGTAATGTTACAGTTTGGAGGAACATTTCATCTGAAAGAATTTAAAGACTTTACGAGCAGAAGTCAGCTACTGAATTTCTTATTGAATGTTAACACTTCCTGGTTTTGAGGTTGTGCATCTGTGTGACACAGAAAATGAAAACTGATCTCTGAAAGTTGGCACCGACATAAATCTGCCGATGTTAGACTGTATTTTAAAGAGGAAAGACTCTTGTACAGGTGCTTGTGTTGAGACAACATTTAACATTTGAGAAGGCTTCCTTTGTTTATATCCATCAAATTAAGTTACTGCGAAACGTATTATTTTGGTTTTGGCACCAAACCCCAGCTACAGTAGAATAAAAAATATTGAACAATACTCTCCTTTGTACTGAGCAGCAAGGCCTTGAATATAAACACAGTCAGTGTTTCATATATATGTATATACATAAAACAGTGGAACAAGATAACACTTGTTCTATCTGTACAGCATGGGAACGACAGCAGTTAGTACCAGAGACACTTTAACATGATGTATGGATGTTTTGTAGGTTTATGTGGGCTTGGCACCTCGAGCGCACGATGCCGACATAAAGTCAATCAGTCAAACAGAGCTGACCCATCGACAGGAGGCATTTAGAGATCTTAAAGTAATAATTGTATTATACGCAGTCCCATCTATTCAGTCAACTCAGCAACGCCCTGTTTGCAGAGACATATATCCTTCCTTTTACAAGGGGATATTATTTTACAGTCTCCTGACCTTGGGTACACTGAGTGAAACACAACACCGCCCACCAGTCTATTTCTGTATTTGTCTTACAGTAAGCTGCCGGTAATTGAATCGTGCTCTCCAGGACTGCTAGACATGAATGGTGCTGCGGACACATTCAGACTTAGTCACAGTGGTTTCGAACAGGGCATAATCTTGCGGCTACCATGTTTAGGTCGTGTGACTCCAATTATGTTTGTTTTTCCTTCGCTTTGTTTTTATTACATGCACTGCGCGGCTTTACACGACGACTTAAGTCCTTCTGCACTAGAAATCAGGTGATCCGTATTAAAACTTTGTCTTGAGATATTTTTGCAGCTCATTCATAAATAAGCCCTTTGAATTTGGCTCTTTATTCTCGTAATCCGGAAAGATAAACTATATATAGACCTTTAATAGCAACAGAAGTGTGTTGCATCTCGGAGAATACCTGAGAAATAACACAGAGAAAGCTCATGTTAGCAAGTGTATTTGGCACCAAAGTAAATTTTTCATGACTCACATCATCAGCATGCAGTGTCTTTTGACAGATTACACCCAAGAGGTGTGATGTTAATCAGTGGAACAGGAGGCACAAACAAAACGTAGACGATCAAATGCAAAGAGTTTTTCAGTTCACCTGTGCTTTGAGCTGATGCAAAATAAGTTGGTGAATAAAGAAAAAGTCGACCAGCTCGACTTCTTTCATGTCTGCTCTGTAAGAAATCCACAAATTAACCGCACCTCTGGTTGTGTAACAACTCCGGATCTAGGTGATTCCATTTGGCAAGAAAACAACAACCCTCAGTTTCTAAAGATAGATAAACTGGTCTATTCGCATGCTGTCAACTGCTTAATCTCAAAACTAACAAACCACAAACTGAAAGTCACTGGCTTTCCAACAACAAGCCTCTGCTCCTCCACCTAAGGTCAGGTTTGGAGCTACTAATTCACCTAAGTGTGTCCTCAGAATAACCTGATGAACAGACCAACTGAACTACGTGGGCATGAGAAACGAAAGTGCAGTGACAATAGGTTGGCAAATAAAATCAGACTTTACCATCACCTGAGGAAGTTATTAGTCTTTGTTTGTCTGATTGCTTCTCAGTATTCCTCCAGAACCTATACACAGGCTTCCATGAAATTAGAAACAACTGGCTCTAGATTTGGGCTGTGGAAAATCAGGTTGGGCAATCAAGGTAAATATTGGTCAGCAAAAGGCAAGTGAGCTTCAGCTGCCATTTTGGAGGCCCCGATTTGGACAATACAGTCCCCCTATTACTACAACTACCAGCACGACTGCTTCAAGATTGCACAAACAATTCCTCTTAAGGCTGGTGAGAACAGCGCTGCAGAAGTGCATCAATCACAAACAGTGGGACTTTTCTGCCGGCCGCCATCTGCTTGCAATTTTGTGTAAAATCCATTCTAAGAGTAAAGGTCTTGTGAGATAAGCATCTTTTGGGCAAAACTTTCTCAGATGAGGGTCCCCGCTCTAATTTGCGTCCATTATCTATATTTATGTCCTCTGTAGTGTAGTTAAGTAGTTTGTGAAAAGCCTGTTTGGTAACAGCATTTACAGTAATACATAAATTTTGCGCTGACTTGACTTGGGGGGTCCTCAGGATGTGAAGGGCTGAAAAGTGGCGCTATCACGTAGTCCATGTGCGTTCAGGTTTAGCCGGCTGTTGCAGTCTGGGTTTTGATCGGGGCTTTGATAAAGCATTGTTGATGGCCTGTGGAAAAGCGTTTTATCACTGGAGCATAATAGCGTGCATAAAAGCCATGAACCTGTGCTGAATAAATATGAGGCAGCACACACCCACAGAAAGACAAATGTGCGTGCACGCATGCACACACGCACGCACACACACACCTTGTGTGTGCAGCACCTTGCTGCAGATTATCTCTGTGAAAGAATGGCGGGATCTAGGGGCTTTTTTCCCTCCCTGCCTCTCTTTCTCTGCATGTGTGTGTCCATGCCTCCCCACACACACACACACACACACTCTTTTGCTCATTCTTCTTCTCCGCTTCTCTGTCTCTTTCCACCTTTCTCTTGGTTTGCTCCTTCCTCTCTGTTTCGCTCTCCATGCCTGAGTGCAAGGTGAGGATCACAAAAGGAACACCTGGCAAACACGGATGTGGTCCTCCTCGTCTCACTGTCACACCCCCCCCAACCCCTCCCTCCACACTCCTCCTCCTCCCCCCTTCCTCCCCCCGTTGACTCCCTTTTCAGAGAGGCGCTCGCAAGAATGGCAAACAAGGCTTTCAGCGGTAGGAGGAAGGAGGAAGAGGAGGAGGAGGCGCCCCCCACCACCACCTCCAGCACTCACTCCCTTCATCCCTCCCCTCCCTCCTCAGCTCGCCTTTCACACGCCAGGAAGTGCTATTCAGACCAGGAGCTGCATGTACATGTCCCTCTGAACCAGTAACACCTCACTTCTTTCTCTTTCTCTCTCCGAGCGCACACACATAGAAGAGTGTGTGCGTGTGACTGAGAATTACAGAAGAAAAGGAGGAACGGGATAAACAGAAGCAAAAGGAGTGAGAAAGAAAATAGAGTCCTAACAGTCCTGAATCTCCACAAACATGTGACCTATGTACAACTTTCCTAACGTTCAACTTTAAACTTTGTGGGAAATTTAGAAAACTCTTGGGTCACAACTTGCTCAACACAAGCAGAGGCAGGAAAAAGTTTCCGTTGTGATAAATTCAATTTGAAAAAAAAAAACAAAACACACAAAACAATGAATTATGAGGGTTTCACTTCTATCTCTGCTTCCGCCTGACAGTTTAATAGCTGAACAAACAGAGAGAGCTTCACCTTGAATTCATTGTGTACAGCCACCAGTCTGGCTGAGCCTCCATGGATCTTATTATGACGGTCATATATCTGATAAAAGGCTTGAAAACCTCACACACAAGAATCAGCTTCACACTTCTCAAAATACGGCTTCATGTTTAGATTGTTGAACATAAGCTTGGGGTTTAACACATACGTATGTAGTGTGCAGGGTCATGCAAACTTCTGGTACCGATCTGATGTTTAAGGGAGTATTTGGCTGCGACATCAGCTCAGGCTCTTTTTATAGCTTTCAGTCATTACAGGGATAAAACGTAACTCCTCATTGTTTGATTTTAAAACAGCTCCTAATCAAGCATTTGGGTGAATTCTCATATTTGAGTTTCTGGTCTTTCAAAATAAGAACTGGTGACTTTTGGCAAAATATCAGTAACTCAACATGTAATTTGTTCGGCTGCTGTTTTCACATACATCAGTACATTTCAGCAGGGTCAGAAAGATTTTTTAGTTTGTAAATCTTAGAAAGCTTTTGCTTTTAATCAGCAAAGCGATTTTTAGATCAGAGCATCCATGAAAGTGGCTGGATTCGACTGTGATGTGACTGCCACAACCCAAGATTTACTCAAAGATGCCAAGCAGTTAATTTCCCGCCCACAATAAACAGGAAATAAGGGTCGGGAATTGAAAGGATGTCCGATCTGTCTTTTAATCCATTCTCCTTTGTAAACAACTGTCTGTACTTTCAGGAAGAGAAACCAGATGTGGTGACTGTTCTTAAAGTTGTGACACAAGCGTAATGACTGCTTGTCGTCCGTCTGCATCTAAAGTTTATACCTGTACGGTCACACTCAAAGGCCAGGTTAAAAGCCTTTCTTCATAATGAAGATGAGGCATGATGAATTGAAAAAATAGGGATCGCACACTTCTTTGAGTCTCCACTTACGCACACTTGTCTGAAACATACTGAAATCTTGAATCTTATTGATGGTCACCAGACTGGTAGTTTGATCAGAAGATAATCACTGTAGAAGTTTTGATACGTTATCACTGTAAACTGAATGTTTGGAGGATTTGGACAGTTGGTCAAAAAACAAGCAATTTGATTCATTTGATCATATTGGTTTTCTGAGAAATTGTAATTTTTAACACTAAAGTGATGACAAGCTACAGAAACAGAAACAAACTGAGATTTTCTGTCAGGTTCCTTTCATGGGCACCTCACAGAACCTCAGTCAGGGTGAGATAAAACCCTCAGGAGGACGGCCCCTCGTCAGCGCCCTTTCTCCTGTCCTACCACCTTTTGTAAAATCATAATAATAAAGGAAAAGAAGAAAAAAAAAAACATGACAAAACACTTGAGAGAGAAAGGACCCTTGTTCCTGAGCTTTCAAAGAGAAAGGGCCTGCAGCCCAGTGAGCAGCACTCGACGTGATAAAGCTCCTTTCACACTTCAATGCAGGTACTGGTATGTTGTCGATGTGAAAAAAACGTCCTTTCCCTTCCTCCGAGAGTCTTTGTTAGGGTCAGGATGTTGTTCTAAGTCCACCCCCTCTGTCCAATGACAGATATTAAAGCTATCGCTGCGAAGCATCAGCAGCAGCCAACCTGCATGTGCTGGGCTGAGGGCCATGCAGGCCGACTGTGTGTGAGTGTGTCAGGTGGGGGGCGTGGTCTGTGTGTATTATGATGGATGTTTAGGTGTGTTTGAGCGTGTGAGGGGGGTAAAGCTCAAGTCAAGTACCAGAGACCTGGAGAATCTGGGGTATCCATGTCTTTGTCAAACATATTTAGCCATGTTCCCACCACTATTATGGATCTATGTGAAAGGTGCATCAAATTCAGAATGATTATAAATTTATGCAAGGTTGAAAAAGTTTTTAAAATCATCGCATTGTGTTTTACACAGCATCCCAACTTTTTTGGAATCAATGTCGTAGGATTGATCGTCACAATGGCCACAATTACTTTCCTTTAATGTCTCTAATTCCTCTTGTGCCTCACATGTTACTGTTCATTCCAGAGACCTGCTGAAGTCAATTCTTTGCTTTCAAACAGAAGCTATTAAAAGTCACAGTAACTTAATGACATTTTAACGGCAAATATCTGATTCCACTGTAAAACTGCATTCCATATATACACACACACATAAAGACTGCTATACAGCATGAGGCACCCAGACGACCTCCATGCCACCCAACTTCCTGTTTACACAGGAAGTGAACTGCTGCTTGGAAAGCAGGCAAATACAGGGGGATACAAAGAGGAGGAGACTGGGCCTGAGGATGGGTTCTGTGTGTGTTCATACGTGAGTGTGTGTTCATACGTGAGTGCATGCCTGCTTCAGGAAGACCGTGACAGTTTTACTGCGCTGTCAAGTATTTATAACCTACAACCTTTTTAGAGCCCCTAACCCAGGACCCAGCCTGCCTCTCTGCGTCTGAGGGCCTCACCACAGCGGGCCCCCACTGTACCGAAACCCCACTGCACTTCAGGCCCAGTAAATCTCTCAGTCAGGGGACGACAATGTGTGTGTACGAGGTTCCAGCTCCTGCTATGACAACAGACGAGCCATCGCGGCCTTAAGAGCAGCTATTTGCCTGTCAAGCTTAATCTTGGCTCGCAGTTCGACGGGAGGTGGCTTTTACCGTCTGTCAAGAAAGAGAGGAAGAAAAAAAGAAAAAGGAGCGGAGCAGATATTTCAGGGTGGAAAGCGGTGCATACCATAAATAGCTTGACTTTCACAGCTAGGAATCCCATTTTCAGTGGGAGGCATGTTTTTTTTTTTTTTTTTTTTTTTTGGTCTGTGTGCGGAAATGACTATTTATGTACCAAACACTGTGATGTGTAATTTGGGAGATCTTGTTTCAAGCCTCGCATTCTTGCAATTTAGATAATATAATACTTACTGTCTTATATCCTGTGGGTTGTTTAGTTTCATTGACACCCTCAAACACACCATCTTCTCCTTTTAACCCTCCCTCCTTCTTTCCTCGAAGACCACAAGGTGCCATAAGCGCCTCAGATATCTTCATCTAACAAATCACTAGCGTTCATGAAAGCATCACCGCTCTGTAGTGTCAGCACACTGAACATATTTCATGCAATACCCTGTCACCTCAAAGTGCCTGTTCGATTTTAATATCTCCATTTACACTGACTGTGCACTTTCAAATCTCCTTTTTCATGTATTGCTTCAGCAGAATATCCTGAGTAAGAATATTTGACTACTATGAGCTGTTTAAGGCATTTTCTCTTGGATCTATGTAGCAGACTGGAAGTCGACTCTGTATCGCCTCCGTCCACTCACAGGTCCCAGAGCAAAATAACATGACTTTTTTTCATTCTACGGCAAAAAAAGTTGTCCGTCAAAGGTGTGCACTGTGTAAAGAGGAGCATGCAAACTGCTTTTCCAGTTATCTCCTGCATCTGAGCACTTCTCCGAGGGACTGCTCACAGTAATTCATCCACACTGACAGCCATATGGTATACTGCTCTGCTCCACAAACGCTGTTAAAATGCGGAGCCACCAACCGGAGAAAAAGGAGAAGAAAGAAAACACATATCCTGACAGGGCCTCCTTCCTGCTATCTCAATAAGAATGCAAACATTTTCAGACATGCTGGCAGCGACACGCATCAATATTAAAACCCTGATTGAAATACAGCCTCGCAAATGTTTCTCTCCAAAAAACTGAAAGTAGTCCATGAATCTATAATTTGACCATACGGCTATAATTTGTACCTATCGGGTAACATTTGTTTATCTAACCATCGGTTCCAACAGTGTTTGGGCATACAGGGACGGTAATTGCACCGTTGGTTAAGTGACTGTTTCAGGGAAATGGAGCGGCATGTGCCGCCACTGACGGAGGTGGAATGCAGAGTACATATTTGCCAGTTGAAATAACTGTAATATGGCAAAGGGAGGGCAGCTCAGTCAATTAAATTACTGAGTTTAGTCAGAGAGAGGACAGACAAGAGAAGTACTGCTTTAATTCAATTTGGATGGCATGCAGTCTCTCTGGGTTATATGACAAAAAATTATACGACATGATTCTGGACGGCTTGTACAGAGATGACCACATTTCACGGTGGAACTATCAAATGTACAGAGCTGCAGTGAAACGTGAATCTTCTATAACCAGGAAGTAAGTAACTCTCCACGCCAATGGTGAGTTTGTTCTCCTGAAAGCCAATTCTCCTTTGTGCATAAAAATCTCCTTATCATGACTTGGTAAGGAGATTTTGGTAAGTAGTTCGTCTACATCTGAGTGTGAAAAGCCTCGTTTTTGAAAAGAATGTGAAACAATCTGCCACTTTGTGAAGACTACTTGCACCAATTTTCAACAGAAATCAACTCAAATTCTTTTTCAAGTGAGTCTCCTCAAGATAAAAATAATGCAAGTCGCTCTGCTGGAGTTAAGAATGCAAGGATTATGAATCTCTCATTACGTCAATCAAGAGAACATAAAATCTTATTTAAAACAAGTGAAAATGCATGAAAGTATTTTGTATGTAAATTCACATCTTTTTTTTTTAATGGAGTTCAACACCCTGCCTTAATTGAGCTTATTTTACAATACTCACATTCAACAACGAGATCCAAGGAAGCGGATTTCTATTAAAAGCAGACTGAACATGTATGTATGCATGTTTATAATCAAATAGTTTGAAAAAAAATGACTTAATAATGAGAACACAGTAGAGTCTGGAATGTGTGCTGCGCATTCAACGGTATGATTTAACCTCTGAATTTCTCTAAGGTTTTAACGACCTGTGTTTACTCTACTGTGTGTTCATGTGTGTTGTGGTAGTCGTCAGAATGTCTCTGCTCCGATGTCACCGAGCGATTCCTGCACTTTCACTTTACCTGGCAGTCTGAGTGACTTCCAATCGAAGTCTGCTGCTCGTTGAGTTTTCACATGTTGCGCAAATTCAATGGTTTCTACCTTGGGGTCATGGGAGTGTCATATGTCAAACTAAGTGCTTCCTGAGGTTAGCCATGTGCACACAGCTAGTCAGTGTCACCTGTAAATCACATTTCACTAAATGTCAGAAAGCATTCCACTGCAATCTGAGGGGAGGAAGAGCAAATGCAGCCCGATGGCATTGCATCACTGTACATTTTAGTTATTTAGCCGAGACAACGTATTGTACCCTCAAACCGTATGATCGCAAACATCAGAAACAACTAAGATTCAACAGAAGTGGTTCACTCAACTGGTTCAACAGAAATGTGAGAAAGAAGAAGAAATAAAGAACAAGCACTTTTTTGCTTCGTCATGATGATCATATATGATACAGATTTGCCACGTAGAGAAGGTCTGAACAAAGTTTGAAACTCAAACATCACCCACAGTGAGAGAACCTCCTTTCAAACGGAAACTATTGCAACAAAGGCTGACAGGAAATTAACTATAAAATATGTGGTTTGAGTTGATCATAAACATGCCTAATTAAGAGTGCTGTTTGCAGATCAAGATTTCCTGCCCTGAGGCCATGACGTCGACAGTCTGTACAAGTCAATCTGCGGATGAACTGAACTACAGATACGTGCACCGTGTCACTCGAGGCAAACCCAGACAATAACGGCATGTTCAAAACGGAAAGGCAAATTCCACCGTGGAAATCCATGAAAAAAAAAAAAAGATGTGTCATTTTCTTTTTCCGTGCCACTTTTCCAGCAGATCATATTTTAGAAGCATGTGATGACACATTAAAGGAAGAGCTTATTGTCGCCGTACAGTAACAGGGATCTGTTTAAAATGTAAAAATGTTTAAAGTACTATTACAAGTAGTGGAATTCTTGTTGTTGTAGCTTACCATAACCAGTCTTATGTGAAGAAACGCTGTCTGGGAATGAACCCTGGGATTCATTGCATTAATGGATTAAAGAGATTACATTACTAGTGCATAAATATTTGATATGTAATAATAAATACTGCTTTCAGGGTTTAAAAATTAAAACTGAATGCAGTTAAAAAAACACCCCAAACATGTTGATAACTGCCCTAATTACACATATATATTTTAATAAACCAAAAACAAAGGATTTAATGCATCAAAGGTGAATCATCTTTACGTTGATGAAATGATTGTTAGAGATGTTCAACTCAAAACAAACAAAAAAATGGTTCAGGTTTTTTTTTGTTTTTTTTTTAGAAATACAAAGTTGATGCAAAAAAAACATTCAGTACACAAAATGCTCCAATAAAATACCACCATCATGCAAATTAACTTCAAATCTTGCCTTATTTTCTCAGATGTATCAACTCGAGCATACGGCTCTTAATTGGTCCTCGCGACTTGTTTGCGGAAACAAACTGGAGTGACTTTCAATGAGCCGAGCGTGGTGTGCATCATTTTCATTGTGCTTGGGAATTTTAATTATTCATTTATTTGTCGGTCTTCCGCTTGCAACCCCCACCTCAAACCCCCCAATCACAGATCCCCAGCTCCTCTCCATCTTTTCGCCGGCAGAGCACTGGCATGGACGCAGGGGGTGGGAGTTGCCCAACCCCTCCTCCCCATCTCCTCCATGGTGTTTATCCACTAATTGGGCCACTTCCTGAGACAGAGGCCAAACAGGGAAGGGAGGAATGCATGGCAAAAGGCCACTCAGACAAGCTAGCGTCAGGGTTGGGGGGGGTGGTGGTGATGGGAAAGGGGAGGGGGTGGGAGGGGTGTACAGAGATAGAAGGGAGCAAAAGATAGAGAATAAAACAGACAGACAGATGTTTTCTTTATCTTCTTTTTTCTTTTTTGGGGAGGGGGGCAAGCCCCTGTTCATGACATAACATTTCATATTCCGCATGAGCACTTCCTGGCACAGCAGATCAGCAGCTCATGCAGCCGGCGACGTGTGCCGGCGGCGCTCGCTATTAAGCGTAATGCACGCAAGCCTTCGCGTTCTGCCCGCCACCCCTGCGCTCCCTCGACAAAACGCCGCTTTTAATGGGGAGAAAATGCATATAAGTCATTGGGCTGACAAATGGGAGGGTTCGTGCTCGTTTTTATCCCGGCTGACCATCTATGCGCTCGGTTTCGTTTGATGTGCTGGCCCTTTGAAGTCGGCCTACAGGGTCTATTGGTGTTTTCCTGGGGTTAGAAGTTGAGCCCTCACAGCATTTAGGACTTTTCAGGCCAGTTAAGGGATGCCAGATGAGAATCCCACAGTCCCATGACACCGCTGCGTTTGTTTGCATACTATATGTGAGAGAGTGCCACCAGAGTGCACTTCACTTGGCACAAAAATAAAATGAAATATAAACTTTGCACAAGAAGAGATGAGCTTTGAGGTATCGATTCATCTAAACAAGCAAAAGATTCAGAGCAGATTTAGAAAAATGTTCCATGATGCAAACTTGATGATACAACGCTCCTGAGTTTAACCTGAGTCAGCTCCATCTTTCATAAAACCTGCAACAGTTCTAACATGAAACTGCGTTTTAGTCCTTGTATTGTTCAATATTGTTCCTAGTCCTTGTATTGTTCAATACAAACGCCATCATCCTCCTGCTGGGAATGACTGATCACACAGTTCTGATCAGTCTGACCAGGGTTGAGAGGAGGCCCCGCTGATAGTGCGTAAGGCCGGATAAAAGGTCACATGGTGGCCATTTGGACAGGGGAAGACTCAAATGCAGCTGGACTGGTGAGAATGACTCTGAACAAACAGGCCGGGCCAATCAAGGAAGGAGGAGGGGGGGGGGTTGGTCGAGACAGACACAAACGCTTTCCTGTTGTCCTAAATAGCAACAACCAAGGGAGCGCTATCTCCACCAAACTTCCTGCCCTATCAGCTCCTGGGGACTCTGAGAACAGCGAGAGCCGGGCTGGTCAGAGAGCGAACACTGTGTTACAGCACTGACAAGATTCTGAACGGTGACAGAAGGATGTTTGGTTACATAATTATAAGACATGACATTTTCTTTGGGGAATACTATCTCTAAATTCAATTCACAAAGAACGGTCATTATTGGAATAGTGGGTCCTTGTAATGAACAACTGCAATATAATGTATAAAACAAATATGAGCGTGAATGACAAGTAAATAAAATCACATTTACCAACCAATGACAGTTTGTGTTGCTCAAACAAGGGTAAAACTTGTGTCACATCAAGAATAAACCAATCATGGTTTCACTGGAACTCAAGAGTGAATCACATGCACTGAATTCCTAAAAGTACATAACATGGCAGACAGTCCTCTCTCTTAATGCAGACTCTTTCCAGGACTGATTCCTTAACCGATTTCAAAGACACATTACTTCAAAATTATACTATGTTATTCAAAGACAAATGGAAAGCAAGTCTAAGACAAGGAGAAATAGGTAAGGTAGCAGGGAGAGAACATTTTTGGGTTGTTTTCAAGTTGATCTACAGTTTATTAAAAAAATGGGGTTTTATGTCTGGAAAGCGAAATTTAGATGTGGCAATAAGAACATTTGAAAAAATTCCAAGTGGGAGGTCGATAGTGAGACAAAGAGAAGCCAAACTGCAGGAGGTGTGTGACGTTGGGCTGCTGTCCCCGGCCTATTGGCAGATGTGATCCTACAGTCTGCAGGTGGCGTGCAACAGCCCCGGTCCTGGCCAATGGCACTCCAAAACAGGATGTCTGAAACTCCCCAGGCTTGGGACTTCCTCTCCCGGAGCGCCACGGCCCAGAGTTCAGCCAGCTCCCAGCCCGGAGGAACGCATTACAGATCTGGCACGTGAAACAGTCTGCTGCTCACAACCGAACACCGGCCCCCTCCCTTTCTCTGGCCCAATCCCCTCTTTAACAATTTAAAACTACAGAAATAGTCCCCCTGGTGCTTTTCCAGAGGAAAGAGCTCTTTTTCTACTTGCTTGCTTTTGCGTCAGCGAGGGCATTGAGAGTGCACCCTCCGCACTGTTAATGAAACTGGGCCTCGGCAGCCAACGTGCCAAATCAAATGCAATGTGCCTTTCCAAAATAGCAAAAGCGAGGAGAGATGCAACCTTGACATGAACCGCAAACGACCGTAAAGTTCACAAAGAGGATGTGCGTATCTTGTGTGACAGGACAGAACAGACAGAGCTCCCCAAACACAAAGCCGCTGATGATTCACATTCATCTGCATCACAAAGTGTTCTGGGTCACAGTGAGATAGATTGAAGCATGAGTTTTTACGACTTTACCATGCGGTCAAAACTTCCTGTTTGTTAAAAGATAACTCATAATATCGCTGGGCTTGTAAACTAGCAAATATTTGGCATAGGTTTGAAAGACATAAATACCCCTCCCTTTTCCTACACACAAAAAAGTTCTGCTAGCACTTCTTGTCTGAAGCTGTTTAAGGCCTTGCAGCTGTGGAGGCTGTGTTCACAAGCATGAGCTACGTTAATACCATTAGCAAAGATAGATGAAAGATAAATTTGCCTTTGAAGGAGGGGATGAAGAGGGGAGGAGGGGATTCAAGAATAAAAGTGGCCACATTAGAGAGGAACAGCAGTCTGCTGGGGGCTAAAGGGCAGGCTGGGAGGGTTAGCAGTATCCTCCGGCCCTTCACAGGCAGGCACAGCTTCTCCACTTATCCCCCGCCGTACCACCCACCCACCCATTTGGATCACAGTGACTTCATTAAGATGGCACGCTGTTCTGCCAATGTGTTTCCAATCGGGCCCAAACTGTACATAAACCCTGCAGGAAATGCAGCTGGGTGACAGACTGTCCAAAAATAAAAAAAAGAAAGAAGGAGGCAGGGGAAGAAGGAGTGAGGGTCTGTATGTGGGGTGAGGGCTGGGGAAAATAAAACACATGTGAGGCGACACACAAGGGGCGGGGGCATGATTAACGATGCCGACACTTTGAAGACAGGAAGACACCTGGCGACCATCTTGTCTCCGTGGGCCCTGGACAGACGGTAATGCTTTAGTGTGTAGGAATTAGGCCCTACGCATCTCCCAGCTTTAGCACGGAACCGCTGGCCAGATGGGGATTAAGCCGGGGGGATTGCAGAGGACTCAAGGAATGAGACGGGGCTGCCGGCTCGACCGACTGCATCGGAGTCTCCGTTGACTTGGCAGCATGCTTAGGGAATGATGGATAGTACGCTAGTCTGTGAGC
Organism: Holacanthus passer; assembly: GCA_025331565.1. NCBI lineage: Eukaryota > Metazoa > Chordata > Actinopteri > Pomacanthidae > Holacanthus > Holacanthus passer. The sequence continues at coordinate 685,715 of JAFREQ010000068.1, forward strand.
TAGTTCACTTCCCTTATTGACTATGATTGTGTTAAATCCCTCCCATACGGCCGCGCTTGGGAAGACTAATGAAGTGACTGGGCTATGTGTATTTTCCAGAAAGGATACTGTACACTTCCTGTCTTTGCCAATCCACAAACAGCCATTGTTTTATAGTGCCTTGCAAACAAACATCAGGCGCCTAAAAAGTCTCCTGTCTGCATGACCTTAAATATACAAGAGCAAAACCCAGATTGGAGCACGACAGTCCAACAGCGAATATGAGCCCTGTGATAAACATCCTTGTTTAACAGCTCAATCGTTTCAAGAAAACATAAATAGGATGTTTAAGTATCATTAACGGAACCGTTCAGCATCTGTGAACGACTGTGTTCCCTCGAGCCTTTGAGTTCAAACTTTACAGGATACATACAATGATTTCCTCCCATTTTTTCCCATGAAACAGAAAAAAAAAACACCCTGAAAACTATATTTGTCAAACCCCCCTCACCAATAAACACATTGTAAAATGTCAGCTTCCCAAGCCAGAGATGGCAATAACAAAGTCTTGACAGGAAAAGTGGCGACACAAAGCTCGATGTGGAGCTGAGAATGGCCCGAGGGCTCCAGCCAGCACTCGATCATGGTTTAGGTTATAGCTATTAGACCAAACAGGCGGGTGGACGTGGGGGAGCTGCGATTGTTCCTGTGGCAGCAGCATCGAGTGTCTCCTCCTAAGGTCGTCTTTGTAAGTAATTGGCCTGGTAGTTAGCCACAGTTAAGCATCTCCACAGCAGACCCTGGGGGCTTAACCGCCAGCAACGTTGTCATTAACAGGCTCCCTTTGAAGATGCCAAAGATTGAGTCTGACCATTTGTTACGCTCTTAATACTGTTTCTAGAGAAGCCCAGTGTCGCTGCTGGTGACAAACCTCTAATAATGAACACTGTCTTTGGCTTGATCGAAACACAATAATATATATATATATATATATATATATATATATATATATATATATATATATATGATAAAAATATAAAGTCCCAGAACTGCGATGAATCTCGTCGCTATGCAGTCAGCCCAGCAAATGAGTCCATAAAAACAGGAGGTCAAGGTAATGGCAAAAACATAGAAATATGAGACACAGAAAAGATAAAGCCTCATAAAAATGTCCAAAGAAGCCTGGAAATGGATTGTTTGCAAAATAAAGTTCTTAGAAGTACAGTAAAATGCAACTCAGGCAAAACAGGCCAAAGGAAATGCTGAGATATAACATTGGTGAATCAACAATTAAAAAGGAAAAAGTCTTAATTTACATGGGATCCTTCAAAATTACAGTTTAGCTTTTATTTTTTTTAATTTTATTGAGTCTGAAGATTAGTGGAAATTACAGTACAGTTTTTATTCCAGTTGGCCACGAACTAAATAATGACACCCTTAAAGTCGAGCATTAATGGTATAGAGTTGGGGATGAGATAATGAGATTGGTAGTACATTGCTTTCAGTTTCAACTGTATTATATAGAGTTTGCGTCTACTGGCCAAATCTGTGACAAAGAACCTCTTCTCGTTGGTCCTGTAAAAACAGCATTTTGCACTGGGCTCGTGACAAATTCAAGTTAAACAACTGAAGGTTCAACACCCTGAAAATGAATTATGCTACAATAAAACTTCTACCCTCACACTTACAAAAACAGCCAGCGTTGGAAAGTGGCTGCCTCATGTCCTTAAGAAAGAACAAGTAGTCCATGTACATGTGTCATGACCCGGCCTCTATAAATATACACATGGTGGGCCAATACCCACAAAACATGCCACAAGAAAGAATGGTCCTTTGCAGCGGGTGCAGCGGCGAAGGCAGCAGCCCTGCAGCTCCGCTTCGAGCAGGTCTCAAATCAGCGCTTTGGGAGAGCAAAACATATGTTAGCTATGTTATGGTTAGAATTAGCATCCCTGGTTTTCAACGGATGTGGGTTTGATCCCTTTGGCCTCCAGGCTCAATCAAGTCAATCTAAAATTAGTGGGCTGCCCCTTTTTTTTTTTTTCCGGAAGACAGATAATTCCCCCTTGATTGTGGAGAAGGAAAAATACTGAGAAAAGCAAACATGGTGAGGAACGTGGCGAGCGGGCGAGTCCGGAGGACGGACGCAGCACAGTTACTGTGTGGCGTCGCTGAAAATAGTGACAGGTGCAGCGACCAGCAGTTGCCAATAAACACATTCATACTAAAAATACACTGAGGACAGGAATGGGAAAGCTTTGTGTCAGCTTTTAAAGCTGTAAGTGTTTATCGCTGTGGGCAAATGGTTTGTAATACCAGAGGACTCAGTGCTGAAACTAGATTATATGACTGAATCTCTTTGTCCTTTGTTACACAAAGTCAAGCTAATAAAAACTGGAGGTGGCTGCTCATACCAGTAACAAATTAATAAAAAGTGTTCAATTAGGAATCCATAATTTAAGAGCATGGGGGGAATATACAGCCAGAAATGTTGGGCTGGGAGCTGCAGGGTGGACGCTGCCAAAAATTGATCCTGAACTGAGCAACTCATCAATGAGCTACTGTGACTATGAGCGAGGGAAAGGACACAGTCACCACTGTGTCAATAGTTTTCTACAGCGCCCCGACTCTGAACAATGTGGCAAAGCCCATAGTGGCCTGAAAGGCAAATAAGGCCTTCTGCCCACTAATTACAGAGGAGCTCAGGAACCGTTAGTCCTGACTGTTTCTACATGCAAATCACATCCGACTTGGGGACAGTTGGCTCCTTTGGAAACAACTGTAATACAAGGCCTGTTTGCTTGCTTTGGATTTGTTTCTTTGCTTTTCTGAAAACTGGACTCAACCATCGCAAACAAATCAATAAAATAAATGCAAACTTGCCAGCAAGCAATGATTTTGCAAACTGCTTTTCAATGACTATATTTAAACATGTAGTTAGGACCTGCTTCAAATTGAAAAAATAGTAATTGAAGGTTTGGGTATCGCTGAGCAATCACATCATGAAGAGCTAGACGTAGATCTGAATACCATGCAGATGAGACGACAGAGGAAAACAAAAAAAGGAAAAACACTGCAGCCTTGGCTGCTGATGTCACTGGATTCTCAAGTGTTTTTTGTCTCCCCCAAAAAAAGGAAAACTAACGCAAGAAATATGTTGTGCTGCGCTATCCTGTTTTGTACATTTCCTGAAATCCAAGGTGTAGGGTACAGGAAAAATCCAGTTCGAGAGGGAAGGTCAGCCTTCAGCGCTCGAGGTCTGGAAAAACCATTAGGTGGAATGGAAGGGAAGAGACAAGGTCTAAGTTACTTCCTTTTTTTTTTCCTTTTCTCTCCATCATTTGAGAAGAGGGTGGAGGGTGGAGGGGTGGAGGGGGGCATTATCCTCCTTGGACTGTCCCAGTGGTCACTGCTGGGAAGGAAGCAATGACAAGAGGAGTCAGGACGCACTTGTATATTGCGACAGAAGGGGGCAACTGCTCGTGCATCTGGTGGCCCAGGGTCACAGGGTCGTGCAAAAAGTGTCCGTCTGTTGTGTCTTTATCTGCCTGTTGGTGTGGTGTTTTTTATGCTTCCTTGCTTTGACGTCTTGTGCATCACAAAAGCTACGTATTTCAAATGTTGGAAAAGATCCCCCCAGCCAACAAAATCAACCAGAGGAAATTCAATTAATTTCTTCAAATAGATCTTATCACGTCAGTGTATGTGTGTGTATGTGTGTGTGTGTGTGTGGCTTTCATGAGGGTGCATGTTCACTGGTTATGCAACAGCTTGAGGTGAAAAGTTGCCAAGAGGTGTTCGGTAATCACCTGTAAAACAATGAGCAAGAAATAGAACCAGGAAGTGAAGCTTTATATAAAACAAGCAAGGGCTATTTTTTTTTAAAGGCTATCCTGATAAGATTTTGTGACACACTGACTATTTTTTCATTCATGAATGAACAATGAAACTTTCAGGTTTTTCGTGTGATGTCCACAGAGTTGCTTTAATCACACAGAAACATTGCCAGAGAAATATCTGAATAGTTTTGTGATTCTTTGGCCCATTTTGTTGCCTATTTCTGGGAGAGCTGCCCGTCCAGTTTGACCACAAAAAACAGAAAATGCCTTGTGTATCCTCATTTTACAATAAGAGCACAAAGACAAGTGCTCTGGGTCACTCTGCCAAACAAACACCATTACTCTGGAACCGTTTCACGAATCCAGGCCCCGGCCTTTTGTGAGCCCACTGTTCAGAGCAGCCCTGCGGCTTTCCTCAGGTGCTCAACGTTTCCCTGCAGCCTTCCAAAGCAAGCGTATTGGTTAACCACCCAAACCACTCGAGCATAATGCAATCTCCGATTCACAACACACAAAATGTATTGGCAGCAATCCACGGAACCTAATCCAGGAAGGGGAAACATTTCTGCAAACAGACTCTTGTTGAAAACGTCTAATGAATGGTTTCTCGTCTATTCTGAATGATGTGGAGTCTCCAGGATTTTTCCAAATTTCCCCAAGTTTGTGCTTTTTTGTTTTCCTCATTCCAAACTGCCAACAAGGGAGAGGGGGTAGACAGACAGTGCTGCCTCTGTGCACAAGGACTTTCCAAACACAGAAGGCAGCTGTCCTGGAATGTGCACTGGCGTACAAGCAAGCTCTGAAATTATGGCCCTGGCTATTGCTAAAGAAAATAAAATTGATGCAATCTGTAGAGCATGCAGCTTTTAATTAGTGGCTTCCGTCTCCTAATTGGTTTCTCTCCGCTTCCCTCCGCCTTAATTCGGGATTGGACCAATTGGCCGTGCTGCATTTAGTATGCTTTGTTTGTCTTGAGAGAAACCGTACACCGTAATCAAGGCACAAAATGAACGTTTTCAAGGGCAGCGCAGGCAGATCGGTGCAGAGAACAGCCTCATTCTGTTTTTAGTTTTCCCCACTTTTGTTTTTTTTTTTTTTAAAAGGAAATAAGTCTGTACGGATTGTGGGATCGACCAGAGGAAAAGCCTTGTGTTGTATTGTAAACATAAGTTGCTTGAGAATGTGGAAGAATGAGGAAATAATTTGGGTTCAGGCCATACACACTGTACTTACATTCTAGGCATTTAGCATATCATTTTTCAAAGAGGGTGACAGCTTGAATTCCTTGAGTACCAACACTCCTTGCAACCAATGAGAAGACAGATACTTTACAGTGATGTGAACAAAAATCATTATAAAGGACTGATTACTTCAGTACTTCCTGCCTATACTTTAACATATGCAAACCAAGTATTTAACACCACTGCCAGAACATATAATGCCCCATTCATGCAGAAGCAGAGTTTTTGCCTATGCTATAAGCGCTCTTCATAATGGCCCGTGGAAAGTGCATTATCTGAACGCAAATGTTTACCCATGACCTAACAACTGAGTCATGTTTATTGCACGCAACAAAAGCTAACTGTGAGTGAAAATACACAGGAGATCACAAAGCTAAAGCTTACTGTGGTATGTTTATAGCCGGGTATGTGGTCTTTTAGTGGTTTTGTGTCAGAGCGCAGATGAGTAAACACTCCCATGTAGCTTTCCATTCAAGGTGTGTGAGCACGGTATGGGACGTAGGTGAGCACATGACGGACATCTCTCGGTTGTTGCATGCGTTGACCTGGCTTTGACTGAGAAAAAGTGGAAACGAAACAGCTGGAAAGCAGCTCCAAAATTGTCGAAGAGGGGACGCACCGCTGGTTGCAAAACACACTTGGTTCGATAACACCAGCGAAATCTTTTTCCCAAACAACTACTGCCGGACTTTGAGTATGCTGGAGAGATAAGTGTGGGAAAGGAAAAGAGGAAAAAATACAGCAAACGAGGACGGAGGAAAAGGAGATAAAAGCAGGGAAAAGAGAGCGACTGGTTGGCTGCTGACGGCTCACAGCGCCGGCTTTAAGGAGCAATCATCTGAGGTCAGGGACAGGTCTGGTTGCCCGGCACTACTGGATTCTCTCTAACACACACACACACACACACATTCCCTGTATCATCCTCTCTCATGTTTACTGTTTCCACCAGCCAACAAACGCATTTCCTTGTTACTGGGGCAACTTGAAGAAATTTACTCCTGCATAGAAATCGCATTCTCCACACAGCAGCAGCGAAGAGGCCAGGCCCGAACCGCAGGCAGCCTTAAAACTTAGACCGACGCATTACATCAAATTACTAAAATTACTGGAATGTACTGTAATATGTGGGTTTTGGACTTTTTATTACTTAAAGTAGATCTTTAACTACTAACTGCATATAAGAATATTTTAGGTGTGCAGCTGGAGTCTGTCTTTATTACTACTGATTATTGATAAGGTAGGTTACTGGAAACCTCTTCTGCTGTTGCACTCGTAATTCAAGTTGCCCTTGACAGCTGCCAAGAGAGACTTAAAATACAAGCTGATTGCATAAAATGTAATTTGTGTAAATGCCTTAAAAGCCAACATTGCTTAACTTTCCCCCCACAGAGAATAGCTTATGTTTGCATGCATTATTTCACCTACTGACTTTTATTTACTTTTCATACACGTTTACTGGAAACTCCTCTCTGAAACACATCTGCTCTACAACCAAGATAAGAGTCTAACAAGGTTTGTTAAAATACTGTTTTCAGGGCCTTAGTCTGGTTTAATCATTTTTCCACAAACACCAACTAACAGGATCTAAATTCGGTGTCAAGATGTCTGTTAGTTTCAGGAAATCTGTATTTGTTTCATTGTGCGGTTGTGTGCATGGATCTCCCTGGAGCTGGAAGAGATGCAAAACACAACAAACATGTGACTCAACTTGAGGAAAGCAAAACAACACAGCGAGCGTGTAGCTGGGCTCTATTAAGCATGTGAGGGCGTAACATAATTCCATGCAACATTTAGCGGTGAAATAAGACACAGATCGCCCATGGATGTAAGTAGTGCCTGAGTTATGAGGAGCAGAAAATAAGGGAGGAGGAAAGATTGGGGGGGGGGTTACCGGATAAGTAATAAAGATGATGGAGATATGGGAGAGAGAGGAAGGAGGAGGGTGAAGGTGAAGAAGGAAAGAAAGAGACAGAGTTGAGAGCTCCTCCATTCTTCTTTCTGTCTGCGACCAGTAGGTTTAATGCTCGAACGTCCCTCTCTCGCTCTCTCTCTGTCTGTTTACAATTACCGTGCCGCGAATGAATCTTCCACGAATGACCGCTCAACTGGCAGCCCTGACTAGTCAGGAACAAGGGAGCTATTAGTGGAGGAACTGAGGAAGGAAGGAAGAGGGGAAAGCCAAAGGGAAGGCAGTCCAGCTCGGAGGCCCAGGGAGGGAGAGGAGGGGAAGGGAGGGAGGGAGCGAGGGGGGAAGGCTTAGTGGAGGGAGCGAGGGAGGGAGGTGGGGAGGCAGGATCAGTGGAGTTATACAGCAAAGAGAGAAGGGCGATAGAGAAGGAGGGCACAGCCACATCTCCCCGAGGCAAAGAGAAGCAAAGAGGAGGAGGTGGAGGAAGAGGCCGCAGCATCCCCTCATCCCAACCAGCCCCCCACCCCACCCCCCACCAGCAAGAAGAGGAGATGAAAGAGATTAGTTCTGGGGTCTGGCCCGGAGGACAGTGGACCAAGCAACCTCTGAAATTCTTTCATTTCTCAGGCAACAGGATTTAGGATGGGACCTCCCCGTGGCCCTTTGACACAAGAAATACATGAGAGCATTTCGTGGGTGTGACACTCTCTCAACCCCCCCGACCCACCCATGTCAAGGTTTTTTCGGGCATGAGAGCGCTTCTGGGGACTTCCTGACAGCCATAAATTACTTTGACTTCTGAGATGACATGTGAGGGAAAAAAAAAAAAAAAAGCAGCGCTGGCTACCCTTTTCTGCACACACACACACACACACACACACACAGAGGTGCAGTCCCAAACCTATGAAATGGGCGCCTTTCACACGGTCATTCATCAAGCTGAGCCTGTGAAAGAGGAAATGAAGTGACACTGCGCCGTCATCCTCTTTCCGATGCATCTGCCAAGTCCTTGCAGCAGGGCCTCACAGACCTCATGTTTCTGTCTCACTGTATTGTTGAATCTCTACCTGACCTCAGGGGTCGAGATCATAAAAGGTCCTCCTTAAAAATCATCAACAAATTCATTTTCACTTTTTAAAGGAGACTCATCTTTAAATGTTGCGTTTTGGAAGGACATAAGCAAAGAGAAAAGGATGGTAGAGACCCAAGTCAGAAGGTTTGAGCAGGACCGAATCCTGTGCCAGCAAGTGTTGGCATGATTCCAATTTATTAGCCTGAATCAAAGTAAAGAAGTCAAAGTCTCCATTAGGCCAAATGACATTATGATGGATTTTTCCGGCATTCAAATCATCAGTTTACAGCAACAACTGATCCTCACAGAACAAGAGAACTTCCATTTAAATACAGCCTTTTCTCCTCTTTCTGGCACAGACATATAATAATAAAACTAAGCACCCTATGATAAGTCAACAACCTAATTCTTTTTATTGTTTTATATCAATGTTAATAAAATACCTTCTATCTGGGTTTTGGGCTGATGGTCAAACAAAACAAGCAATTTAAAGACATGTCTTCAGGTTCTGAGGAACATATGAGGGGACTATTTTAATTTCACTATTTTGTGACATTTTAAAGACTAAAGAAGTAATTGGAGTAATAATCAGGAGATTAGTCTAAAATCATTACTTGCAGCTCTAATCCTCATGTTAATTATTCCTCGTAAAAAAGCAGCTGAAGGCCTCATATATCCAAAGGAATCTACTTAACCACATGCTTAACCAACACTGATATATACATACAGCTCCAGTACATGGAAACACAACTCCAGCTCTCACAGCCAAATGGTCCCCCTCACAGAAGGGCCTGGTGGGATTGATTTCATTTCAGCCACAATGGGTAACTTAAATCTTGATGAAGATGACTGAAGCCGGCAGAGGATATACATTGGGATACCGTTACTCCCCCGGCCTGTCCAGCGCGCCTCTGAAACGACTGCAGCAAATAATAGCCCATTTGTTTAGCCATTCTCCAAACACGGCACTGGACCTCGTTGAAGGGACCATAAAAAAAAAAAAAGGAGCACAAACCTGCTTTTTATCACAGGAAAAAGAAAAAGGAGACACGCTGTAGCTCCTTTCGCGACATTACCGTACCCCCTCCTCCTCCAACTCCCATTTCAAATCCCCCCCAAAACTTACACCTTATCCACTTGTAAGCAGCTCTTAATGTGGTGTTCCCCAGAGCAGAGAGCCGGGCTCAGGGAGCTTCAGCAGGGGATATTTGGAACATACAAAGAGGGTATTATTTGTTGCACCCCCTCCAGTTGCCCCCCTACCAGTTTCTATTCTGTATGTGGGTCTGACTGTATCCTCATGGTGGCGAATGATGACTCCTTGCTGCTCTGTGGTTTTTACACAGACTAGAGAAAGACCAACAGGCTGTCGAATGTCCTTTCAGGTGGTACATATATTTTCTATTAATCAGTCAGTTAAAGTAATATGTGGATTTAATAAAGATTCGTGGTAAAGATTTGTTTCAAAGAGGAATTGAGTGACTGAAGTATTTTGTTACTCAAAAATTGGACACAAATTCCATAAACCCTCCGTGTCTTTGCTCTGGTTTTTGCTTGTGTTTTTAGGTGAAGGCATGTTGTTTCAGGTACCAGTGAAACATGAAATACAACCCAGGAGGACCAGTTTGAGAAGTAGATCCATGAGTTTGACGGCTTATCAGATCTGAAAACACTCTAAGGTGGTTTAAAACACTCTGAGACAGGACAGCAACTCTGGACAGTTATTACAGCTGTGATTGTTCAATTTTTGGTCATGAGGCAAACAGTAGAAATCCAGTTACGTCATCTTCTAAGAACTGTGTGTTTGTGAGATATTGGTTGTGTTGTTTCATGCACTTCATACATAAGTAACCATATAACTGGATATATATCTCTAAACTAATCAGCTGCAAGCTAACACACCAGACAACACATCTGTCAGAAGGTAGAATTAGTATGATGCGAAATTGATCTACTTTATATTTTTATCTTTACAGTGATCGACAGTGTTCAGGTTAACGGAGCATCTCATCCAATGACAATGTGTTAGGGTTAGAATATGAGGCTGGAGCATAAAGACACGGCTGTTTCCTGTGTCTGATGTAAAAATATGTTATTTTTACTGGAAGTAACCTGAGTTTACGAACACTAACACCTGATCTTTTCCAGGTAGATGCAGCATTAAATTCTTGCAGTATGAACAGAGCAGTAAGTGATTGATTGGCTGGTGGCCACAGTGTGTTAGAGACAACTCTGCACTTATTGGACTCATTAAGGACGAACAGCCTTAATAAAATCTATCATCATGGTTTTATGTTATCATATTTATGCTCATCGATTAGTAACATTGCCCAGCATCATTTAATATAACCACTCCTGTAAAGAAGAGTCTTTGTCATTGGACGAAGATAGGAAAAAAAGAAAGAGGACAAAAGAAATACAAAAAGAAGAAAGACAGACACGGTGAGATGTAAAAAGAGGAAAATACAGTATATACTAGCTCTCCAGCCGTATTGCAGGAGGGGGGTTAGGAGCAGCATTTATGAGAATAAACGAGATTTCCTGAACTGAGAGCATTCCAAGGGCGCCGGTGGTCTCGGCTTGCCAAGAGGCAAGACGACACATGCTGGAGATGTCTGCCAGGTAGCAGAGCACAAAGAGCCCTCATTTCCTCCCTGTCCCTCCCTCCCTCCTCCCTCCCCACCACCCTCACCCCGCCAACACACACCTCCCTCCACCATCCTCCTGTCTTTCTCTCTCCAGCTCACCAAAACAGAGGAGTAGCTGACGGAAACGCCGTGTCTTTTGATTTATAAATGGCAGGTTTGATATCTTCTGGTCGCCTCGACTTAGAGAAAGCTTCAGTTAAGAAATGCAAAAAGAGTAAAACACATGCACGATCACCAGCTACAGTAACACCAAGACACAAGTAGCTTCTTGCTATATCTTCTCTTACTTCTATTATCTAAAGCTGCTTATGTGCATTAAATGTAAGTCTGACTGCTTCTCTACTGCCCAGTAGGATTTCCTATAATTTTGTAAAAACTCTTTTTTATTTAACTTCTAAAAGTGAACTTGCTGTTGCACTTTCTTCCACTGAGTTGAATCTGTTTGTGGCTCGATAAGCAGAGTTAGTCTGGTCTTGCAGGTTTGCTCTGTGTTTGGTCGGATTGGAGGCTTTTTGTGGTGGTATTCTTGGATGCACACATGTGTAAGCTGATACTAATACAGCCCTTGAAGTTTGATACTTGCCTGGGGATCGTGCTCCCCCAATGCTCACAAACACACACACACACACACACACACATGCACACAGCTTCCCAGAGCTCATCCATCCCTAGGTGGTATCCCATTACTTGCTCGCAAAGACACACACACACACACTTTTTGTTTTCTTTTGCCACTGTAGCTTCACTAAGCCACAAGCCAAAACTCTCACTCTGCCTTCTCATTACTGCATCTGAGAAACACAACCAAGGGACAGGAAATGCTTTGAATACTCTCAAAACAGGATGGCGAGAGAACAGTGTTTAAGCAAAAAGAATAATACCAAAACTACAGCTAGTGGTTAAAATTGAGAGCAGCATTAAAGCAGAGAGACACGAGCTACAGTGTGGATAATATTGACAGCTCAGCTCCAGCAGGACAGCCTGTACTGTGGCAGCGGGGCCCTATTCAGAACTGTGCAGTCAGGAAAAAACAGTGAATAAGCTCTAATCCTTTAAGACAGCACCAATAGAGATTCCATCATGCTTGGCTCGTCACGAGAGGAGAGCAAAGCTTGGGAGATGATAACGTCAGTCCAACACAAAATAAAATATGGCCTGTTTTGACTGGCTGGCTTATAGCCGCTCTTTTAGCTAAGGGTTGTTTCCTGTCGAGTGGAGGCACGGCTCAGGTGGAGGTTTGTGCCAAAGAAAAGGCAAAACAAAAGGCATTCAGGGAGCAAAACTCCGAGGATCCTCCGATGCCCTCTTGTGAGGCCGAATAACAAAGGCTGAAATGTTGTGAGTGTTGTTGGCAGGCTTTCTGCACTTAAGTCATAATGTATAGTGTCTATGGAGGGAGGAATTAAGAGGTATTCATGTGAGCAAACACACACAAACAAGAGAATAACATACATTAGATGCACAAATTTTATGCTTGATTTAAGCTACTTTACTTTGAAGTTACATATGGCCACTAGTGCTTATATGATTGGTCAAATAATCAATTAGTCATAAATAATCAACGTTGCTTGACCAAGGTCAGGAACAAACTCAAATTCATTCATTGTTTAAGGTTAAAATGCCAAACATTCGTCGGTCAAGCGATCATTTTGAGCAGGACTGATATAACAGAGGATATAAAGCCATAAACAAATACACACACACAAACACAGAGGCACTGATGTGAGCTCTGAATTCAAGAGAGAGGGGGGGAAAAAAAAAAATCAAAGCTACACTTAGCTAATGCCTGAATATTTATAAAGTGGCCCACTAATTACAGTCTGGTGGAATTCGCCTGTGATTACAATTAGCAACGTCCAGACCGGCTCGGAAAACACTGGCAGATGTTCAGGCTGCTCAAACCGGCCTGATGTCGGATATTTACTCTGTGCGACTCCTGCTGAAGCCCGGCAGGCCGCAGAAGGACTTTATGAATTAATGCACCTTTATGAACATGAAGCTGCTTGTTGGGAAGAAGACGCAGAGCCAGACACACTGCAGTCATGTGAGTGAAATTACAAAACAGCAGGAGAGATTGAGTTAACAGATATAAATGGTGAATTCTGAAGTCTGAGAAAACAAATGTGACTTACAATTATAAATAGTGCGACCATGAAACAGTCACATGTTGCACAATTACAAACGCGAGCTTGTGTTACTGGAAGTATGTGTTAGGACACAACACCACAAGACCATGAAGGCTCATAAAATATCTCACAAGGAATCATGTTTCAGTGTCATACATCATACTGCAGAGCCACATTTCAGCGAAGGACAAAAAATGGTCCGAACGACCAGATTACTGCTAAATTTAAGGAGACAACATAAAAACCTGGAGCTGCAACACAAGAATTATAATCCAATACTACAGAATATTAAATAATACAAGTCAGTTCTTTGAGACATAAGTCAGCTTTCAGTCTGTTTTTATGCAGTAAAAATATATTTTATGTGACATGTTTCCTGTTGTTGCCAGTCACAAAAAAAGATTTGACATTTAGTCATAACTTTTATGTAAGAAAACAGACCTTATATCACTGTGAGTGCAAACTTTGTCCTCAGTGGGAACTAAACCTCTAGCGGCAGAGGTTTCTTACTTTATCCACTGAGCAACATACGAACAGGTTTGAACCATTTCTTCTAAGAATTTGTGTTTATTCTGTCAGTATTGAACATAATTGTCAAAATAACTGACCCATGTCAAGTTTGGCACCATCTCCTGTTCAGAAGCCTCACTGCAGTACAGGGGGCTGATTTTCAGAGGGAGGAGCCTCGAACATGAAGAGGGGAGAGAATCTAATAAAGAACATGAGTGGATAGAAAAGACTGTGAACCAGTGGTAATGGAGTTACATTAGTGGAAGACAACAAAACAACCAAAAACACAATGATAAATAAAAGCTGTGGGATGATTTGTACTCATAAATCATAAAATGATCTTTTTCTCATCATTACATCCATGTTGAAACAGAAAGACCATCAAAGAAATGGCTTGATTTTTCTGTCCTTCATCATTTGTTCATCATCATCATTGTAAATTTCCCCACTATGGGATGAATAAAGGTATATCTTATCTTATTTCCAGTCAGACATAAACTTTATTTAAACTCAATCTATGCAGCAACTTTCACCCGACCCCATTTCACATTCAGTTTTACACTCAATTTTGTAATTCGAACATCATATAATTAGAGCGAAGCAAACTTTAGTGATTTATGGCAAACATCTGCCAGGCACTATTCTCAGGAAGGAAAGTCTTACAACCTTTTATTTGTTGTCATTATTCCAGCGTAGGAACACACCTGAGGAGCTGTTGGGTGACTCAAACAGCATTCTGGCACAAATTCACCCACAACACAGTAAGTGAAAACTGGGAAAGTGGAAATTTGTAAGTGGTTGTGCAACCGTGCATGTTGTGATGTGCCGGTACTGTTATAGTTTATATTTATGTTTATGAAATATAAGTATTGAAAGGTCTTCATCAGTAGGTGAGAAGGATGTTTCCTAAGAATCCCCATAATCCATTCAGTTAACTGGCTTCCTAAGATAAACATTACCAATAAAATGAAGGTTGAAAACAAAGAATGTTGCTGAGGTAAAAAACTATCAAACAATGACAATAAAGTAAAACTGTGCTGTAATGATCAGTAGATTAATCAGTTAAGTAGCTATTTTGAAGTGGAAAGTTCCTCAACCAAATTTCAGGAGCTTTCAGATATGATGCCGTTCATTCACTTTCAATGCACAACTCCATCACCAATGAGTAAGATGTAAAATGCAGTCGAAAGCTCCAGAAAATGAGCCAGTAAGTGAACTTTAAACAACTTTAAACACCTGTTGATATTTTAAGGTCGCAAGCCTCCACATCTCTTATGTTCTTTCCTTGTTGAGAATGCATATCGACTGTTGTGATATCACAACTGTCAAAGTAAAAGAAAAAAAAAACAAATCTAGAGAAAGCTCTGGAGTCTCTTCCACTGACAGCTGTGACATGCAGCCGGGTTAATTGTTCCTGTAGAGTATCAGGATAGACCTACTGTCCCTTCAGCTCTAATTCTATTGCCTCTGTTTTGTTTTCGCCCCTTGATCTGATAAGAGCCCAGTTGGGAACTTCTGGTCCCAAACAAAGACCCATCTGCTAGTAATCTTCTCCACTGTAAGTCCTCCTGCTCCTGAGTGTGTGTACAATCACCTACATGGGCAGCTGCTCCACAAACACACTGACATGGTTCTTCCTACTGAACAGCCTGGATAAATATTCCTGGTGGCGCTAATCAATCACCGCAGCCTGGTCTCAGGGGGTCAGAGGTGGGTTCGGGTGATTGGCGCAATACAAAAGAAAGAGGAAGTGTAAGAAGTTTTTTTTAAGGTGGAGGAGGGTCAGAGCAGGAGGTGTGTGTGGGGGGAGGAGTGGACTCTCCTACTCACATTGACCTCTTGTTACACTTGTTACACCACTTCATGAAATTAGATAAACAGGTGATGCTTCAGCAGCTAAAGTTTGGCACAAGAACAGATTTTTCTGGTTAGTCTGCAGTTGTGAATCACTTGTATTACATGTATCTCTGTTGTGACATAAAGGCGAGAGGAAGCAGCAGGACTTTGTGTGCTCGTGTGAAAACTATCTATTTGTTATCTTTTGTCATCCATTTGTTAGGATGTGATTCAGATGCATTAGTCACATTATGTGCGTATGTTGTTACATACCTTGTTTGTCACTGATGTAACACAAAGGCCTGAGGAAGTTGGAGGACTTAGTGCGAAAGGACAGGATGTCTTATCTATAAAAGTTAAGCTCAATTATTGCAGCCTTGGGCCATTTTAGTTTGTTTTTAAAGAAAGTACTGCAGGGTCGAAATCAGAGAAAAGAAGCATTTGTTTTATGGAAAAAATACAAAGAAACTAACAGCTATGAACAAGAAGTAATTAAAGTGCTCCAAAACATGGACAATGTAAAAATGAACATCGGAAAATAAGGAATAGGAAAAGGATCACTGATATGATCGCGGGTTCCCAAAAGACCACAAACTGAATACAAACGGAACAAAGTTGATATGTCTGCTGATAAACAACAAGAAACCGTAGTAGAGAAAAGATATGTCTTAGGTAGTTTAGAAACAGTGACCATTAAATAATTTGTCCATCAGAGACAGAAGTGTACTGGTCAGGCTACATTATTCATTACAAGATGTTAGGAGGAAATCCACACTGTCACACTGGCTTCGGTTGAAAGACGGACACCAGGCCTTTCAAACTAAAGTAAACGCCACTTTCTCCCCTCTCTTCCTCTCTCCATCCCTCCCACTCTGTCCGTCAAACAGCTGAGGCCCCCAGGAGCCTCCTCTGCTGCACCGAGACTCCACAATGACTTCATTGACACCAGAGCGTCCCATTAATCTTCATTTGTCCCATCATATCCTGCCATTGGTATGGAAATGCCCGCCCATCTCCGGTGTGAGCTGCCAGTCAGCGTCGGTGGTGGCAAAGGGGCGGTAAAGATGGGCAGGGTGCTAAAACCGTCAGGGGCGAACATGTGTGGGGGGGGTCTATCGGTCCATTTGGCAGCTTCCTTTCCAATGTATGTCATAGGTTCCTCATTCAAATGACTTGAACCTTACTAAACACACACACACACACACTCACGCTCACGCTCGGTGGGGGGCGCGGGAGGGAGGAGGTAATCTGATTTCTCAGCTGCCCGGGAGACCACTTCCTGAGAGGGAGGCCAGCTTGTGGAAGGACGCCTGGGGTTTCCCATCTGTCCACCCAGGGGCTCGACCCCCCGCCTACTGTTGTAAGAGTTTCTTTTTGCTTTGTGTCTTTATGCATCTTTTTCCCCTCTCAGACACACACACACACACACACACACACACACACACACACACACACACACACACACACACTCTCGGGCTCTTTCGTAGCCGCCACACCGCTAATGGAGTTTGAAAAGAGATGGCAACCAGTTGCAGAGGTGGAGGAAGTCGCTGTCATTCCCCCACCACAGCCATGGATAAATTCTCCACAAGTGGGCTCGAACTGGGGTGGGGGTGGAGTGTTTGGGGAGGGGGGTTATCCAAAATTTGTATGTGGGGGATTTCTCCAAGAAGTATCTCCAAGTGCTGATAGATTTGCACTGAGCAGTTACCAGCGTACATAAAACAACTGCAGATGTGTCGACGCTTGAAGCTCTTTTCTTATGTACAAGAACAAAGTCGAAAAGGGATGAGGAAAATATGTAATGATTTTAATACAAAACATCAATGTAAAGTTAAATATTGGAGCTGATCACTGTTCATCAATGGTTCAAAATAGTGAGTCTCATAAAGATTTTGCACGCACATGATTAACTGCATTACAGTTGGCTTCCTGCAGAAATCTGATGTCTCAAACGCCAAGTAAATTAAAAAACCTGTAAACTGCAAAAGTGAAATTTAGAGTCACTTTAACTTAAGAATAATCCTTAAGCTTCTGAAAGCTTTCTCAAGAACTGTATTTAAACACTTTGAGTTTGTCCAAAAGTTACACAGACGGTAATTTTCCCTAGAACAACTTTGTTCTTACCAGAGTTTGTGTTTACAAAATCTTTTTTATAGAGGAGACGAGTAGAATGATTTTATGACTGGACAAAAATATCACAATGACTTGTTAATAAAATGACTTAAAAGCAATTGCTCCAAGTTTAGACGCTGTTAGCATTATTATCCTGTAACGATGGATATACTAGTTCATAATCAACACTTCCTGACAGCATCAGGGATTATTTTTAAAGCAAGTTGAGGAGGAGAGCCAAAGACGGCAGCTTCAGCTTAAGAAGCACCGTGACATTCTCCTTTCCTGTGTCCTTTTTGACAAGGCACAGACTCCGGCTTTGATCAGCACTCAGGAAATTTCATTAGGAAGGAGATGGGTGGATAAGAGACCAAAGAAAGCTTTTGTAGATGGGAAGAGGAAGAGAGGGAGATAAAGTGGTAGAAAAATAGAAAATGGATGGAGGGTAGAGGAATAAAAAGACTGATAGTAGGATCTTCATTTTCTCAAATTGTCATGGACGGGAAGAAGACAGAAGAGATAAATGTTTTCTCCCACCTGTAGCTTTAAACTGACTATCAGAGGTGAAATGGTTACTGTGCAAAGGTCATTCATCGGCTAGAGACTAATTAATGCCAACAAAAAACTGAACCTGAAACTGAGATGTGAAGAGAACGAATAACAGGTGTAACATTAGGATTCGTCCTCTGGAGACCATGCATGTCTGTACTAAAGTTCATGGTAATACATCTCATAGCTGTTACGATATTTCTGTCTGGACCAAAGTGGAGGACCGACTGATCAACCGAGTCAGGCTTTGCAAACCCGAGTATTTTGTGAATTGGGGACAAGATCCAAAATGAAAGCAGTTATCAGAATCCAACCCCAGTTTTGAGGCTGTGAAGACAGCAAGAGATGAAAACAAACTTACTCCACTCAAGCATGATCGACTCAACAGCCATATCTGTTTACCCATAAACCTTTAGTGTTTTAAGTTATTTCCTTTTCAGCCATGATGAAACACCATGTGATCTCTTGGAACAGGACGGAACGTTATTTGGTGCCATTTCACCAAACAAACTAAACTACATGAGCCAAAGAAACTCTAGTTAGAGTAAACCACTCCAAACATGTTTATAACCAATGCATCCAAAACCAAACACGGTGTAGAAGAGCTCGAGTGCATCTGATTCATCTGCACCAAAACAACGCAGTGACAGCATCCCAAGAGAGAGTCGAGGAAGACGGACTGGAGCGAGTGGCCTTTGACCTTATCAATCATGTACAACAGAGGAGGGGAGGGAAAGGAGGAGACAAGAGAGACAAACACACAACATCCCCTCAACCTTATCAATCACGGACCAAAGAGGAGGAAGGAGAGATAAAGACAGAAAGCCGGCGTCTGTTTACCTTATCGATCATGTCGGGCCGGTTGGTGGCGGCCAGCACAGTGACGTCCCGGAGCTGCTCGATGCCGTCCATCTCTGTCAGGAGCTGAGCCAGGACCCGGTCCCCGACGCCGCCGGAGCCCGAGGAGCTGAAAGGGTGGACGAGAACATAAGACAGATGAGCGGACGGGATCGAAAAAGAGAGGGAAACAGAGATGAGATTGATGTGTGGATGGAAGGATGGATGATGGAGAGGGAAAGGGATGTGTGTAAATTAGGCAGAAACCAGGGGAAAAGGAAGTTATTGATGGTGTAAAGTGATGGATTACAGACAGATGATGGATGGGTTGGTGGGAGGACCGTAAAGAAATGAAGTGAACAAGGGGGAAGAGAAGAAATATGTAGAAAAGACAAATCGAATAATGAAAGGAAAGAGAGAGAATTGAAATTAAATGTGTGATGGATGAATGAGTGCACGGATGATACAAATATGTAGCAGCTTGCAAGTTCCTGCTCTCAGGAGTCCAATACAACACAAGCTTCAAATGGCTAATATTTGCTGTATTACGTAGTGAGGAAAATCATCCAGTTCCTGAATACTTGCAGGGAACTTTCGACTAGTTTCACTGACATTGTGATGGCAGGTTCTTTCATTAGCGCAATTCTTCTTAATAAAAAAAAAGAAAAAGAAAAAGGCTTTGGCAGCAAAAGTGAGTCTTCCTGCCAATGACGTCCCACTGAACTGCAACTGAAAACAAGGCACCAGAAAAACACGTCATCCCTCTCGAATAAAGCAGCCTGCCTTTAGACAAAGTTAACAAATATGTCACCTTGTTTGGACTTGTAAATGCACTGCTGGAGTTCATCCCACCCAGGTTTCCATCCAAGTTCAGTGTGAGATATCGTGTGTGCAATATATAATATTTAAAGTTATAATTATTAAGGTCATCTTTTTTGATAACTGTCACATCATTTTGAATGCAACCTTCCTAAATGTTGCAGAACTGACGCTTCATTCAGCGGATCACTTGCTTCACAAGCTCACAGGTAACTTCAGATTTATTGTCATGTTACTGGCACTGACATGTAAAGGTATGGCAGTATGTGTGATGTAGTACAAGGCAGCATCTGGTGGCTTTCACACTCTGAATTTTGTATTTGGTCCAATGACTACAGATCAGACAGTTACAGCCCTGAAAGTCACTGAATGCATTTTTATTCTGACAATGCTGTCCTCCATCCTGTAATTGTCTGTGTCCCCTAAACTGTGTCCCCATGAACTTGATGTGATGCAGAAGACAGAAGCTGGTGCATTTCAAGTAATGCAGAGGACAACTCAAATTATTGAGATGTCCTTCCTCAGTGTGACAGAGATTAGTGAAAGAATAAAAGATGAAATGCTTCCTTTGGGCTAAATAGAACAAAATGCAAAGAATCCACCACCTCCTGAAATGAGTGATGCAATTAATTTCCTAAAAATCTGGGCACTATGTTTGTTTAGCAAATGTCACTCAAACAGGGGTAATTAGTGCATTTGATGGGGCCTATTTTCAGCTGTGGATTAATACACACTTGATGCACAGGAGTATTTGGGGCGGCAGGACGGTGCAAGTGGGATTGAACCAATATAAACTACCAAGGGTGTGTTGATGGTAATGAAGGAACATGTCAGCCACTGCAACATTGTGGCTCATTGATGTGTTTTTAATAGTTTTCGGACAACAATGGAGGAATAAGACGTATCAGGCCTCGGCTACATCGTTAATACTTTAAGCAGGATTTGTTGACAGTGAGACAAATACAATGTAGAATATCGCCAGCTTTATCCTTTAAGAAAGTCATCAGTGTGTTAGTCACTGCATTACAAGGTGGTTATTTTCCATAACGCGGTGCAGACAGCCGCCCTTCTCAGCTCACACACACACACACACACACACACACACAGTCTCTGTTGACAGGGCCAGCGGAAGTGCCAGACGTCATTAGCAGAGACAAGGCTGCAGAGGAACACAAAGGAGCTCTGTCACTGAGATATGAAGGGAGGGAGAGCGAGAGAGCGAGAGAGAGAGAGAGAGAGAGAGAGAGAGAGAGAGAGAGAGAGAGAGAGAGAGGATTAGGGAAAAGAGGACAGAGCGGTGAATTGGAGAGAAAAATATGGGAGAGAGGACGAATAAAGGTGGTGACAGAAAGTGGGGTAACAGAGGGAGAGGCAAAGGGAGAGAGGATGTCAGAAAAAGAAAAGGCAGAGGACAGAAAACTGGGAAAGGTGGGATGAAGGTGAAAGAAAAGAGAAGAGGGACAGAGAGCTAATGAAGGAGGGAAGGAAAGAAATGCAGAGGGAGAACGAGCTTCAAACTTTATTGAGATATCTGACTCTCTTTTATTTATTGTTCTTCTCATAATGATCTTTTCTAACTTCTTTGTCAGGAATGTTTTCACTTTATTTTCCCATCTGTCAATCTCTGCCTCTATCTAACATTCACTGTCTGTTTTTGTCTCCCCTCGTTTGCCTCCCTCCTTGTCTTCTTTCTGTCTTCTTCATTTCATTGCACCAGTTTGGACTCGTGGCAGGTAGGCTGACAGATTTACAGGTGCTTCTCATCTCCTGCCTCGAGAGGGGAAAAAAAACACACACACACACACACACACACACACTTCACAGCAGAGGCCGTCTGGTTGTGTCAACAGTTTTGAATTCTTACCGGCATGTGCGAGCCACTTCATTGATTAAACGTGGCAGGAAGTGAAGACCAATAAATAACCTTTATAGATCAGCACTAAGTGCATTTTTAAAATGGCGCGGGTCCAGCCACACGTCCGTTGCAGCCAGCTGACAAACTCTCACACTGCACTGCATTATTGGTGAAAGCTGGCTCAAGCTGGGTGGAGAATCAGAGTGCATTCGCAAAATTGAACGTCAAGATAAGGAGGGGGGAAACTCAATCATACTGAAAAAAGCAGGGAGAACTTGTCAGTGGTAAAAATGTGATTGATCGAAGACAAGTTGCGAGAGAGTCGTATCCTGTAGACTGGAAAGGAGACAGGACTTCGCTAAACGATATGAAAAGTACAAGAAGTTCCAGGTTCCTTTGGGAGATGCTTATTCTGAAACGCTGGCCTGGATTATCTAGCTTGATATTTTGAAATAGTTAAATGAATGAAATGCAAGGTTAGAAAAACAAAGTCAAAAATAAAGATGGTGGAGAAGGTAGAAGGAAGAAGACTCTGGAAGACTGGAGGCCAAGTGCTGAAAAGTTGCCACCAGTTTCATGAATCACTGACCTACTAGCAATTGGATCTAATTTGTAAAAACAGCAATTGATTTCAAAAGCAAATGTTATTTTTCTTTTCAATTTGATTTGATTCTAAAAACATGAATTTTATAAGCATCAGAAAATGTGGTCGACTCATTAAAGAAACATGTATGTGAAATGTGAAACTATCTTTATTCTCCTACAAAGTGAGTCATGTTGATTTGATCATTCCAATTCAAGCGGTTTAAAAACTTGAAAGGTAAAGAGATTAGATTGAATTATTTTTGAAAGAAAATTGAATTGAATCGGCATAACTTATATTGAATCCATGTCACAAATGAATCGTTACACCTCTGGTTGGTAACATGACGTATACAGGATATTGGGAGTTATTGGGATTTTTCTTGGAGCAAAATATATCTGCTAAGAAAACCTGTTCTGAGAAAGTGGTGTGACTTAAAAGAAAAGAAGAGATGGAATACTGTCGAAAACATTTTTGTTTAACATAAACTTGCATGATAACATTTTGCATTTCATGATCAGAGGCCATTTAACAAAACCAGAGATGTTAAAACACGTTACGTCTAAGTGTCTAGCATTTGAAGCATCTGACCGAGGGCCCACTTAGAAAAGTCACAGGGACGGCCTGTTGGCCTCTCTGTGCTCCTTCCTACAACATTTAGTTTCATCGACTGGTTTACCAGGAAGCATGCTGCATATTTGGCCTCCCCATCTGCCGTGGACGGGCACAATGAAGTGTTTGTGCTCCTCTAGTCTGTGTCCTCTGTCCGCCCCCCATCCTCTTTCCTTTAAGCCACAGATGTTCCCAGTGCCATCCCACTAAAGCGCCTCCGGACAAGACTGCGTTCTGTGTTCGCCGGTAGCGAAAAGCCGCAAAAGTCTAAGAGGACACCATGGGAACCGAGCGGCCGGCTTTGATAGAGCAGTCGCGCAGACTTTTCGGGATGTTTGCTCCATCCATTCATAAGTGAATCTTTGTGAGACAAGCTGGGACGCAGGCGAGGGACGTGAATTAAAGCAGACCGCAGCCATGACTGTGCATTTGTCATGGCTGGACAATGAATGACCACAGTGCTGAAAATAGCAGATTGGAAAACAGTGGACAGTAGCAGCGGTCAACAGTGAACAATCAACTGAAGAACTTACAGACAGGAAGTGAAAATATAGGAACCGTGGGTGGGAATTTTGCTTTTGACATAAATTTCAAAGTCTGTTTCTTCTAATTCCAGGCCTCTTTCTGTGGTTTGAAGAAAAGTAACGTACCTTCCTCTTTCACTGGCGAGAGCGTCGATCTCATCAAAGAAGACGATGGAGGGCGCGACGGCCCTCGCCTTCCGAAACACCTGCAAGTGTTAGAAACAATAGAAGAGAGGAAAAACAAATCTTTAACGGGACCAATGAATCACTCTGAGCACAAACATACACAGGAAATACAGCACTCATTAATGCCATAACTTACATCTCAGGTCATCCGTTCATGACATCAATGACTAAAAATACTTAAAGAGGAACAACACTTTAGTTTGGGTGATTAAGGTGGTCCAGAAAACAATGTCAGCTTGTGTAACTTTACATCAACACAACAACAGTATCAACAAACCACTGTAAATCTAATAATAAGGTGAGGGAAGTTAAATATACGTACCTCTCTCACGGCTCTTTCAGACTCTCCAACATACTTGCTCAGCAACTCTGGACCCTAAGAAAGTAGTTGAAACAGAATATAAGTGCCAAGATTTCATCTGTAGTTTGACATATTGACATCGAGAAATGTTTAGGTCTTGCATCACGGAAAGACATATCATAAACTAATGATGTCTGAGGTCAAGCACTTTGAGCAGCGGTAAAGACTTCATCATCGTCAGGACACTACTAATCACGGTTATGTCTTGTGAAGTATCACCTGGGGGCGCTGTGTTGGCACATGGTTTAAACTGAGAGCTAACATTCAGAAAGGCCAGAGAAGCAGCTGCCGTTCTGTGTCTGAAGATTAAAAAGAGGAACATGGTGAAACAGCGATAGCGCAGCGTGAGAACGTCATCGAAGGACAGCAGGGTGTGTGTGTGCTGTAATTGCTCAGTGACGTTTCAATGCTCACTGTACACTGTGTTCTGGTTTATGTTTGTGTGTAACATCTGTGACTCAGCTGGCAAATAAAGAAATTTCCCGTTGTGTGTTTGCTGCTACTGCCTTTCCCAGCATTGCTGATACAATAGTACTACAAGTGCTCCTATGATGACTGCTCTTTATACTACGGCTGCTATTGCTACACAAGTAAACTCTAGTCTTTGGCTTGTTCTGTTAGTTTAGATCAACAATTTGTGCAAGATGGACGGATGAATTTGTCAAAGTTTTTGCATAACCTTGATCAAGAGCACCATCCCATGCAAATGGTCAACACTGATTTAGTTCCAGCTTTGGTATTTGTTCTCACTGAAAGACACAAACTCCTCCAGCTCAAATGAAGCTCAACAATTCAACCATTAGAGGTTATGACTGCTTCAGGTTTTACTCTTACTACTATCACTGCTACTAAGACCATGTCCACACTGAGCTGGATAAATATGAAAACATTTTTTTAATCCATTTTGGCCCACTGTGCCTGAGACACTCGTGTTTTTGTGTGGTCAGTACAACCTGACATTATCAGGTGCTGTGTAGCTGTAAACTGCACTTTGTGTCTATTACATGCATTCTTGAGTATAAAGAAGGAATTACTGTTCTGTTGGGGAAGAGGTAAAATGTATGAGCCTTGATTAAATCATGTGTATGTGTTCAGTAAGCTGACAACGGAAATGGAAAAGTGTGTCAAAGACAACAACTAAACAGTTAATTCAGGTGTATTGAAACACAACATAAGTGATGAAGGATGGCAGGAGAGAAAGAGAGAGAGACTTAACCAGCCAAGACTCGTAGGTGTAATAACCGGTCTGTCTGTCCTACCAGATGATTGATGATGAAAGACAAAGAAGAGGAAGAAGAGATTAAGTCAATCTCCAATTGTTTAGGCATTTCAGTTTGACCAGGAAACCTTTAGAAGTGTCATGAAGACACTTGTGCTGCGTGTTGTTTTCATACACTAACTGTGATTTTCAGATTTAGCCGGCTCAGCGTGGACTACGAATACTGCCACAAAAACCTGACAGGACTTGCAATACTGCCACCACTAATTTTACTGTACTACCACTACTACCTGACGACTAACCCGGCCTTCGCTCTCTTCTCCCTCTCCGTCCTTTTCTCCCTCTTCTCTCCTTTGCTCACAAGCAGATAAACATCCACTCAGCCCTCACAAGAACTTCCTCCCCTGCAATCCACCCTTTCAACACCTCTGGGCTGACGGAGGAGACGACACTTAACTCCCAGCCCTTTTGTCTCCTGCAGTAAGTGTGGAGGTTGACTCATTAATCCCAGGTTCCTCTCTCTCTGTGGCAGAGCCAAAGGCTGGACATGGCGAGTTTAAAACCATTGACACTGCAGAGATACGAGCCGTGCGCGAGTGTGTGTGTGCGTGCACGTGCGCGCCTGCGGATGTGAGTGTGTTGGTGTGGTTGCAGTGGGAGGAAACTGAAATTGACAAGATGATAATAGGGCTTTTTCACACAGAGGAAACAGGCAGAGCCTTAAAGTATCCCCATTTAAATCTGGATAACGTATCTATGTCAAAGCAACCGCTGCACTGGAAAAACCTGATACTGTTATAGCAGATGCTGGAGAGCAGCTTTCAGCAGGAGGGACAGGATGTTTTTTACCCTTTTCATGAAGCAGATACTCTTCCTGATGACTTGAGAAGTGCTGCATAAGATTATAGTACAAATCTTTTTTTATCACCTTTGTATGCAACAACAATGACACTGTCTCCAACACGAGAGTGAAAGTGAAAACTACTGTGAATGTGTTTAAAGTTTGAAGATGATGCTTCAAATAAAAATGTGTTAATTTGACTGCTCTTTGTACAAACATGCAAATGTTAATGCATCTGTCTGAAGTTGTTCTATGAGCGTAGACATAATCAGATGTTGCAAAAAAACTGTTTGTTGGCATTTCAAGACAACCTTTGTGACTTTGTCCCGGAGCAACATTATATTCTGAAGAAAACAAACTAGCTTCCCAAATCACACCCACGTTTGCAGATGGCTAAATGACCCTGTTGACAGATTCTGCCGAAGCTTTGTGTCTCGCACGGCAGCAGCTTCACTGATCAAAAATTCAACAAGCTGATCAATCAATCCCTGTCGACCAGGTCTGTGTGAGGGTGACAGAGGGGGGTGGCAGAGAGGATGGGGTGATGAATGAGAGGGGACAAACACAGGGTCAGAGGTCAGACAGGGAAGCTTTCTGCAGAGGAAGTTGGGCCGTCAGGCGGCCTCCGGGTCATCGGGGAAACATCTCAACTGCTACTTTGACACATTTGATACACCCTGTATGTAACATGTGGATGATTTTATTTTTATTTGCTGTGTTTATAATATTACAACATTATATAATCCACAGAAATTATTTTAAATTGTGGTGGAAATCTCAAAGTTACCAATGATACCAAACATGTCAGGCTGAATTTTGGGGAAACGTAGAAAATGACACACAAGACATCCTGAAGATTTCCCTTTGATAGAACATGGAGTCTTGTGTTTGAATATTTAACTCGTTGTAAATATCAAGAAGCTCCAATGAAGAAGTAGTATGTGATATTATATTTATATTTACAGGTGATGAGTGTGTTTCTATATCCAATCACTTCATTTCAGCAACTTCCCTTTTAGTTACATGGTTGTTAGTTAATCCTGGGGGAAGTGGAAATGCAAAGGCTGTGGACTGTGGGATGAGACTGAATCAACAAATCATCAAGCGAATGACATCAGCCTCCGGAAACTCACTCACAGCATGTTGACTATCGCTAAACCTGCATCATAACTGGGCTAAGGTCTTGTCATATTTTCTCTGAGTGAGCTTTTGGATGACCTCCATTCCCTGATTTTTTTCCCACTGAGTCTTATGCAGTGTTTTGGCAGATCACTCAGCCAGAACATGATATGAAGACACGCACGTGTAACACATTATTTGTTCATATTTGTGAATAGAAATTGGGAAAAGCAACAATCTTTTGGCGAGTGCTTCAATTTGACATCATCATGCGCTGGACACCAAAAAAACTTTTATCTTATCTAGACAATGAAACTAAAAGATATTACGCTGAGAAAATTAATTTATGACTGATTGATAAAAACTCACTTTAATAGCCAGGAAGTTGAGGCCACTTTCATTAGCCAGGGCTTTGGCTATCATGGTCTTGGAGCAGCCCGGGGGCCCGTAGAGCAGGACTCCTTTAGGTGGCTGGATCCCCATGCGGGTGAAGGCCTCAGGGTGCCTCAGAGGCCACTCCACCGCCTGCTTCAGCTTCAGCTTCACCTCCTCCATCCCACCTACGTCCGACCAGCGGACCTGGAAGGAAGAAATAATACTAAGACAAATCAATATGTGGAAACCCTTAGTATGTCATATAAATGAGGGCTACATGAACAGAGTATAAGCTTTTGGCATTGGCATTTGGCAGCTGTTAAGGCCAATTTAATACCAGTATGTTTGACAGAAGCTGCTGAACACAGTGATGAAAAAGAAGTTTTTATTGTTTGCCAAAGAGATAAGATGCTTTGTTTAGGTTTGATAATAATGAATGATGTACAAAAAAGTTTAACATCATAAATAAAGTAGAAAAATATAAGTAATAATAATAGGAAAAAGCAGAAGAAGAAGTTTGACATGAAATAGAAGAAAGAGTAGAAGAAGAAGTATAAATAGAAGTAGAACTAGTAGAAGAAGAAGGAGTAGAAGTACAAGTGGAAGTTGTTGAAAAGACGAAGTAGTAGAAGAACGTGAAGCAGTTTAGAAAAAGATGGAGGAGAAGAGGAGGGGGTGGTAGTACAAGAACAAGTGGTCGAAGATGTAGTGGCAGAAGGAAAAGAACAAGGTGCGGCGTTTGTTGGAGTAAAAGAAGTTTGGAATCTAATCAACGTGCTGAATCAAATTGTGTCAGGTTCAATGACACAATAACAAGCAATCAAACAAAATACATCATAGGTATTAAAGTGGAGCTGGACATCAACGAGTGGCCAAGTCCTAATAAATGATCAACAACAGTCTAATATTCTGCAACTCCCTCCAGTTCTTCTGAAGTATCATACAGTTGTAATGTGTGGCAGCTCGAACACAAACCCATCGCCAACAATAAATGCAACAGACCAAACAAACTCTGATTGCACGCTGATGTCACTGATGTGCTCATGTAGCCCACGCGGACGACCTCTCGAAACCTTCTGACCGCCCGAGCAAATTGCACAGAACTGCGAGTTCTTCCAGGCTGACGACGAGGTCGGGGGGGACGGAGGAGGGAAGCGAAATATAAAAGCATATTTGGAAGGAGACGGAGGAACGGAGGGCTCGAGTTGAATCAGGGAGACTCTGGACGGAGCGAACAACAACAGAGGGAGTCGGCCAACAGCTGTCTGTCTGACAGATGGAAGGAGGGAGGAAGGGAGGGAGAGAGTCCGGCAGCGAACGACCGGAGGAGATAAAGTAGATAAGGAGAGAAGGCCTCGTCCAAAACTCTCTCATCCTTCCTGTCTCTTTCTTCATTAACCATCCATTATTCACTCCTCGTTTTCACCTCCCTCTCCCTCCTCCTCCTCCTCCTCCTCTTCCTTTCTCCCCCATCTCTTTATTGATCTACCTTCATACTCTCTCATTCTGTCTCTTATCTCCTGCACTCCTTTTCTTCTTCCACTCGGCTCCATCTTTGAGTACATTTACACGCAGAGAAGAAACCAGGTTACTGGGAGAAATCCGGTTATACAGGAAGTCGTCCAACGTATTGTTGTGTATGTATTGTGTTTGTGTATACATGCAGAACGTCAGTAATTATTTTGAACAAAGGTTTATTTTAAAGGGGGCATTCCTCTGGCTGCACGCTAAGGTCAGTTCACTCGTCAGAAAGGACGACTGAGCCTGTAAAAACAGCTGTATTGTATCTTCTGAGGTCCTTGAGGAGGCTTCTAAAGTCTGAGAAAATAACTGAAGATGATCAGGGTTATCTCAGACCCGGGGGTGTGGAGTTTGAAAGATGAAGGCATTTCACAAGCAGGGAAAGTTGAAGAAAAGTTTCTCTTGAGTTGCATTGTGGGAACTGTAGGATGTTAATGCATTTAACTGTAATTGTTGTAATGGCTGGAGCGCCCCTGTGTTCAGTGGTGAGGAACCACTTACTTAAATTCACAGATACTTTGTGTTAACTTCAATGTGAGCTGAACTTAGAATTATGTTATTTCCAATACAAGGATGCACTGTAATAGTCTTTGTCACGCCAGGGTTCTTGTTTACATGACAATTAAGAAAATCGTGTTTCAGTGCTGAAAGGATTTGTTGATTAATCAGTCGATCAAAAATTGATTCAGATCATTCGTAGCAGAAGCAAAAGTGTCAAACATGTTTTTGGTTCCAGGTTTGTAAACAGGAATATTTGCTAGTTTTCTCTGTTATGTGATTGTAGACAGAATACCTTTTAGTGCTGGACTGTAAAACGTATTTGATGACATCATCTTGGGCTCTGGGAATGTGCATGATTTCCTGCCATTCTGACAACAGTCAACAAAAGAATCAATACTCAAAATAATCCTTAATGCAGCTCTAATCAGAAACTTGCTAAATCACCATGACATGGACTTCCAGTAAATGCAGTGTTCATCCACCTTCCTCTCCTCCATCCCCCGTCTTTCTGTTTCTTATCTGTCTAATCTCGTCTGCACTCTTTCTTTCTTCTCTCACTTGACCCTCACTATCACGCCATCTCTCTGCTTACCACTCTGCCTTCCCCTCCTTTTCACTTCTTCCCCTCTCTCTCTCTCTCTCTCTCTCTCGTGCTCACCCCCCCCCGCTCGCCCTCCTCCTGCTCTCCATCCAGAGGTAACACATCCCAGGCCACCGGCGCCGTCTCCGGGGAACGAAGCACCTAATGGAAACCTGGCGTCTGGCCACATACTGTAAATACCGAACAATTTATGGACAGCGTCGAGCGAGAGAGAGGGGAAAGGACGGATGGAGGGTAGGGGAGGGAGGACAGGAAGCGAGAGAGAGAAAGAGAGAGAGGAGTGTTGCAGAGATGGGGAGATAGGCCGGAAGCAGGTGAGCGAACCAGAACGCTCATTTGAAGGTCCAGAGAGGGATGAAATGAAATGAAAAGTGCAGGGAGATAAAAGCAACAGTGAAACGGACTCATGCAGAAGTGGAGGAAACGTGTGAGCAGGAGAAAGATGGCTTGTGGTTGTACCTACAGTAGAAAGCACTTCATGCACAGTGGTATGCAAAAGGCTAAAGACTCCAACAAGCTAAAGACTGACATGATTTAATTACCTGCTCATTTGCCAGAGCTTTTGAAAATATCACACTGTTTTCATCAACCAGTTGAGGCAAGCTAACATGGACAAGAACACGTCCAGTGTTGGAAGTCATGGAAAGTTTGAACCACATGACAACTGAGCAAACTCAATCTGCTGATGAAGACTGTGTGATGCTGATGAAAGCTCCGGAAGACACTATTAAGCATTTTTATATATAAGCATATTGAGCTGAGATTGTATTGTCAAATGCTTTGTGCATGTTTTAAATAACATCAGCTGCCTATTCTTAATGACAGAAGTTGTTTAGTTTGCCCTCATACTTTCATTTCACAATGTGGCTGCTGCATTCAAGGAAACTTGGTCAACTCATCAACTCAGCATTGCCTTCACAAGCTATGTTATGTTGTACTCCACATTGTGCATTGTATTAAGCCCAGAAGACAAATCTGAAGCAAACATGGACGATGTATGTCCTGTTTCTGCAATTTCAGAAAAGTCTTGACTTGCAGCTGCATTACTTTAGGTAAGCAGTAAAGCTTCATGGAGCAAATATAGAGTGAACTCAATCTTTACTATTATAAACTCAAAAATGCTTCAAGGCTCTGTAGATTGAATCTGTGAATGCTTTGTCATCAATAAGCTAAAATAACAAGACAGCTGAATCTACTTCCTGATGGGGATGAAAAGGCCTCGCACATCAGTAAACGCTTCTGTGGTTTGTGACATGACAGCTTACCCATTATTACATAAATGTCATCATGTGGTAAGTGGGGGTGGACAAATTCCTGTCATTTACGAGCAAACAGGTACAGGACATAAATAAAAACCACTGCTGCGATCTGAAGCTCAACCTAATTTAGTGGCTTTGGGGACTTTTAAGGCCTGAGTTTACCGACAACAACCTCAGACCTGCCAATCATCTGAACACAAATCAATCACTCGCCTCTGTCCCTCCTCGAGGAAGCAGATGTGCATCACAACACTGTAAACTCTCATCTCCCCCCATTTTGCTGCATTTTTCTCTGCAGACTTAATGGAGTCATTGTGAGGAATAACAATATAAAGTAAGATAAATTGCAAGGTGCTTTTTGTCACGAATGAAGCGTCTGTGGAATTAGAAGGCAATGTTTTGACTCACACCTCGCCGTGCTGCGTTTTTCCCCCTTCGTCCCTCCCTTCCTTTTTGTACGAGACCCAGTTATTATCTTTTACTGTTGTTTTCTGAACTTTACAAGGGGCCTCTGAGGCTCTGGCCCTTTGATGGGGTTGAGAGGAGGGTGCGGGGGACTTCTCAGACAAAAAAACTCAAGGGAGACGAGGAGTAAGTTTAAAAGGAGGAATAAGTGGGCTTGTTATGCAGCTGCCAAATGAAAATATTAAAGCCAGACTGCACAGTGGAAGATGATTGTTTAAAAAAAAGCAATGCTGGGTAAACAAGAAAGATGTCAAAAAGAGGAAGACTGTCTTGTCGCAAAACAAACAGAGGATTAAGAATGAACTTTCAATTTATTTACATATAAATATAACATAAATCGAGAGGCATAATTTGTAAAACTCAAGTCTCTAGATACGTGATCTGAGAAGGTTTCCGAGGAACTCGAGGCGTGTATTCATCCGGCACCACTGGAAGTTTCTTATATAAAATGGATTAGAAACAAATGTTTGCACTCATGTGGATATAATCAAGTCCGGGGCTCTGCGGCTGGCCTTTCAGCTGAGCTGCGCTAGGGGGATAGAAAAAAAATCCAAACCCAAACTCACTCCTCTCTCTTATTTCCAGGAACCAGCCGCAAGGACTGAACGTCTCTGGGTGAGCTCAGTGCAGAGTGGTGCAGAGAGAAGAGGGGAGGCGGGTGGGGGTGGAGGGATAGGAAGGACGTTTCTTCTTCTTCTTCCCTCTTTCTCTTTTTTTTTTTTTTTTTTTTTAAGTTGCTGGCAGGAACCGTCAGCGACCCGATCTGCTTTCAATTACCGGTGGAGGATGATGTTAGCCCTCTTCCTGTCCGTTATGTCTTGCACATGCAAACTCCAAAACATCCTGGAGTCTCACCACTGTCCTCTCCTCTCATCCCTCCTTCCCCTCCCTCGCTCTCTCTCTCTCTCTCTCTTCTTCCGCTGAGAGCAAAGTGATTCATCTTCATTGCAGTGGAGGGTAAAACGGCCCCGGGGTCATTTCCACTCTTCCTCAGCCTGACCCCATCTTTTAAGTGCTGGTGATTCAGTGGTCAGTGGTGCAAAGAGTAGTTAGGAGATTTTATGAACGTGCATTAGAGGGAGAAGGGAGGCACGGCTGCTGTTGATGAGCTTTTAGTTTTTCTTGTGGCAATAAGTTCAGGTTATAAATTTGTTTTGTGCTTTAAATGAAGCAAAGACTGTGGGATGTAAACCAGTCGTCTTCCTCGCACGGCCCTCGCAAGGTTGAATGCCACTGAGACGCAAGTAGTGCTGATTACAAGCAAAGGATCCAATACACATTGTGTCATTAAGGATGATGCCATAAACTATGCAGGCATGCGAAGGGAGGGTCTCTGCATTCACGTGTCTCCTAATGATTTTTTTCTGGCACAATATTTCCCTGGGTAGTCTATGACATGTAGCACTGAGCCTCGGATGAAATTTAACCAGCTTCTCTTAGATGGCTTCAATATCTTTTTTTCTACAGCTGAGGAACATTTCTAAACTTGATCCCATTGCATCTCAAGCAGAGATGGAGATGATCATCAACTCCCTGTAACAAGACACCTCTGTATCGGTTACGGGTTTTCCAGAAATCCACCACAAAGATTTTGAGCAGATCCTCTAAAATGTCTTATGTAACACAAAGCTTGATTTCTTGACACTGGCTCTCTATCAACGTTTGACATTTGTTAGCTACTGAAGCTTTCTATCTGGCTCACTACAGCTCAATCCACGCTGTGAAACAGAGATGCAACCAACAATTACTTAATCGATTAATCACAGCAAGTCCTTACATTTAAGAAGCTTTAACCAACCACCAGCTGCCGATTATTCTTCTTCCGACTGACTGATTAATTGATTAAGTTCAGACTAAAACTTTGAGGTTGTGGCTCCTAACCCTTGGAACTCACTCCCTTTGGACTTTGGATCTGTGTACACCTTTAAAAGCAGCACACGACCCACCTGTTTACGATGCACTTGCTTAATATATTAACATTATTTTGACTATTGTGTCTATATTTCATGTCTGTCCCTTTTGTCTTTTATTGATATTGAGCCCAGGTTGGAGCTGAACCTTTACTTGACCAGCTGAATTTCTTTAACACCTCTGGGGTAACTTAACACAAAACAAAGACACATTTTGGGAAGATTTAGGAACATTTTTCTACACCTGGAAAGCGTCACTTTTCAATTTCGTGTGTTTTCTTTTCCTCCCTGACCACAATAACTGCAGACAGCCTTTTTCCAGGGGATCAGGAACGCCTTCAGGGACTAAGGAACCTTTCCTGTATTTCAGCCAGCGGAACAAGGGACTAAATTTAGTTCTTGTGCAAAGTGTCTGGTGCAAAAAAAGTCCCTGCTCCAGTGTTAGTACTTTGATGACCCTGGAAGTATTGGGGCAGAGTTTGCACTGTGCTACGCCACTGATTGGTTAATTAAGAGAGAGAAAGAGGGAGCAGTGAGCGACAGAGGTTACTCTACCTTGGGGACATCGATGGCGACTTCCCTCATGGCGCTTGGCTTCACAGCAGACATGGCCCACTGGAGGTCCTGCAGAGTGACGGTCACCGTGCCCATCAGCTGCTGGTCCGATGGTTGGCGGGAACCTCCCAGTGCTCGCCTCAGTGCATGCAAACCTGCAGAGAGAGGATTTACACGTTTGAAATCTCTCATTGGATCAGAGGATAAGTTATTCTGACCTTTTCTAAACAGTCATGTTGCACAAAGAGGAAAAAATACATCAATAAACTGCCTTGACACGGGTCTGAGCAAAAGTTTAGAAATTAAGCTAGACACAGAAAAACCAAGATAATAAAGGCTTAAAGAAATAAAAGTCATCAGTCTTAGCCAAGTTTATAAAAAAACAAGTTTCAGTTGACATTCAGGTCCATGTTTCCCAACAGAAAAGGTGAATCATTTTGGAAATAAAAGACTGTGATTTGAGGCATAAAAAGGGATGTGAAACTGGTGTTTGTGTGCCTAAAGAAGCAATGCTAGTGTCGTTGTGGCTTGAGGGTTTTCATTCCAAACCCACATGCACCCAGTCCAACTTTTTTACTCCAAACATTCAGGCTTGTACACGCTGGGATGATACACGCCTAGCGAATGCAAATCTCAAAATGAACACTAATTCCCCTTTTGACCGCGGAAATAATTGGACCTGCATTATTGGGGAGAAAAGAAGAGTAGGCTGAAGGGAAGGGAAGTGTAATTGAAGCGCTTAAGGTTTGAATGCCCTCGGTTACAGAGAGTTCAGCATTCGAACAAAAAGGAGACAGCAAAACAAACACTGATGCGTCAATATCAAGAATGAGCCTTTGTTTTGCCTTGCAAAAGAGGTCGCAGCAGATTGATCTGAAGGGGAAAGATCTGGGAACAGACGGCGCTGCAGAATGCGGAGGTGATGAGTGAGTAAAGACACACAACACATACTTAGCAGAAGAACGCTGTCAGAAAAAAAAGGGTGCATTCATTCACAGGAAGAGTTATTAAACAGGCTCGGTAAAAAAAGCTGTGAAGTGCATGAAGGGTTCCAAAAGTAAAAGTCCTTTTCATGTTCTGCATAGCTGATGTGAGGTGACTGGCAGCTGGAGCATTTCCAAAGCTTTGATGGACAAGAAACTCTCCTGGTTGAGTCGTCTGTACAAAAGATGAGCAGCTGTGTTACAAGTGATTCTTTGATTTAAAAAGTCATAGGTGAACATAAAAAGTACGAGATGAAGTCAACAACAAAACATCAAATTACCAAGCTTAAAATTCAGCTGTGTGCAGCGCTGAGCTAAAGCTAAAGATAGTGCTTTGTAGAAACATTTGGCCGTTTAAGTAAGTAGCTTTCAATGTTTCTATGCTGAGGTACATTGAGGTTATCATTAAAAGTAAACCAGCAGTTCCGTCTCACTTTCCAGCTTCATTCAGCTCCAGTTCACCCTCTGTCTCTGGGGACCTGCCAAGAAAAACCTCTTCTTTTTTTGGACACCGAGCAGATGTGGTCCAGTGCCTTGCTCAAGGGAAGCTGTGTAAGCAATGCTGCAGGAACTTCCTTTTCTCCTTCCAGCCTTTCACAGCCAGTGAGAAGAATTAAATTGACGACCTTCCTGTTATAGGACTTTTCAACAACCACTCGAGCTGTTATCTCTGTCAGAGGAGGAAATGACGATTGATTAAGGACCTGTTTCTGCAGCTCGTTCTCGGCAGAGGATGTTATTTTCATGTTTGAGGTGAGTTTGTGGCATTTCCTAAAAAAAAAAGTTCCCAAAATCATAGCAAAGGCTTGTTATGTTGGTCATTATAGAAGCCTGCGAGAGTATACAAACACGAACTTTGCTGAGAGGATCAGTCAAGTGCAGAGGGAAATGTTTTGTAATGTCTTCCTATTCACATTACAGAAAAACAAGGTCTGCAGGTAGGTCTGGTTGCAATATTGCATGCAATCATTACTAAAGAGGCAGAGAAGAATGTGTGAGAAAGGCAAAAAAAAAAAAAGTAGATCTACTTTCTACAACGCAGTAAACGCCATGTGTGCGTCAGCTTGCGTCCAGCTGTGCAGATTTAACCCCTACAGGTGGGGGGACAGGTCTTCTCTGAGTGAATTACACGCTAAATGTGGACAATGATTACTAGTTACAAAACCAGCCCACAACCGCGTTTCCAACCCCGGAGTTGAGTAACAGTATATTAGACATACAACCATCCCCGATGCACATGTGCACACATCACACAGACGCACACACACAGAAACTCTTGGCTTCATCCTCTGAGCTAAAACGAAGGGAGGGGGCTGGGCAGGAGTTGGGGTGGCGAGGGCTGGAGGGGAACGGACGTGGTCCAGGGCTGGAGGCCAGGGAGCAGACGAGAGGGGATTTACGATCAGACATGACTGCATCCTGTTTATATTTTCCAGGACCCTTCCGCCGAGGCGAGGGACAGACACACAGACAGACAGAGAGAGAGAGACAGACAGACAGACAGAGAGGAAGAGAAGAAGAAGAGTAGGAGAAACACACTTAATGCAAACAGGTTTGTCTTCCGTGAGCATGCCAAGCTGTGGTCAATGTGTTCCCCAGTCCCGGCTCCCCGGAGTATGATGTCTCTCTCTCGCTCTTTCGCTCTCGATCCCCATCCACCCACCCACCCTCCTCCTCCTCGCTCTCGATCCCCAGAGGTCTAAACATCCCATCGTTCCACCTGGCTGCCGCTTCAGCTCTTCATCTGCGTTAATGCTTCAGACCGGCGCTGCTCAGGCTGCACAAAAACATCTGGTCCGAGTGAAGGGGACAAGGCAAGACAGGACAGGATGTGGAAGGAAGCTGGGGCGAGGAGGGAGATGAGGAGCACCAGCCACAACACCATATGCACTAACCTCAAAGCATCAGCTGCCTGCCCTGCAAAGGGTGGAGGGCCTCAGCCTCCGTCACTGCTGAGAGGACGAGTGAACAGGAGAGAAAACCTGAGAAACGGTCGTTTTCTGCTCGTGCTCTAAAGACAAGAGACGCTTGGTTGACAGCTGAAGAGGGGACACATCAGTATGCTAACATCCATTAGCTTTTATACAGAATTACTATAAACACTAAACTAAATTAAACTCAACAACAAAAAAGTAATCCTAAAGTAGAAACACAACCTAATAGGAAAAGGGTTTAGCACAGATGGGTCCTCTGCATGGTTGAGATCTGATGCTTTATTAGAGTAAAAACTTTTATGCTTTTATGGCTTTTCTTCATAACAAAGTTGTATCTTCAGATTTCAATCCTCAATCCAGCACATAAAGTTAGATGATAGACTGACAGCTAGTTTAAAGGGTCCAGTCAATACTATGGCTGCATAAAAGCCCCAGGGACTGAAAAACGCAGCTGACAAATGTTAATAAATGTTTCGGCAAGAATCGTCTGAAACTGTCCAGAGTGAATCTCGCACTTTGCCAGCAGTAATGAAAAGACTCGCAGAGAAACAGCTCGACCAGAGGGGAGACAGGGTCCAGCCTGGAAGGACCCAGAGGGCAGCAGAAACTTGATTCAACGATGTGACTTTAACATTGTGCTTCAGGGATTCGCTCTCTCCTGACTGCTCTTGGCTGACTCCAAGCACACATTTGGTTTAGTTATGAAAACATCCGATGGGAAGGGAGGAGGGAAAAAAAAAAAAAAAAGAGGCAACACAACACAATTTAATCTGAACCGTATGTGGACTCATTTTCTTCTTTTTTGCACTCCTCCTTTCCAGAATGCTTCGAATTCGCCAGAGACCCGGTGGAAATTGAGAGAAAAAGGGGCCCCCTAAATGTACAAGAATGCACATTTGCAAAACATCACACCAGGACCCAAACTAGGTATTGAAGAGACGGAAGAACTCATTTCACAGAGTTGAAGCTGGCCAGGGAGAAGAGAGGAGAACGGTTATTTGTGGTTTCTCAACAGGAATGGTCTTAATTATGTGGGACCAAAACAGACCTTCCCACAAATCAAGGCCTTCTCTTCAGGGGTCACCTCTGCTGACCCTCGCACCAAATTGCCTGTGTTACTAAAGAATCAAACCCCCGAATACAAAACGTTCTACTCAGAGATACTTCGACTTGTGATGACAC
Organism: Holacanthus passer; assembly: GCA_025331565.1. Taxonomy (NCBI): domain Eukaryota; kingdom Metazoa; phylum Chordata; class Actinopteri; family Pomacanthidae; genus Holacanthus; species Holacanthus passer. Next base: position 723,781 of record JAFREQ010000068.1, read on the forward strand.
CACAAGTGCCTTCGAGACAAGACATAAATCTTCATATGCTAACAGGCTGTCATGCAGCCAACATTAAGATTGAGTTTCAACGAGCATCAAATGATCCATAAATCAACTTCTATCAGTGACCAGAACCGGGGGAATCTGAAAAGGTAATGACTGGGATGAGTGCTGTCATAGTTCTGTGCACCAGAATTACTATTAATAACTATAATTACTGAGCTATTGATACTTACTGATACTCGTCCTACACATCCAGATATATATGAATTCGTCAACACAACAGAAGGAGAAAATACTCTCCACTGCAATACAATACAACAATCCTGCAGACTAGGGACGCTCTGAGTTGAATCTCAGAATCGGGATCAGGTTTAGGATCGGGAACCATCCACGTATTTTCAGGTACAAGAAGCATTTGAGATTGCATGCATTTTCTCCAGGCGCTTCAACTGTCAGAAACAGACTTCAAAAACAAAAAACTGGGGAAGAAAACAAGAATCAACAGTTTCATTGAATAATATGTCTGCATGCACCAGCAGAGGATGCAAGAGGAGCCACGTTGAGGTAATAAAAGGTCGGTTTGTCTCCAACATTTCTCAGGTGAGCCATACCTGCAAAACTGCATTTGAACTTCAGTATTTTGTTCATGTTTGGGTTTGAAAGAGGCTGTGGAAATCTTGTCTAAACCTTAGAGCCCAGAGAATAAATCAGCCTGGCATATATCAGCCATTATCAGCACAGCACAGATATTATGGTATCAGAACTTACGTCAGACGATGAGTAACCAGTAATTACAGGACAAAAACGCTGACGATGTGTTTTCAGTAGTTTATCTAATTTATTAGCTGATTGTGTGCAACGTTGAAAAAGCAAATAGCAGCCATCCATAATGACGACATTTTTAAAACTCTCATCTGATATCGGCCTCAAAAATCCAGCATCAGTCAATTCACACTCCTCCTCTTTCCACGGGTTTACAAAGCCCTATAGGACACTGCACTGTGTTATGAGCACTGAGCAGCTGTATCATGTAGGAAAACTGAATCATTCATGCAACTGCAAGAATACTCAGTGCAACATCTGAGACTTGCCCTCATCTTCCAGGAGGGAAGAAAAAAAAATGAGGTAGGAAGTGTACGGAGGTTAAGTTCCAGTCGAGGACTTCAAAAGGGAAAACCTCACAGAGCTCCATTGTCAGAGACAGCAAATCATCACCCACAGAGTCCAGGAAGGTGTGTCAAAAGAAGTCCATCTGCACTTCAACAGTGCATTCCACATTTCAACAGGGAAGAATCAGGACCTTGCGCAGCGCCGTGATGCGTTGTGCAGCGCTGCGTCGAACACCCACGAGCTCGAGCCGCGGCTCTCCAGCGACACTGTCCTCAGATGAATTGTGAAATACTTTGGGCATTACACCATTACAAAACCGCAGGAACGTTTTCATTACTCGCCGGGGCTTCCGGAGCACTCTTTGCACCTGTATTTACAATACCCAACATCTGTTCCCGGAGCTGAAACAGCGCAATAATATGTGCTCTTAAAGCGCACACACACACACACACACAAACACACAGGGATGACAAAGACAAATACACGTGCTCACACACTCCAAACATGCAGGAAACAGTGTGCAGGCATACACACACTGTACATGCTTCAGATCACACACACACACACACTCACACACAGCTGTCACTGGGTAAAGGTAAGTGCCGGGGTTAAGGAGTACAAGCAGCACATTTCCGGATTTTATAAACAGAGGCCTCAAATAAACTTCACATGCTGATCCGACTGATATTTATGTGACCTGTCCTGAAATTCCTGAAGTGTCTTTAAAAGGACAGACGAGTTGGAAAAAGCGCTTTATAAGGCAAGGCTGCCGCTGTAAACACCAGCCAGCATTCAGCACTGTTTGGCCCATTTAGTCTCCTGCTGCAGAATTTATGTCAAACACACAAAACTTGGTTCATTTTTGACGTCGTTTTTCTTCCCCATTTCCACACAGCGCAGCGAGTATTTAGGTTTGGAGGATTGAAATGTGTTAGCCAAATCACTTTACACAATTACAGAGTAAATCATTTAGGCCGTTTAGACTAAGTTGGAGAAGTGGATGTTAAATATTGAGCCTGATCTTTGCCGTCAAATAAGAGGCTGACCGAAAAGGTTTCGACTGACAAAGTGCAGAGTTGTGTGTTTATTATTCCGCATAATCAATTTTACTGGCCCTTTTTCTTCCAGTGGGCTTCCCCTGTTTAGAGAGGCTTGTAAACAGTGTGTCCGGATGCGGCACAAACCAAACAAGCACGCACACGCATACACACTCGAACAAACGTGCGCCCTCACACACACAATTTGCACTGTTTAGACTGTGGAAATGAGTCATCTGCTCGCACCGGGATCAGTCGAACGCCAACAGGACGACAGAGAGACGCCCAGAGTCTGCGAGGCTCCACGAGACCACATGATAGCTCCCAACACCACACAAAACACCTAGAGGGATTCATTATGAAGAGCTGTTTTGTATAATCTGCGCAGAGCTGGGAACAGGGTCAATGTAACGTTTGGGGAAGTAAGATCAGAAGAAATAAACGCCTGTGTGGTTTTATCGGAGGAAATCTCTTCAGGGATCCTGCAAAAATATAAATACAACACTTTTGTTGGCCGTCGCTTTATTGTTTGATTCAGCACATCGACGAATGTGCCCATTGCTTCTTCTTCTATCCGTCTACACACAGTATACACAATAGACTCACATGTTCTTCAACAGTCAGCTGCTTCGTCTTTCTAAAATGTTCTAAACTGATCTGAATCTGCAAATTACAATTAACCGTTTCAGCTTGTGACCCCTAATAGGAAGCCTGTCTACTCACGACCCCTTGTCACAGGTTGGGCCTCAGTGTGGATATGAACTGTGATCAGTTTCTCTGATAAGTGATGTTTCCTTCACATGCGGTTTTATATTAAGGATCTTTAGAAGCTTATGAAGGCCTGAAAGTATCCAGTAAAGGGGAAAAACAATAATTTTGTAGATCAGAAATATCTTGGTCTCCCTCATTCCTTGATGATCTCAAATTTATCTTTGGACGTCCAGTTTGCGAAAGACTGACACACAACTCCAATGATTCTGCCACTACTTTTAAAGTTTGTTCATTTTATCTGTGCTTCTTTCTTATTAGCTGTAGACAGACAGTCTGGATTGTTGTACAGACAAGTTGTTGTTTCTTTTTTTATACAAAGGATGTGCATGGTTCATTAAATCTGACTATAAAACATTATTGTACATCGTTGAGCTTTGTAGATGTCCACACTTGATTAAGTCAAGTCAGATTAATTTATACAGCCCGGTATCACAAATTATCTCTGAGTGCTTTACATCCTCTTCTACATCACAAGACTCTCAACTCAGAGAGGAAAAATTGCTATAAAAACCCTGGACTAGAAAATACATAAAGAATAATATTAAATAAATGTGGTGTAGTAAGAGTTTAGTGTGATTTCTTTGTGATCTACCAAACATCAACTTTTTGCACCTTCTAACAGCTGAAGGAAACAGAACTGCAGTAAGTGAATCAGATGTGGAGCCTCAATGCAGCAGTTTGGCAGCTGACAAACAATAAAACACAGGACTTCTGTAACAGCTCAGTCTGTATCAGCCAGTATTCAGTAACAGTGTGCATGCTGACACACGTCTGACAGAAAGCCCGGCCAGAATGACGTGACGAGGAGCTGCATCACATACAGCAGAAACGCTGTCACAGAAATGTTTATGAATAGACTTAGTGGCGTGCAGGCTGTACATTTTTCTGCCGTGGCCGTGCAGCAGATCATCATCACCATGATGAAGGCCACGTCCACTTCAGACACAGTAACTGAGACTGACGAAGTTCAGACGAGTCAGAGGACTGAATCTGATACAAACATGAACTGAAGAGAGACTCACAGAGATATGTGGTGTAATTGCTGTGAGGAGATTGACTAGTAAAATCCTGATAGGGTTATGGATTCAAAAATGAGAAAGATAAGAAATACTTTAGACACCAAATCTTTGTAAAGCACAGCTGAATAGGCCATGAGTGGCTTGCATTTATTTCTCTGTGCTGGTAGAATTCAGATCAGTGTATCTGAATGGAGGTCAGTCTATCTGCCCTCCACGCTGACTTTACATTCACGGCTTGCAGCTGAGCTTGGCTGTTCACCCCTCTGGCAGTATAACATTTGGCCACTAGAGGTCCTCGTTCTGGGTTACTATAGTTCAGCTTTAGGGGTCTGACCTTTACTCCGGCAGCAGTGATGGATGGTAATTATACACTTTGGATTTAGAGATACCGGTACTATAATTCAGCTTGTAAATCCTGTCAGAGAGTGGAGAGAGTTACCTCATCTGGACTGTAAAAATGAAACAATATGAGATAGGGATAGTTTTTGGTAGTTCACAGCTCTGATGTACACAACCCGTGACAAGCAGCTACAAGTAGGCATTTGGTTTTTAACAGTCACAAGACAAGAAGTTTGGGAACCGCTGCACTAGATCAACGTCCATGAGGGGTCACAGGATGAACCCAGTGGGTCATGAGATTATTGCCTTTAGGAAATAAGAACAAAAATATCTCAATATACAAAAGTATGTTTATGTTTCAGATCTTACTAATATTTGCTTCTTTCTTGCGAAATTGAAAAGTGCATGGTTTTACCTCTTTAGGCTCCTAAATCATATTCTAATGAAGAGAATGAGAACGTAAAACCACTCCTTGGTTGGACTGCAACCTATAATGAGTGATCACAAAATGAATGTAAAAAAATGTTGATGACACAGAGACAGGTGATATATTAAAGGCGTTTTTCTGAACATTCGGTTAAAAATTACTTGACGTTTGGATGGAAAACTAGCTGATGACAAGTGGTACTGAAACTCTTCTGGAGCCTTGTGGTGGATCAACATCTTGTTAAGGTTTTTCTTTCATTTGTTACCCATCTGTACATCTTTTAGGGAAAAAACAGAAAAACAAATAGACAACATTCAATCAATGGACAACGACCTCTGACCTTGATTTGTAGTTCTTCATCAGAAATTTGCAGTTTCAGTTTTTTTAGTTTTACAGCAAACAAACATGAATGCATTTTGCAGGAGCACAAAAAAATTGATGGTGCCTTCTAAATGATTTCTGCTTTTTTTATCTCCAGGTTTAAAAATCTTTCATTAAGGGATCAAGGCGTTCAACCTGGCTCCCCTCGGTCAGTGCACATGATGTAAAGCGCAGATTCTCATACTAATTTGTGCGCTCAGTGGAGGCTTAAAAGGGATTTGAGGTGACCTCGATGAAACAGACTTTAATAGATCTGGTATGAGTGTGCTCTTGCATTACGCTACGTTCGAGACCGGCTGATCCGTGATCAACTGTAATTAAGTGCTGATTATATAACACATCTGTCTGCAAGAAGTTGTTTCTGGGGCTCGGTACAATTCAGACTGGACAAACAAAAACTTCCCTAATGACATCAAGATTTCCATCCATTCTTATGCGCACACAAACATGCTCACAAAGAAAAAAAACACACACACACATTAAGCAGCCACTTGGCCTTGTCATCCTTCCCTCTGCATTTCTCCAGAGATGAAGGATTGATGTAAATAGTCGTACTCTCTGATCTATAAGCAGGCTGGTATTGTACCAAAGGCAGGATGTGAAACCCCCACCACAATGTGCTTCTTGTGTGTGCATGCATCTAAAATGGAAGCTGTGAGTGTGTATGTGTGCATGCTTCTCTGCAGCTGTGCAAGATGGGGATCTTGTGCGTGACCCTAGCGTGTCGCAGCCGACGCAATATTGTCCCCTCGTTTTGATTTTTCAGGAAGCGGTGCGTCGGAGCGTACGTTCCCCCAGCAGCTCATTGTTACCTGAGCAGCAGAAGGAAACAACTGCAGTTCCTACTTGATGTGTTTTTGTGCCTCTTCGGCTTTTGTTCCTTTCAATGAAAGCAAAGAAGGAAAAAACAGATATCAACTTGTGGGTACATGCGTGTGTGTCTGTGAGTGTGTGTGTGTGTGTGTGTGTGTGTGTTGTGTGGCTGTTTATGTAGATCCAAGCAAAGTGTGGTGATATGGGGACTTGGTGAGGGTGGAGCCTTACCCATGAGTCAAACTCACAAACGCACACACAGGCAATTAACACACTGTCAAAACTATTTAAACTTTCCAGATCGTTCACTAAATCAACAATGTATAAAATGATTACGTGTATGTGAAAAAGGTTGCTTGTGGTCTTTGGATTATGACCTGTTTGGGCTGTTTTTCTGATGTATCGACATCTTGTTCAGTGATAGATGTTTGTCATTTGTTCTATATGAATGAACACAAGGCTGAATATAACTCAGATAAATAGATAAATGTTAGCGTTTATGCTCACGTTTGCATAAAGCCAGAATCCAAGGAAAGCTCTGACGGCATTACACGTGGATGCTCTACCGTATTTGTATTCCATTTCACCTCAGTTTGCATTTGATTTCGACACTGAATGAGCTAACAGAAAGAAATAAAGGCAGAACGAAGCATTAAACGCATTCTGGATCTGTCAGTTCTTCCGTGGCGTACTTGCGAGGGCCTGTGTTTGTGCGAGCGAGCAGAGTCAAACGGGGTTGGGGAGTTTGTTGTCTCCCTCCGGGGCGTTAGGAGGTTTTTCAGAAAACATTGCCAGTCACGTCTGATCCTCTGCGGACAGTAAATCACGCTCCTCGCCGGAGCGCTTCCGCACAGCAGCCCCAGCTCCCTCCTCAGCTGGAAATGCAATACGCCACGTACCCCAGGCGCCGGGACCACCCAGGAGGCATACGGGGTCACACACAGAAAAACAAATGTGCATGTGCTTGTACAATCACACCCACACCCACAATCAAGCACATTCAGATACACACATACTGTACATAAGCCAATATGCTTGTCCTCGGGATGAGAGGTGGAATGGATTGTGGCATCAGGGGTGAGGGGGCAAAGGAATTTCACAACAAGTGGTGGTTTCAGTGGTTTCTCTCGCTGGGATCTGAACACCACAAAAACTCCCAACTTCCTCTTTGGCAAATATCAAAGGATGGTTGACCCTCTGTTCAAAGGGGCTGCAGAAAACATCTAAAAAAATTGTTAAAAACTAATTTAGGAAGGAATAAGGAACTGAGAAGTGTGGTTTGGACAAAGAGTTAAAGGCAGCGGTGGGGTCAAACGTACCTAAAGCTCAATAACAAACTGTTGGTCATATGCTATTTGTTTGTTGGTCGGATGACTGAGCCCACGAGGCAAACCAAACTGCTAAAAGATGGCGAGCATTTTTGGGCCCGCTGCCATGTGTGACTTTGTTTTGGTTTCCCAAATTATGTTGGTTTCGGGAAGCGCAAAGAGAAAATCAAAATAAAGAGCAGCACAACTGGTCTGAGTAGCTGTGGATGCTCTTGGTTTCAGTTGCATTTTTTATGATATAGCTTTATGAATTTGTCATCTCTGGGATCAATATATGTCACAGTCATGTTAACTCAAATGCACCTGATTAAAGGCATCACTTGTTGTATTAAAAGAATGTGTTTACAGTCATTCAAAAAGGCCCTTGGTTATATAATGATCCAAGAAACTTTGTTTTATGGCTTATTGAGACAAGATATGTGAACTTTGATGACCGCATTCACAGACTGTCATGAACATGATCCAAAACATTCTGGATGCAATCAGGGTCCTAAAACCAGGAACCAAAGGCAAAGCATTCTGACTTTCTTCATGACAGTAGGACCGTTCACTTGCCTGCTTCTTTGCAAACAGCTGCAAGGTCGGCTCCAACGTATCCGTGAGCGGCGTCGGCCAGCTGCGCCAGCTCATCGGCGGTGGCGCTGCACGGTACAGAAATCAGCTGCTTCTGTAAAATATCTGCACGTTCGGCAGCACCAGGAACTCCCACCTGCCATCATGAGATCAACAGAACAACAGATTGTGGAACAGAAAGTTTCATTTACACTCAAAGTAATTGTGGCAGGCAGAACTCTTAGAAGGAAACTTGAGGAACCATAAAACACAAATGGATTCAAGGAACTTTGCAGAGTGGTGTGATCATTATAATCAATATCCTCAAATATTGACATTTAAAGCACAAGGTTAATAATTTTAACAAATCAGCTAACAACAAGCAGACAGAGAACAGAGGACTAAGATGAAGACACATCCGATACAGGACAGTCTTCAGTGTCAGGTCGTACGTACCTCCAGCTCCTTGTCAAAGCGCCCTGGTCGTCGCAGGGCGGGGTCGAGGGCATGGGGCCGGTTTGTGGCCCCCAGGACCAACAGCTGACCTGAGTGACCCTCCTGGGAGGACGGGGGGAAAAAAGCAGAGATCCGTCTTAATCACGCTTTAATGTAGTTTTGTGTTATTTAAATAAACATAGATACTGAATTACAGTCTTGCAGCTCATGTGTGGTTGTGTTTTTCTTCAAAGTCAGGATCCAATGGTTTGCAATACTTCAGTGGTGCTCAATTCAGTGTTTCCAGTGTTACTAAGCATTCGCTTTTCAGTGAAAACTATTGAAACTGAGTTGTGTTTGTACACTCATACAGCTGTGGTAGCTGTTGGGCTGCTTTTCAAAACTGTGAAAAGCATAAAAATAACAGATGAAGGGAATGGACTGGTACATTTCAAACTACCACCGCCAAATCTGCTGCGCTGCCTAAGACGTAAACTAGGAATTACATGCAAATTGTTGCTTTGAGTCATCAATATCAACTCTCTAGGAGCTAAGTAAAACAGCCTTGTATTTAATTTCACGACCATGCAATTGTAACTCTATCCAGTTGGTTTTCATGAGCGAAGCCTCAGAGAATATTTGACCCCAGTTTGATGCTAAACTCGTGTCAGTCCTGTGTTTCTCGGGGTGGTCTGCCTGCACGATGAGAAATGTCTTTTTCCACCTTTCGATACCGCAGAGAGAATTGAAACGCAAATAAATTATAGTGCAAGCAAGAATGCTGAGGAGCAGGAAGTGCTTTCCCCACATTCCACAAACCAATCAGTGCTGATGACCTTGGATCATCTGGTCTGGAAAGGAGACAGCAGCGGGGAGCAGCCAGGGAGTTGGTGTATCTGTGTAGTATCACCCATTCAAATGAGGGCTCTTTTCTGCCCGGGCACATGGAGATGTACTTTGCTGATAAAGTTATGCCAAATTGGCAGGTCGTGGCAACCTTGGGTGATTTGTTTCCCAGGCTCCCGTCGGGTGTGTGTGGGGGGAATCGTCTTTTTTCTCATCAGGCATTGACAGAGCGCTCAGAGGACAAACAACACCCCAGAGATACAGCCCACAGTGTCTGAAGGGCGTCCAGCAGGCAGAGATGGTTTCTGCATGACAGTCTGCATTTCCAATGAGGACATTTCCTGACGGAGCCGCGTTCTGCTCCAAAGAGCCACATTCTCAAGTCGTGTGTCTGCTGAACAAGCAATTGTTGGTCAATGTAAAGAAAACTTCTAGTAATAATGACAGTGATGCAAGAAGACAGTTGGTTGGTTTGTTGCCAAGTAATGAAAAAAAGACACACAGGAGCTTCTGTCAGCGCCTGGTGTAAAACGTTAAAGAAGAGCAGAGACAAGCAGGTGATTAATCAATTAGTCAACTGACAATTCTTTGATGGTTTTTGTGTCTCAAACATGAATATTTTCTAGTTTTTGTCTTCGTCATGTTCGGAGATGGACGGCAGAGGCTCAGCTCTGTTCTTCTCTGTTCGTTCAGTCTCTCTCTTTCTCTCTGGATTACTGTCTCTTCTGATTACAATCATTTCAACTCACAGGACATAATGTGCAACATCATGTACATAATCACTGAACAGGTTGATTTAACCATGTACACTTACCAGTTGCAAGCTCTAAAAAAATCTCCATACAAATGAAGCAACTATTATTTTAACCAAAGAACCAGCATCTGTCAGGATGTATTATGGCAGAGGAGCAATAAAAAAAAACTTACTGAACCAATCCCATCCATCAGAGTAAGAAGAGACGCAACAACTCGTTTCTCCACCTCGTTCTGTGCTCCCTCTCTCTTTGGGCACAAAGCATCGAGCTCATCAATAAAGATTATCGCAGGTTGTCTGTAAATCAAGTGAAGATGTGAGAAATGTGAGACAAAGACTCGCTCACACAATGTTTATAAAATGATCTGATCGTTAGAACCAAAATCACAACCTAATGATGACACACTGCATGAGTGTTAAATCATAAATCAAATTTTGTTAGTTTTGTTTTATCAAATGTGCTTGGGGCTTGATTTTCAGACAGTAAGCACATATTTTTAACTGCACTGTCATGTGTACTGTGAGTGTTTTTTATTGCACAAAATGAACAGAATTTAACGAATATTTATTACAAATAAAAAATAAATGAGCAAATGAACAGACAGAGGGCAACAAAAAGAAAACTTTGTATGTTTTGCACACTGAGAAAGAAAGGTTTCAGTGTCATATTAAGACGGTGGTGATGATGGTAATTTATGGGCAGCTGGATTAATTCAAGTTTACCTCTGAGATGCTTCAGTGAATATCTGCCTCAGCCTCGCTTCTGTTTCACCGTAGAATCTGCAAAGAAATAAAACAACATATCTCTTGAAGTAAATGAAACTACTCTGCTATTTTACTATTTAATTACGACTTCAGACACGTTCAGAGTGATGTGCATCATAATACTGCTGACTATACATTATACTGGGACAGAAAAGTGATGTCATGTGATCATACTTGCTCATGATTTCTGGGCCGTTGATCACCGTCATGTGAGCTCCAACCTCATTGGCTATGGCTCGTCCAATCATAGTCTTCCCTGTGCCCGGGGGACCATACAGAAGTACTCCTCGTGGAGGCGGGATCCCTGCAGAGTAAACAGCCTGCGACTGAGACCTGGTTTACAAAAAAATGTGAGCATGTGGAATGACACTGTACTATCTGACCTACCATAGTTGGAAAACAGCTCAGGGTGTTTCAGGGGAAGCTCAATGGTTTCTCTGATGACATCCAACTGGCTACTGAGCCCACCAATCATGCTGTATGTGACCTTTGACCTTTTAGCCTCTGCATCTGGCTCCCCCTGTCCTGCTCTGTCTCTGAAACTGACTTTAGTGGAGCAGGAGAGGCAGTAGAAGGTGTCAGTGCTCTGTGCACCACCAGGGGGAGCTGTGAGGATTTTCTCTGCCTGCTCTGAGCTGAGTGAGCTCTCCAGACTGACAGAATCTTCTGCTGACCCTGCAGGAGGATTCTGGGAGTTGTAGGAAGGGGTGCAGGGAGCAGGAGGCGAGGAGAGAGATGGGAGGTTGGCTGGTCGGCGTGGGGTGCTGGCTGCAGGCCCGGGCTCTCCAGGCGTGCTCGGTGTCCCGTCATCCACAGTGAGCAGGCTGAGCTGCAGGGAGAGGTCAGCTGACGTGGAGTCCAGCCCAGAGTTCATCACTGAGGACTCCTCCGTGTCAGGGCCCAGTCCTGGGGAGGAGCTGGTCTGTGGAGGGTGACACCATCTTCCCCTCTAATGGACTCGACCCGGAGACTGCACGACCGGCCAAAGTACGTCAGGGAGATGACATTTCCTGGCAAAATGATGTTCCCAACTGGCACAAGACAGACAAAACAGTAGAGTCATTCCACCAAAGGAAACAGGGCAGACTGGACAGTAATGAGACAGAACATAAACAGCCAATGGTATTCTTCAATGCCAAACGGTACACTAAGTAAGCTGCACTTACTTTGTATTTTCTTATGATCAGTTAGATTAACTGGCATTTAAGCTTCACATTGCATTTCAGTACAGTTTAGAGCCTGAAAATAGTGCAGCTTTTCTAACTGTTCTATCCAGAATTCAAAATCGAAGGATATTCCCACTTCTACTCTAAAAGTGCTTTCTACTGTTGCCCCATTAAACATGCAACAGTGTGGAGAAGTGACTGACTTACCCAGAGACCTCAGAAAGAAGTTCTTGAACTCATCCGTCTTTACTGTGTCATCTTTTGACCTGAATGAAAGTTATAGGTACATGAGAATCAATGACACAGAATTAGCAATGTTTTAAAGCTATCACATATAGGTTATATAGTTATACATAGGTTATATCATTTTCTAAATCATGTACTTTGTCAAGATGGCGCCTTGGCACCTTGTGCTCATTGTTTTGTCTTGCTTGGTTTGTAAATTCAGTTTTCTCAGTGGTACCTCGAGCTCTTTCACTTTCACTTTCACCCAGGACCTCAAGTGAGAGTTGATGTTCAGCTCCCACTTTCTTTTATGCTTCTTGACTTGCAGTATTTGCTTTTTGGCTTTTATTATATTTTTGTACTTCCTATGTTATGTTTCTATGCTATGTTTCATCAAAACATCAAGGCAGAATCCTCATATGTGAATCTGGCAATAAACTGATTCTGACTCTGAGTGATGAAATAAGAGCAATACATATATCATAACAAGTTACATTAGAAAATAAATGCTGTTGATAAAGATTATTACAAAAAATACATTACATGGATAAATAAAATGTAGACAGTATACTAATTATTGATCATTTATATGTTTGGCACTTGAGCTGCAGTTGTGTGATGTGACCAGCAGATGGCAGTATTTACCTGAGAAACTCAACATGAAGGAGCCCCCAAACCTCTGAACCAGTGAGATATAAACTTAATGTTGATTCTCCAGACTTTTATCACATATAACTCCATCAGCTATTTGTATAAGAATTCAAAAATTCAACTGTAGATGCTTATGAAAAAAAATTTATAAGGAAAATCGTGTTTTATCTTACTAATAGTTCAGTTTTATGATGTCCCTAAAAAAGTGACACAATGAAATAAATATGTAATAGATGCACAGTAATTGTACCTTCGAAATATTAGAAACACCCTTCATCACAAACCTTCAGACTTGAAAATAAACTTGAATCAACACCTTTTTAGCAATTTCAACAAAAACTGAACATTATAACTTTCTTTGAATTTATCGCGTTTATCACAGGACCGTTGTGTTAGATGCTATTAGCTTTGGTTGCTTAGTAAAATAGCAACTATAATCTAGTATAATATGAAGTGTAATGACTCAGCTCCAGTCAGTGAGAACCAGATGAAGGTTACCTGTTTGAGAGAACCACCTCCTCGGCCTGGAGCACAGGACCTGTTAGTGGGTGCAGCATCACCTCGTCCCCTGACTTCACTCTGAGGTTGTTCAGGGCACATTTCTGAAGACCAACTTTTCCACCAGGAAAGGTGGCAACCGGCCATCCTAAGCACACCTGTATGACAGAGGAAACAGACTAAAGGTCAGAAAGGTGGCATCCTGAGAAACCATCCATCAACTAAAGATTCAAGGACAGTAACAGGGTTTTAAAAATAACAAAATATCTGACATCCAATGAGAAGAGACAATGACACCTCTTGTCCTGTGGGACTCGTCAGTAGAACTGGTCTCCCAATGCAAACGCTGACTGACTTCATTGAATTGATGCTTAGCTGGGCTAAAGTTGATCTGCAGCTTTTGGGAGTTTTGTCTTCAGCTGTGAGGAAAACAAACAAAAATATGAAATCAGAATGTCAAAGAGATGTCAAATAAAAGTTTCACATTTAGATTTCACAAGAAAATACTTTTAAATAAAAGTATTTGCATAAATGTTTTTAGGTATCAGGCTAAGTTCTTTGTACACCAACAAGTAGGTCAAACTAAAGCATCTCATTTTACGATCAATGAATGTAAAGTTTTAAGATGTTAACTTTTCCACAGGTGTGAAAGGAAACGATTTGAAACAAACCACTTTCCCAATTTTACAAAACAGCTAGACAACAACATATCAAGGCTACCAAACAGCTGCTGTCTCTATAATGGCAGAGAGAATGAAAGGTTTTACAGGCATTTCATTGTTTGCGAAATGTTTTGTAAGTAAATGCTTTCATAGAAAAATCACAGTTAGATAGTGGATGAACTGGTTCATACAGCTTTAGAGGATACAGTCACATTTTTTAAGTCTTAAAACAACAGTCCGGTGCCCATATGCACACTGAATGTGCTTTTTGCTTGCTGTAATCATTCCTCATGTTAAAACTGGCCATTGAGATATATTTTCTTGGAGTGCATCTAATGTGAGTGAAAGAGGACAAAATCCACAGTCCTTTTTCTGAGAAAAAAAACACATATTAAAGTGTAGCTGAAGCTAAATTTGAGGCTCCCAGGAGTCTGAATTTGTCAAATCAAGCAGACGTATCTTCTAAAGTTAAAGTCTTTTTGGTATAAAATCTCCTCTTTGTCATTTCCTCCGACAGTTTCTTTGCTGAGCTGCAGTGAAGAAAAAATGACACTGAGAGGGAATTTCATTATAAAAACACTGTAACTTTGGAAAATATCCACATGATTTGTCTGTCAGATAATAAGAAAGAACATCCTCCAACAGTCTCAAAGCTGAAAAACTCTTCAGCTCCACTATTTCATTTTAACCCAATCAGCTTCAGCACAGAGACAAAACTATGACAGATGTCTCTGTGGCTGTCTGACAGACAGAAACAGCACAGGTGGGAGAGTCAGATCAGCATCCAACAGCATCACTGATGAAACACGGACCATCCATCCACATCCTCCATCTCCACACTGCAGACTGGTTCATGTGCTGAAAACATCTGCTCAACTTACACCTGATCCACCTGTTAAACTTCATGCACTGAAGTCTTACCCTTTTCAATGAAATCGATGACAGTGAACGAGTTTAAACTTTTGCAGCTTCCTCCTTCATGGCCGGATGTTTGCAGGCTGGAGGAGTCATTTGAAGACTCTTTCAGTAAAAGTGAGCCATCTCCTTCACTCGCTTTTTTATACTTGTTTTTATTTTTCTTTGAAGACATTTTAATAGTGAAAATCCCCACGTGAACGAGGAAACGTGTAAACACGGAGCGAGGCTGTAAACTTCCTGGTTAAAGTTTAGCCCCGCCTTCTTTTACCGTAAAGCCTCGTATCTCGCGCTCAGATTTTACGACAGGTGTTTTTTTATTATTAATATTTATTGCATCATTTCTGCTGTATTTTAGATAGGTGAAAATACGACTAACAATTGATAAAGGTTGTTTTTGATTGGAAAAATGTTAACAAGAAAAGCTTGGAACCAATTTGCGCTTGATAAAACATTGTGCAAATTTCCATAGGTAAATCATATAATTTAAGGTTTTCTTTGTCACTATCAAAAAGGACAAGATAATTTAAAACAAATAAAGGCAGGACAAACATTATTAAGTTAAAGTCTTAAATTCGGCATACATCTTATAGCACAAAAAGCGGCTTTTAATGTTAATTTTTGATTTCATTTAAGCTCCTTTGCGCTGAATGACATACTGAGGAGAGTGGGCAAACGAGCCGCAGCGAACAGTTAATTCATTGTACAAGTTAATATTTAATTGTTTGATTGGCATATTTATTAGCCGAATTCAACATAAGATAGTTATTATTTTTTAGCTAAAGTCGACACTGACAAATTACAGTTTAAACATTAACTAACGGAGTTGTCTAATGTGTTGTTGTCTCGCTGTTTCGTTGCTCGCTAGTCGTTGCATTACGGTCATGACGCAACTTCCGGGGCGGACTTTTACGTAACTGTGCTTCACTGTTCTCACATGTCGATTGAAAACAGAACCAATTCCACCTTTAAACGGTTGTAATATGGCTGTTTGTGCCTTCGCCCTCAGGCTCCTGCCGCTGGTCTCAGGTCGGTTTCCCGCTCGATCAGCCGTCAGGATGTTTTCACGCTCCGCGGCTCGAGCTCAGCTGCAGGCGGCGGCGGGAACAGGTGTTCTGACAGGTAAGCTGGACCGGTTCGGTGGAGTCACGGTGAACCTGGCGGACACCGGTTTACCTGCGGACATCAGCGAGGACTCGTTCAGCAGGCTCCTGCAAGGTTGGTCTGACTGAAGGTTTGTGCAAGACTGAGTGGATGTTACTGACCTTCATCACCACGAAATAAAAGTGTGTGTTATAATGTGTGTGTGCACAAATACATCTACTTTTAAAATGTGCATGTGAGTATGAATCCACATAGAAATGACTTGAGACCATGGCAGCATGTGGGGAAATACTGAGGTCAAGTCTTTCATGAAATTATCTCATTATAACAAGAAAAGAGGAAAAGCTCAAATCATGGTATTCATTAAAGTGAGAGGTTTTCTAATTCATTATGTCAGCAGCTAACTCTTATTTTCATTATTGAGGAATCAGTAATAAAAATGTAAACAAAAAGCAGATCTTTAAATTCCTTCTTTGGCCAAATAACAATCCAAAATCTAAAGATGTTTAATTGAGAATGATATAAAAGAGAGAAAATCCTCACAGAGTTGCTGGAATCAGTAAAATGCTCAACATTTTAAACTACTTGTCAATTATCAAAATTGTTGCTGAGGAGTTCATAAATTGGCAAATTGTCTCAGCACTTTATTATTGCTGCCTGCTTTCTTCCAGTCACTCTGGGATTTCAACCAGCAACCCTCCACTTTGAAGATCAGCTTCTTTAACCTTCAGGCTATTTCCACCAGATTGTTTCTGTTGCTTGTCGACTTGTCTCCAAAATCAGATTAAGCATCAAAAACAATCTTCCATATTTCCTGTTTCTGCAGTTTGTTATCTAATAAAACAGTAACATCCATAATAATATATTTTTAAAAAAAGTTTTCCAAACATCCTTTTGCCTTGTGTCCTGCAGATTCTTTGCTCCAGTGGAAAGCAGAAGGCAAAGTTGCCGTGTGGCTTCGAGTCCCCATCTCGCTGAGTCGATGTGCTGCCGCCGCCTCCGCTCACGGCTTCGCCTTCCATCATGCCAGAGACGACCACGCTGTGTTGGCGCTGTGGCTGGGAGAAGGGGAGAGCAGACTGCCGGGGTTTGCAACCCACCAAGTCGGAGTGGCAGGTAGAGAGTTTTAGAGAAAGTTCATTCTGTCTTTGGAAACAGACAGAATAATCTTCCCTAAAGGTTCACTTACCTTTCACTGAGCTTTCAACCGCATCTCACAGTGTTTATCAGCAGATGGAGTTTTCTCAGTTGGCATTGATCTGATGAAGACTGTAAGAAGCAGTTGAAAGCTCCGAGTAAAAGCTATTAAAAGACAAGACCCCATTCACATCTGCCATTAAAACGTGATCTGTATCCGATGTGTTATCTGGTTAAGGAAAATGTACATTAATGAAAGGTGTAAATGTGTCGTGATCAGAATGTGATCAGATCCGTTTGACCACATCTGGAGTTCGTCTGGCTCACATTGTGTTCAGGTCTTAGGTGGTGTAAATACAATCTATACAACATGCTGACATCAGTACACAACGTTACACTGATATAGATTTTTCTTTTCAATTACTGACCATAATTCTGTGCCATGAAAGTGCCATCAAGTCATTTCAAAGCAAGAACTCCAAACATTATCTGATTTCAGCTTCTCCAATGTGAGAATTTGCTGCTTTCTTCTATTTTATATTATTGCAAACTGAATAATATTAATATCAAAACATTTGGAGACGGCTCCTTGGGCTCTGGGAAACTCTGATGGATGCATTTTTCACTGAATCTGATTTTGATTAATTGAGAAAATAATAATCAAAATGATTAAATAAGAGATGAGTGTCTACAGCAGATACTGAACTCTGCACTCTCCCAGTACTTTTTAATAATTTTTATTATCAAATTATATAACCTCATGTCATAAATCTAATGTGCATGTGCATTTATTAAGCCTCCACTCCGCAGTAAAGACTGCAGGCTGTGATTGGCAGAGCTTGTCTGGTGTTACGTTACTTCTGATTGACCGAGCCGACCACGAGCTCCCAGGACCCACAGTCCCGGATCGTTACTCATAAGGAAGTAGAGTTTCTATTGAAAACTGGCATCAGACAGAGACTGCATTAATTTCTTAATATGAATCAATGCTTCATGTTTTAGAAAGGATTAACCTGTCGAGACTGATGCAGACATGACAGCAGCAGCAGGGATGTTTTAGAAGATATGGAGGTGAAATGTTTAAGGATAAATCTTTCTCTTGTTACTTAAAAATATTTTATAAGTAGCAGTTATAAAATGAAATTAAAACTGGGGTAAACTATTACTTTACATATTGTTATCACAGACAAAAAAAAACGTTTCCTCTTCTTTTTTTTTAAAGGAGGTTGTTTGTCTACAGGGCTGTTATCCATTTTTCAACTTTGGCCCATTTCACTTGCGTAAATGGAAATTCACTCATCAGGACTGAGAATGTGGGGAGAGGAGCAGCAAAGGGAGGAGCTGCAGACCTGAAGGGTGCAAAGTCTCTGGTTTTCCAGCAGAGGGCAGAGTGACTTTTATACTTTTTTTTTTTCACCAAAGCGTGGATGCACTTGGTGCATGTCAGAACATGTCCAGAGCATCCTTCAGAGTGGAACCCAGTCCAGAACCCACTCCCCGTCACAAATACTGATGAAACTAAGCTTAGGAATCTGAAATACGCAGCTGTTTGGATAATCTGATACTTGTTTGCTCGGGTTCTTGCTGCTCTCAGCTCATTTTGGGAAAGACAAGAGGAAAGCACAGACTGAAAAAGTCAATCAGGCTGTAACATTTATAAGAGCAAAGTCATACAGTTAATTAGTTCTTATGTTTATGTCTGATGCCACACTGAGATTGTAGAGTCAACATTCACTTCAATGTAGTTTAGTTTAATGACCACTTCAAGAAAAGGTTGAGTGTTTCAGGATTTCTTATTGTTGTAGTTGTGGCCACCTATAACTGAGCTTAACATGATACTTCCTGTCATCACATTAGAGGCAGCTGATCCAAGAACGTTTTAAATAGTTTGTTCAGCTTAAGAAGTAGGAGAATGTTCTCAACCCATAAAGGAACACTTCATCCTTAGGGTAAGATAAGAAAAATTCAAATTCAGAATCACTAAATTTAGAAAAACAGAGTTTTCAGTGGACAGGAAGGGTATCAAAAATTGTAATCAAAAAACTAACTAGTAACTAAAGCTGTAGTAAAAAGTACTTACTCGTGTAGATGTAGAGTGATGTAGAAGTATAAAGCTGCATAAAATGGAAACACTTGAGTAAATACTTGAGTACAAGTACCTTAAATGTGACATTGACAGTTGAAGTGAACAATAAATTTGGAGCTTTCAATATCTAGTGGTCTTTTTTCATCACGTGACATAAGTATGAACCTTTGGTGATGTGATAACAGTTGGCCTTACTGTACATTGGGGGAGATCATAAAGATGGACTCCTCTGGCTCTGATCTGAATGTCCTCCTTGGTCTTCCTCTGGCTGTCCACGGACTCCTGGTCGATGACTTTGACCAGCCAATCTACGGACTCTTGGTCGATGACATCCACAAACTCTTGGTGCACAACGTCCACGAACTCTTGGTCGATGACTTTGACCCATTTCCAGATAACGCTATGACTCATTTTGGTCTAGTGTTTAAAGACAGCTGATGTTGTCTTGTCAGGGATCTTTGAGGTTTCATCAATGTAGTGTGATAATCCACTCTGGTGGTGTATGACATGTTTGGACTTGCATTTATTTGTCCTGTTGGGCATTACTTTAAACCTGATTCAATCCTCTGCAATGACAGGGGTTACTATGCTAACTTATTCAAGTCAAGCCTTCAGTCAAGATTCAGTTTGTAAAATACAGGAAATTTCCTTTAATTCTCTTGAGGAGCAGTGATGTGACTGGTTGGCCACAGAGACTGTTCTTCAAGGACTGAAGTGTCTCAGGACAGGGTCAAGAACTTTATTTTATCTCATTAAAATATCCCACACCATAATTAGTCCTGTTATATCACATCACAACACAAGTCTAATTAGTATCAGATTTCTACAGTATCGATATTAAACGCTTGTCAGGTCTGCAGGGTCACAACCTCAGAGTAAACTGTAAATTTTACTGTGAACCTATAATTATTGTGAAACCAAAAAGTAGTAGGGGAAGCCTACGTGAAACATGAATTAAGAGAAGACAAACTTTTTTTGTGGCTCAGAATCCAACTGTGACCTCAAGCGATTAACAGTTTTTTACTACAAAACCCACAGTTCCCCTCTGACGACTGCTTCTGGACTTTTGTCTCATAACTCTTATTCCCCCTTTTTTTTTCTCCTGTTCCTTGTGAGCATTTTGTTTCCTAGACTGAAGGCTACATAATGATAGCCTCCCTTAGCAGCAGCCAGGCCTCCTCCTGCGTAGCGCCATATGGCACAGGGATCGGGGATGACATCAGTTTCCACATGGAAGTCCAAGTCAGGCCTTTAAGACAACCCGTCCCTCTTTACACATCTGTGACATTCATTTGAGGAGGCCCGTCCCGGTCAGACGGAGCAACCGGAAAAGAAAGTGGCCCGTTTTCCTTCCTCCTCCTCCTCCTCCTCCTCCTCCTCCTCCTCCTCCTGGACTGTCAGCAGCAGCACAGAGCCTCTCTTAGTCACTACCTGCTGAAAAAAAAGCTCAAACAGGCGAGAAAAATGTAAGTGGTGAAGTGGGATGTCCACATCATTTGCAAGGACAGCTGAGTCACTCGGACAATTGCATACACAGTCCATATTTTTTGGAGAAACTCTAAATATAGTGTTGACATTGTGCAGCTGTAGTCAATATTTTTATATTATGAATGGATCAGGGACAAACCCACAGAGAATTATCGCTCAAATCTGCTGTTATTATCAGCTCTGCGTAGCATTTTAGCTGCTTTCAGCTTGTTTTGATTCACTCTCACTGTTTTCATCCGTGCTGTTTCCACCTGCCCTGTATCAAACAACAGGTAGAGAAAGTTAGCGATTTCACAGCAAGAGTCGGATACTTTCATCAGGAGTCAGTGGGGAACAAACACTGATAAAAGGAGAGTAAATATTGGCCTGATTGCTAATCTTGCGTTGTGTTTGCTGGATGTTTAAATAGGCAAATGTCAGCTAGCAAGTTTGCCATGTCAACTTAAAAGTGATAACATGTCGATTATGTGTTTACAGCTTTTTATTTTTTTGCTGCCCCCAAGTGGCCAAAAATCATTTACTCCAAATTTAACGTTAAGTCCTCACTGTTCTTACAGTAACTACTTCAGTGAAAATCTATGGAGCAGCTTAGACACTGGGGACGTAAGTGCTTGCAAAATATTTGAAATTAACATCTGAATGATTTTGTTTTGTCCAGGTGCAGTTGTTGATGAATCCAATGGAAAAGTTCTCGTCGTCCAAGACAAAAATAAGGTCTGTGTCACATGATTGCTTGAACATATAGTATGTTGTAACCAATCGCATAAATGTGTAATGTTGTTGCCATGAAGACCATATTAACTGAATTAAAATAAAATACAAGTATTTTCTTAATGTCGTATCTTAAGTAACTCTATCCATGTGTTGGCTGTAACAATGAGCAGTCATAACTACAAAATCTAGAAAAAGGATGAATGAAAAAAGTTATGATCAGTCATTAATGCAACATATGAAAAGGGAGCTATCAGCACAGGGATTATACTATATATACTATACTGTACATACTTTTACTGTATAAGTTGGCAGAAGGACATGTTTCCTAAAAAGAAAATGTTATGACATATTTTGGCAGGTTATGAATTATTTTTGGCAGGTAGTTGAGCAGCTCTTCCCTGGTCGAGCCAGAAAGTTAATACTGGACACCGATCCTTCATCCACAGAAGAAATGAGCCTGTGAAGCATCAGATATCTCAGTGCTGCTTCAAATGTCTGTGATCTGTCCTGTTTATTTAGCGAGTTGTGCGTTGCCTCTGTTGATCCAAACGTGGGTGGAAATCCTCTCCGACCCTCAGCCCCTCTCACACTTAACATAGCTCCGCACAACATTAGCTGGCCTCAAGCAAACACGCTGTTTACATGAGCTGAATGCTCTCAAACAACTTGACGAGTGTGCGTCTGCGTCGGCCCTCACAGAGCCCCGCTGTAGTGCTCGAGTTGTTATGAGGTCGACTTACAACAGGCCCCTTTTCAACCCGTTTCTGCACAGATCTGTTTACATTCTCAGTTGGCCAAAATAATATCGCAGCCAATTTTAAAAAGTGATTGCACCATGATGCTGCAATTTGGAAACCAATTATGGTTTAAGATAAACCAGCTAACTCAACTTGAAATAAATGAGGCACTAAGTAGAGACCTTTTCATGCAGGCATGACCTAAACAGGACAACTGCTTCTGTCCATAATACAGGCAATGATGCCATCACTACTAATAAAGCTGCCAAAGATTCAAAGCATCATACATGAGAAAGTCCTGACATTGTGCGAATCCATGTAACACAATATGCACCAGTATAGATCTGATGCACAGTAACTGTAGTATGAGCTTCCTTCACACATGAACCCTTAACAACATGCCACCATTGAAGACTGAAATGAAAAGCATTTAGTTTAACAGCCCCATAGCACAAAACACCAGCACAAGGTGGGATCTGATACTCGATCACAAAATGTTCCCACAGTGACAAGAAAACCATGTACAACACATCCTGATATCTCTGCAACTGAAGATACAATAATGTAGAAATGATTCATCTATTATTGATCAGTTAAGTGACGAAAATAGATGGAAAAAAATGGATTGTTGATTGAACAAAACAGTTGATATGAAGACGTCATTGTTGGGCTTTTTGAAATTTTATCAACTAAACAATCGCCAAATAAAAATCTATAGCTTCATAGAAAATAATCCAAACACTGTGCGCCAAAGAGTCTGAGCCTGTTTAACATACATATGGAAGCATGAACACATGTGCCATCTTTCACTGTCAGAGAGCCATAAACTGGCAACAGGCTGAAGCTCCAGAGGAAGAAAACACTTCAGGTTTCAAATTTCAGCAGGAAAGAAAAGAAATAATCTCTGAATCAGTAACACAACAGAAACGATTATGATTCTGCTCGAGTTTCGATGATTTAGAGACACAGGTTATCACAACATCAAATATTTATCTCCTGATAAGTCTTTAAGGACTTGAATGATAAAAAGATTGTACTCACTCTCCTCTAGTGGTATCGAGCCACGCAGGAAGTCTTCCATTCCTCTGCTGTACGTTTTTAGATGAGATTGCATTGTATTGATGTGAAGTCAGAAATCTGAAAGACAAACATTTTAAAACCAAATCTGTCTGCAGATAATATGACAGTCATGTAAATGTCATTTAAGTTCACCAACCCTTTAAACAATATGTACACAGTAGAGAAGTTTATGAGGTAGGTCATAGGTTTTTTTCCCCAATAATGTGTTCTCCTAATTTTCCACCATTGTTTTTTTCTCTTCGCTCTGTCAGCAGTTTTGGTAGAAATACTCCTAGAGGGGGCACGTGGTCACTAAAATCTGGATCATGTGACAAATCACATTGATTCAGTTATTCACATGATAACTGACAGAATAAGTGGACCTGATTGCGAGCATGTAGCGTGTCCCAGCCAGGAATCTGAGGAGCATATAATGTATCTTAATGGCTTTGGTCCAGAAGCAGAGGGAAACAGTTAGTGGCCTGGAAGTGTGCGGAGTGTTTTATCTCTTCCTCTCCTCCTCCTCCTCCTCCTCCTCCTCCTCCTCCTCCTCCCCATTGAGCTGTTTACTGGAAATGGGCTTTATAACAGTCTGGCCCTTGGCAGTAGAGCGTCTCTGGCAGACTGAGCCAGTTCAGAGCTCACGAAGGGTTACGAACTTCCTGAAAGGAAACCAGGACATTATCGCTCTCACATCGGTACAAAAGACAAGCGACCGGTCCCCAGTGGATCGAAGGTAATTTCATCCATCGGGGAGCTGAATGATGTAATGAGCCTGAGTGTTTGATGACATTTACACATCATTTCCCAGCACATGTAGTGTGAACAGTTTGTTTGCCGTCATCCAGAAAGTGTTTTTAAAGTTATTATTTCCACATTAAGCTCTGACAGCTCCTGTGGGGACGAGACTCTGAAAAAACACACACCGATTAGAGTTAGACAGAATCTCTTTATTTCTTCCAACCAGCACATTTTAGAAACCGTTCCAAAAATATAGCGTTTTCTTGACAATACATGAAAATAAAAGCTGTAGTGCATTTGTGCTCCTCACAGAGAGGATTTGCAAAACACAGAAAATCTAAGATGAAATAGCATTTCTGACAAAAAGCGTTGCATACAAAATTCTTTAAGTAACTACAAAAATATATATACAACACTGACATTATAATTTAACCAGCAGCATACTGTTATTAAATATCAAGAATAAGTGGTGAAACAGTTTTGGAAGACACACTTCACCGCATCAAATGTAAAAGTCTCCAGCGTGAGGCACTAAATATAAAACATAAAATGAAAGGATGCTCAGACAAGAATATTAAGCATCTTTCTGCCTGTATAATTATTAGTTCAGATACATAAGATGAACATACTAATTTTTTTTTAAAGAAAAACTACTGCCAAACTCTAAGATAGTGCCACTAAATTAAAGAACTTGCAAGAAACAAGTGACTTTAAACAGGATGGCATTGGCAAATTTTATGATTCAAAACAAGACTAATTTTTTGAAGTATATAGTTTGTATGACTACGATACATTTACAGCAGTGCCATCTATTACAATTGATGTTAAATGTTATCTTTGCTCTTGTGTTTCAGACAAAGAATGCTTGGAAGTTCCCCGGAGGCTTGTCTGATCCAGGAGAAAATATTGGTGAGTGTCGCGCTCAACAGAGCAAAAAAAAACTAATACAGTACATCTAGCTAAATCCTTCAACTGTAGTGTTATACTCAAAGATGATACATATACATTCATTTGAACTGTACAAAATAAGGCACATGATATATATGCAAAGAATATCTTTTCCTCCAAATTCCCCTTTTTTTAACCTTTTAAAAGCAGCTTTGATATCATATACATGACCCAACCCAAGAAGCAGCGTCAAATGTTTGTCTTTACAAAAAATATGTCTTTTCTCTTTTCCCCACATCTAAACATCAGTCTGCAGGTTGACACCGACAGAGGAACATGAACATATTCCCTTTTGTCAGGATCTTTAAAATGCCTCCACATACATTTATTTATATTAAAATGAATCTTTCTCAGGTGCCACAGCCATTCGTGAAGTGTTCGAGGAAACCGGCGTTCGCTCCGAGTTCAGATCTCTGCTCAGCATCCGGCAGCAGCACAACCACCCCGGCGCCTTCGGCATGTCGGACATGTACATCATCTGCCGACTCAGCCCGCTCACCTACGACATCAACTTCTGCACCCAGGAGTGTTTGCGCTGCGAGTGGCTGGAGCTGGCCGAGCTGGCCGAGACCAGCCACACCACGCCCATCACCTCTCGCGTAGCCAGGCTTCTGCTGCACGGCCTGGAGCGGGGCTTCCACAGGATCGACCTCGCCATGGAGGAGCTGCCCGCTGTCTACTCCGGGATGTTTTACCAGCTGTACCACAGGCAGCTGCCTCCGACACTAAAATCCTAGCAAGCCCTTATCAAGCTGATGGGGTTAGCACATCATGGCTAGCTATGTTGACACACAGATGTCAGTATTAATCATATTTAAGGTGTATTTATGACTGGAATTATGTTTGCAGTGAGTTTCAAACATTAACTGTTACTATTGAAGAAGGTGCAATACTGTGAACACGCACATTGTAGGTTTTTAAAGAATTATTCCACTCTGGTTCCTGCAAGACTGCAGAGTTTTATACAGTTTATTTCACACTTTTTGGCAGCCATGTTGGAAGTCCACAGCTGTTGGACAACAGTGGCTGTGAGCAGCTAAATTCAAAGGTACTGTTTTAAGTTCTGCTGTATTTTTAACTGGGAACAGGTCATTTCTTGACCAGTACTGAAATTTCAGTGTTATTATTGGCTGCCTGATTAAATTAGCCATCTGACTAGTCAAAGAAAGGCAAAATCATCTTTTTGTTAACTTCTGTTGAATTAAACATTTGTCACAACAGCTATCTTGAATTTGTAAGTCATGCTCCAGTGCCATGCAACGGTTGAACTTTTTGCACAAGTCTCAGATTATAAACTTATTAAAGGGGAGTGAAGTTTTCTCAGAAAACGACGACAAGCTCAGGAAACTTGTTCTGTATCTGTTAAGTGTGTCACGCAACTGTAGTGTGAAAAAAATGAACAAAACTATAAACAGAACTTATATGAGTTTTTAGTGTGCTTAGTTTTAATTTTGTTAAAATGTTGTGTCAAGATATCAGAAATTCTAAAATGCAGCTATTTAGTTCAATCCCTTCTCCTCCTTCTCTTCAAGTTACAATAATGTCGGATCTGAGTGCATTTCCTTAAACCGTTTTTATCTAGACATGTTTTAACAGAATATTCTTCTATAAGCTCGACATCTCGCAGCCTCCACAGTCAGAAGCTGAGCAGTAGGAAAAAGACTTGATCAAAAGGTTGCTGTTTTGAATCCCTCAGCCAGAAATGGGAGATCTGTATAGGTAAAACTAACAAGTAATGCAGTGCTGCCGTACTGTAGGGGTGCACTTGAGCAAGGCACCTGGCTCCAGTTGCACTCGCGTAGCGGTTGTTTGGTCCACAGTAAAAGCCTGGTTTTTACTGGGAAGCAGCCAGGTGTGAATGTGTCGACTGTTTGAAAGGTGAAGCTGAATAAGAGCAGACATGTTGAGGATAAAAAATGACTCTTCGGATATAACAGTCAGAAAGCATCACAGCTATTTTGGGCAATGTTGATGGAACACTTTGTCTTCATTGCCGTCACATCTTCTTTGTTGCTGCCATTAAGACTCTTTCTCATCCAGATCCCAGATTAGCACTTGGCAGACATTGGAAGAAAAAGAATGGCCTTTTGGCCCGGTCCAGTTTTGCTTCCAGACTTGTACTGGCCAGTCCGCTTCAGCGCCACGTACATGTTGGGGTACTTCCTGGAGCGGTAGGTGTTGTAGTTGTTGCTCTCCAGCCGCTCTAAGAAGTGGCACTCATCTGTTGCTCGTCTCTGGACAGAAAGACACACAGGAAATTTAATGTGACGGTCAGTGAGGAAGAGTAGAGGTTTGTTTGGATCATATTTGATTAAAACATGTTGGAAAGAGAAAATTTGTAATGCTGATTTATGGCATTAAATTAGCACAGGACTAAATGACACCTTTATTCTGAAGGAGACTGTTTAGAATAATTTCTGCTCAGTGTTTCACACTAATAGAGTAAAGACATTCATTTAAATGAAACCAGGGACAGAATTAAAGCTCGAGTAAGTTTTTATCTTAGTTCAGCTTCCTTGAGTCATGATTGATCATGATCATGATTAAACATGAAAGATGGATCTAAATGGGCTAACTTGAATTTGATAGGAATATAAATGACATCATATGAAAAGAGCCAAAGATGAAGATCACTGAGAATAGGAACTACATGATGCTGTCCATGGTATTTACCATTTCTATTTTTAGTGCTCAGACTATCCTCTCATTTAACATTGTCCTTTGTAGAAAAAAAATAAAGAATCTGTAATTACTAAACGTCTGGCCAAAATCTCGGTGGGCGTTCACTCCTCTACACCCTGTCCAACAAGAGGCTTTTGTTTTAGTTTCTGTTTCTAGTCGGCCATGACGGCGCAGCTAAGGAGTTATAAGTCAGAAGGCCTTTTCTTTCAACTACAGCAGCCACCCTGGGCTGATTTGTTCAGCCCAATGTCCAAAAGCAATAGCTTCCAACAAGCAATAATCATACCTCAGTGCTGAAAGTGTGCAACAGTGGAGGTGTGGTGTGGTGTTTTCTAATTTTATTTTATTGTATTTATATTTAAGCTTATTGGATGTGTCAGGGGTCAGTATTTGTCAGTATTTTAATTATATTAGCACAGTCAGAATCACACATAGCGGGTGACTTCTGCCTCTGGATAAAACCTGCAAGTCCCGGCTTGGAGACACAGTCAAGAGGGAAAACAATACAACTTCTTTGGCAACAGCGAATGTTAATCAGTCATCAAATGGTAATAAGAAGAAAGTTAATATATCATGGGTTTTTTAAAGATTTCCCACACACATAATAGCATAACAGAGGACGCTTTGGGTGGCAGCTGCTGTAGCTTCTAATTAGGAGGAAATGCCTCTTGCCAATTACACAGAGTGTGGACAAGCCTTCACAACCACCAAACCACATCAGTCACCAACACTTCACACTTCCACTGCCGCTGTGAGCAACAACGTCGTGGCAGCGGGCCAGCGGCGGTGCCAAGCTGGTGTCAGCCATTTCTCACCAGCGCTCAGAAAATTGCTCCAGATCAGTTTCATTTGCAACAGCGTGCGGTGTAATGAGGATACGATCCAAGACAAAACACAAAAGACAGTTTGTGTAAACCTAACTTTGACTGTGTTTACACTGAATGTGAAAGTCCTCCTTTTTTCTGGTGCTCATGTGAAACATCTGATCACTGAACAGCTAAAGTGAAGTTTTTGCAAAAGTAAGATCTTTTCTCTAGCTTTATTTTTTTACTGATGAAGTCCTATCTTTTCCTGCTTCTATCTTCATTCAGAAATGTCAAGTCATCCCTGTTTTATCTTGCTCTAAAAATTCCTCTCATTCACTAATTTAACCACGTCTGGACAATAACAGTCATTTCTTAGATGCAGCTATTTAAATATCTTTGTGTTTCTGTCTGCCATCTCTCAGACCAAGGACTGATCAATCCTCCACCTTCCCTACCACCCCTGGAGATCCCAAAATAAAAGCCTGCAATCACTAGAGGTCTCATTATTCACCTACTTACTTTTCTTCCCAAGACTCTGAAGAAATTCTGACCTGTATCTTATTTTCTTGGGTCCGACTTAAATAAAGATGCTACTGTACATATGAATGAATTCTAATCATCAAAACATTGCACTGTAGCTAATGTATCAATATTAACATAATTATAATACTGGCATAATGTCATTAGCACATCCAACTGATCCCTCTTGAATTGGAATGGGAATATAGCTTATTATGGCTATTTTACAAAACCAAACCGTGACCAAAAAAATCATGTAACATGATGTGATTCGACCGCTCACAGCCAGACGTTAAGTTACCATGACAAGTGTCATGATTTTGTTGCCCACAGCTGCTTGGCCGAGGCAGCGAAGACGAGACTCCAGAACGGAAAGAAAGACAAATGGTCGAAGTGAGTGGATTTGGGAGAGACGCCTCAGTTGGATCCAAATTACGGTCAAAACAAACAGGAGAAGCATAGAGAGAAAACTGTCTTCTGTCTGTCTGAACCTCATTCATCTAGCTAACAATCATTTTGTCTTGGCCCAATCGAATGTCATTGCATACCTTTTTATTCTAAGTGCTGACTATGACAAAGAAGTGTAAACCTAATTACTTCCCTTGCTGAGGGCGGATTGCTTATGAAGTGGCTGGGAAACATTTGGTTTCCAAAATACAAAAGCCTGAATTCTGCTTGTGACTGTGCACTGAGATCAATTTACTTCGAAGCCAACTGGAAGAAATTTACTTTAGGTGTTTAACATAGATTTGTGATAAGGACAGTCCCTGAAAAACTCTTTGAACCTTTTCAGGTTTTGTTAAGAGAAAGCTGACAGTCCCACTCACTCACCGCTCCAAACAGTCGTCCGTCTCTGTTCATGGCCAGATACCGGTTAGCACACACTCCTTTGATGACCACCTCCCCGACTGACGTCGCCTGGAGCTGAAGCTTTACTGAGGGAAACAGACAAAGGTTTATTGGAACAAAATGAGCTAAGACAGAAATCATTTGTAGTTTGCTTTTAGGATGCTTTCAATAAAAAGGAAAATATTAAGTGTTGTGTATAATGCATCTATTATATAAAAAAGATCAAATATCCTAGGTGCCAGATTCCTACACAAAATCACAATTAGACAGTAATCTCTTTAGAAATGAATGCACAATGTTTTATAGCGACATCAATGGCGCCAACTTTTAACTCTGTAAGTTGACTGATCTGACACAGCAGAGCCAGCACCTCAAGAAACAAATGACAGTAAAGATGCTGTCAGGCATTTCAATATGAAATCTGTACGACAGCAGTGACAATTGGGACCATGATGACTAAAAAGAAAAGCATCCTGTGTTAACTTTCTCACTACAAGATGTTTAATGTGTGACAAGTAGTTGAATTTTGAAGGGAAGATTGGGAATTTTGCTTCATGACACAAAATAGGAAGAAGAAACTATTTCTCCAGAGCAAGAAAGCAAAAAAAACTTTAGAGATAATGATAAATTGATATTTAAAGTTGAATCAATCTATTAAAGGCCATTTGGGGGCATTACAGCAAAAACACGCAACACCATATCACCGGCTTATCAAGTTGTTCAGGCTAATGTGTTTGCAAAGAAACCGCCCAGTCACACATCCTGCTGACATACTGTGAGGCTTCATTTGGATTTGCGTCTGTGTACGCTCTAATTTTAGCTCTGTTCTGGTCTCCACCACCTCCTGACAACCATATCTGGCTATTAAGCTGGTTGACGCTTCAGCTTCCTTACTGGCTGTTTCCATACTGGTGGTTTGGTGCAGGTGAGTTCACCAGAGCTTGTTTACTGAAAACAGCTGCCTGCTGCAGGGAAATAACACTGAAAAGATTTGTGGATTTATCGTTTAATCTATGCTGCATAAACAGCACTGAATTTGCATGTTCTCACAAATTTTCTCTTAACTGTATAACTCAAAGTTTTGTCTAAGCTGTTAATTTGCATTTAGCAGATTTAAATTCATTCCTCTTTTAGTATAACCAGACAAACATCAGCTCATGTTCTCTCACCTACTGGAAGAGAAAAGTTAGCTCATTTTCATTGTATTTTTCCTCCATGGTTTGACTTTTACTTGCAGTACATGAATGAAACATCATTGACGCCGCTGACGATAAACGAACCCACGTCAGACACTAAGCAGTAGCGTCACACTGTGGCTGATCTGAGCACACAGTACCTGTCGGCCATGTGACAGCCTCCTCACAGATGTATTAAAACCATCTCCACATTTTTTTTTTTTTGCAGAGACGACGCTGCTTGCCAGCACAGCATACTTTGCATGAGGCCAAACCACCAAAAAGGAAGCAGGGGCCCCATAAGGTAAATTAGCGGATCTGTCTAGAATTAATCCACATTAAGACTTCACATAGACACACATCTGTCTACAGTTAAGCTTTCTGCCTGGATGATTCATGTCGCAGACCAAGGAGGTCTTCTTCTTCTTCTTCTTCCTTGAAAGAAATGTATAATTGGTCTGAGTGTGCTGTGGTGTGTTCAATGTTTACGGTGCATATTATGTCTCACAGCTATTGTGAGTACAGAAAAACTTTCCCTCCACTGTGGTCTGTTCTGTAGACGGTGGTCCTATCTGTAATTGTCCTGGGGTCAGTGATACAGGCAACAATCTATGGTCCTCAGAAACTTTTGGGATCACTTCCTGACTTCCAATGAATACAAATGTGATGGAGAAGAGTCCCATCTACATTAGCACTAAATCCCACTCGAGGATCTCTGGATATATTAGGTAACTTTTTTCACCAACAGTTCCACTTCTAACTGGCAGGTATGTTTGTTTGTCCAAAAAGTTGGCACGACTTTCGCAGCCTTAACAAAAGAACCATTGACGAAGCGCAGCTCAGGTCACGTTAACTGTAAGAAGCCCTCATGGTAAAAGGCTAAATGATTAATGCGATTCCTGTTTTATGACTCATTATGAATATATTCCTTTCTGAACCCATGATGCTCACTGTTTCATCTCCAGAATAACAGGACGTTTTTTTGATACAAACAAACTAAATATGCAAATTGCTCACGTCACCTCGACAAGGATACTTTCCTGGTGAATTGGTAATTGAATTATTCTAAAAATAGCTCCTCTCTCCTTGAACTGGATCCATATAGACATTTGTTTGGGTGCACCTGCTTGACACAGTATCAGGGGCAACACAATTCCAAACATGTGTTTTCCTGAAACCCCAATTTCATATTCCTCACCTCCCACTTACTAATCCAACGTACTTTAAAGTAATCAGCGACACAGAGACATCGAGGGATTATCACATTTGTCAAGGCCAAACAAGCATGTTAACGTTTCAACTTACAGAAGAAACGCATAAAACTCTTCTCACTTTCTGTATACTGGTTGACTGGTGGTACAGATGAGTGGTAAGAGTATATTTTATTATATTTTGTAGTCTCATTTCTAGATATATCACTAGCATAAGTTCATTGACCTCAAACACTGGCAGGGGCCTCTAAATTAGGAATTCACTTATTCTGGCTTTTAACTCCATGTTGTGCTGTCTAGTGTGACGTAAACCACACAGTGTGAATGGCTGTGACTCAGCATGGTGATCTACATTTACTAAAAACATCACGCATATTCCATTGATTAAGAAACTTTGAGGTGTACTTCTCATCAACTAGAGTTATTATACTTTCCAGAAGTAGACCTACGCACATTTCGGTGTTTACAAGTGGAGAATTGACCTCAGTAAGCTGGAAAATTTCACATCGTTCCTCTACGATTTTTTTTTGCTTCACTCTTACTTCCCTGTTGCATATTAAAAAGAACATAAAGAAGCTTTGTGTGCTGTGCAAAGCAAAGAAGAAGGGGACTGGAAGCACTTACTGTGGGGGTCGTTCTTCTCCCGGATTCCATCCACTCCCCCGTCAGATTTTATCCTCAAGAAGAAGCCACCGTTTTTACAGTACAGCCTTTTGGGATCCTTGAAGTTCCCAGGGGGGAAGCCGCCGCTGCCGCCGTCTTCAGGTGTGGACGGAAGTGTTGTGATTTCTCCCGTGGCCATCTCCTCCTCTTTCCCCGCTTCCCGGCGACTGCTTCGTCTCCTTCTTGAGCAGTGCAGGAGCCCCA
Source organism: Holacanthus passer (assembly GCA_025331565.1). Taxonomy (NCBI): domain Eukaryota; kingdom Metazoa; phylum Chordata; class Actinopteri; family Pomacanthidae; genus Holacanthus; species Holacanthus passer. Next base: position 756,592 of record JAFREQ010000068.1, read on the forward strand.
CTGTGGCCTCCCACCTCCCACTAACTGCTGCCTGTTCCCTCCTCCCCTCCTCCACAGAGCTTCACACAAACTGATTCTGCTTAACCTCAGAGGTCAGTTGGCTTGAACGCCCCCCTCTCTGGGCAGCAAGTGCCCTCTGAGTCCTGAGAATGTGAGGCAGAAGGACTCCTGAACACTTCTAACAGCAAACGTCTGAATCTACCATTTGTAGCTGCTCGTCTGTTCCTTGTAGAGCTGGCAGCCGCTTTCCCAGTGTACTTTGAGCACACTGGTAGGGGGGATGCATGCGGATTCCCCCTCTCTTCCACTCTTCTTCCAATGAAGTGTTTAAATCTGGGCAGCTGGCTTAGATCTGTGAGGAAGGCTTTCCCCTTTGGGCCTCAGTTCGCATGCGCCCTAGGAGCACCGACACACACATGCTCACGCCCACTAATGCTCACTGATTTAACCAACCAACCCAGAAGAAGTCAAGAAAGGAGAGGAGGGCAAGGAGGGGGACGTGCAGCTCAGAATGTGTCACCGAGACCCTTCAGAGCGCCAAGAGCAGCAGCGAGCATGTGAACAGAACCAATGTTTTCATTCATGCAGTCTGCTCAGGAGCGAGAAGAGAGAGACGTAAAAAGAAAGCCAGCTTTTTAATGAATCACTCGGTGCTTTTCATAGTAAAACACGACGATGTGAAAAAGAAATGCCAGCAGGCTTGTAGATGAAAAAGCCTTTGTCGTGATTGAATGATTTTAATTGCTAGTCTCTACTTCCACAGAGTGGTGGATCACAGATTGTAGTTCTTTGTGCAGGATTTTCTTTTTTGATTTTAGAAGTAAGGCCGTCCATCTGTCAGAACAGGCCCTCACTGGTCCGGGCTTCTGGGTAACCACATCAGAAACTTGTGTTGGATCGGTAAAAAGTCAGCTGTGCTCTCGCTTGACGTCATGTCGGTGACCCCCCTCCCCGAAACTGGTCAGTGAAACATCTGCCATCCAACCAGGCCAATCGAGTGACTAAAGCTGGAGACTTGAATAGTTGTAAGACTTGTAGTCAAAATAGAAGTCAAACCACAGGAAGGGTTCAGATGGTTTTGGACATTCAAACGCTCTAAAAAGACATGAAAGTTTATCCAATATTTATGCAGAGCGGGTTTCCTGAACACGCATATTCAATTCATATTCAAAATCATGTTTCTCGTCACAATGGAAACATGTCAAGTCCCATTTACACCAGTGCAGCACGATACAAATGCAGAACATCCCCTTATTAGAGGATCTTTCTAATCTCACTGTATACTTCTGTCTTCTTCGAAACATTTTGTTGACACACCAAAAGTTTGAGTGGAGCAATTATTGTCACCAAATTCCATGCCGAGGATTCCCTTTTTTGCAAGATGTGAATTTCCAAAAAGACGAAAGTCAGTGGATGAAACATGTTCAAGGCCTTTTCAATTAGGGTTTGACTGATATTGACCCATCACATTCAACACATGTATGAATATAATTAGTGATATGGGCTTCAGTGATTTTTAGTGGGCCCTGGTCTAAATGCTCCTTTAGAGGACTTTTCAACCTGATACAAGTTAAATTCTAAAGCTAATGCTGATGACTTTCTTCACTCTCATTTTTAAATGCTGTATCAGTTGCTATTTACTGATTATTTTTAATGTTCATATACTATGTTTACTCCCAGGCTGTAGTCAGGAGCTCATGATGAGAAAAAGTAACTGGAACAGTTTAAGGCAAAAAGCAACCGCTTACCTGTGAAATGGGGGTCGTTTCTACTCCAAAGACTCTAATGATACACATGTAAATGGTCAAAGTGTTGTCTTACCCAGGGCAACACGGCACTACTAATGCTCCTAGTGTAGAGAATTCTGGAGCATCTGGAACAGAAGATCAAACAAAATCATCACAAATATTGATCACTGCCTTTAAACTGGCAGATGCGAATGGACAAAAACAAGAAAGGCCAGAAAAGGAAACCTACGTCATTACAGAATCACAATCTCTCTCCATCTGTCCATGTTTGATTTATGTGATTCCCAATCTCAACTTTGCATGAAAAACAATGGCTTGTAAGTGAGCTGTTAATTACATGGATGTACAGTTCCACATGCATAACATCTGTAGCTCCTCAAGCAAACGTTGCTGTAGGTCAAACCTGACTCAGTATATTCTATAAACGGAAACTGGATCAGGACACAGATCAGTAGTTCCAGCAGACTTAACTTTTTCTATTATTGGCCTACAGCATAAATAGTATGTACAATAGTATGTGACACTGCCTGGGGAAAATAAACAAGATTTATGGTTTGCCAGTAGGTTCCCTTCTAAAAATAAATTCCTGTAACACGTTCTGGTATCAGTGACACCTGTCCCCATACATTGTAGTTTTGTGAGTACCAGTATAAATCAGACTCTTATTTTGAAGTTTTTTTTTTTAATCTAAAATTTCTATAAACAGATTAAATACCCCAATATGTGAACAGGTTTTACATGTAAATATAACAAATCTAATTTAAAATTTAAAAACATTTTAATTTGAATATAATGACCTGGCCAACAGTCCATGCTGTCAGCTAGCCATTATAAAATAAAACTGGATCATCTCACTCAACTCTTCAAGTTTGAATTTTTTAATAATTCATTTTTTTTTAGTAATTTATTAAAGTGTGCATCAGTCCAAAGTTTTCTCTGCGCACATGAAAAATGAGGCAGACAATAAAACGTGGACTCAATCTGAACTCTGATATTTCACTAATTTAACTGTTCCAATTTCCTACTCAATGTTGTGTTTGTCATGTTCTGTCACACCCCGCCCTCGTACGGCCACGCCACCGCTGATTGATGCCTGAGTCAACGTTGTTATGGCTCCACCATAAAGGCTTTGTAATGTTTTTATTTGACTGAACTATTTTTAGAATGTGACAAGAAGCTGTCTGATCTCAGAGGAAGTGGAAGGTCTCATGTGTCGCTGGAACTGACACCTCTGAAATACAATGCGCACACAATAGGAAAAAGTCTAAAGATAACCAAGAGTGCACTTTACTTTCATGTTAACCATCATTGTTTGGGGGTTGCTTTTTTCCATGTAGAAGATATTTCACTTTGAAATAACCCCTTTCAGACCGGAATGAAGGTCTAATGATATTCTTTCACATTTTATTTTGTATTTTTCCACCTATTCAAATTCAGCCAAAATTCCTTTACTTTAGGAATCCGTGCTAAGGAGTGTAAGGGTCAGAGTGTATTATATTCCTATGACCTTTCAATGAAATGGAAAATGGAAATGTTGGCTAATTTCTGGAATTCCAACAACTAAAACAATTACCTTTAGATCACTAGTTGAAAAGGACAAGGCCTAATAAGATTTAACCAGAAACATAAACAACTCTGTCTGGAGGCATTTCTTCTCCATCAAACATTCCCATTATAACAGAGCAGGTCATAAAACCACAGTTGGCAGGGAAGCAGCAAATATCATAATGGAAGTGTAACAACACCAAAAAAACAACAAAATTCCTCCCATGCTCCTTCAGAGGGAAATTTAATTGTGGCTTTGGATATTTACGATTTGTTTTTCCAGGCTGAACTGAGCATGAAGACAAGGTGTGTACAAGTAGTGTCAGCTACGTCAGGCTTGGTTAATAATAACAATAATTTGAATTTTAGGGTATTTCCTACGAGAATAGCACACAGAACTTTCAAGACAAAAATATGACAACTAAGTTAAATAAAATAAATATATATAATTTCTGCTGACCTTACTCATGTATGTTTTTTAAGATGTATGGTTTGTTATGACACTTCTCATTTGTCACGACTTTCCAATATCTGGAGGTCAGGACAGCAAAGGTTAAACACGCAATCAGATAAATATCACTTTAAAGTCTGAAAAAAAAAAAAAACTTTATCCCTCATACATGTTGTTTTGGTCCTTTCTTGGTTCTTTACCTTGCACATTAATTTCATTCAGTGGACACATTTGAAAGAAGATTATTTCTTAGTCTCCAATTGACTACAGTTTTGAACAATCATTTGTCGCCCCCAAGTGGTAATAAGTAGGTAGCACTGCTTCACTAAATATAATTTTTTGAACATTGTCCTTTGACTATTCATTAATGACAAGAACATAAAGAATATAAAAACATTTAAATCCATTTTCATTTTGTAGCTTTGTTCCAAAAAATAATTTCATATTTTAAACACATTTTTGCAGTCTAGCTTATAGAAAGTTTCAAACAGTCAATTAATTGCCAAAGATGCTGCGCGACGGTCATAACAACATCAGATTTTCCTGTCCACCATCATTCCTTTGGTAATTGCCTGTGATGACCTCTGCATCAGCCTGCAGGACCAGGAAAACCAGATCTAAGGCTTTCCTCCATGCTTCCTGCTTCACACTCAGATTGTCATAGATCTTTACTGCTGGTGCTTCACTGGACTTCATGCAGGAGGAAACGACACCATCATCTTTTTCACCTTCCAAGAAAAGTTGTGAGAACTTTGCAGCAATGCCCACAGTGTCGTTATAGTCCTGCAGTTGTTGGCCCACTGCAGTCCTGGCTCTGACTTTTGAAAACCTTCCAGTGTTAACCATTACAGTGGATATGTAATCTATTAAGCCATCTGCCATAAGGTGCAACACTACACCCCTGTAAGGGTTAGCTGCTGTCCCTGCCTTGGTTTGCTGGACAGAGTCTCCATTCCTCTCCCTGTCATGCTTGACATGCTGCTCTGCTTGCATTTGAAGGTGATGAATACAAAGCATTTCCGTCACTCCGGCACCCGGCAGGAGGACTCTGTCTTTCAGCGCGTGGTGTAAGCGATAAGCACACGCCCAAAACTCGTCCTCCAGAGCCTGCAGCTTGCCATGTACACAGCTTGAGAGAATCACTGTCACCAACCCGCTGTTCCCACCAGTTGAAATATTCACAGTGGTTAAGGGCTTCCTCTCATGGCTGCTGAGGTCTCTCCATATCACCACCTTTACCCTATTGCCAACACAGTGTTTACTCAACTGTGTGGCATAAGTCACTGGAACAGCTCCTGTTGCATTGGCGAATGCCTTCAAGACAGAAGCCTTCACTTTTTCCACCACAAGTATGTGACGTCTGCAACAGTGTAGAATCATTTTCTCACTAACAAGCCCACTGACTAGTATCAGGTTCACTTCCAGGTTGAACAGAAGTGTCACAACCTTTTCCACCCACTCCTCTTCTTTGCTTAAGCCTGACAAATCTGACTGGTCACGGACACACTTTATACCCGTTGGCCTCTTAAAGCCAAGATGGCGATAGGTATCTGATAAATCACCATTAATTAGAGCGACCTTCAAGTGCTGTTCTTTTAAGTGATGTGCAACTGAAGCCTGTTCGGCAGATAAGAGAACAATACAGCCTGGTAAAACACACGCATGCTCCTCTGGTAAACCAGATAACAAACAAGTCACCACTTTAGTGACATCAAACATGGAACTGCTGACATCTTGCTGATTAGTTTTTGACTGTATTCGACTGGCTTCAACTACTAAATTCATTGCATCAACACAACCATGACTCAATCCCTCAGCAATGTGTGCAATGTCAGGATCCTTAGGCCGATGAGGTTGCAGGACTTTTTCAGACTTGGTTTCACAAAAATGCCTGCTGAGCTTTATTTTCCTTTGTCCACTGCTGTTTAGAGTCTTGTGACCAATGTTTGTTGTCCTTTGCAGGTGGCACGATGCCTGTGAAGCTTCCACAAAGGGTTTCTTTGACAGGTGAAGCCCTAAACCATGAGATGTTGCAGTGCAGTTCTCCGAGTGCCCCACATCGACACTCTCAGTTGAGACGCTGCATTTCCGGCAAACATCCAAGCATATATCCATCCCTTCAGACATGGCTGAGATGATGTGTGCTACTGAAATTCCTCTCCGAAGGCACTCCAGAGTAGCACGACTCCACGCTCCTGCAAGAAACAGCAGGCAACCTGAGCCTGTGTGATAGATCTTCTGGTGGGCTTGAATAGTCTCGTAAACCAGCTGACCCACCGCGCAGGTCAGCTCCAGGTTCTCAAAGATGCGAAAGCACGAGCACACAAGAGTCGACTCCCCGTTTGAGTCATCTTGGATAAACTTGTACTTTTTATTGAGGCCCAAAGAGGAATGCACGATTCCTGCCAGTGCTGAGAGCTTCTGCAGTCCGACATGTTGTCTATGGTTGATAATTGTACTTCCCAGCATTACTCGAAGTGCCTGAATTGTAAAAGAACAAGAAAAGCTTTATGTTTGTTCACCTTTTACTAATAAAAGCCACACAGAATTTCTTGTTTTAGTTAGTAAAACTGCAAAGTGTTAAATCTTAGTCACAACAACAAGCAGTGACAGACAGTAACACAGTTTCTGCTTACTTCATGGCACTTTATACATTTACTTCATTAAATTTCAGATGGGAATATTGCACTCCACTACATTTATCTGATATCTATGATAAGAAGTTATCCCTATTAGATACAAAACTTGTGATCAGCTTAGAAAATATGGTGCTGTGTTGTATATTAAACAAAACCTAATGTTAGATAGTTAAACTCAGGCCCTGCTGAACCTAAAGCTGCTTATATTTGCATTCATACTACATCAATATAAGATGCATATAAAACGCTGTCAGTCCATGCTGTATGATGTACAAAGTTCACATAAGCGATCATTTTTAATTACTTTTACTTAAGTAACATTTTGAATGCAGGAATTTCACTTGTAAGTAAGTAATTAAGTAAGTATGTTGTTGTAGCCCATTTCTACTTTAACCTAAGAGAAGGATGTGAATGCGTATTCTTCCACAACAAGTTTGGTCAACAACAGAGATGTAAACAAATCAACACTGTACAACACACAAACATCAAAAGGAGAAGCGACATTAAGAGACACATCTCAACTGAATTAGCCGCCACACAAACAGCTAAGCTAACAAGCTAATGTCTTAAGAAATCACTTTACTGCTAAATTCATCTGTCCATAAAGAGGCTAAAGTTAACTAAAAGCGCAGGGGTGTCTCCAAAAGATGCTTCAACAAACGTTATCTATCTATAAACAGTATAATGTTTACCTTAATTTAATAATATATGATATTGTTTGTGCTCCCACTGACCAGCTGCACCGGCTCCAACGATTAGATACTGCGCGTGCGCTGTTTCCTGGTTGCTGGGAGACAAGAAGTGATCTCAATAATTGGCGGACACTATTAAGACCCGCCCATTTCCTTTTGCGATTGGCTAGTCTGCTGGCGTCGGGGTGCTTTCATGGTTTCTATTGGCTATCGCCCGTGTCATTTGAGTACAGCCGTTGTTGCCTGTTTGTTGACATCCGAGTTTCAAACACAGATTGAAGCTTTTCTTGCTGTTTCCTTCATTTAAATGGTAAATATTCATATTAATGTTCAGTATGAAATGTGCGCTGTATTAATGTTTTTGAAAGTTGCAAGATTCGCTATGAAAAGTTGTTTATTTTAGTTGAAAACGTGTTTCTTTGGTCCCGTAGAGCAGCATGGAAGCTAAAGTTAGCTAGCTAGCATGGCAGCAAGAGTTGAGTGAAACGTAAAAACATCGCCTGTGCGTTTCCCTGCTGCACCTGCTGACTGAGCATCTTGTGTGAAATAGCGACCATGTTTTAATGTTTGCTTCTTTCAGGCTTCAAGTTACCGCAAATCAGCTCCTTCAGCCAGTCAAAGAAAAAAGCCAGGTCCCAAAACCGAACTGACTGAGGAGCAAAAGCAAGAAATTAAGGAGGCTTTTGATCTCTTCGACACAGATGGAACTGGAACAATAGACGTGAAGGAGCTTAAGGTTAGTTCATAGTTCATTATGTCTTGGATCAAATGTTCTTAAGAGTATATTTAGATTCACATGATAGCAGGACCACAGCAGCCTGTTATTGTTGTGCATCTGTGCCACAGGTCGCCATGAGAGCTCTGGGCTTTGAACCAAAGAAAGAAGAAATCAAGAAAATGATTGCAGACATCGATAAAGAGGGCTCTGGAACAATTGACTTCAGTGACTTTCTCAGTATGATGACACTGAAAATGGTGAGTGTAATACAGCTGTTAGACAAAACCTGGAAACTTCGTAGAAATTGAAAATTGTCATTTCTAGCAATGGAAAGACTGTTTAACAAGATACAAAACTGTGTCTTTCATCGCATCACTTTTCATGAGCAGTTGCTCTTAAGACAACAGTATCACAGAAACAAATTTTCTCTATATCATTAAAAGTGAAATCCATTGATTTGTGGACAAATAACATGCATGTAAATCACACTCCCTTTGTGAACAGTCACAGGAAATGAATTGGGTTTTGGTTGCAAGATGTAGATTTAAAAAGTGTAAATCAAAACAAATCCACCAGTCATTCTATGTTTGTCGTTTCACCATTAACAGAGTGAAAAGGACTCCAAAGAAGAAATACTGAAGGCTTTTCGGCTGTTTGATGATGACTGCACGGGAAGAATCTCATTTAAAAATCTCAAGAGAGTTGCTAAGGAGCTGGGTGAAAACCTCACAGATGAAGAATTGCAGGTATTGTAGGCTCTAAAGACATGCTCTTTTTCCAATGTACTATATATATAATTTGTTTTTAGTGGTCCACCCACATAGACTTACCCAAAAAGATGTTTTGCATTCATTATTTCTTGCTTTCAAAAGTACATGGAAATGTCACAATCTGGTGACAGATGTCTAGTTAACCTCTATTTACAACCCTGATTCCAAAAAAGTTGGGACACTGTGTAAAATAGATTATAACAAAATTCAAGTTTGCAAACGAACTTTGTTTAACATCAACAGGTTTTTAGTGTTCTCGAGTCCATGTGTTAATCTCCTCTATACAGTCATGTGTTCACAAAGTGATGAACCTCTCTCCATCCTCGCTTGTGAATGACTGAGTCTTTCCAGGATGAACCTTTCATACCCAATCATGATACTATCACCTGTTACCAATGAACCTGTTTACCTGTGGAATGATCCAAACAGGTGTTTTTGGATCAGTCCACAACTTTCACAGTCTTTTGTTGCTCCTGTCCCAACTTGTTTGAAACATGTTGCTGCCAAATTCAACCACCTCAAATCCATTATTAACCATTAATAACAAATGTTTCACCTCTTTTGTCTTTAAAACAATACAGGAAAGATGCTTTATTTTCCCCTAACTACTCTAACTTTTGATGACAGAGTAGTTTCAGTAATGTGCTAGTTTCCGCTAGCCTACCTTTGTATAGAATATGTGCATGTCGCATGCATTCATGTTAAATGCATTCTTTAGATGGAATGTATACATAGAATATGGTGCTGCATGTTTAGTACCACAGTTTTCTGCCCACTGACTTTGTGATTGTTTCCAGAATGTATTTTAAGTCGGAAACAAACAAATGTTGATCACAGAGAAGGGTGAAGAAGCCACAGAAAACATCCTGATTGTACGTCTCCGTGGCACTATGACACCATACAAGTGTTTCTCTTCTCTCATCTCCGAGTTCCCCTTTATGTTGCTACGTTCTTACAAATACATTGAAATAGCAACTACGTTGTTGTTTTAGGTTGGTCATTTCTGAGGAACTTTGGCACAGAGACAACACAATAGTCAGTACAAGCAAGAGAGAGGGTTTTTCCACATCTGTCACATGTGTTAAATGAAGCATAGCGTTCAGTGATGGATTCGCTTGTAACTTTCTCGATTTGAACACGATCTACGATTGACTTTGTGTCTTATCCTTTTAGGAAATGATTGATGAGGCAGATCGAGACGGAGATGGTGAGGTCAACGAGCAGGAGTTTTTGAGGATAATGAAGAAGACCAATCTCTACTGAACCTGTGAAGTGTTACAGTCTTTGTCTGGGGCCGTTTTCAGATTCCCCTTTGATTCGATCAGAACAGTTTACACAGTAGCTTTTTTTGGGACTTTTGGGCAGGCTTGTTTAGTGTGTAAATAAACTTTAACATACTGTATCTTTGCACAGCTTTTTCTACAATGCAAGACAAATAAATATATTTCATCATAGTTCATTTGTCTGTTGTTACTTTTACATATACCTTCTCAGTGCCAGCAGTGCACTTAAATTACACATAAACATAAGAGTTTCATGTTTCCATGTGCATATAAGAAACGCTCCTCTTAGATTCAGTGTTTCACAGCGTCTCCTTTATTCAAACCCTGGGTAGTACCAGTAGAGCTGAGAATGTTGTGGCTTTGAAAATCTCAGTGAAGTTGTCAGTACACTGTCTACACTGCAGTACGCTCTGCACAGCAGTGCATGTCAATAATGGTCAGATGTCGGGGAAAAGACAGTGAAAGTCATATGACTAAGTTGATGTCGACTAACCAGAATTATGTTACTGTAGACAGAAATGAGAAAAAGTGTGAACTTGAGATGAGTAACGCAGTAAAAGTCACTCTCACTTCATGTTTTGAGTTACTGAACCAAGTCATCGTCTGAAGAAGATACAGTACAAACCCTGTCTTACCTACATGTTCTGATCATATAGGAAAGACGCTCCTGCTGATTAATTGTAATATACAGTGGAAGTCTGGTTTTGACCAAAACGCAATACCTTGTTAAAATAAACAGGATATTGTAGTGACGTGTTTTTCCGAGCCGTCAGACCGCCGTCTATTATTTTGAGGATGCTTGCCACTGATAGTGAAAGTTCTGATAACCTGTTCTAGACAGTGAAGGAACAGCAGGTGGAAAATATGAAAAGGTTTGTCCTGAGATGAGATATCCATTTTTTTGAAAAATATTCCACATATAAAACATTTAACGGTGTAAAAAGAGTTAAGTGAACACATTTAAACATGTTCTCAACTTTCACAATAAATATGCATTTATGAAGTAAAAAAAAAGATACTTTTTTTTTAACATGAGTGACTCTTAGTTAATTTATTTTTCTCTAAATTTATTGGCATGGCTACATGTCCTTGTTTTATTTAAGACAATTATCTTGAGTTTGCACCAAAGCAAAGTTCCAGAATATGTAATTTATATGGTTATATAGCTGAAACTTGGAACTCATATAGATGAGCCAAATGACAAGGCCAGAATTTCAAAGGTTCATTTTATGTTACCCCCTGTGACTCAAATCTATCCACCTTGTCGGAGTTCAAAGTACATCACACAGCAGGTGAGAGCGGAGCAGTGCTGAAATTCGCTCTGAGTGGGCACAATCACAAATCGGCACCTTAATAAACTTTGTTCTGATATCTTGAAAGATCCTTTTCAAGTTTTTTGGTCTCACTGTTAAATGTCAGAATCTAACCTCTTAATTCAGTGAACTGGCGCTTCAAGTTAAATGTCAGCCATCCAATTTTAAAATTCAAGAGGTTTTCATGGATTTCAAGCTGTGCAGCACAAAAACCACAACTATTACATTTGAGAAGATAAATTCACCAGTATTGGTAAAACATGAAATATTTTTTATTTAAAAAAAAACCCTGTTTAAACAGACAGTCAGTTTAAGGTTTATCTACATGGAGCAGTCATTTTGGAAGAGTAGGCGTTGTTCAAACAGCGGATGTTTGATTTTATAGCAAAACTTTCCAATTGGAGTTGGATGTTTTTGAACAGTGGCAGTTTCATGGCCTTTAATATCTTCACAGCCCCTCAGCTGAATGTTATTCCCCTACTGTTGCGGTTAAAAGGCATTCACAACACACAGTCTGTAGATCAATACTCCCACTGCTCCGCTGCTCTTCTGTTTTTCCCATAAAATGAACAATTTCCAAAACAACAAAGCGCTGTGAGGCCGGTCGTTGCTGGTAATAGATGATTGTATTATTAACTGTTAAATGTCAAGAATGTGTCACCATTATGTGGGCAACCTATATTCATAAGCCCCCTTTCAGTAAGACAAGTAGAAGGCAAACAACCGTCATTGCTCCCAGAAGAAGCACAGAGTGACTGCATCTGTGGTATGTTTGCTTTTTAACCTCAGCTGTATTTGTGAATTAGCTTTTATACATATTTTCTGTGTTGTTAGACATCCAGAAATATTTGTTTGAATTTAAACATTTAGCAATGTTCTATCTTTTAATGTTTTACATTGTGATGAGGAAGCTTGTGTATCTGAAAATCCCTTTGAAGTCAGCAATACACTATAATTAGTTTTTCAGAAATTTCATACATAGGTTTATTGTTTTAATGGACCACACAAAGACAACCACAAGCCAGTTAGCATTCTTTGTTAGCGTCTCAATTTTATTCCAATACAATGTGGAGAAAACTTGTTAAATGAACCTTTGCCATGTGTAAGTGATGCTAACAGATGTTCTAACCCTTGTCCTCACCCTTTTTATTCAGATTTGTTTTTCTTAAATTGCTGGTGCACACCTGACTCATTTACGTGTTTGACATTTTAATGCTTGAACTGGGGGGTGGTCTGTTTCCATCCCTCAACCAATCACCTTTAAACATTCAGTAGATCAGGTGTGCACGACTGTGGGGGGGGGGAGAAGCTTGGCTGACAAAGAGAAGAACTGAATTGGTCGGTGTTGTTTTGCAAATCACATATTACAATATGAGGAAAACAGGGAAAAATCCAATCTGGAAGATTATAGTGGATTGTTTTAATCTTTGTCTTATAGCATCAGTATGAACATGCATGGTGTCAGGAGGAGGTAGGAGACACTCGGAGCTCAGCAGTATCACTGTTCAGCTTCGACTGAACTCATGAGATATTGGAGAGGCTCCATAGGCAAAGAAAAGAAGACAGATTCTGTGGATTAAGCTTAACCAAACATTTGCATGTAAAAGTTTATATAAATATCTCCAAAAAAGTAAAAGTAAATCCAGTAGCTGTGTCCTTTTTTTTTTTTTTTTTTTTTTTTTGGTGTGTTTACATAGGTTCGGTTTTCTGGTTCACCTTTAATGAGACTAATCCCATTGGGCTGGTTTCAATCCTTTCAATCAGTTCATTTGGGCTGATGAGAATTTGAATAAGTGAGTCTCAGTCCTCTGCCAAGTAACATGCAGTGTGGTTCAAGGGAACTGAAATCAGTAAGAAACTGTGGTTGTAGCTGATCTTTGCAGCTGACAATTCTATAGCATATTTTTGGACTCAATAACTGTCAAATTCCTCTTACAACAATTTCTGCAGGGCAACATTTCATTCTTAAGATTTCTAACTTAGTGTGATGAGCAACCCAAAATGGTGAGGAAAATCATCTTAAAATGAAACAAAAGAACAAGTACAAAATTGACCATTTTAACACCTTTTAGAAAGAATGATTTTGATCCGATTGCCTGCAGCCCTCCTGTCAGTCGATGGTCATATTTAGCTGTTTCTCCGAGTTCTTAACAAGTGGGTAAACTGCAGCAAAGGATGCAAACAAGTTTGTCTTGCTTTGTAAAATTTGCAAGTTAAAGTGATTCTTTATGTGTAATCAGATTTAATGAACCAGTGCAGTGAACAAAAATGTCACACTCTTGTTTAAATAAAGGAAAGAAACTGTGGGTGTGTTCACACATCAAGATGAGGAATTAAATGTCGACATATTTTTCTGAGTGGTTTCGTCAGATCACTTTGATAAGTCACTGAATAATAACTGTCATCAATTCAGCTCTTTTTATGCGTTCTGGTGTCAATTAATTAGACTTACATTGTAATTTGGAAAAATGAAGTCACAGCAGGGAAAAAAAGAAGAAAAACGTTTTGCCCCTTAATCGTCACGCTTGTTGGAATCAAAACATCACCTGCACTACATTTTTTTGCTGTTGAGCTGATTTTATCCAAAATAACCTCCAACATTTGTCTAGTAAAAAATACCCATCCTACAGGAGTAATTCTGTTTTATTCCTTTATGGTGAATAATTTGCCTAATAACAATGTCAAGTGGAGCTGAATTCTATATTTGTATTTTACAACAGAACTATTATGAAGATCTCTGAATTCAGTAATGACGACTGTGACAATTTAATCAATCATTATAAACAAGCTGTGTCATCACTGCTGTGGTGCCGGTGGAGAGGACCAGAAGAGGCGATCCCCCACCCACACCCTCTTTGTACTTTTCCTGTACACTTACGGTAATATCAAGCACGCTTGCTCTTCTCAGTCACTGAAAATTACCTTGATTTGGCCTCGTTGCAGCTCTGCAAATGGCTGGAAAATAACAAAGGATTTCACATTTATGTATATTGAGCTGAATTTTTCAAGCAAGTAAACAATGTTCTGCAATATGCCAATATGTTTATGAGTTGCATGCAAACTTTCAACCTCGCACCCACTCGCTCCGGAAATGCAAACTGCTCACAGAGGGGAGACCGCAGTGTCGGAAATCATACTACAGCCAGTGGGAGTAGGAAGTAAACTACATCATTAATAAATCTATACAAATCTGCCTGATAGTGTTATAGTTTGAAATGCTTCTGGTTACTGTACGACACAATCAGAGTTTTAACCTCGGCTTTCACTGAGTCTCGACAGTTAGAAAAAGAAAAGAAAGATGACTAACATTTCTTTTAAGTCACCCACACACATACCACAGGTGGACAAATTTCACAGCAACACTGCAAAGTTTTCAAACATGAATTTTATTTGGATCAAACGGTGCAATGGCCTGACAGACACACTATGAGTGCATTTACATGTGCACTAGTGTCCTGGTTTGGAGTCTGATCCTGTTTTTGATCATATTCAGGACGTAGCATTAACATGAGAAATCTTTATATTCATATCCCTGTGCACATGATCATACCAGTACCAGTGTTTCTGAACGTCTGCCTGCAGGTGTGTGTTGATTTCTCGTTGATTTCTCATGTTCGACAGGGAATGTTCAGAACCCAGACAAGTCACAGTATCCTGGTTTCTATCGGAGCACTCCAGGTCGCATATCCAGGTTTTTAATAACCAGGATAAACAGTTTAAATGTGCTAGACATAAGCCGGATAATCCTCACGCCTCATCATGACCAGGAGACCAGAGTGTATGTAAACACACTCTAAACAAAAACAAAACAAAAATGACATCATCACATTGTGACCAAGTGACAAGTCCAAGTCAAAACAAAACAAACAAAATGATATTGATGAGCAACGACTGTGGCGTCAGCAGACAAATCTGCAAACATCTGCACTGATAACAGAAGCTACGTAATAGTGAAATACAGTCGAGGAAAGTTAAAACACATAACATTTAAGCTGTAGGTCAGGCCTGTGTAGGTGTTCTGAATAAATGATAAATTAAGAAATAAAAAACCTAAGTGTTAATAAGCACAATATGTAACTTCAAACAACCTGAATTTGAAGTTTTTCCTTCTGTAACTCTCAGCTTCTATTCATTACTGTAGTTCAACTAATCCCACAGATTGAGAAAGAATACAGCATGCTCATATTTCTAAGTGGAGAAGCGTCCTAATAAAAATTAAAAAAAATTAAAAACAAAACTTTTAAAGATTGCTTTTCATTTTCATGTTTTGCTAACATTTTTAACTCCTCTTGACCTCCATCCGTCAGTCTTCTCACTTCTGCATCCTGCATCACTTCGAGTCACGTTTTTAGCACTGCGTTTAACACTCTGGCTGACCACAAAGAGCAACTCTCACTGTGCACACATGTCTTCTTCACCCCTGACCGAAAGCTTTAGTCATCACCAAAAACATGCATCAGTTCAGCAAAGTTTCACAAAATTTCATGGAAAAAGTTTGAGCCCTCAAATGCAGATGAGGCGTGTGTGACGATTACTTTCTCCACCATGACTGGTTTTTTTTGGGTCATGTGAAGAAACTCACAGCTAGACTTGTCTAAGTAGAACAACTAAAAAGGTTAATTTAGTCATGTTGCATAAAAACTGCTTCCACTTTCTAATGAGCCAACATTTCTAAAGGCTTTGTAAGTTGTGACTAATGGCTTTATTAATGTCTAAACAAAAGGACTGATCATGCAGTTGATTTATAACTGTTCTATAAAGCATTTTCACTGCACTACTTCAATTTCAGGTTATATCTCCCCTGCTTTATCTTCATGTTCTAACTTTACATTGTACTTTTGAGAGGTTGTACTCATTTTGAAAAAGCTGCTTAGTAAGACTTTTACACACACACACACACACACACACCACAGATAGGTTTAGGAGTGGTTCCTTGATGGCAGCCAGCAGAGGAAAATTCTTCTGAATTTTAAATCTACCTGAGGATGCATTTTCCCTTCTGCATGTTCATCACAGAAGGAACTCCTGATAAGACAGGAGTCTTGGGGTGATGCACCTCTCAGACCAGTCGAAGCCCCCACCCACCCTTTCCCTTACGCTGACAAAGAGAGAACAGACAAGAGGGGTTTTCTTTCTCAGTCTCACTCTCACTTCCTCCCCTCTGGCGAAAAGACAGATGTAAAGATTGTGCGTGGAGAGAACGTGTGAACGAGCACTGACGGGGCAAACACACTGCACACTGTGTGAGCCGGTCGTGTACATGGACTCGATGACTAACGTGATGCCTCCTGAATTTCCAGTGTGTAATACTAATGCATCTTGGAGTGAATGACCATCACTGAAGAAATATTCACTCATCGTTCCACTTACGTTTTCATTGTGCAAATTTCAGTGACCTGAAACCAGAATAGTGATTAAGATGTCCTACATCTGCCCTTCTGAAAAACTCTGAAAAAGCAAATCAAACTGCAGTACGTGCACACCTGCCAGCCACAACTCCAAGTCTTCAACTATCACTGAATTGAAACTAACCTGGCTGCAGGTTCGGCTGTGACGAGATGTCTTGCTGCAACAAAACACTGAAAAATAAATTAGACATGACAGATCTATTTGACGGCTGCAAGAAGTAGCACACATCACAGTGGCCAAGTTTCAGCTTTGTGTGTATATTGAAATTTTATTCTAAATGGGAGTCAATGATTGTCAACACTTTTTGGACTTTTTGTGGTTGTTTCAAACCCAAAAGAATCGCAAATGTGATTGTTGTTTCTCTGAGTGGTGGAGGAATGTTTGAGCCCACCCAAATGCGTGCTTTGTTAACTTTTAGGAAGCGGTAGTGGGACGATTCTGAGGAATGTAGTGCCTACAGATGTGCAACACACACTGGTCGGTTTGCGTCAACTCACACTCACACTGGTCACATCAAACGTACAAAACAAGTCCGGAGTCAATGTGGTCAGGAGCAAATATGAAAACTGCTGCTTTTCTGGTGAGTTGACGCATGTTGATGCCGGACAACAGGACAGTGGAGCATCCCGACACCTTGACATGTGTTCAGACACCACCGGAGCGTGGGCTTACACAGAAAACAATGGTCTTGCTCTGGCTGTTAACTGAGAGTTTATGCAATCAGTTCTGGAGGTTCTGTTATATTTTTTGTGGCAGTAATAAACTGACATCTACAATGTGTGTTTCATTTCTGATTTGTGGAGCTTGATAAGTGAGGATTTAATTACAAAGGAGAAGCAGTCATCATCTTACCGAGATGCTTTTTCTTTATTACACCGACACTAAAAGCCGAAACGCAATTATTTTGTATTTTTTATCTCCTGAATTCACAGCTGTAATTTTTTTTTTCATTAATGCATAATATAAACGTAAAACTCTACGAAAACATAAATCACCCTGGACAGCATTATTTATTCGTCCATCAAGAATTTTAGCACTTAACAACTTTTATTGTGAAATTTGTTCCAAAGATGGACAGTGCACTTTTGCTTTCAGCCTAAAAGCCCATTTAAAAAGATACTAGGTAATAATCTTAAGTATGGCTAGAACTTCTCTGCGGTTGTGGAGACCTCCACCTTCACAGAGGAAACATATCTCCTTACTTCTTCTTTTGGTTCAACATTAATACTTAAACAGGGTTTCCTGTTGTTGCAAGAGGCTCTGTGTGTTTGTGTAGGAGGCCACGATGCAGTGAATGCATTCAGGTTGTCAATACCACACCTACGAACACTACCTATGACACAGTATAGCTGCGGCTCCACTGATTCAAAATGAAAATGGGAAGTGCCGTCTTCCTGTCGTTTCCTGTCGGGTGCACTCAAACAAGTTTACGTTCACACACTCGCATCTACGGGCCCCACGCACGCGCGGCTTGACGCCACTCTCGGATCACGTAGTGGTGACTGCCAGTGGAAAAGAAAATTTCATTACTCACACACACCAGTTTCTGCAGCTTTCCAACTCTCTGCAAGTGGTTTTCCTGTGTCCTCAGGGATATGTATAAAAAGGTAAGCGACACAACTGTCTGCATTTCCAGTAAATCTTTCGAAACGCATCTTTTGGTGATCTGGTGCCTGCTGCTGACACTGAGAATATGAAGCTGGTTGTGTTTTGCCTCGTTGCAGTCTACTGCTGCTCTTTGGCCAGTGCGTCGACAAGCGGGACTGACAGATCACAGCAGAGGAGAAAATTAGGAGAAATCCTCAGACAACTGAATGATGTGAAATTGAACCAGCAGGTAGGTTCTTCGACTTTTACTTATTTAACTTTGCCCATTTATCGCAGTTATCATTACTAAATGTTGTTGGTTTGTGTCTTGCAGCCCAATGAGAGCATGCTGCGTACTCCACCACAGAATATTGAGGTAAGCCAAACTAACTTGCATTCAAAATAATGTTGACAGAATGGTCACCGCCACATTTAATATTTGTGGTTGCTTACTCATTGTTGTTGTTCTCCCACTTACTGCAGTCACTAATTGTCATGTGCCCGCTACTGTAGGAGGACATCAAATGATGTGTGAAATCACAAAGTGTGTAGGGTAAAGCCAATACAATCAATCAGCTGTAAAGGGTGTAAACTAAAGGCTTAGCTTGCAGGCTTACAAACTGATCATTTTAAATATATTTAGATCTTTTTGGTTTCACATTTTTTTGCTTGTACACCTTGAAAAAAAAAAAACATGTTAAATGAAATTATTTCCAGACTGCAAAGCTTGTATGTATATCATACAGCAGAGGCAACAGTCAGACCTACATAAGAAACATTTAAAGCTAAACCTAAAATAATGTCATAGTTTACAGAGTAAACTGAAATGTGAGTAAATATTTTAAATGAAATATTTTTTTGTATTTAATACAACAAACATGGAATCTACTAAAACAATTCAGTACTGGAAATAATTATACAAAACACTACAAATTTAATATTTCTTGAGTTTCAAGGTAAGAATATTTAAGTCAAACAATGTTGAGAACAAACATCCTGAAAACTTGCCACCATGTATTCTGTTTTTTGTAAAGAATTATTGATACTAGTCCTGTCAGAATTTTCTTAGCCGATAAAAACCTAATTCTTAATCTAATCATTTTAAATATTATCATCATCAAAACTCTTATTTGCACTTGACTTCAAATCCCATTAAGATCAACTGCATTATTTGTAAATTCAGATCAGTGCTCTTTCTTGTCAGGCTCATGCTCTTGAGTGAGTCATGTCAAGAGCTTGCTCAGTGTATTTTCTCACAGCTTCCGTTGCACTCTCGAACGAAATGTGATGAGTAATCAAGCAAGAGAGCAAGAGACAAAACCATGACACTTCCTCACCATCTCACTGACTCAAAACGCTCCCTAGCGTGCGAGAAAACATTTGAGTCAAGCAACTGTTTAAAAACTGGCAAACTACAGCTTATCTTGAACCACGAACGATAAGGACGCCTGAGTGGGCGTGAAGCCACTACTTTGCAAATCAAAACGTAATATTTTCAGGTTAAAAATCACTGCACCACAGAGCAAACTGCACCAGAATTTGTCAAAAGAAAAAACACCGTCAGAGAAAATTTCAAAATGAGCTGCAGTAAGAAAGTATTAAGTCAGCCATTTTTATTGTTTCTTATTCTCACAGTTCTCATCTAAAACTACGATTTGACCCAAGCTAGAGTTCATGAGCATCACACACTGCAGAATGAGTGTCTCAACAGAAGCAAAGTGTTTCACTTGGAAAAAATGTGTCATTTCATCAACACTTTCATTAAGATTGCTGGAGGGAAACAACTCATACAAAAAGATCCAAAGCACTTTCAGGAAAAGAAATTTTAAAATAGTGGAAACTGTATTTGGTTAAGTTTCAGTTTATGTAAAAGTGTTATGCATGTATCTGATTGGAAAGTCAACTGCAATGATGAAGTCATGACATGAAACTTGAAACAACAGCTTTCTTGAAAATGTTTTGATGCCAGTGATCCTCAAATTGAAACATGTAGATTTGTACTATAAAAAAGTAGCTAACAAATGTAACAGACTGTTTGTGAACCAGATCTATGGTTCATTAAATATAAGTTTTAAAGCTCTACCCTCTTTTTTTTGTTAATCTGCCATATGTGCCTGTGCCATTTTCCATTTTTTTTGTAAAATACCCAAAACTAAACTAAACTACTAACTAACTAAACTAAATTGAGTAAAAGTATTACTGACTTGAATTATAAACGTTGTGTTCTATTTTGGACAAAGAACATTGACATATGTTGTGTAGTATTGATGTTATGTAATGTTATTCACAAACTGTTTTCTTCTCTCATCATATAACAGGACTGCTGCTGTCTGTCAGCACTGCAATGTTTTCGGGTTAATCTGCATATGCAACTCAACGCTACAGACCTAAGTCAAAGAAAACTTTACAGGAGCCTTAAGCATCCCATCACTGTAAGTACATGGGTGGGGGTGGGAATGATTTATTAAACAGTACATACAAAAGCATATCTCAAGCACAATGTCAAGTTTGCAGTACTGCACATTTCTAAAACTAACAAATGTATTTTATCTATTTCAGGAGAGAGGTCTGACCTTTTGCGGATCAGGAAATGTGAGTGTAAGAGAACATTCTGTGAATATTTTCTTTATTTTGAAAAACAGTCATATAAAAACTGTGTGCCATGTGTTGCACTTGCAGTAGATGGTCATTAGTAAGTTAATTTCTCTGTTTACCCATTTTTCTTTAGTCCATCTGCCAAGACTGTGACTCACATCCAAAGGAAAACGCCAGGGAGTTTTTCAACAGACTGGAATCTCTTATTCAAAGGGTAAGGGTATTTCTATTATTTTACTGTAGCATAAGATAAAAGGTGGCTGCAAATCTGTAGCACTACATATCATGAATGTCGTAAAGATGTGAACATATGAAACAATGACTGATTTTGAAAATTCAATATCCGTTTTTCCCTCTCTAGGCCATAGCCAGACTGAGCATAAACTGAGAAGTGGCGAAGATCTACTTATCTACTGACCAAGGACTGAATGTAGAGAAGACACTACGCTGAAAAGATGCTGAACATGTTGAAGCCTTCTGAATATTTAACTATACTTATTTAATATTTATTTAGACAGTGGTGGTGAACGCACTCAAGCTATGAGGAAGGTGTTTTCTGAAAGCTGCTTTGCCACCACCTAGTGGACTTGGCAGTTTTCTTTTTCTCTTTTTTTCACTGTAAGTGAAAGTTAATTTATTTGTTGTAGTTCTCAAAGAATATAAAGTATATGACGACATTTATACTGTGTATGACGTGCCTTAGTACAGGAATTCCTTTATTGAAATAATTGTACCATTTGGAAATATTAAATTGATTATAAATACAGAGGTTTTGGTTTGCTTGGTTTATTTGTGAGAGAACATAAAAATCAGCAGAGGCGGATACACCATCACTTAAAGTTCTTATCAACTGCATGAGTTTGTTAAACTCCTAAAAATCATAATGTGATGTTAAAGACCACAATTGATAAAAAGCACTATACTGGTTGTACAGTTACTCTACCTCCTGAACCATGGCTGTCCTACAACTTTTAACTCTTTCATTGGGAGTAAACTGGTTGAGCAGCAGCACTAATTGATCTATGTATTTATTTTATTTATTGTTTTTTTTTAACATGCGTGATCATTTGAATCACAAGCAAGTATCAATGTTTCTTACTTTTCTGTCTGAGGAGTATGTGACAGTTAAAGCAAATATTTACATAAAATTGAGATTTTAATTGGACATTTTGCGACAGAGCCTCTAGACTAGAGCAGGACAGCAAAGAGAAGTGATTTTCACACATTCATAAGGATGCAAATTAAATCTGAAGATAAATTGCTCTCCATTTTCAACAGTAGGTGGCAGTATGAATTCAGTGAGCAGAAGTCGAGAGAAAATTTGTATTTCTGCTCAAGTTTTTAACATATTTTTCTTTTTACATTGTTTTATTTTTCTGACTTGCTACCAAGATATGTGTCAAACTAAAGCAAATACTGGTACCTGGTATATAAACTGTGATAGAAATTTAGATGTTTTTAATGGTTTTAAACTATCCTGGTGAGGCTGAAATGAGAAAAAAAAAGCTGCATGTTGATGTTTTGTTGATGTAATATTACATTCTGCCTTAAAAATTGCAAAGCGTGGTTGAAAATGACCAACATGTCACCAGACCTATGTGGAGCTTTCATTGTTCGATCCCTTTAGGATTACCTTTGTTACTTGATTTTCCTATTACATTTAATTAATTACATTGTCTTCATTGATTAGTGTGAAGTGTTTGGTATTTTGAAAGCAGCATCGACTGATCGGCACAGCAACAGAACCAAAGTGAAATGTGAAATCTTACGACACGGTACAGAGTGATCAAAGCTTCATACCACAGGATTCCAAATATGAATTAGCAGTTATAGCTAATTGTTAGTCGACTTTTCATGTCAAAAAGGCTTGAGAAAGTTTGTTTGAATACAAACTGATTTGCCCTTACCCACCACCAGAGGGCCCCACTTTAGAGGCAAGTCTCAGGCAGTGTGTACCATATATGATCCTGACAGGAACTGGAAAAAATGTTTCAATCCAGCTTTTGCTGTTCAGACTCATTAAAAATATGTTTTCTTTGCTGTTTTGATTTTGTTGTCTTGTGTACTGCATTCTCATTAGGTCTTATGGTTCATTTAATAAATAAAAAAACAAGAAATCAGGCCTGAGGGGAAAAAAAATGTACATGGGCACAACTACATGGGCGAGAAACTACCACAAAAACATGTTCACACGACTTTCACAATGACAGGTGCAAACATGTTTTTAAGCAGGTGTCCTATCTACAAACACCACTACTGTGGACTTCCCAGATGACAAAGGGGATTTCAGCAACACAAACAAACTCGTCAAATTTTACCAAGAAGTATTTCACACCTGTGAACACAGATTCTTGCAACTAGACAAACTTGCCCTCACACAGACAAACTTAATCTGCCTATGTACAAAATGAAGGGATAATGTCATGATTTCAGCACCGAATTATTAGAAATGCGGCAGAGAAAGAACAAGAAAGCAATGGAAAATCTGGAAATTTCCCTACTGTGGGACAAATGAAGGAATATCTTATGTTATCTTAATGACAGATGTCGGCCTTGTGTATCTCAACAAAGCAAATAAGAAAAAAGGGAAACTTTCCCATTTTCATTAACATTCATGGCCATTCGAACACAAATATCTGAGTGTATGAGGTGCACTTAAGGTTGCATAAAGCATTTGCATTTCATAAAGTTCTGGTCCCTTTGTGTGTGTCAAACACACATTTGGCCCTTGGCAGGTGTCAATTTTGGACCCTGATTTCAGTGGTGCAGATGAGCATTGTGTGCTTTTTTCACAAACAACTGTATTCAAGCCTCAGCTTCATTCTGGATGATAAGGGGCTTCTTAATAAAATGTTAAAATGCTTTCCTGACAGTGCTTTGTAAGCTCCAGAAGTGGGATTTTTTTTTCTTCAGGTTTTTCCTTTAATGTGTCACTTGCCTGTGTACAACCTTTCAAAATATCCAATGGTGGTTGTCATAGCCTGTAATGTATTTGGCATTTATATTTCAAGTACCTAGTCTAAGATTAATTTAGTTCTTTTATGTCCTAGAATTACTTTCAGGCTGTCTTCCCGACTTCGGTATTTAGCTGAGGGGTAACTACAGTTACAGTCCTGAGATCTGGTCTGGTGAGCAGTGGTTATAAATTTAGGAGGAGAAGTTTAAGGAACATGAACGGCAAGGCGTAATTGTGATGTATCTTGAGTTCAAGAGGAGTCAAATGCATAAAAGACTGTCATTCATGAAAATGGAGATGATGAGTCTGTGTAAATAATAATGTAAAAGACCTTGCACAGACCCTTGTGGTACCCCCTTATTTATCTCAAGGGAGGTTGTTTTGAGACCATCAGTACAGATCACCTGTATAAAAGCAACCTTGGAGTTTTTGCTTTTGAACATAAACTGGGCCACAATGCAAAGCACTGAATGATCCACCATATCCACCACAATATTAAATAGTGTTAAAATAACTTAAACTAACATCAGAGAGATCTAGAGATCTCAGTATCTCAGGTGACAAAGACGTCACCATGATGATAGACAGTAGCTGTCTGCAAACAACCAAGGCAAGTATGACCATACAAAACGACTGCGTTTTTGTTTATGCCTTATTTTCTAAATATTCTACATTTTAAAACCTGAAACAGCTTAATTGTGTTACTAAATAAGTTAATATCTTTAATGTTAGTGAGAAAATGCGACGGTACAATCCTCTTGCACTGCAGTGTGGCATTAGTACTGCTGAAGTCTCATATGAACTTCAGATCAACAACGCATTTTTACATAGAACAAGGAATGAGGATTATGTCCACCGTCACTTACATTAAAATCACTTTAGGAAGAGCTCTCGTAATGGCCAATAAAAACGGGGAGAATCAATACTGCAAACAAAAACTCTTTCAATGTAGAAAAGGGCCTGTGAATATTCTAAGATAGACTTGAAAACAAGTACAACTATCACAACAAGTAGCTGTAGGACAGCTGTAGCTCAGGAGGTAGAGCGGTTGTCCACCAATCGGAAGGTGGTTCGATCCCTGACCCCTGCAGTCTATGTGTCGAAGTGTTGATGGGCAAGATACTGAACCCCAAATTGCCCCCGATGGCTGTTCCATCGGCATGTGAATGTATGTCGCTTTGGATAAAAGCATCTGCCAAATGAAATTGTAGAATTGTAAAACAAATAGTGATCAGAAGGGAAATGATTAGGATCACTGAACACCCCAAAACTGTATTATTTTATCTCCCGACTAACACTGACTGACCCAAACTGTAGCAAACTTTATCCAACAATCGATTCTACAACAGTAATGTGTGTCACTGTCTAACCTTTTTATCGAGTCCTTGCTTTCTTGACAAACATCTGCCATGATTGAGTCAAGTTGCGGAGTAAAATGCAAGTTATGGTTTTGCCCCCTATTACCACTTTGATGTCAATGAGCAAAGCACATAACCCCGACTGCTCCAGCTGTATCAGTAAGGGATGCCAAGCTGCACTACCAAGAGTTTTCAATCATTGATTTTGATTTTTTTTTTTTTTTTTTTTGTCAGTTTAATGTACGAAGGAAACGGAATCACAGCAGATATTCAATCAAAATGTAATCATCTCAGTACTATGCCGAAGACATTTTTGAAATCCTTCAGGGTATGGAATAAATTAATTATTAAACCTTGGATCACCTCTTCAACTGAAATTGTCCTAAATGCATGATGAATCTGTCCAGAAAAAAAAATCTCACTTAACTCTCCCACCCTAAAGAAAGCGCAGCTGAGATATGACATTAGCACGATGTGTGTGTGTCCACGCCCTAATGTTGAGGTTGGAGGATGACTGCAGCTCTACTTGTGTTCTTCATGTTCTACTGAGTCTGCTCATCTGACCAAACTGCTGCTGCAAATTCCCCTTGACTAAAAGGAAGAACAATGCATCCACTCCTTTAGTGACGCAAGCTTGTAGGTGAATAAAAAATAAAAAATGGACAGATTAGAATTTGTGGTAATCCATAAATTAAGGCTGACTCAAATTAAACACGGAAACTCGGCAAAGCCACTACCTGAGTGTGATACTACGCTGTGGTGGCCTGTGGTAACCAAGCCTCCATCTCCACTGACATCACTACTATCACACAAACCAAAGATTTTCCTTCCTTTTTCTTTCCTTCTGAGTGAAATGTAGTGAGAGCACTGACATTTAGTTTTTGGGACTGATGAAGTACATTTTCTGGTCAATGTATATTCACATGACGTCACTCCACACAAAGTGTCACAGGAAGTGAAACATGGCAAAGGCCACAAAATGAATTCACTTTTATGAGGCATAATATTTGATCTACCTTTCTGCGGATAGAAAAAAATGTAATAATTTAGAGAAAACAGGAGAGTGTTTAAAACTCACATGGTTGCATTTAAGGCCTAAAACAATTTTTCAATGAATGAGTCAATAGACAGAAAGTTAATCTGCAACAATTTTGATAATCAATTAATCCTTTTAGTTTTTTTTAAGCAAAAATACCAAAAAAAGTATAAATATCTCTGGGAATTAGGAGTGTTGGTCAGAATATACAAGAAATTTGAAGATATCACCTTTTACTAAACAACAAGAACTGATTAACTGAGAAAATAATCTGCAGATTGATCAATGATCGATTTCTGATATGACGTCAGAAATGAAGTCAGCTTCACTACCTTACACATCAACATAACAGAGACGGATACAATATGAAATTCATGCAAAGTTTGAAATTATGTTAATCCGTAGCTTTCATTTCAATAAAGAAATAAAAAATATCTAATGAAAAGGTGCAGGAGGAAGCTCCCAAATGTGGGCAGCATGATTTACATTCCCTGTAGGTGTTGCACTTGTGGAAAAGATGACTCAGTACTTTTTTAGTGCCATAGAGCTTGCACCTAGGAAGAAACGCACATTGTGCTCGTCACAAAGTGCTATTGATTGGTGTTTGACCCTTATCTCCCCTTATCGTACACTATCAAAATCTACCTCACGGAAGTATTTTTTATCATGTAGGAGACATCGGTTGACAATAGAGCCTGACAAAGACGTTTCTTGAGCTTTTGCAACAAAGACAAAGACTTAAGTCAGAGAAAGTACGACGACGGCAGGAAAGTAAGGTTACTGGTGGGATGGTAGAGATTTTTATGACCAATCAATCACCAAATTAATCATATCTAATAAATTGTTATTGTTAAGATATAGAGTACAACTAATACAAATAATGTAGCTCCATGTGCTTTAAAATAAAATAAAAAGTTCGTCCATAACAAGAACAAAAATCATATCAGTGAAGCACAGAAGCACAAAGAAAAAGCAGCTTCTCAGTACTGTGCTGAGAACTTCAAATATCATAAAGAATGTTTGTGGTTCTAAACATCAAACAAACCTGCAACACAGAATCACACGCAACAAGAAGGCACACAAAAACAGGAAATCTGCACAGGGTCAAATCTGACTTGAACTCAAGATTTTAAATGTTGCATCTGCAGCAATGTGCAACCCTGCCCCTAAAAAAGATGGTATGCTGTGTAAAACATAATAAAACGGAATGCACATTTAATTTTTTGTTATTTAACAAAGCCCATGTCGTGATATCCTTTATCCAATCATGTGTTTGACAGAGTGGTGAAGTTTTCTTGGAAGATAAAAATTAAATGCATGTTGAACGCAACAAGAATACCAAGTGCGTCGTGAATGGAGAGTTTAAAAGCAGACACTTCCACCCAGATATCAAAAGCTAATCTGTAGTGTGGGCAAAGGCTTTGCAGTAAGACATGGAAACAGCAGGGATGCCCCCACATAGTGACAAATTCCATGGATAGAAATTTCCCCACCCTCTTCACTCACGTCAAAAATCCTGTCACTATCATTATTTCTGGTGACTCCTGAAGAAACCTCAAAACTGAAACCTGGCCTGAGCACTCCATACTTAGAAATAGAGAATAACTGACAACAATGATCAATGTGAGAAAGCACAGGTTGTTAGCAGTGCTACCTCTGTTACCTGGGATTCTTTTGGGGAATCCCCACAAGATCGTAGGTGTAAGAGAAACCCTTTCTTCATTTCTGCTGAGTGTCTGATGTAAGATACTCAAGATACATCTCTACTTGCAGCCAGTGACACTCCTGTCTATTTTTACTTGTTGCTTCATTACTTGTCCATGACACTATTCTTACCGGGATGCAAATAAAGAAATAATGAAAAAATAAAGTGATGCAACAAGAAACAGAAACAAAGCAAGAACTCTCATTCCTCAAACATGCATTTCTGCCCAATGTAATTTCCAACGCAGTAATTTACTCGCTTGTTTTTGCATTTTTGTATCAGAGCATTCTGACAGATCTTCTGAGATATTTGCTTTTAGTCTTCATAAGAAAATGTCAGTCATTTGCAGTATAGGTAATTTAAGCATGGTTTCATATTGCATGTGATCGATTCTTCAAACATAGTTTCAAAAAATACTGCTGCCCCAGCTAAAGACAAAAACCAAAGTAAAAAAGACATTACAGATAAGTCTGAGGTCTTGCAAGCTGTTGTTCTTCATGTTGAACATAAAGAAATACAAACATTCTGACATCTGACATCTCCCATAAAGTTCACTTTGCCACTGACAAAAACTCTGTAAAGCACCAACTAATATTGAGACAAATGTAAAAAAAAATCATAAAAAACATTTATTTGTAATGGGATATAACTATATATATGTGACATTAAAGAAAAATAATTTAAAAGTCATATCTGTTCAAATGTGAACAAGTGTCAAATGTGTGTCAGATCTTTTAGTAACCCCCACCACAAAGGCCACCACTTTTTTTTTGCTTTTTGATTTTTGGGTTTTCACCAAGCAGTGGATGAGGGGGAAAACGCTGCATGATTAACAGGAAAAAATATGTTCCTACAAGAAAACAGCATATCTTGCCCACTCATTCGCAGACTATAAATGAGCAAATTGCACAAGAGGGTACCCCAAGCCACTGACAAACAGTACTATTGTACATCGTGACAGGACACACTGCAATCAAGCTTTTCAAAAGATTAATATGGAGCAGTGGTTCAGAATTGCCCTCTGCATGTTTCTCCTCACAGGATATCTTCAAGCCCAACCTGTCACCCCCAAAGAATGCTGGATGAACCAGAGAGACCTGAGCTTCGACCTTCTAAAAGATGTCTCATGTGTAAGTTACTTTATGATGAAAAAGTAAAAAATGTGTTGTTGTTACCATCCATGATCATGAAAAATGAAATACTTCAAGTGAAAGTGAACAATGAAACTTTTTTCTTTTTCTCCAATTTGTTGCAGGAAAACAACGTGAATTTCACTATTCCAACAACTGTGCCGGTAAGAAATCTCTGCAGTGCAGGTTTAAGTTGTCATTCGGGATGTTGATGTTGCTTTTGAACATTGCAGCAACCAAATCTTTCCTAAAGGCTTCTAGAATATCTACACAGCTGCATTTACATCACCACACATTTTTCTTTTGAGAGACTGCCTTCTCAGGCTTTTTGTTAGCAATCCTAGTCAACCACACTGACAGTCAATCTAACCATAACACCAACATCCGCAATCAGCTTTTAACAGTAATGGAAGTGATTCAACTTTTCGCTGACAGCACTCACAATATTGTTGATTTTCATGATTGGAAGTGTGACCCAAAGGAATCCTGTGTTTTGTCAGGCAAACTGCCACGCCAAAGCCTTGGAGTACTACAAAGATGGGCTGGACCTCGCCACCAAGAAGTGTGATAAACAACTTTACATTCACCAGATTCTGGAGACGATGAATGTGCCGTGCTCGCAAAACGTGAGTATTGAGAGTGTTGTATTACCTTATCAATTACTTAGGTTTAAGTTCCTCACTCGAAATGCATGATCCAATACTAAACCTGCCTTCTCTCCTCAGACACAGACACAGTGCAACTTTACCATGACAGTCCATGAGCAGTTTGCAAGCTTTCTGAACGCCACCAAGGAATTTGCTCAGGAGTTCAACGCTCAACAATCCAACTAGACCATGAATCCACACTGACTCTACTGATGTTTCCTTCATTATTTAATATTTATCATTATTTAAGGTGACACACTGCACTAAAATGTGATTTTAGTAACACTGCAAGAAGTTATCAATCATTTATATATTCATTATTTATGCAATTGATGTACCACATTTATGTAAACAATATGAAATTTTGCCAATAAAATGTGAACAATTACAACTGTGGTTTTGTCTTCAGCTACTGCACTTGCTCAGGTGAATAACTCCTCTCTAAAAAATGATGGTGCTGATTGGTGTCTTCATAGTCTCAGAACAGGGAAAAATGCCAACTTGTCAAACACTGCAGATAGAAATTGGTCAAATGTGTGATTTTTGTCACAAGCATTTGTGAGAAAAAGTTACTTTTCATGAGGCTTCTACTTTTACAACTTACAACTTTTATGTCCTCTCAAGGCTTACCAAGGGTGGCATGCTAATGTGTGACAACTGTTGAAATGAAGTTAATACTTGTTTACTTTAACACTATGAAAGCCAACAGTCCCTTATGGGATGAAGAGTGACACAAGTGCATTGGACAGTTCTGTAAACTGTGTGTTTAACAAACTCTGGCAAGCATCTAATAATTCTGAGGCCATGCAAACTGTTTTAAATAAAAATTACCCTGAAAACCTGAAATACCCTTAATTAAATTACTTCAGATCAAAAGCACTTCACTAATAAGTCTTGGAGAATACCCTAGACAAGAGCACTGGTTACTGGTTCACACATTAAAACAACAAATACTTTCATTCAGTAATGACACAAAAAATTGTGTGGTGTTCTCACAGTGCAGTAAAAAATCAGATTAGGATGTGATAGATGGATGGGAGTAAAAATTGTTTTACCTCCACACAGGAGACTGGCTTATTTTAACCTCATTTCCTTCATCCAAACTAAGTAGTCGTAATAGCCTAAACTAACTGTGTACTCTAAAGTGTCCATTGGAACCACCTACTTTGCCATTTAAAATGAGG
The DNA here is from genome assembly GCA_025331565.1 of Holacanthus passer. Lineage (NCBI taxonomy): Eukaryota > Metazoa > Chordata > Actinopteri > Pomacanthidae > Holacanthus > Holacanthus passer. Next base: position 787,358 of record JAFREQ010000068.1, read on the forward strand.
ACTTGTTGGGATTAAGTTTACAACAAGAAACCCCATCATCTTATGTGTAAATACAGTTTTTTCTATCTTCTTATTTGAATGATTTTAAATATTTCAGATAGATCTATTTTATCACTTTACTGATTATGACATAGACTGATATACAATCATACGTGTCAGTTACATATATAGCTTCTTTGTCCCAAAGTCACAATAAATCTACTGTTTGTGCGGGGCACAGACAGTCATCCATAATCTGCATGAAGAACATAAAAAGTGCCACAAGGCTGCGTCCTTTCACACTTTATACCGATGTCTGTGTGAGTCAACACAGTCATTTTATAGATGGATGGATTTCATAGATGATACAGTTTTGGCCCTTTCACTCATGATGATAAGAAATCTTACATCAGACAATTAAAAAAAAAAGATAACTGTCATCTTTTACAGTACTTCTCAATAGTGTAACCACTGAGATGTACAGTTCAAGAACTTGGGTAAACATTTGAATGATAAATTGATTTGAAATGCTATGACCTGCACTTTACTGATTTAAAAAGGCACCACCAACCCCTTGTTTTCCAAATGAACTCAATACATTTAATATTTTTCTTTAATTGAGAGCGTAGTGACCTGTGTTCAGTGGCAGTGAAGGCAGCAGGAATACACCAACACAAGGTGGAGGCGAAGGGAATGTACCAACACGAGAAAGTAAAATTGACCATGTGGAAATAATTAATAAGTCACTGGAAAGTGAACCAGCAGCAATGACTGACGGCTGCAAAATGAAAGTAATAAAACAATGAAGCATTAGAAGATCTATCTATCTATAGACATATATCCAAAAGTGTGAGAATACATTAAAAATCTCTTAATACTTTAATGTAAACCTGGAAATAACCAGAAAGTATGAGGATTCAGAAACATTTAAAAAACAAGACATGTAAAATGAAGAAGAAATATTTAAGGTTCTGCTGTATTTCTAGGTCAGCAATCAAATGTAAGCTAAATTGTGGCATTGACCAACTTTGTACACAAGATCAGATTTCCTTTAGTTGCATCCCTTCCATTTAACTACACATTCAGAAGACATTCAGGTGATTTGACCTGCTCATCAGAGGCTCGTTAGAGTACCTCAACTTGCAGCCAGTGTGTCTGTACATACATAATATACACACAGCATATGTATATATTCTCTCTCTTTTCCTCTAACTTCTGCTCTGAAAAGGGAAACGTTGATGAAAGCATGAGGGCCTAGCATTTAGGCAATATTCCTGCATGTTTAGCATGAGGGCTGATTTTCCCTCAGTAAGCTGTGCCTTACTTAATTGTGAATCATAGAAAGAGAGAGTGGATAGTGAGATGTTGTGGCTGTTTTACATATATTTTAATATCTAAAAAGAATGATATGTCAGTTCATGACAAGCATTTGCCCGACAGAACAGAGAAAAAAAAAAAACCTCTGCACCACAAACTAGGGACGGCCAACCTAGTTTCATAAGAGCTCAAATGCTGTGCTACAATTGGCCACTTGAGGGATTTTACCATGTTGTAGTAGCATCATGAAAAAAAAATTCCAAGAGTCATCTAAAGGAAAAACAACGCTGTATGCATTAGGTGATATACAACTAATTCAGCCCACCCTTTCCACCCCACAGCTATATAAATTCAATACAGCACAGAGGGTAAGTAAACCAATACAACACTTCTACTAAACAACTTGCATATCACACTGACAAGCCTTCAAGCTGAATATGGAGCACTTCATTAGGACTACCTTTTGGATTGTTACTCTCTCTAGCTTTCTTGCAGCAAAGCCTATACCACGACCAGATGAAATATATTCAACTATCAACTTAACGCAGAACAACGTCACATGTGTAAGTAATTTTAAGAACATTTTTCTCTACTAAGATTGCTAAGGTTCTGCTCGTTGCTAATACAGTTCAATGTTTTCTTCTGTCCATACAGAATTCAAGTTCAGAGTTCTACACTCCAAAAAATGTGACGGTAAGTTTGTTTTTTATATTGTAAGGTTTAAGATCTACAGTTCTTTAAAATATATTGAAGCAGGAACAGAAAGTTTGTCACAAATAACAATAAAATATGGTATGTATGTACTGTACAAAATATGATGAGGGACTGATGAGTTTGTGAATATAAAGTCAGAACAAAAAAAGTCACGTTGGTTACTCCCCATCATCAAAGAAGCTCAAGCTTCACGGTTTAGTTGAGCTTTTATAAACCACATGTGAAGGTTCTCTAGTACAGGAAATGAGCTTGCCAGGTGTTGATACTTCACACAGCTGTGACAGCTTCCATTTGCTGACTTCTGTGCGTGCAGCCACAAGTCAGTCAGTCAGAGCAGTACAGGGAAGCTAAAAGTTCTTTTTCTTTCACACACAGGATCGTTGCATTGCTGCAGCATTCAAATGCTTCAAAGCAGAACTTGGAACAGCGAGTGAGGAATGTGAAGGCTCCATTCATTTCATTAAACAGCTTGAGGAAAACTTGAATGGCATCTTGAAAAGCAAGGTAAGGTATTTCTCCACAGTGTGAGGATCAAGTGTCGATAAAGAAAAATGTGACTACAACATTCAATTTGTTCAAATGGACTGAACTGACTTTTCATTGTCTCCATAGAAACTGGAAAACTCCAGTGAATGCGTCTGTGAGCACTGGTCTCCAGCTCCTTTCAGTCAGTTTCTGGATGCAATGAGAGACGTATTTCAGCAATGGAATGCTAAGTCCAACTCTGGATAGGTGCTCAACTCCAATGACACTGGGGAAAACTTGGTGCCACAGCCTCCCCAATAGCTGTTCTGAGAAACACCGCAGAACGTCTAAAGCAGCTATCATTCCTGCAGATAATGGACGACTAAACATCACCTAGAGATGACACAACCAACCACTGATTCTGAAGCAGATGGACTATTCAAGAATATATCCAAGTGTTTTAAGGATTTCATGTAATCAAGTAACATCTGCACATGTTTAATGGAATGATCTCAGGTATATTTGTCTGTTTTTAGTGATGCTATGATTCTGAACACTGCTCTAAAATATTTAGATTTATAACCATGTCACTGCAATGTGGAGATAAGTTTTTTTAAGTTATTTAAGTTTATTGTTCTTTTTACTACATATTAATATAGTTGTATTTTTCCTCAATTATTTATATATATTTATATATAATATATAATTTCTACAAGAAACTGCTGTGAAGTGAATTTAAAAGTTCTCAGTCAATTTCCAACAATGAGAATGTATTTGATCTAAGGACCCGTAAAGTTCTGAATTTTTATTTATCTATTTATTGCTAATTTAATATGCTGTATGTTGGTGCTCTTAATTTAACTTAATAAATGTCATCTTTAAGAATTTGTGTGTTGTCGTTAATATCAAATTATGGAAAACAAGCGGACGGTGGAAGGTTTTAGCAAATGTCCTCAAGTTTGATTACAAACAAGTTTGTCCAAAAAAAGTTTAGCTCGTTTGTTGTTTGCTGGAGACGTCATCAAATAAGAATCTATTTGGATTATGTTTGTGGGAGAGGAACAATCTGTGGGAGGCTGAATTTCCTCAGCGTTTCAGACAATTTAACTAGTCAAGCTGTCCACAAAGGGTTCGAGTATGGAAAATCAAGTCATAGCGAAGTCACTGCAAAGTCATTTTTGGAACAAATACGGATTCTGTGCAGGCCCACGACGCTTAGCTAATTGTGCCAAAAGTAAAGGCCACTTTAGCGTTCACCTGCGTTGGTTGGTTAGCTGTTTTTTGGTGTCACAATCTAGTACCATGATAGCCAAGAGATTAGGTAAACTGTTGTCAGGTGTACTTCTAACTGTACTGCAAAAAAGCTACTGTTATTTTATTACAAGAGCATCGCAAGATTATCTGAAGGTGGCATAGTAATATGGTTTAGTATACAAATCTACTAGGATTGGTGAGTCACAAAAAAACCCATAAGCAAACACTGAACACTGTGCAGTCACTCCTTTTACTTTTAAACAGAATGTTTCCATCACTCATATAATGGAAGAAGCTATTTGTTGCACAGTTATGTCACTTTCTTATACTCATGGGTACACGGTTGTAATTTGTTTTACCTTTTACTTGAATATGTAACTCAGTAGATTTCACAGAAGAAATGGCCCATGGAGTTCTTAATCCAGGCACGATTTACAAGAAGGCATCACATATTACACACCTTCTTCTCCAGCAACAGCAACTCAGCATAGGTGCTACAGCTTCTAAGAGCTCAGGTCTCAAATGTTTTCACTGCGAAACCACATCAAGAGAGTTGCATATCCTGTTTATCTCTAAACCTACTAGTATCACCTCAGTGACTGATGCCTAAAAAAAAGGTTGTGCTCTTATGCTTTTTACATTGTATGAATCTGGTTCTGTTTGGGAGAACTGAATCCTTAACTTCAATTTATCAATCATACTTTATTCTCTAGATTCTAGTGACATTACACAACACGAGGTTCTGACTCGCCCATGTAAAACCTACTACATAAAAACTAAATGAATAATAGTAATATTAATAACATGAAAAATGTTACGAGCCAAAATAAATTCCAGCCCAAGACAAGAATACAAGAAGGCAGCATTTAATTACACATAGAAAATACAGACTTGGCCATGATAACAATACTAAAATAGCGTGGGTTGGTGCCATTTTACAGAAGAGTCAGCTGTGAGTGGGCTGCCTGCTCTTAAACACTAGCAGTATTAAAAATGAACAACTGGAAGAGAATATTTCTTTAAGTTGGGGATATACAGTACAGCTGACATTTATTTGTCCTGATTATCAACATTTTCCCTGCTAAATGAAAAACAACCAGAGGAACTTAGAAAAAAATTACAAAACGTGCAAGCTGCAACAGGAAGGACGGCAATTTACCTGCAGGGTCTTACATAGCTTGGCCTTTAAGTATAACATGCATCAAGTCAACACTACTTTGTCCATGTGCTGCTGTGAAGGTTTTCCCTCTGCATCGTCATTTAAAGAAGGTTAAGAGATGAGCATGGCTGTCTCCTCAATAGAACCAAATTCAAAGACCTCAACTCTGAGGCTCTGCACATCTGGAGCAGAACCAAAGTATTCCAATAAAACTAACGTGCAATAATCATTTCACTACACTGCCATACTGACATAAAATTATCTACAGTACAAAGTGCTATCTGGATGCTGCACTGCATTACACTTCACGACCACACTGCATATGATAGCATAAAATAAGACAAATAAATATTAAACCTGGAGCTGTACATACAAGCAAAAGGACTGATCCTCGGATGCAATTCCCTGAATGCACTGGTAATTCCTTCTGTTGGCCAAAGCATCAGGAAGTAAACACACCACTCCATTCACAAGACTGCTCAACACTTAAGAGTAAAGGATCCACTGCAACGCATACACAGGAAACCAAAGCATTTCCTGCATGCATATAAGGCAAATCAACAGTTTGCATCAAAATGGGGGTCAACAAGTTTGAATCTGGTGACACGCAGCCAGATCTCTGCATAATGCTGTCTCAGTCTACGGTGCAGCTTAGTTGAAATGTATCGAGGGGCTTACACTATGACTTAATAAAAATGAGATGCACAACACAAGAAAGCAACAACATAGTTAAGATATAACTTAAAAACTCAACCGAGCAGGTAACTCATTCCTCATTAACTGCTGTCATGGCAGGACGATGGCAGGGAGGGGAATTTTCACACAGGACAGCATGCATTAACTTTTTTAAATTAAACTAGTCTTTTGTCGGTCGCTTACTTTGTCACTAGTTAGCTCACTGCTGGAGCACTGTTTTTGTTCTGATTATTGTTCTTACTTTTTCTCCACTAAAATGTTTGTGCACCGTCCACTACTCAGGCACATAATACGATACTCACTGACCTCAAGGTGACGATGTAACAATCCAAGTTTACATTTTCAATCATTGAAAAACGGCTTGGCCTAGAGGCAAAATTCTTTCATCATTTTAATATCTGAAATCATGTGCATCTTTGGTCCAGTGGTATTCTGCTCAAAAATTTCAATTTTTGCAACTTGTCAATTTTTTCATAAATCCTATTTTCGACAACTCATCAGAAACCATTGGGCCTGAAACTGAGTCAGAATCATCTACGGACTTCGCTGAGCTTAAGTTATAAAGGAAATTTCGATACATCGATCTCGTCATCTATACGTGTGTCTTGTGAATAAACCAAAACTAGTTTAAGCTGTTGCAGGCGGGGATGGAGAGGGTGTCAAGAAACTCCTGACACATGGTTAGCTGGTGGCTTCCTTGTTAACCTCTAACCTACTTCCTCCCAGGTCTCCATCAGCTAGGGTATTAGGGTATTTGTAAATTTCCCCACTGTGGGACAAATAAAGGTATATCTTATTAGCTGGGCTTTTGTGTTTTATTTGCACAGATCACACACACTTCATTCATCCACACACTGCATTCCTTTTGACACTAACAATCATGTGATGATTAATCTGCTGTTTATTTATAAAAGCTTAATTTTGGTCAATATTTTAACGTCAGCTCCATTAATGCCCATTGTAGTTTATCCATTGTTTTCCTTTCTAAATCTAATTTTCTACAGCTTTTGGTGGATGTTAGGATATAACAACAAGTGGTAAATTCTACCTTTAAAGTGTAGTGTGTAGTTTAGTCATTTTGTCATTTTTGGAAAATAAACACATACTGTCCTCCAGCATCTGAGTTGGGATTGATTTATTTGATTGAGTTATATTCTTGAGTTAGCTGTGACTTATCAAGTGTTAAATCAAACTGCTGAATGAACTACCAAAAATGTGATTTGAAAACACAAACAGTTACAGCAGTGAGACCAAACTCAGTCTTTAATGTAATAGTTTTAACATAACTTACTTGTCATACCTAAGAACCCTTAGGAAATTAGAGGCTGAGTTCAAAAGCAGGACACAAACATTATAGACCACACATTCTACAAGATCATTTCCGTTACACTCAGTAGCATAAAATACTATTTCAAACAATACAACAATGTAAATAGGGCCTGCTCTTATCAACTGAAGGAAGTACAACTACTACCATAATGAAGGCCCATTGTGGATTGCAACACAAGGTGTCTGCTTAAAAAAAGGATATTCTATACAAATACTTGAGTATTTGTATTCTCTTTTGAAAACTGGACCTAACCAACTCTTTGACTGTCAGGTCAAAGACCTCAGACAGAGTTCACAAACACAAAACTGTTCATAAAACATGAACTGGGATTGACTTTAATCCCTTTAGAAATGTCTTATTAGCAGCATGGTAATAAGAAATGTAGTCAATCACAAATCACACAAGTGCTTCTACCAAACTTAAACCCTGCTTTACAATACAACTTCTTCAAGAATGTAGCTTTAATTCAGCAATAATACGGTTTTATTCACATGCTGAAGTTATCACTAAATGAAAGCTTGGCAAACCAGGACCCATAGCCCTGCTGCAACAGGTATGCCCTCAGCATGCTCTTGGCCTCCTGGTATGGCTTCGCCATCTTCTTCAGTGACAAAACAACAAAAGCAGTATGAAAAATAACAACCGCAACGGAAAACTTTTCTGAAGCATATATACAACTGTCTTCACAAAATCAATTTTAAATGGGAAATGATGAAGTGAAGTTAGGAAAGAATGGTACTGCAAAAACATATTGTAGCTCACTGACAATAAGAAGAATAATTACGAACAGACACTTAAACAGTCAGGATCCACAATAAGTTAAAGCTACCTTTGAGGACTAACAGCTAGCTACTGAAAAAACTAAGTGAGCTGTATGACTGGAGTAGACACAACATAATCATGTGAAAAGTGTTTTTAAAATGAATGATGAAATGATGAGATTACCTTGGCTTGTCTGTAGGATCTTGTGGACAGCAGGTCCTGTCTCTGGGCCTCTTTGGCCACCAACTTGAAGCGGTGCAGCATCGCTGCTTTGCACAGACGACTTGTCAGAGAGGAGCAACTCTTAAAGGGAGATCTACAACAAGAAAATCAATGTAAAGAAACAGCTATGCTATAACACCGGCTACATCTCACTGTTTCTCGCAGCTGGTAATCTGCCAGTTAGGCTGCCTTGTTTGAACTTTGAAATGATTATGAACCACTTATCATCCATTTATCATTTATGATTTCTCAGTAATTATGTTATGATCAATAGCAAGCTCTGAAGTCGTGTTACTGATTTCTGAAATTTTAAATAAATGATATCCAGTTTTTGTGGTAGCAATCTCTTAACAGTTTGAGAATGGAAAAGCACCACACCAAACATAAACTGGCTACCAGCAAATGTGACTGACAAAATAGCTTCATGCTAAATTGGTTGGCTACATATGATACCCTAGCATCAGCTTCCCATATAGTCATCCTTACTCCTCTATGGTCTTGCCCTCCAAGGAATCCACAACCTCCAGGGAGCTGTCTCCTTCGCTCCAGTTGGTAGCGTAGGTCAACTGGTCACTGTCGGTGCTGTCGGTAGCTACAGAAGGCACCAGGCTGATATGCGGCTTAATCACGCAGTACAACGTGGGCAGCCGGGAGGTGATCCCCTCCATGCGCTGGATCACAGAGATCTCCATGCCACGGATATCACTGCAGCCAGAGTCACCTGTAGGATGTAAGATAGAGAGAGAGACAAAGTTTAAGGCATAAGGTTTAAACTGACAGAATGGCAACAAACTATAAAATAGAATGAGCTACAGGAGTCAGTTTGTAATTGTGTAAACTTTTTGCTTCATGGTGTGTCTAAAACTGATTTGGGTTGTAACAAAAGAATCTGATAATATAGTGTCTTCTAATGGAGTCGTCCACTGCAGTATTACTTTAATTCATTAATCAAGTAGGTGCACTACTATAATTACTAATGGTAACTGGCATCATTATTATTAATCAACACTCTTACTTTGAGATGTCCATACAAAAGGTGTTCTACTTTACATACATTTCCGCACCTACCCAATATAGCTTTGGAGTTTCCCTCTCTTAAAGACTGGGCAAATGTAGGTCACATATAGTGGGCCATTATGATTAGGAAAAGAGGAGAGGACAGAGTCTCATGGAAAATGAAATCTAACACGTTCATCTCTTGTGAAAGCTGACTTGGAAACTTGAGTAGGATATTTTCACACCTGTTCTAATGTTTAGATCGAAACAGATGATATTTATCTTGGGGAATTTGTTTGCCAGTTGTGTCATTTGTGCATGAGAAACCAGCTTTGGTTGACTCTTTCCTTGAGACAATATTTTGAGTATGTGCCAGATCCTTAGCACATGCTAAAGGCCCTATCTGCCTTCTCTAACTATATTAAACACCAGCTTTGGCTTATGCCATGATTGAAAAGGATTCTATTTAAGAGGTAGTCAAACAACTACTAACTAACGGAAAAGAATATCTTTACACTCTCATTTTCTATGCAACCTGAGGCAGATCGTTTTAAGTATGATCAACACTGAATACCAGAAAAACAGGAACCCCAATTTAATGCAATCCCATAGAACACTCCTTTAATAATCAGCTAAATCTCTTGTATGATGTTTTGACACATTGACACATCACCATGCCCAAGCAAAAATCTGGTGCTGAGCTGAAACCTACACAGACAATTAATTTCCTACCACATTTTTTTTTTTCATCATTCTGGTAGATTTCCCCTATCCCTGAGAGGTACTCATCTATCTCTATAGGGGCTGACGTTTGTGTTGCATTGGACGGCATTACACTTAAAAGGTGGATCAGAGGAAAAACACTAAAAAATCCAAAATGATCTTTAGGGTAGAAATCACACGTTCTTCTGGCTGTAGGTGACTATGCCACTTGTAAACTCTACAAAAGCTTAAAATATGACGCACTCTGGATCAAGCAACCAACACAATGAAGTGAAACTCTTCAGTGAACTGGTAAACAAACTGGAAGTGCAATTCTTCTAAAAACAGGTTATCAGCATAAATCAGAACATCTGGGTCTCTTGCTTTAAAAACCATGACAATCCTAGTCTAAAGAGTATGATTTGACTTGTTGACTTGCCTATGAGGATGCTTTGGACATAGATGGGATTAATAAAGTGGCTGAGCAAGGCTCCCTGGTATCCCAGCACCTGCCACTGAGTGAGCTTGTCTGTGGTAGACATGCTGACCACCTTGGAGGCAAAGTGATCAGTGGCTGATGAGTAAACTGAGAACACCTTTAAAAGAAAAAAATCAGTTTGTTTTTATGCAGCAGTAGCATTGTAACAGTTGTAATGCCATTTATATTATGACTCCATGATGTGTTTAAAACTTTTGTTGCACATACCATACAAGCAACATTAAAACAACAACAACAACAAAAAAATCACCTTGCCCTCCACCAACAGGTGTAGGCCGATCTCGTTGTTGGCTTGCCATGCCGAAAGGGAGAGTGGGTTCAGGCGCCTGAGAATAGAGCACAGAGCGGAGGAAAAGCATTTGAAAGCTTTGCATTGGTAAAAATATTACTCATGCTACTTTATTTAGAATTGGAATTTTTCTAGCTTCTATAAAGACCTAACCACTATCAAAAACAGTCACATAAAGTTTAGAATAAAACGACAGCAGGGCAAGCTTGAGGAAGGATTTTTATGTCAGTAACACCTTACAAAATAGGGTATATAGACTACCCCAATATTGCTCCAAATATTTAGTTGACCTTTCCATTACTCAAGACCTTCACATTACTTGATCTCAGTGTCTTGTGAGACCGTCCAAAGGATGAAGTTGATAATCAAACACTCACAATTTTGAAGGGACCTGAGCGGTACCCTTTGGCAGCTGGTTTACGTAGAGGTGGAGGGTGATGCCGCTCTTCAGGCTGAGGAGGCTGCTGCTGCTGTTCTGCTGGAAGATCGACTTTGTCCTCAGATTTGCCGTCTTGCTGAAGAACATCAGCAGGTGCCGGTACAGAAACCTGACAGCGGAGATGGGAATAGCTCATTGTGTTACATCTGAAATATGTGCATTAATGCAATACCAGCATCTAGAGATGAAGTCCCACACTGAGGAAAAAAAGGTCATCATGCCGTCCCTGTGAAAAATTCCATAAAATAATGTATATTATAGATGAGTCTGAAGCATCTGCAAACCAGCAAAATTCACAGATTCTACATGTAAAATATTCCTAAATCTTGATTCTACCTGAAACCTATTGTGCAAAACAAATCCCCAATAAAAGCAAAACTGTGTGACACCAGAGCTAAATTTTAGCAGGAGAATATATATATATCGGTAAAGACATCTACCTCGTTAAATGAATGCTAATTTTGTTAAATCGTATTAGTGGTTATCAGAGATGTGTGAAATACTGGCATTTTAAAACTGTCTGTATTCAGTTTTTGTGGTTTCACAGTAATCAACACTGTGATATTTTTCAGTACCTCTTCCTCTTTCAGACAATAACAATGTAATGAACATTTCCAGTTAAATTAATGTGACAACACAAATTCTCTACAAGAAAGATTGAATAACAGAAGTCACATATTGGCTTGATTGAGAATTCATATAGCAAACTTGTATATAATGATAATCAGATTTGACAAGGGAAATCGTAATATGTGTGATCTCAGAGCATTGGGGGACAGTTAACAAAACAACAGGAAATGCAACCACATTGAGAGCCACATTGAGAGACATTTGTAGGCTACTGTGGTCTACATATGTGTCTATGTATACTTACTTACCTTACAGGCAGAATGTACACATTCAACAGATATGTCATCTGTGTGATCACGTTATAAACTTCTCCATGCTTAAAGGTGATTAAACTGGTGTTAATCTTGAACCCTTTCAGGGGTTCATGACAAATAGCATTTTCCATTACTTAAAAGATGGTTTGTACAAAGTGAAAAGCTTGTAAAACTTCAGAAACTTCATTTTGATTTTAAAATCTGAGTTTGTAACCTCTGTGTTTCAAATAATTAGCAAGTATCATTATCTTACATGTAAAAAACAATACTTTGACACTGCCAACACTGGATAATCACCCAGGGTCATGTTTGCAACTAACCTCATAAGTGACCTCCTTGCAGTTACCACTGCATGTGAATCGTGCACAATCCGTCCTCTGAACGAAGGGCTCTCTTTGGTATTGAAGTTCCCAGTGCCGAAAGCGACCACCTCATATCCAGCAGCTAGAGAGAGAGTTTGTACAGAGGTAGTGGACACTTAACTGCTGAACAGACAACACCTCAAATATATTTTATTTATTTACTAAGCAGATCTGAAGGAGCTACAAAAACAGCATTGCTCCTTATTATATAGTATGTAATATTTTATAAAGTATATGTTAAAAGGCAGGACCGTCTTTACATTGTGCACACCAATGTCAAATTGTTATTGTACAAAACATAAGATAAGATAAACCTTTATTCATCCCACAGTGGGGAAATTCACAAATTACAGCAGCAAAGGGGATAGAAGCCGTTAAATAGTACAAAAAGCAGTTTAAACAGGCTAAAAAGACGATATTAACAAATGACTCAACCACACAATCAGACTGATAAAATGGCTTTTAGATGAAAGTACCTGTTGTAAAACTGTTTACTAACCAATCTTCAGATATACCTCAGATTTTTTCCTTGTGAGAGCTCACTTACAAGTCTGACAGACGAACGCTGCTGTGGTGCCCGCACAAGCAGAAAACTCTGGGTGGCTGTTCATCAGTTTAGTGAGCTGATCCCAGACAGCGAGTGGAATCTGGAGGTCGACGGAATTCTTGGTTTCTGAAAACAGAGAAAACAATTGAACTGATCTCATTACAGGGCATGTACAGAGATATGTATATTCTACAGTAGCATGTATTTGTGCAGTATTCACTTCAGGCCTAACAGGTTACAATTCTTAAACTTTTCATTTAATATGGATGTCAAAACCCTCCAATTAAAACCTTAATTGCCACTGTCAATATTGTGGCTGAGGTCTAGTTATTCTTCTGCATGCATCTCAGCGTAAAGTGTTAGATACTGTGAAGTGCAACATGATTCTGTATTTCTGACTAAAAAGATTTAAATTCATATTGCTAAGGTATAGTGTGCAGCCATCGATTAAGTCAGAGTCACATAGAAATCCAGAATTACTTTGAATGGTTCTACAAGGGTGGATGTCAGAGATGAAGGGCTGCTCTTTTACTGGCAGGGGTTGAGGGACACCTAAGGAAAAAAACAGGCATGGAAATCAATGCAGACTGAAGTCTATTTGGCTAACAAGTTATACTGACTTCTACTGTAACACTGACTGTACAACCGAGGGTAACCAATCTGGAAAATAAGCATAGCCTTTACCAGCACTAGACAAATCACCAAAGTCTGCGGCAGAAACACATCATACTTTGATCAGCATTAGACCCTAACCTGATGCTTCAGGGCGGACTGAAGTCAAACCATCCAAGGTGGGCAGCAGGTCCTCCAGAGCAAGCACTGCCGCTTTGAGACGAGCCTCCTTCTTGGATTTTCCCATGCCAGTCTTGTACTCAACTTCATCAATTACCACACAAAAGGCAAAACAAACCGATATGTTGCCTAAGAAAACAAGAGAGGAGAGTTGTGGATGCGTCTTCTTTGACCAGTTCTATGTAGAGTAAGCAGTCAGATTTCAGGAATCATGGGAAGAGCTGAGAGTCTCTAGGTTTTCAGTCTAACCAAACTTTAGAAAAGTTAATTCCACTTGCTAGAGCCTTCAAACACTGAAAGTAGCCACAATCAATGACTTCCAAATTTTGGGATGGCAAGCGCAGCCACTGGACAAAGAAATGTAACAGGTATTTTGCTGATACCATTTCTATTTTCTGTAACAGAAAATGTCACGGTTTTAAAGCGCTTGACTAAATTTAAAAATTTGGGCAGTGTTCAAAATAATCTCAGAGTCTGTTGCTACATTTGTTATCAATTATTCTGGTTGTCAGACACTATTGATAAAATCATTCCTCCCACAGACAAACCACAGCAGAAATGATTAGTCATGTATTCCATTAGATTACCGACAGAAAATTAAACACCAGTATGATTTTTCAAGCAGAAATGCCAAGCATTACATAGTTCCAGCTTCTCAATTTGGAGGTTCTGTCACCTACAGAAGTTCTCTGATGACTCTGCCATCGTCGGCCTCATTGCAGATGTGGGCGACAGGGAATACAGAGAACTGACACAGGACTTTATGGACTGGTGCCAGCAGAACCGCCTCCAGATCAACGCAGGGAAAACCAAAGAACTGGTGGTGGATTTCCGCAGAGCAGACTCTATCTGCCCAGGAGACTGAGGTCTTTTGGAGTGCAAGGGGCACTCCTGAAGACGTTCTACGACTCTGTTGTGGCATTAGCCATTTTTTATGGAGCAGCTTGCTGGGGCAGCAGCATTTCAGCTGTGGACAGGAAGGGATTGGACAAACTCTTCAAGAAGGACAGCTCTGCACTGGGTTGCCCCCTTGACCCAGTGGAGGTGGTGGGAGAGGGAGGATGATGGCTAAGCTGTCATCCATGTTGGAGAATGACTCCCACCCCCTGCGGACACTTTAACAGCTCTGAAGAGCTCCTTCAGCGATAGACTGCTTCACCCAAAATGTGTGAAGGAGCGATATCGTAGGTCTTTCCTTCCTGCAGCTGTCAGGCTGTACAACCAGCACTGCTCCCAATATACCATGCATTTATGTCAACACACATTTATGTCATCACATCTGTGCCAGTTCCATTCACTGTGCAATATTTCATTTCAGTCAATTTCAATGCTCAATATTTAGCATTTAGTATTTAATATTTCATAGCATCATAATTCCAGTCCATAGTGTAAATACTGGTAACATATTTCATTCACATTTGCAAATTGTAAATAATCTCATGTAAATATGTTAAGATCTTTTTTAGTCTGTTGTTCTTTCGTAGTACTTAACTGCACTATCACCTTTGCTGCTGTGCAATGACAAATTATTTATCTTATCATGTCTTATTTGCAGACAAACAATTTTTAAAAGTCCTAAAAAGAAGTCATCAGGAATAAAAAAAAACAATATTAGAAATAACAACCCTAACAAAGGAAGTATATAATTTGTTTGCATAAATTGTTATAGTATAACTAATCAACAGGCTTCCATGGACCATTAAGAACAGTAGTGGTCTCTGAAGTGAATGTGAATGCACACAGATATGTTCAGGAATTTTACCTGGCTGCACAGTCTCCTTTATTTCCAGGCGGAAGTGCAAAATCTGTTCAAGATTATAGAGCAAAGCCACAGCGTTTATCTCGCCTTGCCTGTATCTCTCAATCAGCCCTTCAGGTGAGACTTTTGGCTTGACAGCAGGACCTTAGTTGGTGAAATAAGGAAAGGTGTATAAAGGACAAGTTAAAATTTTCCACCTATATAAAATTCTTCACTTGACAACAGAAACCAGACCTCACAGGGGATGAATGTCGTCTGAAAGTTATCGTCTGGATTAGTTATTAAATGAATTATCACTGGTGACAGATATTGCTGATAGAGATCTGTGGGATTTAAGCAAATCATATTCTGAAACTCGGTAGGTTTGAATGTACGTTTCACTTGTTGGACAGGGCAGGAGATCGCATTCTTCATGGGTGTAAAACAGGCTCCTCTGGATCCTCGAAATGATGCACCAGCTGGAAACATCCTGAAAGCTTGAACAGAACAACAAAATAAACTCTACTACATGAAACCACAATTCAAAAAAAAAAAACGACTGACAAACACAGACGTTAGCTAAAGTTCTCAAAGTCTGAAGACTTCAACAAGTCCTGAAAAGGGTTCAAGGTCATCCATTGACAAACCCAGTGTGACCAGTTTAACTGGTTTTATTAGCAAGTGGTCCACTTATTTCATAGTCGAAAATATGGCAACAACAGAAATATTATTTAGTAGGAATTTGCTCCAACGTCTAATGTCATACTTTCTACAGGTTAGCAAAAAGCTAGTAGCTAGCTAATATTTAATTAAGACCGTTAACAGACGTTTCATCTCTTAAAGACTTTTAACTTTAAACCTACTTTAGCCTAGAAGCAGATGTCAGCAGTCAAACCAAACATTCAGAGCTTGAAAGTACAACTTCTACACTCACCGAGCCCGAAATCTGAGCTAAAATGATCGTCTAATTATTTTAACGACTTTAACTGTGTTGTTTTTTTTTTTAATCAGGTGCACGCGACGCTGCCTGAATGTGGGCGTGTCTGACGTATGAGCGTTGGCTATGATTGGCTGTTGCCCTTTGATTGGCGACGCGCAGAGATCGTTTGCAAAACAAGATGAACTTCGTCGTTTGTAAAATTATTGACGCCGTGTTGTTTAAACATGATTCACTCACATGCCATTGAAAACTAACAGACAAACTTAGTGTATTCTCAAGCTCAGTTTGTCTTCAATGTTGCTCCTGCCACGTACAAACTGATCCTATTAATGTAAATGCTGAACAAATTTAAGATGTGGGCAAAGGAGTCTGGAACCTTTCCTCTCCTCTCAGGCTAATCAACTCACCCATCTGGCTCATAACTCACTCACAGTCACTTTTTACATATATTACAGATGGCTGCAGCAGATTTTCCACAAAGGGGATTTTTTTGTTCATTGTCACGTTTAGTTCTACACATGCAAATGCATCATCAATAGAAATGGAAAGTACAAACAGCAGATATATTGATATCTCCTGTCATACAAAGACAGGGCAGAAATATTAGCATAACACCAGATTTGGTATCCTGAGATTCTTCTTCAATGTTGCACTTTTTACAGATTGTAGTTTTAACAAGATCGTCAGGTTAACAGAACACAACCGAAACAAACTTCTCACACATTGAGAGTGTATTTCCTGTACCTGTTCTGGAAAAGCTGCATGACTTACACCTCTGCATGAAGGAAACAAAGAAAACTATAGCTAAGGTCATGGTTACCAACATGTATTCTTGACCTGTTTACTCAAGTCAGATCATTTTTTGGCCCATGCAGCTGTCTGAATGCAGACAAATATATATTTGCATTTGGTTTTGTTCCAATGAAACTGAGTGTAAGTAATCGAAAGGGGGCTTCCTCCCCACCCCCGGCTGACATGAAAGCAGTTGTGGTATATCTGTATACAGGGGCAACTTCCTCCTCCTCTCAGACATTTGCTGACGGCAGAGATGACAGTCCTAGTCTCACCGTCTGCATCCTCACTAAGACAAAATAAACTCGCCTCAAATACCTCCAGCAGTGTCATTTATTTGTTTAGTACCTGCAAGTGTCCTGTAAGCGACTGGTTTTGCAGTTCAGGAATTTCCCTACATCCGGATCACTTAAAATAGTCGTGCGGTTTGGCTGATTCTGCCACCTCACACTCACAGTTTTAGGGGTTTTAACACTCTCCTGCTTTGTTATTTATAGAAAAGACGTAGTGTCAGACAAGGCAGGTCACGGGACACTTGGCCTAGTAATCTCACTGTAGCAACTACAGATATCTGGCTGATGATAAACATATTTTGTTTTTCCGGGTTTTAACATCCTACTTGAACACCTGCTGTTTGCAGCCACAAAGGCAGTGAAAAAAGAATTGCTCCTGACCTTTTACCCTGTTGAACCATTGAGAATAAATTATAGTAAATTTGTTTATATGCATTGTTAAGAATATATTTTATTTCTAAAGGTTAGAATATAATAATTGTGAAAAATACATTAGAAGATTGATACCATGGTTTATGTAAGGGGAAAAAAATTGCTGAAAATCTAGGCTATCTAGTATTAGTGGTGCTGTATATTTGATTGTATGTATTTTGCAGCCTAATTTCTTGTCTTCCTATACTACAGTAGCAATATGGTCGAGTATGGCTCAGTGACATAGATGTGAGGGGGTGGCTGCCTGTGGTTAGGGGCTCGACATTGCTTGTGTTCAAGCAACTGCCAGAATCGAAACTTCTTGCGCGTTAAAGGGTCATCGTGAAACGCTACTGGTCTCAGAGTTCTCAATTCTCCTCTTGAACCACGAAGTACCCTCGCTGGGAGCAATGATTAGCAATTACGAGAGAGTAAAAGTAAAATGGAACAAGCAGCCCACAGTCGGCGAGAAGTGAAGGTCACCACAGGAAAAAATATGGTTTTACCCCCCACGCAGATTGTAGGGACAGAGTTTGAATTGACTTCTCTGATCAGTCACACTTGAAAAGGGAAAGGACGTGGTCTGAAATGAGTTTGCTCGCTCCATCCTCCTGTTAATCTTCCCATAAGCAGCTAAGATAAAGGAAAAAGATGAGTCACTCGACTTTGAGTGTATGACTCAACTCAGTTTTCCCATTAATGAAGCTGGATGAGAAGCACTTTGTTCTCTGTTTTTCTTCTATTTTGATATCAGAGATCTCTTCGCTCTAATGGTTCACATGATTGAAGAAAGAGTTTTGTGAATGATAACTAGACGCTGTCATCATTCATTTTTAAAATCCCTTTTAGGCATTTAGTCGGTTCTATACCAGACTAATAATAGATTGAAAAAGAAGAAGGACATGTGTAAATTACAAGAGAAAAGACTGAAAAGTTTATTTTTATCTATCGTGAGGTTGTTTGTTCAGCACGGAAAAATCAAAAACGGCCACTATCGGAAGTGAAACCTTCAACCCTGGAAATATTTGCTGTTATTAATAACTTAGTGCACGTCTGCACCAATTTGGAAAAGCTAAACCCCAACTGAAAGCCATTAGAGGCAGCGGAAATTCCCCCCACAGAGCGAGATTTTCAGGACACCACGTTCACTATCAAACTCTGAAACTTCTTTTTTTCATTTAACATGTATTTTGCAAAAACAGATTCAGAGGCCCCAGACTTGAACATGGCACCGACATTCAGCTGGTCATGACACACAGGATTTGATGTAATCTGGAGATAAACACAAACACTTACAAACATGCATGACGTGTAGGTTAATCAACCCTCTGTGGTTGGAGGCTTATTTTTGCGTCCGCCCACGACAAGATTTATGATTAATAGGCCAATAACAGGCTTTTTAACCTGACGCTTAACAACGTTTGAATTTTTAAGACTGACAAATGTAATTTAATCCATATAACAATTGCATAGTCCAGCTGCCACTAATATTCACAAATATATATGATCATTGTCTTTTGAAACTGTAGAGGGCAGTGTAAGAACAGAGATAAAACTAAAGTGTATGGCACAAACTAAAGGTTACACGTTTCACACAATGTTCATTCAGTGTCAAATACTCAAGGTGATGAATGACAAGGTCTCAGTGATATAAGATAATGAGTCACCAGGGTTGGGGAGGTGACTTTAATCGTTATCATTCACCTCATCACATACTGCAACAGATTGCCAAAGTTTAAGCAAACTCCTTCTGTTTTCAGCTCACTTTGAGTTACTTTCAGATAATTATGCCAAATCTGAAAAGAGAGTTTGCAAAGAAACAAAGTTTAAACAAGTTTTTTTTTTCTTTTCATCCAGCATCATTCTTTTTACAAACATAATCAAAATAGAATCTAAATGGAAAACAATTTCTGGAATTTAGTGAATTTAATGGCATTTAAGTTCTCCAAAGTGAACATTATAGACCTCCAGCTTCATGATTTATGATGAGAAATAAAAGCTCTCTGGACTGAACACATGAAGGTCACATGGGCACATGTCTCTCCAAGTATGACACACGTATAAAAGGCTGCAGAGAGCCACGCTAACCGCTTTACTGGACAGACCATCAGAAACCAGAGCCTAGCGCCCCATGGCTAACGCATGTTTGCTCTGACAGCAGCCCACCATTGATAAATAACAGCAGCTCTTCTTCGGCCTGCTGGTGCAGTCGCGTTCAGCTGCAGCTCTCCAGTGCGTCTCCACAGCCAAGATTGAATCTTCCCCATTCATTAGACTAAGTGGATGAGGCTCTCTAATAGGGGCTCCCTTCCCCTCAATAATTGCCGTTGATTGGCGTAAATTAGACCCTAGTTGCCAGACGAGTGATTCTCGACGACGATAATCCGATTCCCAACTCAAACTAATAGGATTTTAACTCTGGCTTTGGCCTAATGTCCGTCTGCAAACCCTGGCTGTGGCCCTATGCCCCATCCAGCCGACGTCCTCTGGATCATATCTGGGCCAGGCCGAGCCGAAGCTGCGGCGGCGTATGGATTCAGTGGGGTCGGGGGTCAGGTCATCGCTGCCTCTCGCCCCGCGCTCTCGGTGACTCATCCCCCGCACGACACGCTCGCCATCAATCGGTCATTCATGCGTGTCACTTACATCATCAAGGGAACATGTATGTGAATGAGACTGGAGTCTGCCGGAGCACAGAGCGGATGTTGGGTGTCTTCGGTTGACGTGCGGCTCCAGTTTAGGCCTGGATGCTGAATGATAAGACCTCGGAGAGCTCTGATTTTTGAGTGTGGGCATCAATCAAACTTGGCAAAAAGTCACTTCAGTCCTAGAAGTCTGTTTTCTTCCAGAGGCAGCGATCTCCTGTGACTGGATACACAGTTGGAACCATTGATACTAACTACTTTGGCTCAACACTGGTTCAACATAATAAAAAGCTCACATTACCAGTAACATAATGTTACTAAATGCTCAGGAAACAGAGTATTAAATATGTATGTTCAAAACCATTTGCAGTACACAAGATAGAAGCAAACAAATTTCTGAATTGTACAAGTCCAGTTAGTTCGTTATTTAAAAAAAAGAGGAATATAAAATGTAGCACTACTTGCATTTGGCATTAATTACAATCAAGTCTTTTACCGCTGAAGAACTGACAACTGGAGCCGCTGTCTTCTATTTTTCGCTTGGTGGTTTGATGTGATGTGAGATTGAAAAAATGCAGTAACCCCAAATTCTTTGTCCGTCCTCAGTCACCAATGCGGCGTCTTTCTACCTTCACAACAACATGAAGTGTATAAGACGAGCACCATGAATGTTCTTTTTGTCATTCAGTTGATAAGGGGATGGTGCTACTACTAAGGCCCGAGGACTAATGAATCTCCACTCCATTACCGCTGAATCGGACAGATTGCTCTCCCGGAGAAATGAATTGAGTTTTTTGTATTTGTGAGATCATTCTCCCTCCATTAACTGCTCTTTATCCCGTCTCTTCATCACAGGCAAATCAGGTTAGGCAGCCATGATTAGCTGGGGTGGCCTCCCTTTTTAAAAGGTAATTGGGTTTGGCGGCTCAGCTGATAGTGCCATTAGGACCAATAAAGGCTGGGCTTGGCTCATCGAGTGAAACAGATTCTTCAGCAGCAGATGGCAGACGGAGGGAGAGGGCTCTGATGCACTGAGGCCGAAAACAAAGTTTGTGTAACCAAAGTAGTTTGGGGGCATCCTCTCTGTGCATAACCCCCCCGACACCTTCCCCCAAACAGCTTCATATTTTTGTCTTTCAGATGGCGACATTTCAAAGGGAGACAATGATGGCTTTTAATAACCTGAACACTGATTACAAAATGATTTGGCCATTAGAATGTGTTCTTTTTTTTCTATTGGGATGATTAATCATTCACACAGAAATGTTTTAATGGCATACTTGGGGCTATGATGTCATCAAAGCTAGGACTAATGCTTTCTGGGAAATCAGTTTTCCTCACAGCGAGTGTGTAACACCTTGTTATTGCTAAATTACTTTTTTAAATATCCAGTCCTAACCTGGCGGTATGTAAAAACAGCAATCAGCGGTTGATGAAGATCGAAGATGTCAAACTAAGACGTGCAGCGCGACCCACAATCGATCCCCCCATCTGTATCATCTCCTGTCATCTGGACTAAAGGAAAGGTGAACTTGCCAATTCCGAGAAATCCTGCAAAGCCCCAGATAACCTTACTGCATCTGGGGCTTCGTCCTATAGGAAAAGGTGCATTAGTGGTGACAGGAGGGCCGGTGGGGACTGGTGCTGATGGGAGATTTAGACGGCTGGAGGTGGGCTTGTGTATTATGTGGCCGGCCATTGCTGTGACTGTCTCCCTCTTATCTCTTCCACCGAGGGGGTCCGATCCCCGCCGTCCCTCTTATCTGCGGGTTCAACTTAGTTTCTCCCCTTTTCCTTCCCGGAATCGTCCCAGTTTAGTGAACCGGGGGCATTGGTCACGTGAAAGGTGACTCTGATGCCTTCTTTTCTTTCCTCATTTGAACCAACAGCAAAGTTCATGTAAAGAAGCCGTCTTTTTAGTATCATCTTTAAATGATTTGCGGGATTTGATTTCAAGACATGCTACATTCATAATGTGATCAACTGGGTTTCTGCTGACCTTATCAACCTTGAGGATGGCTATTTTTGATTTGCTGCAAAAAAATCAAACGAGCCAAGTCAATGAAAGGCCACTGCCTGTTCTACTTTGTTGATGTGCTCTCCGAGAAAAGGAGAAAAGCAGAACGTGTAAATATAATGGAAATGCAATCATCTATTTTGCTTCTGTACGTCTGTTTCTGCGCCTGCACACACACACAGTGATGTATTGCCGAAGTATAACCAGGGGGTTGCGGTACATTTTCACCTGAGAGCTGCACATTTCCAGCCCTCCTAAATAAAACATTGTGTCGCCAGGCGCCGGTAAGTGTCCCTCAAAGAGCAGAGGGAGGAAGGGCGAGGGTAAAAAGCGTCCAGGTTAAGTTGTTTGAAAGGCCCCGGGTATTAAGAGGCATTTTACACTTAAGAAGTTGGTTTCGCTGGGTTTTCTGTTTCCCCTCTTATTGATTGATGCTCAACTATCAATGCATAATAGAAAAGCACTCAGAGCAAATGCAGGGTTATGGCCTTGGGAGGGAGTCGGCAGACGAGACTGCAGCACCCCCCCACTCCAATGCCATTATTGGCCCATAAAGGATCCCTGGGGAAGGCCACGGTGTTCAGATCAGCACACACCAAATACCCAATTAAAAAAGGCTTTAAATTCCCTCCTCTTTCCTGGGCGAAAATCAATCTGAATTCAATCTATTCGGCTAGGATTCCGACAGAGCAGGTAATTGCCCATAATCGGTCAGCTAGGTGACAACAGCTTAAAGGGGAGACACTAATACAATCAGGTATTTGCTTTCAACGCCCGTCCTGGGCCCAGGCCTCGGCTGTCGAAAAACAGGTAGAGTGCAGTTTATGTAGCCATCAGACAAAGGCGTATATAAAGTTACACAAGTCTTCTATTGTGGGGCGCTCGACAGCTGATAAAGAGATTCTGCAAAGTACTGGAGGAATGATACTTCCTAAATGACCCGCCGTAAGGCTGCAATAAATGTATTCGCCGATCATCTTCGAGCTGGAACTGGAAATGAAAGAGCTCCCGTATTCTTCTATCGAGGGGTCGCGTTGTCGACGCGTATTATTAGCATAATTTGCACTCAATCCTCGCGCTCGTGTCAGGATTATCTCAATGAAACTCTACGCTCCTGCTAAAGACGTGGCATACTTAATGGTAGCATTAGATGAGTAGGATATTTAATGGGGGTGTATTACTGTACACAACCCCACCCCACCTGGCTGGATGTTTTTCCATCGCCTAATGCATGTGCTCCCGTCGTGCCGTAATGTTTTTGTGCTCTCAAGCAGTTCTCTGGAAAAGGATTTGTCATCTTTCAGACTGCTGACACCATCTGTATGTTAATTAAAACTGACCCGGACACAACAAACACATTTTGGATATCGAAACTTGTTAAAAAAAATCCTTGTATATGTATAATTTTCAAAGGTCATGAGCAGCAAGTCCTTCCTTGTTTTAAGGTATATATATTTTTTGGCACCAACAAAATAATAACACACACTGAAACAATAAAGCTTCCAGTAAATACCGCTTTACTAATTTTTTAGTTTTCTTGTTTAGGTGTCACGTTATGTGGGATCTTGATATAAAAAACATTGTGTCTTTTTAAACAAATTTGAGCCTAAATGTGGAAAAACAACAAAATGATGTAGGCCTACATATTGTTCTTTATTATAAGATTCTAACAATATATATTTGCACAATACAGACTTTCATATATTAGTTGTCATTTTGGTAAAATGGTGGGAAGCTGATCTTGGTTTCTTGACCTCTGACCCATAAGACTCATTGAAAAGAACCAAAAATACAGTAAAGTATGAAGAGAAAGTAAAACATTGTTCAGATGTCATGTCTCACTAATAAGAACAAGTTCTTCTGTGAGAAGTCGGACAAATGTAAACCAAAAGAAACAGACCAGTGAGCTGAAAGCTGTATTAGTTTTGAGGGGAGCTGCGTCTGCCCTGCTGACTTTACCTCCAGTTTGCCCGGCTGGTAACATGATGTCCAGAGGTCAGCAGGGGTCAAAGGGTCAGCGGCAGAAGGCTGCGATTAATGGATCTCTCAATAAAACGGGAGCTAATATTACCAACTCTCTCTCCCTCAGCCTGACTTCGCCAAAGTGGAGAGGGAATTCCTCGTAGCAGACAGCGCGGGGCAAACAGCTTGGCTCTTGAAATTACTTTCTGTAATGGGCCCAGGCTTCGAAAGTGGAAGCGCACTTTTAATTGACCAATCAAAAGGAAACAAAGCAGCCAATCTTCAGACACGAAGCAGAAAGCCAATCGAATTTGTTTCATTTCCTGCCAGATCCATCGCCGTTTAAGACGGTTACACAGTACATCAGCACAGTTGATTATGAATATATCAAATAGCCAGCTGCTTTGAGAGCTTTTGACTTTGTTGCATTAATAAGCACAGTGAAAATCAATTTCTTCTCTTTTATAGTATAGTATTATCCCTTTGTTAAAGAAGGAAAATGTGGAACTTGATTATTAAAACCTAATTTAGTGATACTCCTGGTCTTGTATTTCATTTTCTTTCTGAGAAGAAAAATCAGCTTGCAGCTTCCGCAGGATAAGAACACACATAATCATAATACCTACTTTTCACTTACAATATTTCTATACATATCAAAAGTCACAAGATTATTTTGACATTTATTAATGCACAGGATCTTGTGCAGAAAACCCTCTTAAAGTAGCCACTAAGTAAGAAAACTGTCTTGAATGAGGGAAGAAAAAGTGACTCGAGCAGAAAGAAAGAAGAAAAAAATTCCATTTATTCTGAAGCAGTCGCTGGTTCCCATCACTCATCATGATCCTGTACAGCCGCTGTCAGCCCAGTGAACATGAAAGTGGCATCGCTGAACATGCTAAGCATCATTTGTCCATAAGGTGGCGTATAACACTCTCAGTTGCCAGGACACACTTCTTATTTCTAACAAAGATTTGTGAGGACACCAGTCAGCATGAATGCCATCTACCTGTCACAAAACATACCGTTTGGTGGACAGAGACATCTAAAGGGCCAGTGGTGGTGGAAGTATTTACACCCTCTTCTAAAGTAATAGCAGTACCACAGTGTAAAAGTACGATATAGTATTAAAAGTCCTACAATAACCTAAAAAAATCCCCATATAAACCTACAGGAAGATTATCAGGGAAATTAGTAAAAGTACTCATTAACATGTGAGCAGTATTTTAATGTGGGCCATGGTGATATAAGTGGACCTACAGTTACAAATACTTTCATGAAAAATGGAACTAGCTGTTAGACAAATACAGTGATTTAAAAGCAGTAATGGCCAAAGTCATTACATCTTTTGTTTGAGTAAAAGTAGAAATAAAACACTCCAGTACAAGTAAATGCATGGAAGGTATCAGTTAAGTACATGGGTATAATTAGCAAAATGTACTTAAAATATCAAAAGTAAAAGTCCCCATAACGCAAAAAAAAAAAAAAAAAAGGCCTCAGTGAGTGTTTTATATTACTACTGTTTATATCATAGTACATTATAGAATTATTATTACTGTTGCATTAATGTGTCGGCAGCATTTTACTGTTGTATTTAGTTGAAATGGAGCCGTTTTGAGCAACTTTACACACTGTTGGGTAATTTAATCTATAACAGTGCATCATATTTTATAATCCCATCATATGGTTTATGGGTAATCTGCAAATTAACTGGTAACTAAAGCTGTCAAATAAATTATTGGAATAAAACATGCAATGTTTCCCCATGAAGTAGAAGTATACATTAACAGGAAATGGTAGAGCTCCAGTAAAGTATTAATTTGTATTTGAGTGCAGTACTTGAGTACCGCTGTTAAAAATGATCATGTTTGCAAATCAATAAGCAAAGTGCAGTAGCTCAGATTTGTTCCTCAGTGTGAGACTTGAGTCCCTGCAAAAGAAGAGCTTGACACGATTTTGAATTCCATGCGTTTACTGTCAGCATTGTAGAGAAACCCCAGAGAGCATGTCAGCACGACGCTGTACCAGCTCAATACAGAGACGTTTATTCAAAGAACATTTCCTTGCTATGGAATTGAAATTTGATTCCACACACAACACAAAAAGACAATTTTTCAATACATTAGTGCTCCACACTAATATATACAATACCATACAATATTTGCATTGACCTGTGAAAAATCAAAGAGGCATTTAAGAGGCTTTTATATGCACATTTCTGCAGTGCATCGGAGCAACTTTGAAGCCGTGAGCGACTCAATCTGTTGCTTTCACAAGGCCGGAGCGGCTGCGAGCAGCTTGTATTTGATTTCACAGAGAGGTGGTAAACATGCCGGTCTTTTCCACATCTCTGTTGTTCTGACACGCTCAGCTGAGACAGAGCAGCTCTAAAGTGTCAGCTTGAGGATGTGGGCACTGCAGGTCAGCTTTCACACACACAAACTTACACCTCTCAGGTTTCAGCCCACAATATGGGTGCGTGTTACTGCGAGTGTCCCCTTGCCGGCCCTGGATTAAACGCTGACGTACTGTATGAGCTGAACTGGGTTCTCTTAAAAAAGTGAAGCTGTTGGGAGAATAATTACATTGATGTGGCTGTAAACTGAGAGTGAGTGTGATCCTTAAAGTTGGAATTTATTAAAAAATCATAAATTACTTCATAAAGTTAATAACATGACTTTGGGCGTGTGCAGCAGTGATTTTTAAAAAATTAATCTTATAGTTTACATCCATGTGTTCAGCTGATTTGATGTTAACTCCAAACCAACTTAAATGCAAAAAAATAATAAAATTTTGTGGCCTGATTCACTCACTGACATTAAATTTAGTCTTTTAATCCATCTTGAGTCCACTATATCGTCCACAAACATCACGTGGGCTCAGTATGTAAAGCGGAAGTGATAGGACAATAAGTATAAACTCTCTTAGGGCTTATCATTCAAAAAGATGTTTTCTTTGTCTGGTGAAATAATATATGGCTATTAGAGCTGATGAATCCCGGGAGGTGGCCTTTATTAACTCCATCTCATGTTGATAGGTGTGATGGCAGCAGTGTTTTCAGACCGGGACCCTGCAGCTGCTGAGGCACTGAGGGTTTTCATGTCCCCACACCGGGAGCCAAAGCGAGGCCCCGAGGACGTGAATGGGACCCCACCTCCCCCCTCGTCCTCCCACTATGCTCTCAGTCTTTCTTCCACGCGGCCCTGTCAAGCCCGAAGGCCACCCTGTTGTCACAAAGTAAATCAATGTCCCCGCCCCAGTCTGACGTCCCCTCACCGCTTAGCCATCAAGAGAAGGTGTCCACACATTGATATTCCCCCTCCTCGTCCTCTCCCGGTCTTTATTATTTTAATTAATCAGGATCGCTGCACCTGTCTGTCAATTCTGCGGGTCGCCATTCCACGCAAAAAGGAAAAGTAATTAAAGTGGCTGGCAAGGCATGCTGGGGGTTTGGTTTAGGGGCAGAGATGGTGGTGCAACATTGACAAGATGAATCGGATACAGATGCCAGAGCTTTCATTAAATCTGCTCCTCCCCTCTCTCTGTCTCTCTCTCTCTCTCTCTCTCTCTCTGTCTCTCTCTCTCTGTGCTTCAACACCTGAAGCCTCTTTGTGCTCGGTGGCCAGGTAGAGAAAGAGTTAATAAAGCGGTGGCTGTGTTGTTTCTAATTGTGTGGATGAATAAATGATTGCTTGAGGACAGCGTGAATACTCATGTGATGGAGGCCTGGATAATTGTATCCTCAAAAATACCTGATATCTTGCAAATATCTAATATCTTCCAGAAACATTCAGGCTCCTGAACTCTTTCAAATCAAATGTTACTTCTGGGCTCCACATAGTTCAATATCATATTTAGGTGCTGGAACCACTTTCACTTAACATCTCGTGTTGCTGTCATGTGAAATGTCTTCTGATTCTCATATTTGGTGATTTTCACAGGATTTCATAAGCACCAATGCTGTGCATATACAAGCTTTCTGGCCACTTTAGACAAACTGAGAAATGACAAAAGTGTTGAGATTACATGGAAGTGCATGAAGTAGATTTTTAAAAAACTACTTAAACCAGAATTTAATGGAAACATTGAGGTGAACTTTACTTCCTCGAGGTAAATTAGAATGTTAAATGACCAAACACACATATAAAAAAGAATTTATTGCAAGGTGTAGAAAAAAATCTGGCCTTGTTGAAAACCTTTGAATGGTGCTTCTTCAGTATGTTCAGCCTTTCACATATGTCTGGTGTTTCCTAGAAAAAACAATTCACCTATCAGAGCTTAGTAGGAGGGATTAAGAATGAGGACGTCATCTTCCTGCTGCATTTATAGAAATAGTGACAGAAACATGCAGACAAACTTGGTTGAAATCTCTGACATGGAACATTAAGTAAGGATTACACATTTCCTTGTTTCGTTTTCAAAAATGTTGAATATTTTTCACTTCATTGTCATCTTTAAAAAAAATGAACAGACAACAACAAATTGATAAGAAAATTAAAAATGTAAGTTGGAGTCAGATATTTTGTTTAATGTCAACATATGTCACAACTCATGAACTCCACTTCTGAATTTGTGCAAACCACATCAGATCTGAAGGACTCTTCTTCCAACACGCTGAACCATCACTACCACAGGCAAGATAAAGAAAATAGCCAACAAGTACGAGACAAACTAGATTTAAGACTGAGCAGAGTCCGACACAGCTGAAACGTGTTTTCCAGGCCGGAGTCAAACCCGAGTCTGTGCTGCTGCTGCTGGGAGCTCTGACAGCCCAATCACCTCACCCCTGCTGTCTGCAGCAGTCGGGAGCCTCATAAGGCCTCTGCCCCCCCTCCCCGCTTCGCAGCCACTCGTTCTCGTTTGGAAATCATTGCCTATGACTTGATCGCGCTCGTGCATCGGTCACCTGGTGCAATCACATCTTAAGTCATATCTCTGTTAGCTTTATGGCTCCATGTTTCAATAACCTCGGGCTTGTAAGCACCTTCAGGTTGACACAGAGGAAAAGAAACGTCTTTGTCGTGCGTATTAACACCGCCTTGTGGGGGCAACTTAGTGTCAATAAACCCTGGTGCTGGCAAGGCGACGGCGGGCAGGAATGGACAATCAGAGCGTCTGCAGGGGATCTGCAGGGATACATAACACGGCGGGGGCTCAGGGAGGCTCGGCATCTAAGTGGGGACTTGGGGTCTTCCACAGCATTCTGGGTAATGATCTGCATTATGAAGCATCAGAGCACTTTACGAGGGTCCCTGAGAGGGTGGTGGTGGTGGGGGGGGTGCTGTTCTCCAGCTCAGTCAAAATGAGACGTGACGCCACGTAACCTGCAGAACGAGGCCCCTGCTAAAGCTTTCCATTTGGAACCGTTAGCCAAAGCCTCCTGCACCCTCCCCTCCCCTCCCCTCCCCTCCCTCACCCCGAGTCAGTGTCATCTTCACTGAAACAGGAGCAAAGTGCTTTAAAAGGGGAGATGGGAATAGACCAGGGGGATGGTTCGGGGGAAATGTGATTATCATCAGAAAAATGCAATGAGACCAAGAGTGTTTAATGCACAAATGCACAAAAAGTGATATTTTATTACAGCTTGAAGGCTTTCAAAAATTACTGGAAAAGGCAGGAAAATGTGTCTGAGATGGAGACTCTGAAATGCCTGTTTAACAGGACGTAATCGGTTTAACCCTGATGTGTCCTGTCCTTTTCACGCGAAGATATGTTTCTCTGACCCTTGATTTGATTAAGTAAAACTTCATTTTGGGGGGAAAAACCACTTTGTTGCTATTACTGGTGCATTTTCAAGATGGATGAATGCGGAAAAAAAATGGGCTGCACAAGACGTCATTTTTTTTATGTCACTCTCAGCTGGTTTGCTTGACTGATGGTCTTTACTGTATGCATGTGTGTGTGTGTGTGTGTGTGTGTGCCTCGTTTAAAAGGTGAGAGTCTCACGTTCCCATAATACATGAAGCTGCAATGTGAGTGTTTAGAATGAGCATGAACTGAGGAACATTTCCTGATTTCATTTTCCTCTTAAATGTAACAGTTAACAACATCCGTCTTAAAAATAGATGTTAAAAAAAAGCCTCCTGTGCCCTCGTGACCAAACGTCATTATTTACTGAAACCAGTATTTATTTATTACTTTTATTGCAATTTATTACAGTATTATTTTTACAAGAAACAAAATAAACCTTTATGTTTTATTATTTTACTCACGATTTTTTTTAAAGGAGTGTATTTAAAATAAAACATAAAAATATTTGAAAGGAAATCCTGTTCACTTCCTGGTCGACCAGTGAGCTTCACATGAGCGTTACATGGCAAATAAAAAAAGAACAATTTCATGTATGAACCTACCAACATAAAGGGAAGGACACCATGTCTGTGGGTAGTGTTGATTATAAACTGTTTTCATATAAAATCGGAGTGAATACGCAGTGTGTCACCCTCTTCCTGTCAGTTGATGGAGGAGTTTTCATGTGTTAGGCCGATTATTCTGTAATCAAAATTACCTTGTGATCATGAGAAAACAAGCTCTCTAGCCTTGGAGGAATAGGTACAATTATTAACAGAAATGTAATAAAAAAAAATCTGCCACAATGTTTTGCTTTATGTTTCTGTTTTTTTAAAGGTCTTTGAAAGTGCACAGTTGCATTTATAAGTGACAGATGAGACAGATTAAATTAAAGAGGCTGCAGCTCAAGATTGATCAAAGTCTTTATATTATTTTATGAATTCAGTATATGACTCTTTTTCTGTTTGCAAAATGATTTGTTAATGTGTCCAAACACAGAGGACGGTCTGAACTTATGTCACATCCTACAGACAGAAAAACCAAAATCCTACTGAAACACACAGCGATTAGCCTCAATTAAAAGCCTTCAAAAGTCAAAAATGGACACAAACACAGAATGAATGCTGCTTTCAAGCTTAATCCTGCTGTGGAATATCCTGACAAAGTTAATCACAAAGTTAACAGTGTTTGCTCTGTGGCCTTCCCTCACAAAACAACATGTTAGAGGACGGAATCGAAATCGTAATTTGACAAAGCTGCTTGAACCTCGGTGAGAATCGCTCTCACTCCAAAATGGATCCACGTCATTTCGCTCTGAAGCCCTTCACACTCGGATCCATCTGACAAATCTCCATCTCCCCTTTCCCTTTTGTAGCTCTAATAGGTAACATTATCCCATATTAATGGTGCCGGTGGCTACGCGCTGCCACTAGCCAAGCAAACGGGTGACTACAGATCAGCGGGGTGAGGCGGGCAGATCATTAACCATAATTACCTCCAGCTAATCCACTTCCAAGCAGTACAAAATAAACAGCCAGGCCCATTAGAGGAGCTGACTGTCAGCCTGCAAGTGGCCTGTGGCTCCTTTGGCAATGATCTGAACCCACAGGGGGATAAGAGAAGAGGGGGGAGCGTCTGCATGAGTGATGGCAAACCCTTCTAGTCCTCTTCCACCTGATTGAGGGGGGGGGTTATAACGTTGGAGGTGGCGGTGTTGTGGCGTCCTCGGCTACATGCTGGCAGCACTGGTGCTTTTGTTTTGTTTCACCCCCCCCTCGCCTCCCTTTCATGTACCCAGATGGTGTTCATTTTGACCTGCTCTGTGTTTGCCCCCCCTCTCCCTCCTCCATTTCCACGTCCTATTCATTCTTTGCCTGCAGGCGTTTTTCTCTCTCTCTCTCTCTCTCTCTCTCTCACACACACACACACACTGTGTTCACCCATATAATCGTGAATTAGCTCGTTTCAGGTCTTTCACTTTTGTGTGCAGATGATTTATTTGCTCGACTATTATGATCCCATTTGAATGTCAAAAGTACACTTCACGTGCTCTCGTGGTGAATATTCAATGAGGTATTCAACAGTTGCTCAGGTCTCCTATAGACTCTCACACACACAAAGCAAACATTTCATATTAGTTCTGTCTTAATTAAGCTTTATTTAACCAGGCAGGAGGACAAATACTGTCTCACAGAAAGTTAAAGAGATGAGATATTTTGATTAATAAACACCATTCATACTATTTGGCACTTACTTGTATAATGTGATGACAGTCATGAAAACATATCATTGCATAATATTAAAGTTAACCCCCTTTCTGACTCTTTCACCTGTTCAATCATAGGCTCGTTGTCAAAAATCATTCTTTACAGTTCAGTTAAAAGTCACGTTGCATAAAAAAAAACATAAAGTAAAAAGGTAACGATTCATTTTGCATCACGACGCCCGGAGAAAGAGAAAGAGAAAGAGAGGGTTTGCTCCAGAGACGTAAGGGAAGTAATAAAGTAAGAAGAACACAGAGGAGGATAAGAGATGACGGAGCAACGAACCAGGTTCTGTGTGTTTTTCTTTTCCACACACTCTTTTCCTCTCATTTGATGAGCAGGACACGATCAAGTAAAGATTTCCAGCAGTCATTCAGTATGTTTTCAGTATGTTTTTTACATGTGGGTTTTGAGATGCTTGATCAAACTTAAAGGCTGAAAAAAACCCTCCAAAATCTAAATGACTGCAATCTTTAGTTTTTGCATTTCATAAACCACGAATGACTAATAAAGTTGCATCGTATTTTTTTGATGTCTTACCTGACGCCTTCTCAGTCGTGCTGATATGACGAAGGATGTCAATTTAAAAACACCACAGGTTAACACAGATACTACAAACGATCTGGAAACAATATTTGACTGTGGCTCCCTCTTTCGATCAAACTCCACGTGGTTTAGCCAAACTGAGTCCCCTCCTCTGCTTTCTCACAGATTCAGAAACCCTCTGAGTCTCTTCTATTGTCAAGACTTACTCACAACTTACAGTTTGCATTTAGCTGACTCTCTTATCCAGCAACATTTTGTGTAAATTAAGGTCAATATAGGTCATGATGACTTACATAAAGCAAGTCATTGAACCCATAGAGTCAAAGTTTTATGTTTGTGGTGTCAGGTAGGTCTTTCCCGGGGAAAACCCACACAGGAAATGACACATTTGATGGTTTTTGCACAGTAGCAACTTTTTTTTTTGGGTTGCATTTTCTGCGCTCGTCACATGCTGTTAACATATTCTGCACATTATTCAGCAACATTTGCAAAAAATCCATTTGAAGGTTTATATTTTCCTCATCACTGCGAGCGATGGGGCAGTTGCACTGGAAAAGCTCCAGCTCTGTTGGCTCTCTGTCAGGTGTTTATTACCGTTTTCCTTCATGCTCTTGATGTCTGTGCATCTGATGAAACGGGGGCACTCATCCAAGCAGCAGCTTTCAGGCAGAAAGATGAGGGAAGACTCGTCTCAGTGTCTCTTTGATGCTTGTGAACCTGCTTTCCTCGTCCACCGACCGACCGGTCAGCAGCTGAAGACTGACACGTTTGATACCAGCTGATCATATTATTCCTGTTGCGGTTTGAGGACAAGAGATGATTGGCTTTTAAAGGGATGCAAAGCGTCAAACTGAAACGAACCTCACCACATTATCAGCGGCAGCCGAGTAACTCGTAGAAAGACAGAGCAATGGAAATTTAATTTCCTCGCAATTAGAACCTCTCCCTCATAATGAAATCTGAAAGGGGATTCTTCGGGCGTTGTTCATTATTTTCTTTGAAATCGCAGGCTTTTGACACAGGAAATTCAATTCATCAGGCGCTGGGTAGACTTCATTTCGAATCAACGGGAAGTGAGAACAGCCCTGCCAAAGGCTTTTTAATTCACTGGGAGCTAGTGGCTGACACACTCTCAGAATAATAATTTTAAAAAAAAAACAGAGATGGAAAAATTCCGAATGTTAACCGGTTGTACACGGACTAACAGAGCCAGTGGTTTGGCTGTTGTTCAGACACAGAGAAGCTGAGTGAAAACTGATGCTTTGATATCTCACTGAAAAAGAAGCTGCAGAGAGAGGACACATTTATCATTTTGTGAGCTCAGTAAATACAAATCTAAAGACTTGCAAGTCAAAATAAGACTCTGTGTCGCTGCGGTTTGTATTACATATCCATATATATTGTATAACACAGTTGATCTGACATGTTTTGACGCGTCTCTTCTTGGCACCTCTTCTTGGATTAGTGCTGCCAGCAAATCTCGGGCCAAACAGTATTTGTGCAACGTGCTTCATATTTGTTGAGCACCAGATGGTGACGTTTTGCGCGTATGGCTGCATGTGACACGGAAAGGAAAAATAACACAGGAGAGATTCTTGTTTGACTGAAAATATATTGGACACAAAGGTCAACAGAGGTCAATATCAATATCTATCAATATCTTCTATCTCAGAAATACATCAAACCTCATGTTGAGTGTATGTGACCTCTAATGACTTGTATTAGTTAATTCAACCTCCAGGTTTTCTTAGAAATTGTTGATCCTAATAATTCAGATAAAATAGATGATAGTGGGGAAATATGCAAAGGGAAGGAGCTCATTTGTCTTGTTTCCAACCATGATTCAATGTCAAAGGAATCATCTTGAAATAGGCAGTTGTTTTCCAGTGATGTTGTATGGATGATATATTTCTACTTCAATCTCATGAGCTTCATAGAACTAAACATGAAGTACCACATGGGTGAAGTTTGCCATAAGTGGCAAAACACAGAGCTTAATAAATCAGCAGATTTCTATTTGACTGAACATTTTTGCACCATCTCAGAATCAAAACAAACACTAAATATTAATTACAAGCCGCCTTTGACAAAATCTGCCTGCAAGCACTTTATGTGGCAGCTTAAGAGAAGAGAAGTGAGTCAAGCCAAACTTAGTAATTAATCCCTGCAAATAAATCACCTGACCGGAGGAGAGAGGACGTATAAACTGCAAATCAGCGATCGGGTTCGCTCGACTTGAAACGCAGAAAACAGTTATTGGGTTTCACCAACAGGTGCATTTGACTCCAATTTCCAAAGTGTTTCCCTTTTATTTTGAACAACACCTGCTCTTACTCTTGCAAACTTTTTTTTTTTTTTTTTTTTTTTTCTGGATCGAGTGATCCTGTTTCCAGCAGCAACCCAGAGCAACACTAAAAGCCACCCAACCCAAGAACAACCGGGAAACATTAACCGGCCGCTCCGCTACCCACTAATGGATCGGACCCATTTCATCAGCAATCTGACATTTAATGAATATATATTTTATCTTCCCGTGCCAGTTATCGGAATGTCCTCCCCGTTCCGAGAAATGGCCGCCCTGGGACTCTTTTGAACGGACCTTTTTTCCTTCGACTGGCACCTGTACGCCAATCACACTCGCTGAAACCCGGCCCACAATCCTCCCTTGTTTTTTTCCTCTTCCCTCTCTGTCTTCAATATGGTACGTGGATTAATAATTCATGGCCAGTTATTAGGGCCAGTTCAATAGGAGATCTGCTGATGGAGGGTCGGTGCTCGGCGAGCGTGCCCGGAGGGATGCTGCGTGTTGTTGTGTCAGCCCCCATCTGCCAGAATGCAATAAGGCAAACAATGGAGGCCTTGATTTCCACCAGCAGGCCCATAATCTTTAAATGGCTATTAGCTGAAGAGTGCAACCAGTCAATAACCGACAAAATCCTTTTAAAAGCTTCTCCCTCTCTCTCTCTTTCTCTCTCTCTCTCTCTCACTCTTTCGCTCTCTTTCTCCATTCCTCTTAATCGCTCTCTTTCTCTCTGCCTCTCAGCCTCTCTCTTCTCTCTGGTTTCTGGTCAAACTGGGACACAGTTGCAATGATAAAACTCCCAGCGCGAGAGTTTTTTAATGCCACCGGTGGAAGGAGGTGAAGTGATCAATGGCGGTGGCCGAAATGGGGACGACCGAGGTCAACATCCGTTTTCTAATCATCTCAGGAATCATTGCACTCCATCAAACCTGATATTGAGCTTGTGTGTGACCTCATATGACGAGTATTTGTTGCCTTCGACCTATAGGTTCTCTTAGAAAATATGAATTCTAATATTTCTTATTCATGTTAAAGTTATTTTCTCCTTTTTTTTACAATGCAAAAACAAAAATGTCTGCATTTAAGACAAGAGGTTAAGAGTAACATGCTCTTCCTTTCTAACTCTGTTCCACCTGCCAAAAGAGTCCAGGTGACAGTGTCTTGAGATAAGGCAGTTGTCTCCCAGTGACATATGGATGATATACTTATTCCTTTACCATCAATCACACGAGATGCAGCTTGGAAGAGATTGAATTACTGTTTACAAGGATGAGATTAAATTGTTTTTAATATACAATGTTATGAAAGCAATAACCTTTTTGATGGCTGCAATCATATCCTAATAAAACTGATATTCATTAGTGTCAGGGAATATTCCCTGCTTCCAATCTCCTCAAACTAATACTCTACCTGAATCACCGCAGCTGGAACACAAACAAATCCTGTTGTCCTTCACGGCTGACAAGGTAAACAACGCTCGCTCTGGTCCAATGACAGATCACTTAGCGGAAACTCTTCCACAGAGACGGGACTTTCTCTGTTTGTATTGCAAGTAAAAAGTCAGATTTCTCCTGCTCTGTATCAAAACTTATTGTTCTGTTTATGCACAGCATCGATGTGGTTGTTGACCAAATACTTAATGAACGCTTGTGCTGAGACTTCCTGTCCATTTCACCCGATGTGACCTCACTCTGTTATAGAGCAAAAGCTCCACATCCACAGGGCTTCATGGCGCCATGGCCTCATCCTGTCTTTCATTTTCTGCTGCTTATTGATGAGGGATGGTCCTGAATTTCAGCTACAAACGCTTTAAATCTATTCTCAAGTCAAAAAAACACAAATTTTCCAGCTTCTGTGACCTGATCCTCATGAAACAGAAATAGTATATCAATCATATGTTGTCCCATATTTTTCAGCTGGTACAGAAAAACGATAAACACAAAAAATCCTTGATGACAGTCTTTTCAATCACATGACAAAATGATGCATTATAAGAGCCTTTCAAAATATTCTATAGTTGCATTATGAATTTCTGATCCCTGATGTTACAGTGACTTCTTCTGTGGTTCCTGATCTGCCAAAAACACACGGAAGGAGCGAGCCAGTCCCAAACATCACCTCAGACAGATTGGCACGCAGGTTACCACATTGTCACACATCAGCGCTGGTGTTTTGACAAGCCAGCGTGACCTCTGTGTTGCACAATCACATGATCACCGCCGGTCGGGTCAAAGGTCAACGCTAATGGATGGTGTAGCACGGGAAGCAGCTTTGTGTCAGAGTGCGAGTGTGTGTGTGTGTACGTGTGTGTTTGTGCTGCAGTTTTAAAGCCGTACTGTCATAAAGGCTGTGGGAGTTTCCTGTTATGTGGCAGTTATTTTGATGTACGGCATCATATAAGAAAAAGGCACAGTGGACTTTTGAAAGGGGGGTTTTGTAATGTGAAAGTAAGTTGATGTGACTTTTAGGATCCTGACTCAGGTGTGTAAAATAATGGGACTATTTTGCTGAAGAAACAAATTTCACAATGACTTTTACCTACATAAGAAAAAAGATTAATAAGATACGATGAATATGAAAAACAGGATTTCTATTGTTGTGAAATACTGTTGAATACTTTTGTTTTCTGCCTTTAACTATGTCTTGGTGACATTTTTGAATCATGGCACTTCAGAGAAGACTAATAAAATAAAATGAGAAGAATGAAAAGAAATTTAAATAAATAAACCTGCTGACAGTTGACGTGTTTTGGTGCCCTGTGTATTGGGAGACTATCAAAATAAAAGCTCCCATTCTTTGGTTTTGGTCCAAGGCCAACGCACACACACAGGAAACACAACATTGAGGAAACGCCTCAATATGTTCCCCAACCTCCTCCATCTTTTTTATCGTCTCCCCACCTTGTTCTCACTTTCTCCTCCCCGCTCCCATTGGTCTGTCCTTTCTCTTCCTCTTCTTGTCTGGATCTGCTGCCTCTCCTTCTCCACCTCTGTTTGCTCTCTTTTTTTACGTTCTCCCCCCGTCTTGTCCGCCCCCCCTCCTCTTCCCCTCTCCTCCTCTGCATCCCTCAGTATCCACCCGACAGAGAGTCATCCATCTTCATTGGGGAGACACATGTGCTGTTTTGACAGTAAGGGCTCTGACGGAGTGAGAGGAAGGAAAGCAGCAGCCCTCGTGGCAGCAAAGACACATTATCGGTGGGAAAACACATCCGACCATCAATTACCGAAGCCCGTCCGACTCCACCAACAGTTCGGGTATTAACTATCGTCCCTGCCGTCTGGCTCAGTGATCCGTCATCACTGGAGAGGTGTTAAACCAATCTACTCAGTTAATCCTCTATTAGTCAACACTGCAGGTTTGATATGGTTTGACATGAAAAGTGCAGGTTAAATGGTTTGAGATTTTTGGCTGTGGTTTCTTTGGTGCATCACAAAATTTAATTTGCACTTTGATGCCTTTTTTGTTGAAGACTCTCCTTTGGGATCTTTCATTCCACCACTGAAGCTATTTCTGCTAATGCTAACCACCATGTTTTCCTTCTGTTTATTACAAATACACTGATGTTTCTGATGCATTATTTCCTGTGTGGCAGTCGATTTTTTTTTTCATATCTGACATGCAGTTTTTTCAGAACGAAAAGGAAAAGCAGAGTTTGCTTCTCCGCCGTTTTATGTCAGTCAACGATTGAGATGAAAATTCATTCATTTGAAAACGTGAATTATTACTTCGCCATCTGACCATTCATCATGCCTCTACACAAATGACAGCTTGATTGATAAGGGACGATCAATTTGATGTGGGAGACACTGGCGATGTAACTGATGTGGAGCTGGATTCGTTTGTAATTGCTGTCACAGGTGATCTTAGTCAGTGTCCTGCCATTTGGAGCCGTATTGCTTTGACCTAAAGATGACAGTTCAATTAAATACAGTGTCTTCAGGCTGAGGGGATGTGACAGTCACGTCCATGACAGTTGCCATAAGGGCATTAATGACATCGCTGCCAGTCAAGCTGTCACTTGTCTCTCCTCTGTTGCTTTTTGCTGTCGTGGAATTGAGTTAAATAAAAACCTTTGAAGGAGAGTCAATAAATCAGAACACCTGAAGTCGCTATTCTGATTTTGGGAAACAAAGGAAATTGTAGTTACAGTTTTTGCATTTGACATGAAACAATGACGACTGACCTTCAGATTTACGCCGCTGTGTCGTTCCGAGCATCCGCCGGTTTCCGTTCACTTCTCTTCGGTGTGACCGTCTTTTGATTGACAGCTTGCTTGAGTCGTCCAATCCATCACAATGAACATCAAGTCAGCTTTAATTTTTGGTCAAAGTCATATTATCAGTATGAGGTAATGCAGTGCAGATGTTTCAAATTGAATCATTTTGCTCTTAAACTGCATTACCACGCAATGATAATCCCACACTAATGAGATTAATGCAAACTTGATGTTCACTGTGATGGATTATACAACTGAAGCGAGATAGATGTTTGATGTACTGCGCGCAGAGAAATGAATGGAAGCAAGTTGGGAGGAAAAATTAAGAATTGAAAAACTGCACAATACACGTTTACAACGGAAACCATGTTGGGTCTGTTTGTGATTCTTTGCATTCACAATCACAACATCCTACATTTGAGCTATAGAGT
Source organism: Holacanthus passer (assembly GCA_025331565.1). NCBI lineage: Eukaryota > Metazoa > Chordata > Actinopteri > Pomacanthidae > Holacanthus > Holacanthus passer. The sequence continues at coordinate 827,113 of JAFREQ010000068.1, forward strand.
GAATCTAAAGAGTCATTCAACAAAAAACAAGTTCCATCTTAGGGTTGGTACTAGATTAATAATGTATTGTTGTCATGTCTCCTTGAATATAAGTCGATGGAAACGCACTGATGCACATTTTATTTTGAGTAACATTTAAATGACTCCTGATAGAGTGATGTAAACACCCTTACATTAAAGGAGAGCACCAATTTAACCACAGTGTCATTGTTCATTTCAGATCCAATGCGTTACACACTTACAGACTGCAAATATACAGTATATGTTTATAGCAAGATGGAAGAGTGTGAAAAATGTGACAGTGTTTATTCTATATGAAGGCTTCAATCACTGTTACGGTGATATTATGCAAGTGATAAAACAAATGGTATTACAAAATAAAGACAAATAAACAACCTCTTAAATGAAGAATGTTGAGGTCCTTGGTTGATAAAATATTAACATACTGACAAATTGCATCATGAACTTGAGCGTAAATTCAAAATTAAAGCCTCACATGAAGGTCTGCAAACTGTGTGAACGCCTCTTCGCTCAGTTGTTGTAAATGCTGATGCACTTATGTGTTCTGATAATGAATCTACTCGATCTTCATCTCGCCGCAGCCTCGCGTCATTACTATGTGTTTCACAAAATGTTTCTTTCCCGTCCTGACATCATGCGGATCACGGTAATAAGTCTTTGATTTACTACCGAAATGATCCTCGGTGATTTTATTTGTGCCTAATGTTTTTAAAGTTGTCACATAAATCAAGTCGAATCAAGGGGAGGAAGAGGTGATTCTCTCCTTCCTCCCCTGTGCATTAGCTCATCCTCCTCTCGCAGACTCTCCCCGCCCCGGCGCTCACTTCCCGTCTGTAGGCGCTCATACCGGGACGACGCTCGCTCAGCGCTTCCTCTTGACGACCCTCTGAGGTACATTTGATGTCAGTGTGAACAGCTTGTTTTCCTTTTCTCCCTCTGATTCCCTCTCCTGCTCCTTCTCCCGCTCATGCTTCTCATTTCTTCTTTAGTCTGAAGTGCCATCGCATTATTGGACGCAGGTTTGAGAGGCCGCGGCATCAGATTGATGGCCGCTGGGGAGAGCGTGTCCGTGACATGCAGGCCTGAGAAGAAGCACAGAAAGAGCTCCTCTCTGCCCCCATCCATCATCCCTGAGCCCTAATCGCCCAGTGATGGAGAATGCACAGGATGGAAGAGGAGAGAGTTCGGGATGACAGACGTGTGTGTGTGTGTCGCACAGCAAAAACAATTCTGTCGTCCACCGTGAGCCACTTTCTCCTCCGGCCTTATTTATCCAGGGGAGGTTTCTGTGTCTGCGCATCACTGTTCATGCAGTTAAACCCTCATCTCACAGGACTAATATCGTCTCAAGATGTGAAGTGATCGGAGGTAATTGCAGAGAGAGTTCAGGGTTTCATCAGGGTTTTTCTCTCGTCCTATCTGTCTTCAGGTGCGGCCACATTAGCCTTCTGTTCGATCAACACAACCAGCAGGACAGGATGTGATGTCAAGGTTTCAACGTGGTTAATAAATAAACTGAGCGGAGCACAAACTGTAAATGACTTTTCCATTTCAAAAACACACGACAGATCACGGTGGCACCAAAACACGAGACACATCTTTGTATTTGTCCGTCAAACAGGCTTCAATTGAAACGAATAGAAGACAATAAGTAAAGGACAGAAGTGTTACTGTCACTCTTTGACATCACGTTATCAATACTCAACAGCGGAGGTCATCTTCTACTTGAACACGTGTTGAAATACAAGCATTGTAGGTTCATGAGCAGACAGCCTTTACATCAACAGCCGGCTCGACCCCGGTGACCCTGCAGCGCTCCAGAAGTCAGATCCTCCCGCCAGAATCCAAACACGACTCCCACATGTAGGTCTACTGGTAAGTAAGGTATACACAACACCCTGTGAAGTATTTATACATGAGTAAGAAAAACGCATCTGGTGTCAATGAGCCAGAAAGTTTAATAAAACACAGATCAGTGCAGGTCGTCAGTTCTTTATTATCTATTACTGCTTTATTCATTGAATAGAAGAAATACCCTCATAAGATTCATCTGTACTGTGTGAAGTCGGCTTTTAGTCACATTCAACAACCACTTTCTCTCACAAGCTCCACTGATGCATTTTGGATGTTTGTCACTTGTTTGTATTGCACTTCAGCATCAGGTGTGGCAGATGAAGAATTTCTCATTCACTTTCTCCAAATGTAATTTAGCTTGCGGTCTGGATAAAAAGAGCAAATGTGCAACGACATACATCTGTACATTCATACATACACCCATTTGTCCTGTACATGTATATACACAAACTTCTTTTTCATCGTCTTACCCACTTTATCATCACACCATATCAGTCATGTGCAGGATTATCTTCCTTATGACTGAAATCTTTTTGATCCCGCAACTTGTCCTCTGGCTGTGTGAAACTGTCAGATGCAAAGCTCTGATAATCTCATCTCTTTATTAGTGGTTAAGATAGTAATGACTGAGCAATTCACTGGAAAGACCTCAGCAGTTAATTAGCAACAGATTCATCCCGGAAAAACATGGAGAATCAACTGAGTGACTCAACACTTTACCTCTGTCAAAATAAGCATTTAACATGTCAGGGAAGACACGAGATAACACAGAACCACATGTTCCACACAACAGAGTGAGGCTTTACCTGCGTCTTCAAGTTTCAATAATGGGTTTTAATTTCATACGAGCGATTACACTGTCAAAGCTCATGTCTTCAAATAGTGGATTTTGCAAAGAGGATAGAAAACAACAGACAAACACTTCAAAAAAACGAAGAATGCCTCATCAGCTATCAGGCAACAGATGACCTTTCCTGCAGAGCATCAATCAAACCCGAGTCTCTTCCCACGTCTCGCCTTTATTTTGTTATTTGTCGCCAAAATGATTAATAGTCACTTAGCGTATTATTGCACGGCATGCCGCCACAGCTCCTGCAATTACACAATACTTAGCTTCTCAGCTGTCAGCGATCCACGCAGGGAAGAGGATACCGCAGGTTCACAGAGGAGGTTAACACACTCGCAGAGAGGATGTGTCACCTTCGTCTGTTTTCATGACAGAGTGTCCGTCTGAGTTACCAGCTTAAACTGTGTCATTAACAGCAAACATCACCCCGAAAATACTGAAATGCACATTACTGGCAATGATAAATGATGTATAATAACAGCAAAATCTAATTGTTATTGATGAATTTTCTGTTGAAAGCAGAACAAATGTCAGCTATCAGATGAAAAATGGCAAACGCTTCGCAGCATCCATCAAAACCGACTGACAGGTTTTTCCCTTTGTTTTGAATATTTAAATATATCGACTACAGATTTATGATGTCCAATCTATTCACCTGCTGGCATTTTAATTTCATCTAAACACATATGGATTTCAGTTTTATACAAACTGAAATACAAGAACAAAAAGTTGCAGACTATGAAAAAAGGAGTGCTGCTGTGAATAAGGAGGAAAAATAAAAAAAGCACGTGACCTCATTCAGTCCAGCCATTATCACTGAAGTAATGCATAAGCTGTTATTCCAGGTAGGACCGTGCCTCATTTGTCAGTGTCAGATGAAAGGTTTTGCAAAGACAAAGACCCATTAAGAGCTCAGACTAAGTGTTTCTTCTTTCGGAATATTATATGATAGCCATTTGTTTTCACTGTCTCTCGTAGTAAAGACCTGATTGACTCTCATCTCTGGAGGCAGAAGGTTTATTTCCGAGGCCAGCGCTGATCTGCCAGCGTCGGTTGTTAATGTAATGACCCATGAAGGCACGCCGATGGCTTCGTCAGGACCCCAAACACACAGTATGTTGGTTTTATTAAAAGGCTTTCATGCTGCAAAAGTACACAAAAGTTGAAAGTTTCCCAAGACATTTCATTTTCAAAACTTAGGATTAGTATGGTAACAAAACTGCCTGCAAAGCCATATTAGATCTTAGGAGACATTTCTTTACATTCAAGCACTAATATAGTGAAACTAATTTAAAATCTAAAAAGAGTAAATACTGTTTTAGGATTATTTGATACCCCATCGCTTTAGTTACTTTCAGAGGAAATCCTCTTTAACGTCTCACCGTGTCCGTTACACTCTGTAATATCTGAAACTCATAAGCTATCGAAAAAAAACGTTGAACTTGTCTTGTTTTGTAGATGCACTTGATTGTTGTAATATGAATCAGCAGCAGTAGGAATGAATACAGCTCTGATACAACTGCAGGCAGGTGAACATTAAACATTATGGCTGATATCAGTGAGATGAAATTACAGTAACAGCAACACTGCATGCATCTGTGAATCCCTTGTATGAAGGTAGGCAGCATGAATTTGAATGTTCAACAAAACATTCAACACAACATGGAAAAAAGTTGCTGAGTATAAATAGTATCAAAGACAGGATTTATAATATTAAATTATGCACTAAACTGTGTCATACTGAATTAACTGCAATTGTGACATCGGCTTTCAAATGAATAATTTGCAGCAGCATTTATATATTCTTGCAAAAAAAAAAAAAAAAGACAACACCTTTTAACGGTTAGTTTCATGTCTTCAGCTGAGTGTCTACATGTCAGCATAGTGAAACAGATCTGTTTATTTGATCTGAAGAAATATGGCTCCTGTCACTTTTTGACATAACCTGTGTTTATTTTTCAACCTGCTAGTTGAAACAGAGACAAAAAAAATACCAACTTCAGCTTGGGTCAACACAGTAGTACGTGTCCTAACTGAGAAAGCTGATTGAGATTCATATGAAAAGCAGCGTATTTGTATTGGCTTCCAGAAGTGAGAGAGCCCAACATGGAAATCCCCTCTTTAAGATTTCATGTTCCTCCTTCTTTCCGCCCTCTCTGCTGGCGTCGCCCATTAAAGCGCTCATGCTGTTCACTTTATCATTCTTATGACCCCCATCTTCGGCATCGGTGCCGAGGCTTTCCTCCCCCTCTGTCTCTAATTCATCATCCTTTATAGAGACTAATAGGCTGGAGGTGACACCAGGGAGAGTCGGCGATGACTCCTGGCTGCTCAGATCCACTCAGAGTGAAGGGTTTTCATTTGCCTCCAAGACACGGTGGTATTCATTTGTTGCAATGGCACCCAATTTTCTCCTGGCTTAGAGCACAAAACTCTGCGAATCTTTACGAGGCCTCTTAAACGGAGATGTACAGCCCGAGTTTAGGAGTGCTGTATGATGCTGTTTGCCTCCTGGTTGCCTCTTACTGCTAATATTACTTGTTTTATATTAAATGGTTTGTATTTTTCTTTGTAACTGCAGGACGGGGGAAGGATATGTGCAATGATGAATTTGTGACTTACCTTGATGCAAGCTTTAGAGGCAGGTTGGCTTTGAAGCAGCAAGTGTGAACCAGAAAAAAAAGACTTAAAACAAATTAAATTTATGTTCAGTAACAAAGTGGGAAGAAGCATAAAGTTCAAAAGGTGCCTTCACTGTTAACATGAAGGTTCAGTCTGAAGAAACCTTTTAGAGATGTGATTGCACACAAAGTCAGCTCATCTGTAAAGTCAGTCATCTACATTGGCTGCTACAGGACGCAAAAAAACACAGCTGCCAAACCCATTAACATATGAGGCAAATGTTTGCTTTGCATTTAATGTTAACACACTTTACACCAGGAAAAAGGAAGATGTTGAGATGGATGGACGAGGTTTCGTCTCCCGTCGAACACCAACAGTCAATGCTGGTTTCCTTGAACCATTAAGCCGGTCTAACCTTAACCAACTACCTGTAGGCTCTGAAACTTCAACAGATCACCTGGAGTTTCTTTAAGATAAATTGAAAAGGTTTTATGTAAACTCACCACAAGGCTCATGTGAGTGTTGCTCATCAGATAATTGACAACAAAGTGGAAACTGTGTGTGAGGGACTTCGTCTGACTTTGCTCCTGCAGCATGTTGTCCTGCTTCCACAGAAAAGACCCTGAGACATGATTTAGTTAAAAGTGAGCACCGGTTTTCTGCAGCAGTTAAGACGCCTCCGGGCCTGTGACACCTATGATTAGCACACTGGCTGGTACAAACTAGCCGGAGTCGGGGCACATGATCATAATTTAAATCCGCCTGCAGGCTGTTAATGTAATTTAACAATGTCAAACAAAACTTAAAACTCCTATTAGTTATATTTACTGAGGTGACACTTCTGTAACAGTGCTTGAACTGACAGTATGTGTTCTCTATCTGCTGATCATGTTCAACAAGAAAGTGTCAATGTTTGTTCAGTGAAGTGAACTTGTAAGTTTGTGAGCAACGTGAAAAACAGACTTATGACAAATAAGCACTGAATTCTCCAAAGACAGGTTTTAATGTATTATTTGTGGCAGTGAATGAAGCTGCAGTTCTGAAAGGCTCATTAAAGCCAGATGGGCTTCAAGTTGGTTGTCAACCCACCAGTTTGATACTTACACAAACATAGAGGTGCTCCATTAACAGTCTGCATGAACTACATTGAATACATGAAGTGACAGTTCATGTTGGTCTCCATGTGGTATCTCTTATCCCTTACATGAAGCTCCATACCATAAAGGTCAAACCTTTGTGTACCTAAAAATATCAGGGGAGAAGTTGACTACGACTCCCAGGGTGCATTTCAACAAGAAACATCCCACCGCCAAGTTTAAACTGATGTCACATGCTTTAAGAAAACAGAATTTGTCAGCATAGATCTATATGATCCTGATATTATCCAGGAGAGTTCTGTGTTTCTGTGTCAAGTGATATTGTTTCTGTAAGTTTCTGTATGACAAGTTTGTTGCTCATGTTCTTTAGCTGTATTCAACTGTGAGCACAAACGCCAGACTGTGACAGAGAGGCGTCAGCGCCCTTTTGTTCATGCAAACCACTTAGTTTGTTGAGCCTACTCATAAATCTTCAGCAGTGTTCCTCTGAAAAACAGCAAAAAAGGAAAAAGCAAATTATCAACGTGTACATTTTTATATTCGTTTATCATCTCTTAGCTGCAGAGGAGGCTTAAAATATTGCAGGCTACTTAACAGAACTAAAAAAAAGCCTTATGGAGTATTGTATTTCCAAAAGTGTTATTTGTTAATCCACAGGTAGACGATTAGCCGAGTGAGCTGAGTTATAGATCTCATCATCTAAATAAATGAGAAATTATTAGGTGAATTAACAAGGCAATGATAACATCATTTAGCCGTCCCAATTTTAGACACTGTGGGAAGAAGATGTTAAATTACTCCACTCAGAAAGCGCTCCGCCGTTAATAGTATTTCCAATAAAGGATAATAAGGTTTGATTAAGCAGGACACGCTTCCTTTGGGGAGAAAAATATTAGGTTGAGAAATGTGTTTATTCTTAAGCGGAATAAGTAGGGATATTTATCCCAGCGTGACAGAAAACATCCACCAGCCTTTTTCAGATGAATACTGAGTCACTGCTTATAAATACAAGCATCAATACAGTGAACACATTTACCCAGGAACTATAAATGTGTCATAAGGCAGAGACAAAAATAACCAGCAGCTGAATCCAGTGTGTTCGAAGGGATGTTCAACGTTCACCGGCAGCCTGGCGTTAACAGCGACTGTGTGCTCTTCTATAAAGTTAAAGTCTGTAGTGATCCTTCTGAACAAGTTGTCATATTCATGTAATGACAACTTTCTTTCAAACAGACTTAATTAACACAATCTGTGACAGAATGTCACTTAAACATTTTCAAGAAAGCTGGATAATCGAACTTTTAGCTTGAAACTGCTTCTGCTTGTTTCAACACTCTCACTCCGGGTCACTAAGTAGAGCAAATATAGATTTAAGGACTTATTACGATGTATTATTAACCAATGCCACAGTGCAGATTTCAGCATAATGAACCACTTAATCAGACTTAGCTCCTGATTCCTCTCAGGGCTGCCAAACCGGTCCGAGCTTATTGCCAGAGAGAACTTTGATACTAGATGATTCAGCAACACACTGGATTATGTTTAATGGCAATGTTTTAAAAATGTTCTTAATGATTTATTTCTATAATATCTGCACACAGAAAGTGCTGGATGGTTAGGGTTAGGAAAACACTGGTGGTCGTAAAAGGAGGGACGATCGAGCAACTAAAACTCTTGTTTAAAGTTCGATAAAGGTTGTGGGAGGAAAAAAAAACTGCCAGTAATCGTTTGCTTGTCGAGGGACTAAAACTCTGGAAATCTGCACAAAGATCAGATGAACCATCACCTCAACCTTAATGTCACCTCCCGAAATGAAGAGCCTCACCGCTCCCTGCATTTGCACCAAACGTTGGCATTAGATGGAAACTGTGTCCTGCAGAATCCTTCACTGTGAATGTAGATCCAAGGATTTAAGTTGCCTGGTGCAGAATTACCATTAATTGCACCAATTTCATCCAATTCATTAGTTGTTCTGAGCAGGTTTTGTTGCAGGTTGTAACGAATATCTTCTGCAGGTCTGTATCAGTTTTAGTGAAATCCCAGAGCTCACACAGACCGACTCAGTAACTCAGATGAAAACATGTAGACAAACTGTGGCCCCTGTGAAAGGGGTCAGATCTCAAATCTCATGCAGATGATCTCTGAGCAGAACTTCCCATCTGCTCTGCCATGCTGCCCTGAAGCCCCAAGAGAGTACTTAAACAGACTGTCCAGAAATTAGGAGTGCAACCAAAACTCTCTTCATGGACAGAAGAAAGTTGTCTGACTGGTGGAAAGAAGTTTCCCAACTGATGCCGTGGCAAGAAAGTCATGAATAAAAAAAGGGCTTTCTGCTTTTACAAAGAACGAATCATCACTACCTCACCAATCAAGGTGCTGAAAGAGTCCACGCTTCATTACATGATCACCGGCCCTTCAGATACACCCTGATGAAGACGCTGTGCCGGAGGTTGAGTTAAGTTCAGACTCTACAGTCAGTTAGTGGTGTCAATGGTGGTGCAATGAACTTCAAACATGATCACCACTTCAAGTGTTTTAGTTGCTAAACCTCAATTAGTTAATTTGCCCCAAACATGATCTTTCCCTAGAAAGAATGGAAAGACCGCTCATAACTCAGATGGCTTTTTTTTTTCAACTTAGTGCTTCAAATTTTAAACCATGTCATAGCTGCCATGCACATATGGCAGAAAGTGAGAATTTTAAAAGGTTGTATATATTGTAAGTGAAAAAATGGCCATGCAATATCGTTCCATGTTGACATTCTTGTCTGTTAGTCAGGTTGAGAAAAGAATGAGAAAAGTCTGCATGGCCAACAGAGGGTGTGAAAATACCGACAAATACAGACATTTTCATTGATGTCACCTGCAAAGCAAACTTGTATATCTCTGTTGCAATTGATGACCCAGAAAATGAAAACTTGTTACCACATTTCCTCTGAATGTTTGCTATCATGTTTGCTGTCATCAGTCAGTCAGTTCATGTTTGCAGAGTAAAAGACTCGAGACAAGCTGAACAAGTCGTGGTCGAATCTACTAACATGGCTCCTTCAAGCGTCTCTGTGCTCCTTCTATCTGGAGCTGCTGTTGAGAACAACCTGATGAGACTTGTTGAGACTTGAGGTGTAATTTTTTAATTGTGTTTCCTGTTCTTATTCATGTTCCCTCCTTATACGTCCCCTTACACATCTCCTCAGCTCCCTATGACACCATATTTCCTGTAATCTACACCCCATCCCAAACTCCACCGCCCCCATTTCCAAAGTTCAGATCATTGATCGGTAACTTTGACGCCTGGACTCTGGCCCCCGGCCAAAAATGATAACTGTTCACGTGGGACGATGGAGCTAAGTGCTAAATCAATGGGGCCAGCCTCTCTGATGTGGATATAGCGTTACCGAGAAGGCCGGTGGCACGAGGTGGGGAAGATGTTTCCCCGGGGAAGACTTTTGGAGGCGCACCACCGCTGCTGGCTGAAACTCCAGTCCGGGGGTTCATCATTCACACGATCAATTACAGCACCTTAGCAAAGTGCCCGTTTTGGAGGAGTTTGTCTAACTATATCCTCTCTTGTGGTTTAACTGATGTGACAACGATTATTCTGACTGACAGGCCGCCTTTGTTTTTGTCACGACTGTCATCTGTGTGTGGCAGATTTTTAAGAAGTTCTAGTCCGAGCGAGGTCGACATTGCGTGCATGTGGGTTCAGGTGTGAATGAGTGAAAGTCAGACAGAGGGATCGAGAGACAAAGGGAATCTTTGCCGTCCACATATTTGCTGTCTGGTTGCCATGCTATAACAAGGGAAAGGTCATTTTCTCCAAATGAATTCCCAGCTTTGCGGCAACGCCTGCGCTGTGACTGGACGGCAGCGTGATTGTGGTAGGGGGCGATTTCGGCGGCTCGTTGATCATTAGGGCCGCACGGTGTTGTTCTCGGCCGCGCTAAATTAGCTCGCCCGTCCCAAATGGACATTACGCATGCACACAATGCCAAACTGCGCTGTCAGGGAGGAGTCTGGGCGATGTTGCCGCCACATTAAGTTGTTTCCATCATTAGGCTCACTGTTGCTTATTTCCCTCGTGAGCCGTGTGTTTTTGTTTTGAGGGATGTGTTTATCAAGGTCGGGCGTGAGGCTCAAATGTACTGTTGAACAGTTATGTGTCAATGATTATGTGTCCCACTATATGTCTGGGTTTTTTTGGTTTTCTTTTGTCTCTTTAAATTAAAAAACAAATCCCATGAAACGCATCGACGAAAATGAGGATTTAGATTTCAGACAACATAAGCATTTACCAAATGGGCAATTTCTCAAATAACGGCACAGTATCTGTAATCAGCCCCGCTGCCAGGGTCTCTGTCTCTTACTGTGATAATGGTGGCTGATATGCTGGGTTCAAATTAGCCTTTGCGTCTATTCTTCCCATTGTCTTCGATGTGATTGTGTCTGAAACTGGATGTCAGGACAGGACGCAATGCAGGAGTTGGTTATGAGCATTCAGATTAACAATCCTGAGCAGTAACAGAAGCTGAAAATGAATAAATTCTAGTTATTTGAAAGGAAATATTTGCAGTATATATACGAGGCAGAGGGTATACCAGGTAAGAAATGACAGGATTCAGATTTAAGATTTTTGAGAAAGATGTAGAAATGACCAATAACTGGATGATCAACACGTTCATTTGATGCTTTTCGGCCTTTAAGGACTCGGCTATTTCTGATTCAGCTTCGGGATCCGTGCATCTATCTTTCATCTCCTAGGGATTAGAGTCGACCTGCTACCCCAGGAGTCCCCTCCGCCGACCAGCTCTGGGAACATAAGGGGGCTCTAAAGACGGAGCAGCCAGCGGGCAGACTGAGCAGTTGTGCCTGGAAACCTGATAGAGCGCCCCTCACCCAAAACTTAAAATACCAGCAGAGATCAATAGCTGCAGCATGTTATCTATTGTCCAGCACAGAGTCCCGACATTTCAGCTGGAGCAGATAGAAACCTCACTCATCTCAAGTAGATCTCAAACTGCAGTCAAATAGACCCACAAGTGAGAACTGGTTTGGTGATTTTTAGGTCAGAACACACCCAAGGGGAAGGTTTTTTGGAGGTCAAGCTGTTTGTTTTCAACCCATTATCATCTAGATATTGATGCCTCTTGACCTGAAAATCACCAACTCAGTGCTTACTGGGTCCTCCTTTATATTAATAACATTTATAGTTTGCATGATTATTGCACATTACACAGGCTGGATTTTTAGATTAAACATCTTATGATTTTTGGCCAAACATTCAGGTAGGAATGTTGGAGGATCAAATTGACCAAAGGTAACATAATTAAGACATTAAATGAAGAATATTTTCTTTCCTCGTGACTGTACACAATGTGAAATTGTTGGAAGATGTACACGTAGGTGGAAATTGAAATAGTTTGAGTGAACAATTTGTGCTTAACCAGTAGCCACGAAACATTGTCATCGTGAATAACTAACATCTGCACAGGTACATTGATTGTTTGCAACGAATAAATACAGACTGGAAAATGCAAAAATTCAGAGAAGTTTGGAGGCTTGTTGGAAACTTCTTAGGTAAGTTGAGTTGAACTGGCAGGTGGATTTCGGCGTCAACAGTATTTATGAAATCCAGGCTGTAGCCCCTCCTAACATTCATGCTCATGTCTGTGTGCCCATAGGTGGAAAGAGGTATTTTCAATAAGAACATTTTTAAACTTAAAGTTGTTTCAAGGGGTAAGGAAAATTTTCCAAATAATAAAAATACAAAATGTCCCAGAAATGTCAAACACTTCCACTTCCATGATACGTGGTTTCATTGTAAAACAACAACATTCCTCTTTTTCCCTCTAGAAACTTTTATAGAAATTCAAACTTTATTCAAACTTCACGGAGGCAAACTCGGTAAACAAAGATTTTACGTGAAATGCATCTCAACCCTCATTTTTCATCAACAGAAGTAATAAAAAGAATCGTATATTAATGTTCACATGGAAGCCGCCGCCCCACAGGCCCCCCAGAGGAGACGCAAATGCAAATATTTGTACATTTAATGAGTCTCCTGTCATCGCCGCCTATTCTAAAACAATATGGAAGACACAATGAATTATTTTCCTGTTTTAAATAAAAAAAATAAAACATTTCCCTGTATAATTAAAAGCTGGTCTGCAGCCTCTGGGCGTCTCAGACATTGTCTCAAACTGTGAGAAAAGATGAAAAACAGATCCTGCATAATCAACGACGCCCTCTACGAGTCAGTGCAAGTGCACCTCACTCAGACGCCTGTGTGGAATGCATTCTGGGTAACGTGCTGTCTAGCCCTCATGTCCGTCATCTTAAATAGCAGCAAAGACAGAGCACTTGTGGCCCTCTCTGGCAGATTTATGGGCTGTTAATGTCTTCCCCCTTCGCCCGCTGTATTCCTGCTGCTTTTGTTTTGATGGTGCTGAATGCAGGTTATGATTCTCCAGGCTGAGCCGCGATAAATCATCACGTCGATTTGACTCGCTTCCAGACTTTGCTTTTGTGGACGGTCCGGCGAGCAGGATCTGGCGGCGGAGGTCGGCCGACCCCTCGGGCCGACGGGGTCAAGTTTAGAGAGACTTTTCAGCAGATGGTGTTTAGACTTCAGTCTGTCACTCAGGAAGAACAGAGAAAGAGGAGAAAAGACACTTTGCAGCATTAATTGACTCGTGTGCGTCTCAATATTGACCCGGCGTCCCCCCAAAAAGCTCAGTTCCTCGTCTCCAAAATGAGACACTTAAGGTCAAAACGTCAGCAAAACAGTCTTAAATACCACTTATTCACCGCTCGCTTAAATATTGATGATAATCCGAGTGGCTCATTCGATTGGAAATCAATTCTTTTAGCTTCTTTTGCTAACAACAGAAAAGTAGACTCATTAATTTTGTAAATTGGAGGCCGTCCTCTGTTTGAACTGAAAAGCACGTCTGGTGAACATTTACACATATCTTAGATGGTTCTATCTGACTTTCGTGTCATATAAAGTCCGATAGAAATTTGTCACGTCAAACTAAATTTTGACAAGATATTAACATTTTGAGCTAATTTTATTGTGACTGCTATGCAAGGGCTTTAAAGTTCTGTCTCCAAAGTCACAGCGGGAGGATCCTCCTGGTCCTGTAAGTGAGTGACTCACAGTTTGATCACTTCCACAGCTTGTACCAGCACGAAACTCTCCTTGTTGAATCATCAATTCTGGATCTTTACTAAAAAGTTGAAGGTACAAGCCCGTGTCTGTATGTATCTTATGAAGGCGTGAAGTTATTTATGACTCCCAAGGTGAATTTTGGCAAGAAATATCTGAGTTTAAAAATTTGTCATGTGCGCTGCTGAACTGATCTACAGCTCAAATCTCTTTTTAAAATAGATGAATTCCACAACTGCAGCAACAAGGTTTTTTAAATTTGCTCTAATTTGCGTCTCTGACTGACTCCTCCTCCAAAGCTGGGGCAGCCGAGGCTCATGGGTATTGTGGTATTTAGAGCTGTCCACCATGCCAACATGACGGGCAGAAGATGATTTCTCACAAAGTTAAAATAATTGAAACTGATGATCAATTCATAAGATTGTTACTGTCACAGTTCTGCCAGCCAGGCCCTGTTTACCTTAGTTTTGGTTCAGCCTTAGTCTTTCCCTGCCTTATTTGTTCCAGTCCCTGTCTGTGGTCATGTCTGAGTCCTGTTCATGTCTTTTATTTGTCCTGCCATGTTCTGCCTTAGTTCAGTCTTAATTTCTGTTTGACCTAGTCTGTTATAGTTCTGTTTCTTAGTTCTGCGTTGTAGTTTTGTCTTAGTTCTATGTCTTGGCTTTCGGTCCGTGTTCTGTCAGTTATAGTCCTGTCATGTCTTAGTTTACCTGTTTGAGTTCTGTCAGTCTGCCATGGCTTCTCACCTCAGGTCCCAGTACTTCTCTGCCTCACCTCACCTGTCAGCCACTCCCACCTCATCTATTCACCTGTGTTCCCAGCTGCAGCTAATCACCATCAGGACATTATATGAGCCACTCCATTTCTGTCAGCCCTTGCCAGATTGTTTCTTTTTTTCATTTGATCTTTGTCAATGCCCGTCAGTTTGTGTGCCACATTTAGGATAAACTCTCCATTCATGTTTAGGTTTTTTGTTAGTTAAGATTTCTTTTGTCTTTGTTAAATACTTCTTCGATCATCCTTTTCGGTGTGTTGCGTTTGAGTCCTTCCCCACTCCTCGTTTCAGTTACGTTACGTGTGTCTCTTTCTTAAGCAGCACTGAATCTTCAAAGAAAGCTTTGAAATAGAATTACAGAACAGACAAAAGCACTTCAGAGTTCAGCGACTCGTCCCATTTTGCTTCCCAACTTAGTTCTTTAAGGTTCTATCTGCAAAGCACCAATCAGTGATCAGAATGAACACAGACGAACCAATCAAATCCTGCCTCTTTACAGTGTCTCCTAACTGCTCTGAACTGATGTGAAGGCTAATGAAAGATCATGAAAGTTGTGAATCCTTAGAACTGATGAACATTTGTTTGCAATAGTTTGTCCAGGTAAAACACAGATGTGAATTAAGAAGCAGAAAAGAGACATGAGGAGCACAGAAAAGAACAAGAGACAGAGGGAACATAATAAACTGTGTGTTCTTTGTTTCTTCGCACTGAAGGAATCCGGCCTCTGCTTTTGCTTCCCCAGTATTTTTTTAAAAGTCTCAATCAATCACCTGTTTGGTTGGTTGGGGAGCCATCTTTGCATCCTGATGTTAATCAAATAAACAGCACATGTTTTACACGGGGTTACCATCCCATATTCATCACAGCTTGCTTGTATTCTAATGGCGTAATTATTCTAATGTTGATTAAGCCACTTGGGTAATTAGCATTTTTGATTGCGTCCGCAGGTGAAGTGAAGGGAGGAAAAATAAAAGAACAGACACAGAACAAACTACATGCAGACATGTTATAGGAGCTGGTAGTAGCTCCAGAAATGACTTTTTACAAAGACACACATTTGTGCAAATTAGTAAACTTACTTCCCACTTTAAACAATCTTTCTTTTCTAGGTTTGCATTTAAAGTTAAGGTTAAAACCAGCAGAGCCGGTTTAAGCCGTGCAGCTGAGGGAAGCCGCAGTCTTTAAGTGAGCGAGATCAGGTTCCTGAAGCGAGATGACTCAGTGAACTGAGCCGTGACTTAAAGCACCCTCTTAGTGTACTTTTTTCTTGCTTTGGGAAAACATGTCTGTTGAAACAGTCAACAGAGTGCACGGACGCACGGTGGCCTCAGCCTGCGTTTACTCGGGTTACCCCATATGGACGCCTCGCCACATGGTCCCCTCGGCCCTGCAGCGGCGACCACAGCTCCCTGCCCTTGAGAGGGACAGAGGATATGTTGAGAAGACGTTGTGTGTGTGTGTGTGCGTGTGTTTGGGTTTGTGTGTGTATATGTATGTGGGTTGGAATTTGTGTGTGTGGGTTTGTGTGTTTACTTGGTCTCTGCACCACCTCTCTGGACTTCGTTCACACTGCAGGCCTTCGTGTTAAATTACAAATTTGAACGTTGAGGATTTAACTTGTAAAATCTAAAGATGATAAAAAGCACCACATCACATCAGTGGGACGAAGCTTTAAAGGCTCCATGAATTGCACATTTAAAGTTCCTGGAAAAGAGTGAATTTTTAATGGTGACTTCATTTTACCCAAACTCCAACCAATTAGATCATTACAAATATTTGAGATATTGCACCTGTCAAATCCTTCACTCTGCACTTATGCTCCAACATCAAATCAGGAATAACATCATATTAAGGATGTAAAGACAGTAATTTTTGCATTTCTGCTGCTGTTAACACATATTAACTTATTCACCTTATAAAGTTGATTTGGTGATGTTTTAGCAAACCCTATTTCCTCTTCCAGCAGATACAGAGCAACAGCACCTGAAATGTGAGTCCTCCCTTTAGCTGTGTTTTGGTCTCCTCCAGCTCCTGATGGAAATATCTGGCTTTGAAGCTGCTAAATACTCAGCAGCTAAATACTGTCCACCAGCTACGTGCTAACATTGCTTGTCTGGGCAGGTGATGCACGGTGGGTTTATAAGAGCTATGAGAACTGTTTCTGGAACTTTCATATGTCTTTATCAACAGATGCCGTTTGCTCACCTGTCACGGATCAGGTGACAGTGATGATGCTCTGATGTTTTTAGCATTGATGAGGTAGTTTGCACATATTTTGGGCTTGCAAACTATTTCATCCTCTCTTTTACAAGTGTGCTGAAAAATAATGAATCATCTACAAGAAATACCGGAAGATTTTGTTCTTGAAGGAAAAAGGAATATGTGCATTGACCTCAGACACGCTGAGGTTTTTACATAGTTCAAGGCCTTGCACAGATCACGGATGATAAGAAAGCATTCAGGATTTGCAGTTAGGTGTTTTTTCTGGCAGAGTAAAGACGGGCCTGAAGGGTGCTGGATGCTGGGGGCTGGTGCTGATGGTGGGGGTATGATGAGCCGTAGCGCTCATCCATCAAGACCACTTACACGCCATAGGATCCGCTCTATAGCTGAGGGGGGAAATTAAGTTATAGACCCACATCTGCTGATACCCGCTGGTTCATTAGAGGATCCGCCTGCTTAGGCAGCAACTGTGCGGCATCGAACACGCTGCAAGAAATGAGGAGCTGGTTTTCGAAGGTGCAACCTGGCCTTTGTGGTAAAAATAGCTGAAGAATTAATGCACACATTTTGAAATGGTGATTATTTCAGGATGCTTATGCAATTAAACAAAATTCAAACTCATTCAATCAGTCTTTATTTGTTTTATGGGTGAGATGATCTGTCGTGAAGGTCAGGTAAGGCGACCTCTGACATGCTGATTTTTTGATGCACGCATTTCTTGCAGCGCATCTCTTCAGTGGCAGAGCTCTTTAGTTTAGGAAGGAGGAGGGTGGAGCAGAAAAGGAGGAAGGGCCGAGATTCAGAGTTCATTTTAAACACGAGTCCACTATCAGCGTGAGGCCGCCACCACAGCCCAGTGCGAATTAAACTGATTGGATGCAATTGGTTTGGCGCTCGTGTTGCTGACATTGACAAAAAAGTTAGTCGGCTGCTGTTTCAATTAGTGGAGGTGGGGCGCTGAGCGATGGGAGCACTGAGGGACGACACGGCTGCTTTTACTTATCTTGTTATGAGAATTTGGTTCTATTGGAGATAATCATGTATCACACAGGTCTGAGGAAGCTTTACTGTTGCTGCCGGGAAACAAACGTCAGACGTGTTTTCCTTTGGGCAAAATGCATTTTACACAATCATTACTTTTAAACAGGCAGTTTATATATATGTGTGTGTGTGTTGTATCTGTGGTATTTCCGAGTATTTCCACTCCATGGATGACAGCTGTGAACTGCGTATTCATGTGTGAAATTACTTACTATGTCAAACATTTGTCCTGACGGGTCCAGCGACTAAAAGCTTTCTCATTAATTGCTTCATTAGCCCGAAGTATGTAGAGCTCTCTTTTTCCATATCTGATTTTTTGGCCATTTTATTTAAAGATAAACTGTTTTTGAATCATATTTATGATTACCACTTTTTCTGCAATAACCATTCAATATATTTACATCATTTAATCACCTCTTTATATAGTTGTTTTCATTGTTAGTAGCAAGGTTTGTCATTTTTAAATGGAGTTTAAATGGACAAAGGATTCACATAAAGTGGTGCATACGTGTAATCCAGCATTACTCTTTTCAGTTTTATCTCATCAATATCAGCCTCTCTGAGCCGAATTAAGTTGCTGCTAATGCAAACTGAAAACGTCCTGCTGCTGCTCCTGTGGCTGGTTTTGACAGCAGTTTTAAATATTGAAATAAGGAATGGAACATCTGGATGTTTGTGTGCAGCATGAAATCAGTTGATCACAGTTGATCGTGACATTAAAGGCCGACGATTGACTGACTTCTTCATTGAAATAACATGAGCTTGTTTGGCTGCACTGATATACCTGATGCACTTATTTTGTATTTCTGACAGAAGTTGCTCAACAAGTTTTTCCTCTAGTAAAAAAAACTCATGAATGTCATCAAATCTACTGAATCTGAACTGAAATTTTTAAGATTAATCTAAATCTATACTTTATTGATCCCCTTGGGGAAATTCCTTCTCTGCATTTCACCCATCCCATTCAAAGTTAACCTTTTTAGCTATACATAATGGGAGCAGGGGCTGCCATGGTGCAGCGCCCAGGGAGTAGTCGGGGGTTGGGGGCCAGTGGTGGTGACTGGGACAAGCAGTTGCTCTCGCTTTCCCACCTCAGCCTCTTGCCAGTCCGGGGACTCGAACCGGCGACCCACAAGTTCACTTCACAAACCACTAGGCCACCGCTGCCCCCTAAAAAAGTGACTGTCGACGAGGATGGGATTCGAACCCACGCGTGCAGAGCACAATGGATTAGCAGTCCATCGCCTTAACCACTCGGCCACCTCGTCTTATGGCTATGAGAGGCAGGCTCTCAGGCTGTGAGGTCCCATCAGGTCATGAAGGAACACGTGAGTTGTATTAGCAGCTTCTCTCTATAAATATAATCGACTGTGACTGGTGTCTCCCTGCTACTTTGAATTGGTTTTATTTCCTCTCTCGATGACTGTGTGCACTTCTATATGGATTTAAGCACTTGAAATACTGTTTTGTTGTTTGTCACTTTAATGCACTTTGTCCTGCCCTTTGTGCTGAGGAGCGACAAAATTATCCATTCATTCATTCAACTAGAAACAAATGACAAACTCTGTAATTGAAGCTACATGTTTTTACAGCAAGAGCGAAGGTATAGAAAATGCAATATGGAGAATATGGATGAACAAAATCCTGTTTGCTTTCTTATATTTATCCTTGATTTATTCAGCACTGCTTTGCTGACTATGCATTCTTACTTTTAGCAACACTCACTGCTTCACATTCACACCATCGGGGAGAGACTGTCTCCCATTCAGCTGGCGAGTGAAACATTTATTCACATTTTACTCTCTCAGCTGACAACTTTATCGTGAGGGTCTTAAAATGGCTGTAAATGGCAGAATAAATTTCACTTCCTACGTCGTCTCAAATATTAAAAGAGACCCATTTTTAGGTGTCGCCTTGCGAGGTTTCAAATAAGAATCATTAGTCCCGGATAGGTTGTACAGGTGAGTATGTTATGATCTGTTTTCAAACCAGCAACCTTCGCATCACAAACTTTCCTCTGCTACCTCGTTGACCTCCTTCTTCTGGAATGAAAATACCTGAAGCACCCGTGGGCTCGTCGTCCGTCCTCGTGCAGCTCCAGACCGCGGAGCATTTTTCAATTAAGCATTTCATTTCTGACAGTTGAGGCGAAACTACTGACGCTTGAAATGTATGAATGATGGCACTTAGTGAGAAACTACCGTCCACACCCCATTAACCGCCATCATTCACGAACTAGATCTCACGATTAGAACGAGTCATAAGTCAAATGTGCAATTCAGCATGCCTTCCTCCGGCCCCTATCCCCCCTCTGTGTTTGGATGTGCAGCAGTTGCAGATGTGAGAGTCGGAGGATGCTGGCTGCTCGGCTCGCTCGTCCCATCAGGGTACTTCCTCTCTAAGTATTGCTTTTCCCCTTATCTAGATTCTTCAGATTAGTCAATCTGGACTGTAAACAAGTGTTAAGAGGGGCGAGTGTCACACAGACTAAACTGGGCTTGTGTAAATTTAACTACCAGTTTACCGTCCAATACTGTTTGTTTAAACATGTCAAAAATGATTCTTATAAACCTACATAAACTTAACAGAATCTCAAAACAATAACAGAAACTTTATGATTCTTACATTACTCTTATTTTGAAAATCACATACGTCTAAAGAAATAATTAGTGTGTATATTATGCATACTTGTGATGTCCCACTGGGGATGAATAAAGTTATTGAATTGAACTGAACTGAATTATGATTGTGTAAGAAAAGTTTCTTTAACGAAGAAATAACACTTTCTTCTCGTATAACTTCAGTCTGAAATTTTACTAAAATATCCTGACAACATCCTTTAAGTTGTTATCAATGTTAGATGATGTTGCAAATATGAAAGTGACTTGTGTTTACAGACCAATAAAACTTAGTATCAGTGAAGAAACAGTCCAACCAGAGTCTTAATGTCTAAATACACTTAAGGAGATTTACAAAATTCAGCCCAAACCTTGAAGTGTTTATAACCATTAGCATTTTACCCTGTGAACATGTTAAAAAGACATTTCACTGTGGATTGTGTTTCATAATTCTTCGTGATTTTGTGTTGCTGTGAAAAACAAAATGTATTATTCCCATCACCTGAAATGCAGCTGTTACTCTGTCACCATCGAGAAAAGCTGGAGCAACAACCCTGTGCCTTATCACAAAACATGAAGGTTTTCATCAGCATCGCCTTCTTCACTGTTAATGGCCATTAACCTGATCTCCCCTCAGCATCCGTCAAGGTGAGGGTAACGCAACTCAAGCAGAAGATCAGAGATGGGCTGATGAATGAATGAATCTGGCCCGGCTTTATTGAAAGTAAAGCCATGGTGGTAGTATTTGTGTTTCTCAAACACTCTCTGCTTTGTCCCGGGATTATTATGGGCCGACATCAATGCTTTGAGCCCCGTATATCAGCTCCTCGGTGATGGTGGCTGAGGGTGTTCTCACACACTGTGAAGGAGACATCCTGTGAAAACCAAGAGATCTGAATCGGGGGGTTTCTATAAAAGTAACAAAACTGCAACGGGTCAAACTTATTTCCCTGTTGATCGAGGCGAACGTTAATGACTGCACATCCTTGTCCCGCTCACGATGTGTCGGATCTACTCTTATGAGATTCTAAAATTTATGTTTGACCCCTGTAGGTTTTCTCGCTGTATGATGATCTTGAGAGAGCTGAAACAGATGTTTTATGTAGTTGTTTTGTATCTAATTGTTCTTCTTTTATATGTTGTGTTTTCACCGAGGAACCATGGCAAAGACAATTTACTGTCACCTGCAGAGAGACAGACATTAAATTTTTGCTTATTCTATTTCTAATTATTCCTACATGGAACATTTGGAATAAGACTGCCATGTAATGCAGTTTCTTCATTACTAAAGTTTTGCACCAAGGTAAATTTCGCTGCTGTAGTACTTTAACTAGGCAATATTTTTCTGTAGAATTACACCCAGGTGGGTGTCCTGCTTGGTTGGCCTTATCATGCGATCACATGACATCCCCGCGTTCATGTCAGTCTGAATCACAAAGTGGGCCTGCAACAGTGAAACGTGCCCCATTCTTACTAATTGAAATACTGTAGACCCTATTGCCCAAATGTAATTATAGCATCAAGTATGGGCACTTGAGGAAACAGCAAGAAACAAATTGAAATTTAAGAGTGAAATACAAACTGTCTCCTGCAGTGCGTGAGTGCTCATAGTGCCCACAAGACCTGGCCTGGAAAACCTGGTATAGCATATGTTTTAAAAACAACTAACAAAAAAAACGTCCTGGGATGTTTTAATTTTATTTATGATCCAAGAATTGAAAAATAAATCTTATAAATCTCTATCCAAGGCAAACTACAGGGGGGGAACTCTCTGCTTTAATGCCATAATCTGTCAGACATGATAAAAAAAAAACTTTAATATTAGACAGAAAATGTTCAGAATATGAACTTATTATAAATCAGTCGACAGAATGAACCAGTCTTAAACTCATTCTGAGACTTGTCAGTTTTCCATCGTTGGCTTGAACTCATGTCTTTATAGTTTTTCGTACAGACGCAGGCTGTGTTTTATAGAGGCCGTGTTTCATTCTCTTGCTCATTCATCGGTCTCTACATGATAGTTCCTCACTGAGTTATCCATCAGCACACTGCAGGGCTGCATACCGGGGACACTACTTTTTTGCAGCAGGTTTTCAGTGGTTGAAGTAAAACCACAATGTAAGAATGACCCATAACAAGTGAAACACCATCCTAGTAAATGTACAAAAGTATTAGAAGTGAAATGTCCTTATGTTGAAGTTATGCAGAAACCTTTGTTAGCGGTATGTTATTATATATTATAATATTTGATTGTTGTACTTTATCGTTGGATTTGATTGAAATTATGTAAATTTTAACGACTTTGTTTACTGTTGACTGGTTTAATCAGGAACAATTAATCATATTTCAACTACATGTTTGTATGTGAAACATAATTTGGCAAAATAACTGCAGAATAACTAACTACAGCTGTCAAATAACTGTAATGGAGTAAAAAGTACAGTATTTGGTCTCAACATAGAAAAGCCAGAGTGAAAAAGAAAACTGCACAGTAAAGTACTTTATGCACTGGATTACATTTGACTGCATTTTTGTTTTAAGTAAGTAAAATATTTGCACTGGATAAGAAAAGGGACCAGAAATAAAGACAAAGTTTTGTTATATTGCTTCAGACTGTTTTATTTCTAGTGATTAAGCTTCTAGTTTCTTAAACTGTTTCCTCTTGCTGACATCTGGGCCTCCAGCTTCAACCATCACTAATCTTCTACTTGATAAAATTCTGCTCTTGTAACTCACAGGACGATTAGTTCCCACAAAGGTTAGTTTTAATTGTAAAGAATAACAAGCTCTCCATCAGCAGAGGAGCCAAATGACTGAAGCTAAAAACAGTATGTGGGCTCCGTCAGTTCGCTTCTCCCCCGGCGCCGCTGTTGTGACTCCCCTCACGTTCGGGAGCTGTCAGCAGGTCGACCGCGGGGAGCTCCGAGCGCAGATGACAGGTGGAAGAGCGGAGCGGCTGAGCTGGAATGAAAATGGCACGGCCCGGACAACATGGCGACAAAACGTTTCAAGAGGCTCGAGAGTTCAGAGGATCCAGGCAAGAGATGCTATCCAGATGCCTCTTTGCAGCCTGAGTTGAAGTGTTCATTCCATGAGTCAGTGTGTTGATCGCTGGAGTGTTTTTGTGGGAGGGGGTGTTGGGCTGCTGTTTTTTCCAAGCTGTGATCTCCAGGCTTCTGCTTTGGCAAGACAATGGCAGATGGGAATGCGTCGATATTAGAGGAGGCCCTCGGCGTGCACGGACTCGCCGAACAGAGCTGAGCAGTGTCACGCTCCCTCTCTCTGCTGCTGCTCGTGTGCGGCTTCCTCCTCTGAACCTCTTAAGTAACCTCTTAAAAACTTGTGCCTGCACGCTCTTGTATATGTTTTTTTCTTTTCAGATCCTCAGGGTTTGTTCCAATAAAACATCATTAGTCTGACTGATATTAACTTTACAAACCGCTAATGGTCTAATCTTTGGAAATGAAAACATTCAGATTCAGACGCAAACGCAGAGACGGAGCCAGTTGTTGTTCTGAGGTTTCACCCGACAACACCTGCTTCATCATTAACATAAGAAGCAGCAACAGGCTCGTTTTAAGCTCCGACATAAATTCACTTGCGTCCTTCTTAATAAAAGCACCATATCTGGTTTCCGGAGGACCACGATCCATCGGGACTAATGCATTTTCCTCCTGCTGGAAGGCCGACAGAGAGCCTTTGCACAGGCTGTCGAAAATGGCAGCAACTTCACTCATTCTTAATCCAGATATTTCAATCTTGACACTTTTATGGGAGGACAGTCAAAGGAGGGTGGAAGTTGTGCTGCCTCGGATCAAAACAATCCTCTTAGTTACAGTAGCCAGGAATTTGGCCGCGATGGAAAGACGCAGATGTGAAAGATCACGTTTCAGATGAGCGCTGATACACCGAAAAAAAAAAAGCTCCAACAAGCCTCTGCAGCAGCTCTGTGTAAAGGTATGTGGAGGACTTTTCCACAGGCCGTCAAGTTTTTGATGACACATTAACAAATTTCATCTTCTTCTGCTTCCTCAAAAAAAAAAAAAAAAAAATCTTTAAACGGCGAGACATGGTGAGACAGCTGAAATCTGGAAATAGCTGACCTGTCTGCCGTGGCTGCGTGTTTTCATCCACCTATGGCGCCCTCACCACTAAAATCTAGTCACCGCAAGTGGATTGACCTCGCTTTGTAACCGGAGACGTAGTTGTACTTTGGAATTCACAAACTTTCATCTCCGCAGTCAAAACCTTTCATCGCAAATGGCTCGACGTCTTGATCTGCAGTCAGTTATCTGCCAGGAAAAGTAAACACTGCACACACTCAGAGAAATATAGAGTAACAAAGACACGGAGAAACATTTTAATTATGGGAAGCTCATAGATGTTCAAGGTGCTCATGTGATTCACAGCTCCAGTTAATGAGTGGATGCAGACAGAAGAAAGATTCAGATTCTTTAAAAAGTAAAAACTAGACAATGAAAAACTATTAGTGTCATGATATTGCAAAAGCACATATTAAATAAGATAGTATTCAGTGCATTGTTCCCCACTGTGGGACGAATAAAGGTTTGTCTTATCTTATTGTTGGGAAGTGTAAAATTTTCACATTTTTTAAAATAAAAACATTGGATTATAATTGCAGTTGCATTTTTTGTCTCTGGATGAGGTGGAGCTAATTCAACGACTTCATGAATTATGGGGCAGTTAAATGATGATGATGATGATGATGTATTTTCTTTGTAAATTTTTAATTTGCAAAGCAACTGTTATTATAGCTGACTGACATATACTGTTGACTATGGCCACGATCTGTTTTCATATCTTGCCTTATGCTTTATATGCTCTGTCATTTGTTTGAATGTTTAAAGTGACTTTTGTTTATCCATCAAAGGTCATTTTTGACCTCTGGGAACAGAATCATTAAAAGTTTTGCTTCAGCTTTCAACAGAATCTCACAGTCTAACAGAAATAATATAACGTTGTTATAACGCCCCAAACCTCTCAGGAGAAGGTCTTGGTGGATAGTTGGACCTGCAAAGCCCAACTATGACGTCAACTTCGACATTGAATATTGCAGTTTGCATCCTGTCTACTACCAGTCCTGAGTGTTGGTTTATTTTAGCCTGAAGACCATCTTTACCACAAAACTGTAGTTCTCTAGAGATTCAGTGTTGTGCTTCCATAACATTGGGAGATTTGGGAGATACTGATTTCAAAAGACAGGTCAAGAAGAGACATCCCATCCTTTGATATCCTGTCACTAGTGGGTCGGTCACCAAAAACACTGTATGCTATTTCCCATAGTCAGATGGACTTTGTTAGACTCTTCCTGTCTGGTAAATCACAACCTCTATCAGACTTCACACTAGTGATCAGGATCAAACCAAGGAAAACCTGATGATCACTTATGACATTTTTTAAAAACCTGACAAAGCTCCTCCAGAGACACAGAAACCACTGTACAACTTATTTTTACAGGACGAGCACTCGTTATGTAAAATAATAGGAATCCAGCAATCAGTCGTTTTAGGAAGAGTCCATATTGGTGGCACTGACAAACCGCCTATCTGTCTAACCCATTTCCACAGACACGTTTCAGTTCAATAGTCTGCTAAATAAGACACAATCACACATGTACACACACACACACACTCATGCTCATTTGTTTCAACTGATTTCAAATCGCGTGCAGAGCCAGTTTGGAGCGCTGCATATGAGCGGCTCACTGCCTTAAGATTCCTTCTCTTCCCTCTTCCTGTAAAAGAGCAATCATTTCTTCATTAGCCTTTTATTTGTTTCTAACTGTTCCACTTCAGGGGTAACACACACAGTTTATTTGGGTACTCTTAATTACAAAAGGGAGATTGTGTGCCCTCCTCGCCAAAATGAATGTCTCTCTCAGCCTCCCAGAGGGCAACAGCAGCTTCGAGTCGGACTGTATCTGATTGCATTTTCCAGGATTGATGAAGTTATCGAAATACTGACCACACTGACTTGGGCCTTATCTCGCTTGTATACGGCTGTGAAGTCTTTAACCTGTGTCTTTCACCCTTAAGGTGAGGAGGATTAAGAGGAGAAATGCCTTTATTTCCTATTTGTTAGTTTTTGAGATTTTTTTCCTTTCGCAGGAGAAGCCCGGAGGCTGCGAGCTCACTCATGATAAATTACATTGCAGTGCTGTTTCTCTCTCCAGATAAACGTTCAGGAGGTATAGCTACCTTCAGGATCTTTTCATTTTTCGTGCCGTTATTAAACACAGTGATAGAATCGGCTTCCCCTAGTTGATTCAGAAATGTCAGGGTTGACAGCAGAGGAAGAAATATGGCTCGCTGTTGGCAGTTTACTGTCGCCTTCAACATCAGGTCGAAGACAAAAACGCTCTTGCAGTCACAAACACACCCACATTCATGCACACAGAAAATCTCCTACAGATTCAGTTCATATGAAACTAATGTGCAACAGTGACTTATGCTCTCTGGCAACATGCAGGAGGCGATCAGGGAGGCACAACTTGACCTTTTCCACTACTCAACCACAGTCTTTCCTTTTGCATGAGTGGTTTAATTCTGTTTAGGTTAGTCTAGTTTAGTCCTGAAAACATGGTTTCAAATCTTTAGTAGTAATATCTTACCTTAATATTGCATATGCATGCGTAAATAAGCAACAGTTAAATGAATAGTTAGACATTTTGAGAAATTTTCTTATTTGCTTTCTTGCTGATTATTGCATCGTCCCACTTGAGTCTCATGATGAGTGTCCTGTTTATAACAGTCAATCTTGTTTTAGCTCTGGTTTGGTCTCCACTGACTCTGAGAATCAGCTTTCTTCTTCATCTGTCACTAACTTTGCTTGCTGGTTGTCCACAGTGGACTTATCTTATCTTACCTTTTACTTTCTGAAAACAGCTGCCTGCTTTAAACAGGGTTAATCAAGGCTTGAGACTGAATCATACAGTAAATGTGCTGTAAAGTCAAAACGACAAGCTAAAAGAGGCTAAAAGGGTCTTTAGAGCTGTAGAGTTGGGCGATAATTATCTGTGGGTTTTTCGCTGCAAACAAGAAATGAAAAACACTGACAGTGAAAATTTAGCAGACACCTTCAGTATGAACGTTTTCCATATATGCTCAGTATAAAAAAATGTCCTCATATATATTAAAAATGTTTGTTTTGTTGATAAAAATGTATCTGGGTTTCACATTATGTAGAGCATGTAAACACCTTCAGTGATTTCCTGGACGCTAATGCTCTCGATATCCATCCATCCAAAATCTTAGAGGGTGAGGCTAAAAGGCCTTAAATCTCATCCACAATTGATTATGGGCATCGAACTCGGTGTACATTAATTCAGTTTACGGCCATTAAAAGAAGAAGAATGCTTGGGCTTGCAAATGGCAAACTACGACTGTCAACAGCATGATGTATGGTAGCTTATTATATTCCCCTCATTATGATTAATAACATAGGAAGGAATCCTCCATTCTTGTCGAGATGGAAAATGTAATTAGCCGCCTTGGCTGGCGTTGCAGCCAGGCCTCCTCTTGGCTGCTCGCTTCCCCAAGATAAAACACCCAGTTTACAGCAGGAGACTCGGAATCGAGTGCATGAAAAGCTGCGGCCGCTTTCACATCATATGCATCTCTTTCTTTTTGTTTTCCCAACGTCGTTTTTTCTGATCAAGGTGCTGTAAAGGAAAGATCCATCCCGGCTGTGTTTGGATGAGGAAGAGCTGTCGAGTTATTAGAGAACAGTGGATGTTATAGGAGCAAAAAACATGAAAATAAAACACTTTTCTTTCAAATATGATTGATTTTTGTTCATATTTGTGCTCGTGTGCCTAATGATGATCACACACCGGAGGTCACACTTTACTCATATTTGTGTTTAGCACTGGGCAGAGGTGTGCGAGGGGAGGGCGGAGGGTTTGAGAGGGGGCGATGGTGGTGGTGGAAGTGAGTAATGGCGAAGAGCAAAGGGAGGGCATCCTCATCATTTCTGCCTCTGCCGCTGCACCTGCAATCAGCACCTACGAGACTGATCGAGCTAAACATCAATTAATGCGGTGATATGCTCACAGAGCGCTCTCCCGGACTCACAGCCTTCTGATTACAGACTGTGATCAACCCAGACACGCTGATGGAAGATGGTGTTTTAGTGCTCGGTCTTTCTGTGCGCACACCCAGAGTGTAGTAAAGACATGATAAGAGATTTCATTTATTTCAGAGCTTGATTCAAAGCAAAAGCATATGAGGGTGGAATGAAATGTCTTCTGGTGTGTGTCAATATTCACTCAGTTAAAAAGACAGTTCAGGTTGATTGATTTCTTTATTTTCAAGATAATTAAAATATAGGTCAAATGCATGTTAAAGGCTACATGAACAACAGATCTGATGTCAGTTCAAGAACAAACGGTTATGAGATACTTAACATAATCTAATTGGAGAAATAACTACTACTAAGGCTGAAAGAAGGACAGAGAAACACTTTTTGAACAAACCTTTGAAATCATTTCTGTGGTTGGTAACAACGGTCAAATTACTTAATATACTTACAAAATTATGCTCAAACTAAACTAGTTTAAAGACAGTGCAGTCCAGTGGAAACTGAGCTTAATCAGGTTACATGTTGGAGCTGGTGAATCCAAATGGTTTAAGTGGATGATTGCAGTTTGAAGCAGGTATTCATTACTGGATCACACACTGAAAGTAAGAGCACTGATCCTTCTCTTCATCTCAGCTCAGACAAGGACAAAGTGTCCGTCAACCAAAGTGTCCAACCAACACAATCTTTCATGAGATTCTTTTCACCAGAGAAGCAGCAGAATTTGTTGTTTTTTTAAATGCTTCAAACAACATAATTTTTTGTTTTTCTGCAACCGTTTGTGTTCATGCACATAATTGCTGATCAGAAGTCAGAAGAACATACAGGTGTCCTGGTCGCTCACCTGGTGCCGTGTATTAAGTCTGAGTCGTGGCACAGGTTTGATCCCAGCCTGCGGGTCCCCCCCTCTCAGCTGTCACTATCTAAATAAGAAATTGCAAAAAAAAATCTTAAAAATTAGAGTAAAACCTCTCGAGGAGGGGTCAGGGTGAATATTTGACCTTACTATATGATTGCTTTTGATGGCTGGTTGAATCTCGTCTCCTACCGACTGTCGATATTTCTTTCTTTTAACGATGACATCATTCTCTTCCTCACCTTGACCGAGCACTCTCACTTGCCCCGATGAATCCAAACCTCATTTCATATACTGTTTTCATATATTGGTCATGTCATTTCAGTCTGTTTGAACATGATGTGCTGCACTATTGATGGATGTTTTGTGAGCAACTTTTAGACTAGACATTGATGGATGATTCTGCAAAATTATGATTACAATCAAACTAGTTTTTAAAATTCTCACTTTACAATAATCATGCATTTGATGTCTGTTGTACTTAAAGTAGGGAAAATTGTGGTTATGGCAAACTATGATTGTTGTTTAGGTTTAGGCAGAAATTCATTTGGATAAAATGACTAACTTGCACTTGTTTCTGGAAACTCCAATTGAAAGAGTTCCTTTTGCTCCTACAAATATTTTGATTGTGAACAGCAGAATGTTTTATAGAACCCTTCATGTGTAAGATATGTGACCAATAGATTAAAACATAAGCAACGTGTTAAATCTGTCCATTTCTTCATCAGCTTCAGTGAGTCAGTGTTAGCATGTTGGACAAAATGGTGCAAAGAGTCAAGCCAAACAGCTTCACTGACAGTCATTAGTGTAGCTGAAGTGTGATTGACCCCAAAACAGATGTGACACCTCGTGTTGTTGTTGCTCTGCCTGTGGTGTCTTTTTGACATTGTCGACTCGGACTGGAATGAGAACCAGGTCGCATCCAAAAATAGATCCGAACAAACAACAGAATAGAAATAAAATCTGACACAAGCAGCGATTAGAAAGTGAACACGAGGTCCTGCAGTGTGAACATTACTGCACTTAACACCTGCAACCACATCTGGCCTGGATTCAACTCCCATCAGCCCCCTCTGCACCGGCTCAGCCTTCCTACAGCCTCAATGAAGAAAATATAACGTGTGTGTGTGTGTGTGGACTGACCAACCCTCCTATTAGAGGAAGGGAAGAAAACAGCAATCGACTAGCAGCAACTTGAGATGGCGGGCTCTCATCCATCACTCTGCATGTTCGCGGACGCCATATGAAAACACAAACAAGCAATCAATTGTTTTGCGCACAGCTTGGGGCCTCCTAATAGAGCACATTTATCTGACGCCGCGGTGGTAGCCCCAGCAATACTTTAATTTGTGAGACATTATGTTGAGTTAATGCCTACCAGGTTGCCGTTCAACCGGGGGGACTTGGCACATTTGGCGGCGTTGTAAAAGCCGGCGTCGTGCTGTATTGTACTGGGACGCGGTGATGTAAATGATCTCACCCGCTGTATCTTTAATGGGTTGTGAAATGAATTTATGTGGGAATATTTGCAGAGGAATATTGCATTGTATCATGGCGTAATTAGAGAGCAGGAGCTGGCCCATGCGGAAGCTGCTGTAAGACGGCCCTCGCTCTGTTTGTCCTTCGACCGCCCCTGTGATTGGACGAGAGAGAGCCTGGTCGAGAGAGAGAGGGAGGAAGAGGTGGAGAGAGAGGGAGGGAAGCCAGGCTCTCTAATAATGATGCACCCTCAGGCCTAATGTGCCATCTCTCTCTCTCTCTCTCTCCTCGCTCTGGTCGAGTAAACACACACACACACACATGCAGCAGGGTTTCATTCTTCCTCAGATGTGCACAACGCCAGTAAAGAGTTCATTTACAAAAGCCTGCTTTTCCTTCACGTTGCAAATAAATTCAACCTTAAACTCATTCATTATTTGGTCTCTGGAACATAAACGAGGATCCAGTCAATGAGAGGGTTTTAATTTTTTCAGTCAAGTAATCACATGACCTGAAAATGTCCTTTTTCAACATAATCAGGGTTAAGTGGAGGATAAATATCCAAAAACAAAGGAAGCAAAAATCTGGTTTTCTGAAAATGTTATTAAGCTTTACTATATTATTGTCCCTTTGCTTCTATTGGTCGACAACTTGAGGTCACACCATCACAGCCCTGCTGCCCATGTTCATGTTTAATATTTTTCTTACTGCATCAAATTAAAGGCCACAAAATCCAGTGAATGTTCTGTGTCCATAAGAACAAATGAGCCACTATAAACACACTGTCAGCACTGATTTCATTTAAAAAATGCAGTTGTCATTTTGTCCTTTCACTTCTCTCTCTTTTTTCTAGAAATGATGCATCACCTCCATTTTTTGTTTTTTGAAAAACACCCAATTTGTGGTTTTAATGAAAAGATCAACATTAAAAACATGATAATCCTAAATGCCTGAATTTTAGAAAATCAGAACCAGATCCATGAGTTTAGCTTTAAAATGTACAGTATCCTCATCATTACGAAAATAAGAGCTTGTGCAAAAATCACCCATCTCTTTTCAGAATATTATTTATTTTTCTTTTTTATTAGCCAATAGGATAAAAATAAAATAAAAAAAAGATCTCCATGGATAATAGAGATTGTTGCTGCCAACAATAAAATAAAAGCATAAGGAAAAAGAAATAAACATCAGTTTACAACAAAGATATTAAAAACTAAAAGTGATGCAAAAAATATGTTAATAAACTTGTGGCTTATAGAGATTATGGCAGTTTTGTTGGTCAGAATTCAAACACACATAAAAATAATAAACCTGAACACAAACATTACACATAATATGAATGAATGGAGGCATAAAGAAGGAACATGAACAGAATATATTTCTTCAATCTGCCTCTTCATTAATGATCAATGATCCACTTATTAATAAAAACGATTAGATTATAGATTGATGTCAGCCAACCCACAGAGGCTGCAGTGGCTTTACCCTCCATTACATCCAGGATATCATTCACTTTTATTTGGAGGCAGATGTCACCCTCCTCCTCCTCCTCCTCCTCCTCCTCCTCCTCCTGCTCCTGCTCCTGCAGACTCGCCCCGGGGCCACACTCCTGCCTCTGCCCGGGGTTGGGGAGGCTGAGCTCGGCCTGACAGGCGGCTGGTGGCTCTTCAATGCGGCGGAGGAAATTAAATTACGGCTCCTGTTGGCCGCTTTGTAAACAAGACAAAAGCCAATGATACGGCCAATTACACTTAAATACGACGCATGTGCACAAGAGGCTCTGAGAGGAGGAACAGGCTGCAGAGCCAGGTTTGGGTTTTATTTGTCCTGCAGAGATTCAGCACAGTTTGATGCCTGTAGGATTTTCATTTGTTTATTTAGATCCATCACAGCAGTTTGCACGAAAATGGTGCAAAATGTTGAGAGAGAGATGTTTCTGAATGAAAGGGGACATAGAAACATGCATATCATCATGATGACCAAATGTTTTGCATTCAGTGGCTTTTTTAGGCTAAATCAAATTGTCATATTAAAGTATGCATGAAAAAATATGCTTTATCCAATGAAATATTAATTTGCCAGTAGAACTATTTTGGGAGACAGAAAATGTCTATTTAAAGAGACTGTCTTCTCCTGAAAACACCATAACTAGTAGTTTAAAAAAAATCTTAAGTATATTTACATTTAATATCAAAGCAGGAAGTGGTCTGACAATCCTGATTAATCCAAAAATAATCAATAAATAATAATAATAATAATAATAATAATAATAATAATAAATAATTTCCTTTGCAGTGATGCATCTTGCAGCTCTGGATGAAAATTTTGTTTCCTGCAGAAAAAAAAAGAAATGCACATTAAAATCTATGAATCATACTTTTATGAATAACAACAACTCGAATAATAACAATACTATTACTACTAGTATTACTATGACTGCTACAAGTAATAATAATGTGTATTTCCTATTTTAAAAAGTGCAAGATGACAGACGTCAGTTTGAATTAATAAAATAAGTGAAATTCACCTCAGTCTCCTTTTCTCTCCTAAAATGCTCCACAAACTGTCCTCACAGTCTCACAATAAAGCCCCGATGAAAATGGCGATCAGAGTAAATAAAATAGATGGTCTTTATCAAAGTAAATTAGATTGAACTAAATAGTTCACCGGAGGGGCAGAGCAGTTCCTGTAATTCACTTTAAGGTTCACCAACTTACTCAATAAAGCCCCGGCCAGGAATCTAACTGATGTCTAATCGATAGGTTTATCTGAGGCAAACAGCTGCAGAGAGCGAAATGAATCGGTTTGCATTTATAAGGAAAGAGAGAAAAAAGATAAAGTCGAGAAATGTGAAATGAAATGAGGAGTTTTATTTCACCTTTCTGAGCCGATTTATTTCCAATAGACTGAAAGGAGAGAAAAAGTTCAGGGAGAAACAGTATTTATCTTTGTTTACTAATATAAAGTCTCAACAACAACAACAGCAATAATACTAAAAAAAATAAAATAAATAATAATAATAATAATAATAATAATAATAATAATAATAACAACAACAACAGCAACAACAACAACAATGAAGAATCAGGTCAGTATTTTTTATTTACCTGTTTGTCTTGTCTGAGGCCTCAGTGCAGCAACATGACATCCCTCCATCCTCCCAGTCCCAAGCCTGCATTTCAGCTATTTCTCCTCTCTTTTTTCACTGTTTTCACTCCCCCCTCCTCCACCTCCTCCACCTCCTCCTCCTCCTCCTCTCCACTCCGTCCAGTTTCGAGTCGTCTGATCCGGGCAGGAGGCGCCAGGTTTTCCCCTGAGGGGAGGCGAAGAGTCAAGGACTGAACCCTCCAAATGCAGAATAATGTAATTCTACACTCTGAGGAAAAACGGTCCTATCATGCAGATGGTTCTTCAGGAGCAGAACCCTGCACTCTGAGAAAAAAAAGATGCTCGAGGCTGCAGAAAGAACCCTGGCTGTGGTGAATCTACACTCTCAACAAATCAGGTTTCACAGGCTGCAACTGCAGGAAGATGGTTATTAATTATTGGAGATTATGTGTAACATGTTCTTATGACATCAGAGTCTGTCAAGATGATGATCAGAAAGGTCCTAAATAAACTACTAACATGATGTAAACAATCATTTCTGGATGTGAAAATAAAGGTGAATGCACCTTTAAAAATCTGTGTTGCAACAACTACAGCAAGTGAATTAGGTCAAGGTTTTTAAAGTAGCTCTGCAATATCTGTTGGTTGTTTCATGAACAGCTGGGGCAATATTTTGGATGTTAAATTTTAATGTTTAAATCAACAATATTCAATTCTAAAAAAAAGTGGTTTAGTTTTTAAACTCAAAACCTAGGTTTAAAAAAACTCACTTGATTATCCACTAAATTTCAAATGTATTTTTGTCTAAAATGGCCGCACCTCTTCATTTAATTGTCTCAGATATTTTTTTATTATCATCATTTTTGCATCAATATCAGGTTTAATTATTTTGATCAGAGCTTGGTTAACTTGAGAAATCCCAGACTCCAGAGTTCATGCTTCTTTTCATGCATTTCAGCTGAAAAACATAACATATAGGCTGATTAGCAAATGTTCTTCTCAAGGTCACAGAACCATCAAATGGTTTTTATGAATTAACTCAACCTCATTCAGATTGTTGCAAAATGTCAAATAATAGCAAGGTACAAACTGACAAAAGATTTCCAAGACCAATAAAAAACACAGAACTGTGCTCTCATATCCTTGAATGTGTTTGTCTGCTCGGCCCTCATCAGGGTTGTAAAAGTGTTTGGGATTAAAGATAAGGGCATATTGGAAAAACAGTTGTGCAACAAGAGGCTTTCTTATATTTGTTTACAACGATTCCACGCTCTCAGTAAAAAGGTCGTTGTAGCACCACTAAATGGTTCTTGCATAGCAGGCAGAGTGTTGTTGGTCTGTACCTCTGTAAGATACTGTACTGCTACTTATCAAGGCTGCACATCCACAAAGAGACTCTTTGGTCTGCCGTTAAACTGTACAACAGAATTTCTTATTTAAGCCTGTTCTACATGATCGAGGTGGTGATTTTACACTGTCATGGATCTATGAAAGTTCAAGCTTGTGGAGAACACTCGCTGCATGTTCAACAAAAAAACATTACAGGCTGCACTTACAATAAATGGCTGCTTGATAATGTGAGATGAACTGGTTTGGCCTGCAGGATTTTAATCACTAGGAATAAATTCTTTATTTGTAATGCAGGACATTGTATTTCTTAGTAAAGGTGTTAGAATGAATGATATACATGGGTGTGAAGGGTGAAGCACAATGTTGGTGCTTGGTCTTCAGTATTTCTAAAATCCTGTTTACAGAAGAACAAATCAGTAAATGATGATAAAGAGTAAAAATAAGTATTGAGAACCATATTTGCTTCCTGTAGTTTCCAGGTCCAGGTCTGAATCACTGAACCCTGTTTTCTGTGGGTGTCTCCTCTGAAATCCATCCTCGCAGCAGCAGAGTCGAACAGGGCCTGGGAGGGAGGAGGATGACAGGCTTCGTCACACTAATCTCCGACATCCTTGATCGCAGAGGCAGCTTCTTTTTTTTCCCTCCCCAGGTTTCAGCTGTCAATTTAAATGCGTCCGTTATCGGACAACTTAGCGGCTAGACATCCATTATCGGACGCCCTGACTGTCTGCTCTGCCTTTTGACAGGGTTGGTTTTTTGTTTTGTTTTTTTTTTGCAAAATCTGGGCTCCTCAAACAAACACTTGAGAGCATGTGAAGAAGCTGAACCATGTATGTCCATTATTGTTCATGCACACATTCATATTTTTGCATTAAATGTCAGTTTATTCTCCTGGTGCTTCAAATTTAGGCCAAATCTCATGTCACCAAAAATGATTGAACCAGTTTGATTTTTTGCATCTGGATCTGCTTTGTTTGCATCACTGTTACACAGATCAGAACCAGATCCTTTGCTTCTGTCAAAGTGTTTTTTCTCCTCCATCTTTTCTCTCCACAGAAACAATTAGTGAACAAGTCCACTGAAGCGTTTCCATGATGAACTGTGGAAAAAACCCCAATGACCAATAACAGAGAGGCTTTACGCAAACTAATGACACAAAACAATGTCTAACAGTATTAACAACATGAGCAACAGCAGTAACAGACTTAATCATCTTCATAATGATAATATGTGCTGAGAGTAGATTCATTCAACGACTGGACTGAAGTACAAATCTGAATTAGACTACTATTAGTTGTTTTTTTAAATTTCCACTTTATGCTGCTTCTACTCTTCTACTAAATTACACTGAATGCATATGAGTACATGATTATACTACATTTATATGACTGCTATAGTTACTCATTACTTTACTGAATAAGATTATTTGTAATGATAATAATAATAATACATGTTCATACTTTATATATGTTAATCTAATATTTTGATAGTATTTTGCATTGTGAGTACTTTTACTTGATTAGTACATTTTGCCAATAATACTTTTTTACTTTTGCTTGAGAAACATTTTTAATGTAGGACTTTGGGGGTATTTCTGCTTTTGAGTAGATTAAACGATCTAAATATCTCTTCCACCATTACACTAGACTAGTGTATGTGTAAAAGCTGTAGGGTTCATGCATTGAATCTTGATTTCAATCTGTTCAATGGA
Source organism: Holacanthus passer (assembly GCA_025331565.1). Classification (NCBI taxonomy): domain Eukaryota; kingdom Metazoa; phylum Chordata; class Actinopteri; family Pomacanthidae; genus Holacanthus; species Holacanthus passer. The sequence continues at coordinate 863,976 of JAFREQ010000068.1, forward strand.
TACACTGCAAAAATATGGTCTCTAAGGTCTAATTTGTTTCATAAAATATTTTAAATTAATAAACATTTAATATAATAATATAGCATCGATATTCTGTCAGTATATACCTATATAAGCTAGTCTAAATAAATATGCAGATTAAATGTTTGATTACCTGTTCAAGTTGTCTTTAATGCTTTAAAGCTACTGGTAGATTCCACAGCTCTGATTGGCTGAACAGCTGCATTAACCAGAAATCACATTAAATGACCTGTCTCCTCTAAGGTGGTAAGAAACAGTGCTGTGCTGTTTTGGTCTACATCCACCTTTTGGTTTTTAACTGGCCCCTGATAAAAACCTCCACTGGATCACTCCTTTACTTCACATGCACAACTTTCCCCTTTCTGCCTCTTATTGTGTCTGTTCAGTTTCATTTGGTGTGCAGGCCCCCGGACCCTCGCTCATATAACTGAGAGGCAACTGTGACAAATTCCTTTTGTCTCCGCTTTGCTGGTACTTTATTACCCAGACGAGCTGCATGGCCTGGAGATAACGATTCATCACGCACAGCCGGCAACCATAGACAATGCCTTTGGGCAAAGTCAGTGAGGGGCTTTCATATTGAGAGAGAGGGAGTGTGTGTGTGTGTGTGTGTGTGAGAGAGAGAGAGAGAGAGGGGTGTGTGTGTACCTTAATTGGCAATGGGGTTTTATTGCATTAGTAAAATTGCTGATTACAATCCTGCACAGCATCATGTCACTTCTGCATTTTGAAGCTATAGGTAGACCTCCTATTGGCCTATTTTATAACTAGTTTTATAGTGTCAGCCCATAATAAGTCAGGCATCTTTATTTAAATAATAATAATAATAATTTAAATTCCCTCACGTTTTGCAGCTATAGCTTATTAGATAAAATTTTAATGATCCTTGAGGGAAAGCTGGGTCACTGCTGCGGCAGATAGAGAGACGTCAAGAGCAAAAGTGGCCTAATGAAGATACTTCAACGAGCATTTAGAGCAGGAAAACAGGCAGCGCAAGCAGCTCATGGACACAAGTTCAGATCCAGAAAATGTGTTTTCCTCTGCAGAATGATGCATCAGACACACACATGCATCTATGGAGAAATACTGTGTGTGCACAGTTTGGTGTAAAATGTGTTGAAATGACTCAATATTATTTCACTAGATTCTCTTTTTGAGCTTCATCTGGTGTCAAAACAAGATATTTGCAAAATAATGTGACAAACCCAAAAGACATGCATGAATAAGATTGTTGCCTTTGTAGCTTCAATACAAACAGAATCACGTATTAATTATTTTTCTTCAGCTCAGACGTGTGTAAAAGTACAAATGCAAACTCAAAACAAACCATATGATGAGACATTTCTCGGGGTTAAAGGTGACACATCAGCGTGACGAGCCCCAAACTGCACGTCAGAAATCTGGTAACCTTTTAAAATCATTTTAACTTCCCTCTGCTTCATTATAAGAGCAGCTCATGGGAGCGAATCAGAGTGAACGGCCTAAATAGTTGAGAATAATGAAACAGGACACTTGGTGTCTCGGTGAGAAGCTCTGCTTGTCAGGCTCAATAAACAGAACTGGGATATTGCTCCGGATGATTCGAGGTTTTATCATTGTGTTCAACATGCACTCACAGGTCCTCGACTCACGTCAACACACTGAAGGTTTGAGCTGCAGGATTAGTTTCCTGCTTCATGAGTGAGTTATAATCAGTCAGATGTCAAACAATAAATTTCCACAAATCTGGGTCGTACAATCCATATTTGTCATTTCTGGAATATTTTGGAATTTTAGTGGCAAAAATTTAAATGTAAAATGTTTTGTATTTTTTCTCTTAGTCTTCAAAACAAAAAAAAGTGTTTTATTTAGGTCAAATGTAATAAATAACCCACAACAAAGCAATGAATAAAAATAATAATAATAATAACTGATAGAAGATAAATCACTTTTATTGCTTTCGCAGTTACAAATTAGTATCATGAACCAACACAATAAATCTTTCAGTGGCTGAAGTTCTCACTGACTAAATGTTGGCACAGGTAAAGAATGTGGAGGGAAGAGTCCTGAATGAATCATGTCACTCAAACTGAAACTGCTCAGAAACATCTTCAAAATGATTTTCTTTAGAGGCAAATGCTCAACCTGGTTTAACATGTGGACACTTGTGAGTGATATGGAAATAAGGTTTTAGGAATCCCAATTTTAAAAAACCAAAGAAGACCTATAACCTTATAATTTATTATTATGTGCCAATCAGAATACATGGATATAAACAAATGTGCATATAAGGAATCTAGTCTGCACAACCAAGAGAAAAGTGTAAAATTCAGACAATGCATGATCAACAAAAGATATTAATTCTAATAAACAGCAATGCAATGCAACATAAAGTAGATGGATTGTGCATTGAAACCTCCACTGATTGAACATTTTGTAAGAATGCATTGATGCATCCTGAAGCACCTTATTTCTGGCCTCAGTAACGACATGCTAAAGTCTGGGAACTCCTGCTTTGGCGCACAAGCGCAACTTCGCTTCTGGGTGACGCACGGTCCCATCCCTGCTGACATCACCGGCGTGTGTCGCCCCACGACGTTATTTGCCTCCATCCGGCTCGTAGATCTTCCTGCTTTTGCATAAACGGCCAATTACCTTGTCAGTGAGGCTGCGCGCGTCCTCTCGTCCCATTTCATTTCGACTGTAAGGCGCAAATCCGAACAGGCCCTAATAGCGGCTCCGCGCGCGCCGCTCCTGTTATTGATATGGCCTCCAATTCACACAATTGATTTTTATGCTTCCCTCTAGCCACCTTGTGCAGTTGAGAGATATCTTTATTCGCACGGAAAGTGAAATAAGTGCGTAATAAAACGGTGATATATTAAATTCGTTTTTCCCCGTGTCGCGTTTTTATTATGAGCCATTTTTCATCTTTATTGAATAGAGACCCCGGCGTCGCTCCGGGCGCACAGAGGTTAAATAATTTGTGCAAATCAGATCACATTTGGCTTCATGATGCGACTCCAGCTGCTATTTATTTGTTTAATTATCTATCTATCTATCTATCTATCTATCTATCTATCTATCTATCTATCTATCTATCTATCTGTTTTGGAGATGCACAGGTTTTATTTGACTCCTGGGTCTATATGTTATTTCCCATACAGGCTGAACGTTGCTTTACATTTCATTACTTTGTCATAATGCACGTTGGAAATGGGCCTATCAGAGCCTTTAAATCAGCCCTGTACTCTGCACACTTTCCCGTCAATATCACTGGATTTATGGCTTCATCCTGCGCAACAGATTATTGCTTCAGAGGCTCACGCACACACAAACACACACACACACACACCTATATGTTGCCTCTTGTAGGACACAGTGTGCAGATGGAACATGCCTCCAAAAATAAGGTTCATCCTCCATCTCCAACTTGCCATCTTCCTCTTATATTAGCTGCTAAATCGGGGTTTACCTGCAAACTCTCGGGGTCTTTGCTGCAAGGGTTCATGGGTAAATAAGAGGTTGGTTTAATTGCACAAACAGTGAGCACGCACAAAAAGGATACCCATAATTCATTGCAGTAAAGATAAAGTCCTGCAGATCTGCTCTCAAGTTCTGGACCAGGAGTCCTCTGAGGTGGCAGAGAGATCCCAAACCTGATCACAGAGGATACTCCAGGGGTTTAAAAAAAGTATGAACCATTTGCGTTTAATCATTTTGAATCAAATATGCACAAAAGAGCAAATTTAATATGAAGAATCATGAGCTGAGAATTTGCGCAAAAAGGCACAAAATAATAAGGAATCTGAATTTTCTTCTTGCCTCACATGAGAAAGGAGATTTTTTTTTCTGACTGCATGGCCTCAATGACTGATCTGGACTGAATGAGATGATTAACTTGAGTATTTTGAACATGCAGACCAGCATTGACGAGAAGCTGTTCGGATCCCTGCGCAGCTAAAAGGCGCAAAACCTGCTGTTTAACGCAAGAAAAGCTGCAGAAAAATAAAGAAAGCTGCGGCTTCTTTAAGACATCCGAGCAAAACAACTGCCCTACAGGAGGAGGAGGAGGAGGAGGGAGGAGGAGGAGGAGGGAGGGAGGAGGGAGGTTTGGGCTGGATGACCGAATGGCAGCTTTTACGCAGAGGCTCGTCTCACCTGCTGAAACGCGCTCCGCCGTTCAGCACCAACGGAGCCATCTTTCGCTCTCACCTCCAATTAATATCGAGGTCAGCCTCCGTTTTCAGCCTCTTTGGGTTTTGTTTTGTTGCCGTGTTTTCATGCGACCAGCTCGGGTATCCCACCGTGCCCTCTGCGTATGGATGGTCTGTGCCAGAGTGGGCGAACAAAGCGCATCGAGCCTCTCCAAAAAAAAAAAAAACCCCAGCCGGATTTGTGTGTGTGAGTACTTCAGGATCTGACATCTCTGCTCTGCTCTGGCTGCTGTGTGAGTTCACTGGTAAAATGGATACCTTCTTCTTAGCCCCGTGGAGAGGCTTTTAATTCAGGGACCCACTGCTGGAGAGAAATGATGGCAAGATTTTGGATAAGCCTGGTTTTCCTGGGACTAGAAGAGGCCTGTGTGGATGCTTGAAAACAACACACAAAAAAAAAAACACATCCAAAATCCTGCAGCACATAAACAAACATTTTTTTGATTTGATTGATCATCATTGATTTTAAAAAAATGGAGCACACCGGCATCGAGGAGGTGAACCAGACGCACCAGCAGCAGCACGAGCCCATCAGCTTCGGCATCGACCAGATCCTCAACAGCTCGGACCAGTCCAGCGGCTGCATGCTGCCCAACCGGACCGGGGACCCGGACTACGCGCTGCAGGCCTCCAACGTCTACAGCAGCGGCTACAACGGCGTCTACAACCCGGCCTGCTCCATGGCGGCGGCGGCGGCGGGGCTGGCCGGTTCCTACAACGTCAACATGAACATGAACGTCAGCATGAACATGAACGTGAACGTGAACTCGGGCGGCGGCGCCGGCGGGGTGATCCGGGTGCCGGCGCACAGACCCATGCCGCCTCCGCCCGCCGCCGCCGCCGCGCCTCACCCGCCCCCCTCCGCGCACCCGCCGGGCATCGGAGCCGGCATCCCCTCGGTGCCCGGGATGGGGATGGGGAACGCGGCCAACTTCACCTTCCCGTGGATGGAGAGCAGCAGGAGGTTCGCCAAGGACAGACTCACAGGTAAACAGCTTCTTCGTCCTGCAGCACCTGTATGTGTGTGTGTCCCATTAAAACAGATGCACCTTAACGCACGCGCACACACACACACACACACCTGCACGGAAGCGTCCTCCTCGCGCACAGGTGTGATTTAAAAGTGCGCAGGTGAATTTGGACAAACTGATTTAGGTTTTAATCCACACGCACGCGCACACGGTGAGTTTGATTGTGCCGGTGTGATGCACGAGGGCAGAGATTGACGCGGACGTGCTGATGAATCAGAGTTTGGACCATCAGTCTCCATTTAGAGCGGATGACGGATCACGACGTTCACCGTGTTTTCATGAGGATGAATGATTTTTTTTTCTCGTCTGTGAGCCAATTGAGAAAGAAAGAAGATGAGTCATAATAGTAATAACACATGACAGCTTCAAAATATTATTATTATTATTATTATTATCCTAGGCTGCACTCTCAGTTTCATTCTCATTTAAAGGTAATACTAAAATACAACGTCTTAATTATGTGTAGCTCTCAAAAATAAATCTGCATAATTCACATACAGTAATATCTTCATTTGGTTTGTTTCACTGAACCAGCTTCTTTTCAAGATCTTAATTAAAATGCTCATTTTTTTTTATCTGTAAGATTGTGAATTTGGAAGAAAAACAAAAATCAAGAACAGTTTTTTTCTCCTTTGCTGCAATTAGTAAATGTCATGACGCAGCAATAATAAAATATAATAATAAAACAACAACAGCTACTTTATGCACTTCAGAATTATAGTTTATTTTTAACTTAATAGTTTAGATTTTCTTTTTTGAAAAAGCTAAAAAGCATGACAAAATAACTAATTTCTTTTTTTGATAAACAGAAAATGAAAAACTAGGAAGCAGCTTCACGTCTTTTCAAAGTAAAACCAGTTTTGTTGTTGAATAATCTGCTGTTACATAATCACATCTCAAAAGAAAACATTTTATTTTAGCTTCAAACAAAACCTTCAACACACACACAGTATTTTCATGCACTTTTATTATTAATAGCTTTTTGCTTCTTACCTGGAAAAACAAATAATCACGTTTTTATTTTCAAACCAAAGAGACACAAGAGACCATTTTTAATCCACTTCTTTATTTTTATAGGAAAAAAATGCACATTAATCATCATAACTAACTGTCAACTTTTAAACTATTAACTCATCCATCTCTTTTGTTTTTGTATTCAAGACATTTCAGTAGCATCATTTTTCTCTCTAGAAAACCTCAACCCTGATTTTCCAGATTTCACACCAGTCATGTTATTTCATTCTTTTATTTTCATATTGACTTCGAGGAGGAGGTGCTTCCTCCTCATGACCTCATGCTTATGAAGATGAAAATGAAGAACATCATAGATTTGGCCCCCTCCTCCTCCTCTCCTCCTCCTCCTCCTCCTCTCCGAGCATTAAATATTCACTATTCGGTTCTTTCTGCCTGATTAATTATTAAAAACTGGGGGACGATATGTCAACTGCAAACAGATCCAGTGTAAATAGGCTTATCAATTCTGCTCATAGTCACCGAGGGCCTCTCGTTTAATTTCTCTCTCAGCCTCGTGTCGCTGTAATTATTTCAGCTTATATCTTTGCGCTGTATTGATCACACACGCACACACACACACACACACACACACAGACGCCGTTTCCTATAAAAAGGCCGTAAATCGATGCTCAGTTTTAAACGTTTCTCTCCTGCTTTTTTTTTTCTTCCTCGTCGCTTCCAAGTTGAAACCGGAGGAAGAAAAACGGCGCCTCGAAGCTTTAAGCGGATAAAAACACGTTGCCAGAGGCCTTTGACGTCCTGCAGCTCTGTTTGTAAAGCAAACTGAAATGAACAGAGACAAATCTCAGTTTTCAGCCTCGTGGCCAAAATTCACCTTATAAATCCTGGGAGGCTGAATCAGACTCAAGCTGAGGATTAAAACCGTGAGAGTTTCCTAGAAATAAAGCTTGTTCATATACGAGAGGGTTTATTTTCATCAACATGAGCAGGAAGTTGTTTTATTTTATTTATTTATTTTATTATTTGTTCCATTTTCAACCCTAGAAAGCTCTGCAGAGATCCTGACGACATAAACACAAACAAACAAAATAAAAATAAAAGCAAAAAAAAAAAAACAAACAAATGAATAACATAACAAAACATAAACAAAAAAATAAAATAAAAATAAAACACATTAAAAAACTAAGTAGTAGCTCAGCTGTTCTAAGAATTTAAACTAAAATAATAATAATATGAACAAAAATAATTCTTTTATAGTCAATAATATTTGTAATAAATTGAGTCTTTTGTCCGTGTGCAATATTACTTCCATTACTTTTATATTACTTCTATTACTTCTCATGATGTCCATGTGTAATATTACTCACCATCATAATCTTTCCTATGTTCATCCACATCTGTAACTTAACTAATTTCTAGGATGCTCTGTTGTTATATTCTATTTTTCTATCTTGTAATTTCTGGAACAATCTGGCAAAAAAAAAAAAAATCCTTCGGGATTAATAAAGTTTTATCTTATCTTTTACAACAAGATATGTAAAACTATAAAAGTCATAATAATAAGAATAAATGATAAATACATATATGATCACAAGTCTGAAAATAAGTTGTTGTGAACTAGAATTGCAACAACAACAACAACTATAATAATAACAACAATAATAATAATAATGATTGAAGATCACGTGGGTCGTTTGTCGTATCCTGACAGTAAACTCATGCTACATGTGTGTTTGTAAAGGCCACGTAGCTGCAATAAAAAAACCTAATTAAAGCCTATTTTGTGCGCAGTAAATCTGAGTCCGGGTGTCGAGCAGCAGAGAAGCAGGCTTTTATTTCCGCTCCTGTGCTCGTCACTGTCGCTGAGACAGAAAACAGGGTCCCCGCCTTTTGTTCCTTATGCTGTAATAAATAGCAATATATGTTCATGTTATATTTCAATATCCCCTTTAGAAGCCTTCACGGATATATTTATTAGATTGCTCCAAAGGTAATATCCGCAGTGGGGAAGGGAGGCGCTGTCACCGAGAAGTGTTATTAAGTATAGATGGTTTTATTATGGGAAACATATTCTCCATGGTAGCATTTTATTTTTTGATATGCTTATGCTAAATTGTATTACCCAGGCTGCACATTTAGTATTCTCACACACTTTTCTGCTGCAGCTCAGGAAACAGGAGGAAAAGTCAGATTATTTAGAAAGATTTCTGATTTTATTGGAAGATTTTTTCTCTTTTTTTAAATATGATCATTTTCCACTTCACAGTTTAATATTATTGGATTATTATTATTATTCTTATAATGAAAATAGTTAAAATATTAAGTTTGGAGGATACAAGAGCTGATGATGGTTTATGGAAGATTTCACATTTTTCACCATATTATTATTATTACTATTATTGTTGTTTGGTCATATTATATCATTAAAAATGCCTCATTGGCTGCAATTAGCCATCATTAATATTAATATGTAAGATTTTTGAATGTGTGATTCTGACATTAGTCTTATAATTATGGGTATTTGAGAAATTAAAAAACAAGTTTTATCATATAGCCTTATATCTTTAATGTAGATTTACGTTTAATACTGTAGTTAAAGGTCAGCTCAAACTCACTATTTAACACTTAAACCAGTGTTAATATAAAGGCACAATGGAGACATTTGATTGCAATAGATACAAGAATATTATGGCTTGTTTTCATTCATGTATTTCCATTAAGACTGATGCAGTTGAGCAGGAACAGTCTTTTAATGTGATTTAAAATCCAGCTCATTTTGTGCTTTTACGAACCCACAAATCACAGATTACAACATTTCTCTGCTTCCAGTCTCAATAACAATAATAATAATAATAATAACAACAACAGCAGTGGATAAATCTGAAGTCACATCTGGTGGCTGAACTGTCTCAGCTTTACACCCTCGGTCACAACATGAAACACGACTGATGCAGCACTGTGTCAGCGTCGTGCAAACCGAGGCAGAGCTGTTGTGCAGTTCCAGGTCCGGAGGCTCCTGCTGCTCCGCTGTGTTCCCCCTCAACGTGCTCCTATGTGCCTGGTCCATTAGTTAGCCTGCAGATGGCCTGAAATAGCCATCTAATGCAGTATTATTTAGCCAGACCTGCCGCTGGGAGCAACAACAGGCCTGCTCGCTCCCAGCATGTGACCCGAAAGGCTACTTTTGGGCAACGAGACGCCAACTGGAAAGGACCAATTGCAATGTTTGAATGCACCATAAGAATAAGGGAATCTTGTAATCTTGCATTGATGCCACTATAAACTCACAATTAATGGCCATAGAGGTGCTGCAGTCTTCCTGCGAGCGCCTTATAGAAATATCAGAAACATCATGGGAAATTTGTCACTATAAACTCATGATTAAATACCACAGATGCCTGTCTGAGTCCCAGAAGGAATATTAGAGGGATACAATTACCATTTATACTACTATTGAGCATCAGAGCAACACATAATGTGAAACCTGATAATAATATTATACCAATATTACCATAGGAGATTAAAAATAATAATTAGAGGAAGAAAAAGAAGACATGGCCATTATAAATCCAGCACAAAACACAATAAAAGGTAGTGAGTTTTAATTTCAGGCACTAAATTTGCATTGCTCATTTCGACTCAGGTAGCGTTAACTTCGTGTGACCTACTGTAACAGCACATTGCAGCTATTCATCTTTATTCTACGAACCATTTGCTCATGTACGCCTCAATTTGCCAGTCGTGCTCAGCACCATCAGGAGACGTCGGCAGCTCCCTGGAAACGACTGCCGAGCGCGTAATAGCTTCATGTTCCATTTTCCATCCAAATTGTCATCGTCTGTGTGGCAAATGAATTTTCAGGTCCCTGAAACTGTGCGAGCGGCAGCAGCGGCAGCAGCAGCACGTGGCCCTCGGGGGACACCTATGCAGATGTTTTCATATTCATTTTGGCTTCTGGTGAGGGTTCCTGACAAAACAAAAACAAATAAACACCCTGTAAGACAGGAGGCGAAACAGCTTGCTGGGGAGGAATGACACAAAGATACAGAGAGACAGAAACAGCTTTGTTTTTTTTTTTCCTGTCGTTGATTTCCATTCTGCCTCAAAATGAGAATGTGGCTGGGGAGTGGATCTATGGCCAAAACCGATCTCCTTACAATTATTGATCTTCTGTTTACCCATGGCTGACAAAATAGACAGGATTCATAGATATTTTATGATGCAGAAGATAAGTTGTTATTAATACCCAGATACAGTGATATGTGAAAGAGAAGCAGTGAGGCAGTGAGGCACAGATGGTAGAAGCACACACAGTGGCAGCCTGCAATTCATATTTCTGACATGACGAGGCAGCTGAGAAGACACAAAACAGTCCGGTCAATGCATCATTCATCTGAAAGAATAAATCATGAACTCAAATTCAACATCCGCGTCTGTAAAATATATGTGAGCTGCTCTGCAAAAATGATGAAAGGTTGTGTAAATGTGCATGATCAACCATGTCATATTATTGTTGGGGGTTTTAATGACAAATGTTTTGTTTGTGTTTAAGATATTTTGTGCTAAAATATACATGTTTGAATTTGATTTCTCTGATGATTCCCCCCAAATTACAAGAAAATGTGCTGCACTTGGTTTAAACCCTGTGAACGGTGCTTAGTGGTGACCTTCGCTTTGTCAATGACCCTGATTGATTCTGATTGACTGACCTGACTGAGTATGTGCTTGATTTATGTTTGTAAATCTACTAGCTGTCACTTATTTTTCTAAATGGCAGATATCTCATTTTGGAGCAAAACCTTTCCAAATGCTAACTTAAGAAAGTAGCAGTAAATGACGTTAAAGTAGACCCTGCTCATCATTCAGGCTGCCTTCATGTGATTAGCCGCTGTGCGTCGGCGCCTGCACAGCGGCGGCTGCTGCTGTGCTCCAGATGTGGGACCTCACTGTGTCTCCCTTTCCTTTAGGGGAGCAGGCAGAGGAGAGCCGAGTCGGAGAGGCCACAGGGGGGCCGGGGCCCGCCGGGTCCCTCTGTCCTCTCCCCAAGGGAGACATCGGCAGGGTCCCCGTCTGGAGCACTGTGGAGACATTAGCCAAATGCTATTACCCCGAGCTCGCTCACCTGCGAGATGGCAATGGCCTTCTAGCAGACTATCCTTTCCCAAAGGGGGCTTGCCCAGGTGAGTCACCCCCTCCCCCCACCAACCACCTCCTGTACCTCACCTGTGTCACAGCTGATTTTAATGTGCATCTCTTTTGTGTGTGCCATAGACATTGAATTTTTTTGTCTTTGTGAAAAGGAAAAAGCTAAAGTGGGAGTTTAAATCTTGATTTGAACTGATCTTTTACCATAATGTTACTTTAGAGGCCAATTTATTTCCTTTTGCAAGCAATATCTTTTCATGAATTGTTTTTGGAACCGATGCCGCATATCTCAGCTTTCTAAATGTCTCTCTATGACTTTTCCTTGGACTTCTTTTCTGTACAAACCAGTGTGCTGTTTGGGTTTCAGAATCTGGCGGGGGAATATGAGTTGTAATTACATTTATCTTCTTCAATTGGCAGCTTCTGGGCCTTCTCTTAGACTCCCCAAACACACTGGCTTTTCCAGAGTTAAGACAAAATGGACAATAATTTTATCTGCTCAAGGACTGGAAAACAAAATTGTGTTTATAATGTGAGCGCATACAAACAAAACCTCGAGGGAAATAAGTTTAAATTTCAGAAGCACAGATCATTTCAGGCCAGAACTGCTCACACTTACAGATATAAATCTTGAGCAGCTCAATTACTTACAGTAACCTCATTGCTAATGCTAACATGAACTTTTTTATAGAATCACTTGCATGATGTTCAAAGCAACAAGCTTAAGAATCATCAGTCAAAGTCAAATAAATCCTCTTGTTCCTCGTCCCTTTCAGCCGCCCTCTCACCCTTCTCTGTGACCCGGCGTATCGGCCACCCGTACCAGAACCGGACGCCGCCCAAGAGGAAAAAGCCTCGCACCTCCTTCAGCCGGGTGCAGATCTGCGAGCTGGAGAAACGTTTCCATCGGCAGAAGTACCTGGCGTCGGCCGAGCGCGCCACCCTGGCCAAGGCCCTGAAGATGACAGACGCACAGGTCAAGACCTGGTTTCAGAACAGACGGACAAAATGGCGGTAAGATCACAGCAGGGTGCTCCTTCACGTAGAGTGTTGATGCAGTTCGATGTCTACTGCTCATAATTCTCTCTTCCATGTGCCATATTTTGCTCATTTCTTCTCCCTCATGATCTACTTAAGCAAAACAAAGCGTCCGTGGTCGATTTTCCAGAGGCTGTTTGTCTCTATGTTCACTCAGAAGAGCCGCTCCTTCCAATTTTTCTGGCGCCATAAATCGACAGCACTGAATGTGTCTGTGTTTCACTCTTGGATCCAAAATGCTTACCGACGTTTCACTTTAAACACAAGTAAAATGGCCCGAAGCCGAAGCATCGGAGGCGTCGTACAACACAACACCTATTTTGCTTAGCCCAGCTGCCGGTCGAGGCCAGTTCACTTGACCAAGCACAATTACTTGTGAGCCTCCTGAAAGGCCTTTTAGAAAGCTGCTGTCCAAAGCAATACTGAAACACTCACAGGAGGAATTGACTGGCAGAAAAACACACACACACACACACACACACACACACACACACACCCTCCTTCACTTCATTCTAACTGTTGTTTATAGCCATTTGGAGGTAAATGAGTAGGAAATCAAATTATGAAGCCCTGCCCATAGTTAAAGGAGCAGGACACATATTTCAAAAGCATTTTACAAACAGCTAAATGACCTTTTAGGGTTTTAATGCTTAAATGATCCAAAATGCTTTAAAGAATGAGTTTTGAATTTAATACACAGAAAACACTTAGAAATGTTCAGTTGTTTATCTTAAATGAACATAAAATATTGAAATTTGGCTTCGTGATCTCTTTTAAAATATCAAATTTACTGAAAAGAAAATCCTCCAATCACATCTAGCAGCAGTGACAAACCAAGACACATCCCTCACTACAAGATGTCATAAAAATGAATTTGCTTAAAATAAACTCCACCAAACGAAAAGCAAGACTGAACATCGTGTCACAAGTAACGAGGGAATTGGGTTAACTCGTTTTTCTGATTTCCTAGTTTTGCAGAGATTTATGCCATTTCCCTGTAGTGTGCACCTGATAGGATGAGCATGAGGGATGTCTTTGCGTGACGACTATGCTAGTAACAAGAGGATGATCAAATCAACAGCCGGGGAATCAGATTATGATAATGCTGTTAACAATAATGTGTGGCTAATGGATGGAGGTTGGTGTGCATGAAAGAGTGTTTTAACGGCGTGTTTCCGCCCGTGATTTCTACCATTTGCATTTTACGGTTGATTTTGATGGCAGTCATTGTGGTTTGTGTTATTAGCAACACCTTCATGATTTCAAAAGAGCCTAGAAAATTCTTCCTTGTGCATTAATCTGTGTTATTACATGCCTAAAATAAAATTAGCACACACACAGAAAATGGCCTAATTAAAATGAAAACATCTGTCTGGAGAATCGATATGAATATGAAAGAAACTTAGGGAAAAAATGATGAAAAAAAAGCAGCATTTCATCCTCGCTGAATCACAATAAGAGCACGATTTGAACATTTGTTTTCACAAATTCTTAATAAATTTGTATTTATCACAGATCACTTCTCTTTTTATAATCCTGCAGACTGAAATTACGCTGATCATCAAATTTCTCCTTGCATGCACATAAACACTGCAACTTTTCCATTTAAAGGACGTATCATTCTAAACGTCCATGTGAGTTTCAGGAAAACATCTGCTCTACTTTCCAACACAGCAAATGTTAATATCAGCACCCACTGACACAACATATAGGATGCATGTTCCTGTTAACATGTGCTGCTCTGAAGAGACAAAAAAAACAGATGTAACGTTTCACCTTCAGGCAGGAAGTGTACTGTACCTCCTCCCCCTCCGTTAGTCACGTTCCCTCTCTAACACCTGTCACTCATCCCGATCAGCTGCCATCCAGCCTGGAGCTGAACTTACTGGCACAGGTGTTGAATAAACATACGGTGAAAGCAGCCCAGTAACAAATGAACAGGTTTCATTCGCAAATGTTCTGATCACGTATAGCTTCTTTTGTTTTCACTCCTTTTCTTACTTTAGTTTCTTGATTTCTGAAATGCTTTGACGTCCCTGATGTATATTTAGAGCTGCAGTTGCACACAGTAAAATATCATTTACAACACTGAAAATTCAGTTTCAGGCTGCTAATATTTCTATTTCCTGCAGCTTTTATTATGTTATTATTTTGCTGGCAATCATTTATTTATAAAGTTTTTTTTAAGTACAGCTACAGCACAGGATCATTTTTTCCCTTGTTGTATGAAAATATTTTTAGGTTTAAGGAGGTAAAAAATAAACAGAAAACTTAATGGAAAATCCGAAACATAAAGCCATAGTTTTTTCTTTCTTTCTGCTCTCCTTAAATATTTATTATCTCAGCACACCTCAAATTTAACTTGTAGAGCCTTGACCCCCAGGTTGGAAACCACCGCTCACATATAATCCTGTCTGTTTGAAAAGAAAGTTCTATAGGAGGATATGGGACAATTCATTGCAGACCCCACTGTTTGTGTGTGTGCCTCATAAAATGTAAACACTATAGGTCTTATATCTTCCTCTGTTCCCCCTGTCTCTCCTCCGTCCACCCAGGAGACAGACTGCAGAGGAGCGAGAGGCCGAGAGGCAGCAGGCCAACCGGCTGATGCTGCAGCTTCAGCAGGAAGCTTTCCAGAAGACGTTGAGCCAGCCTCTGCAGCCGGACCCGCTCTGCCTGCACAACTCCTCCCTCTACGCCCTGCAGAACCTGCAGCCCTGGGCAGAAGACAATAAGGTGACCTCCGTCACCTCCGTGGCATCTGTAGTGTGAGCGTGTGTGAGTGAGTGTGTGTGTGTAGATGAGAGGGAGGGAGGGACAAAGCTGGGGATGAAATGTGTTTATCAAAGTGTCGTCAGAATGCACAAAAGGGAGGAATCTCTTCAGTCTAATTTCTGACGTGTGTGAAAACACAGCACCTTTATGGGATGGTCATAGATGCAGGAGAATGAAAAAAAATTTGAATGGACATTGTGCTTCCTCACTCATTGATCGTTACCAGCAACGTGGTGGGGGAGCGTGTAGAGGGAGACAGCTCTCTGTTACTGCCAAGACCTACAAAACACAGTCTGCGGACTTCACAGCACAAGAGCCGCACTGACATTGCTGTTTGTCACAATTAAGCAACTGTTATCTTAAATATCTGAAGTGTGTTGAGTCATTTTCCTGCCTTACACCAAGTTTCCGCTTTCCCTTCAGCTGACGGTCTAAAAGAGAGGAGGGCACTTTACCCATAAGTGCCAGGAAACAAATGGACACCTCTGTACATGCCCAACTATCAAGACTGTCCCCCCTTTTGCCTCTGGATCCGTCACGAGGCAGCAGAGACTCTCTGCCGATAATGGCAAAAAAAAGACCTCCTGTTTTTCGCTTTTGACTTTGTACAATGTAGTAAAATGCATGTTTCAACCCTTTTCTGTGTGCACTCGGACGTACCATTGAAGTCAGCTGCCGTCGAGGTGGACTGCAGTGTTCAAGTGGTAGTGGATTGGTGGAACTCCTGATGACGAATTCCTCATTATGTTCAATTTAAAGGTGTTTTATATTAAATGATATTGTGACTTTTTGAAAAGATGACAAACCTCTCTGTTTTTCTTTCCTCCCTTTGTCTCGCTGGGTTCTTTCACTCACTCGCCTGTTTGTTGTTTGTCACCATTATGAAAACCATGCAATAATACTTTATGATTTGAGTGAGCTAGTTAGCCTCCTGGGATTTAACCATGATTACACATTAAAGTTTCAAACCACCCAAAGGTAAGATACCATCGAATTGTATCAGAAGGACAGCGCAATACCTTTTTTCTATCCATAAAAACTGATGACTACAGCTCCCAGGTGTGAATGTGAAGGAGGGCGTTGCCGAAAAACAGCAAGCGTGCTCAGCAAAACCCTCCCTGGATAAATAAAGGTTTGAAAACCGATGCCAGCTCAAATTAGAATGAGAGTTCAGGAGAAAGTACGAGTGGTGCAGCTGCCAAGTGAACATTTGTTGTGTGAACATGTTTGTGTGTTTTATTCTACTGATTTTAGTGGAGCAGGAAATCTAAACTAAAGGATGGTTTAAGTTTTACTTCTCCCTCACCTTCCTGTTCTTCCTGCTGGAGTTTGCACACTTTTGCCGCCTTCATTTTTGCACAGTGCGAATAACAGCTTTCGCAATAGTGAGATGATTAGTCACAGTAAACAAGAAGCCACGGTTGGATTTTGTCAACGTTCATTTGTTTTCATTACGCCCGGCCTCCAGTCAACCAGCTGACACCTACTGTACAGGAGGAGTGGAAATCTCCAGCCTCGAACGATCCCTCTGCCACCTGACAAACTTTATCATCACATCTGTGTTTCTTTTGTTCATAATGTTTTGTAGTTGGGACAAGAGTAAAGAGAGTTTAAAAAAAATCTAAAAATATGAAAAGATGCTGGGGAAAATGTCAACAAAGTGTAGACATCGACTATAATCCTACACGACGGCAGCATTATCTCTTTCTGGATGTCAGCTCCCACACCATTTTTGGTATTGGTTTCCTCTGTTGTCAAGGTGAATCGTGGCCACATAGACACCAGACAGCCATAAACATTTGTTATCAACACATCCACGCTGTCATGCAAATGCTTATCACGCAAGTCATAACAAAAACAACTTATCTACGAGCTCAGTAAACGCATCATTCAGGTTCTCTGCCCGTAAATGAGCCTCCACCACCATGAACGTCACCGGAAACGGGCCTCGCTGTGTCCGCCTCCTCCACAGCCAATCATTTCATTGGAGCTTAATGTCAGGAGCTTGTTAATCTTGGCCGTGCCGCACAACACTTTATGGCAAAGTCCAGAGTAAACGCCTTGTACCTTTTGTTGGGATATCAACAACATCTGCTCGAGCCTCCAAGTTGTTCCTCAGAGCAGGTTGATGATGTGGTTTGAAACAGCTGTCTGCGACTGCAGCCACCCCCAACAACCCTCCGCTCTCTCCAAAACACAGCACCTATGTTTAGTCAGTTTTCAGGGCGTCTTGCCTGGTTGGGATCCTGTCAGTCGAAGGCAGTTCTCCAGGTGACGCCTCCTCAACCCCCATTTCCTCCGCTCCCTCGAGCTTTCATCTCTACGTCTCTGATGCCTTGAAGACGTGACTTGGCCCATTCTAGAAAAATTCCTCCCTTTGCTGTTTTCAAAACCGTGCATTGTGTTTTACTAGCCCCGTCCTTATCCAATAAAATGTCACCACACAAGATGAACAAGAGCGAAAAGGCTCGGGGTATATCAGACTTCCTATCAAGCGCTCTGTTTTGAACATAGGCACCAAAAAAAAACTATTCATCACATAAGCTGTGCTGTGCTCTGCGTCACGCTCCGTCTGCTCTCATCGGTTGTTCCCATCCTCGAGAAATGCTGTAAACATTTCAGTCATTTTCAGGCCGTAGCTTCAGTGATCCAGCGGGTTGACCACTGCCTCGTTTGGGAGTTTCAGACATCGACTATAATCATTAATCTTCATCTATCAGATAACAACAACTGTAGCGTTCAATAATTTGTCATTTGCTGCATTTCTTTACATAAACTTTAAATCTTCTTATTTCATGGTCCTGTCTTTTCTGCATATCTTCAGTTAATATATAATAGTTCAGTCTTGTTTAATGAGACTTCTATAGAAAAGATTCTTTATATATGATCAGAAAGTCAAACCAGATTTTCACCGTTCATTGTGTGTTTTAGTGATTTGTTACTTAACACCAAGCTGAACATGAGGATAAGAGTGTTAGAATAAAGATTATAGTTTACTGAAGAGTCTTGTTTATTCAGTATGTTTGTTTAGCCGCGGTTTGGTGGTGGGAATCTGCAGCACAACCGTACAACACAAACACATAACTAATACAAGCCTATAAGCGTGATATCAAAATTCTGTTCGCTGTTGTTTTTTTACTTGATACCAGATGTAATAATATCTGTCCACAGTCCAAACAGCTATTTTCAGGCCATGACAGCTGCCGTAGCCGCCTCAGACTGCCAAACGCTGTTAGATTGCTGCTAATGTGTTGACATGTGAGGGATTGTTGACAAAAGGCTTTTATGGTTCTTGACTTTAAAATACTGCCACACTGCGTTTAGTTTGAGTTACTTGTAAAATAATAATTGCATATTGTCCAAGAGGGACACATATTGTGTTGTTCGCTCTAAATCAATAATTCTACAATAATAAGCCTACGTGATGTGCAGTGATCTGTACGGTTCACCTCTAATGTTTGGTCAAGTGTGAAGCGTTCTTGCAGTAAATATTCATAAACAGGTTTTTACATGTGTGTGAAACCAGAGTTGAGGAAATCTTGGAGTGAGCACAAATGAAAATCACAAACTAGTTTCGCTCCACTAGATGTGAAAAACTAAACATATTCACTCTCTGAACTAGTTTCAACTCAGATGGACAGATCAGATCATTCAGTCTGTACAATGAAAACATTAGACATCATGGGTATTATTTTTGATCCCTTTCATTGAATCAACATTAGTAATGACTCAAGCCATGATGCTCTGATAAGAGATGTAATGCTCCCATATTATTTAGTTTTGTTATTTTGGCTTTCTTCATGATGTCCTGTGGCTACTTTTCATTCAACTGAAGTAAATCTCCTGAGTCTGTTTGAAATGATGATAACTGGTTTATCCAGACAGATGGACTTTTTCATTTTTAAATGAAGAGGACTAAGGAACAGATCTGAGTGACTGCAGTTATGAAACTGCCTGGAACATATGTTTTTAATGTCTTAACCTGAAATTGAACTTCTCAAAAAATATTAAATTTAAGTCATGTCTTAGGCAAATATCTATAAACACAAGACAATTTGAATTCATAGTTTCATTCAACAAAATCTCCGTATGTACCTACAGTGATTCTGTGTGACAGAGAGGTGGAGAGGAACAAAGTGGAAAAGCTTCCTTTAGTGCTGTAAGTCATCATATTTTGCACTGATGATTATTAAACAACTGTTGGCTGCTGCAGCAGCAAAATCCTGCAGCATGGAGTCACTTCCAGCTGAGTAAAGTGAAGAATGAAGAAGTCTTTCTGCAGTCTGACAGCATGACCGAGACATCGGAGCCAAGTCAACCTGCTGACATGACACGCTCTCATGATTCTCTCCATCTTCCAGTCACACATACGTACGCATTCTCACATATGCACGTACTCACTCACACATACATGTAGGAACATTTACACATCTGCACAGAAGAGTACGTGCAGGGACAAAAAGCAGGCATGCACACGCTCACACACAAACACGACAAAAAGCACATATGCACACAAATATGAACATTTTCCTTTTAACATTCATGCTAAGTGTAAAGTAAATAAGTACTTTAAGTGGTAAAGACATATTTTGTTCTGATGTTGACAGGAAGTTCAGGATTTTATGTTACATTTGGCCATGATAGCAAAAAATAGTCTAATTGGAACAGAAATAAAAGTTTAAAATTTTGATAAAGAAAAAAGAAAATATATACTTACTTTTGCAACAGGCTGCGGTGATAGAGGACTGGTCAATGTAGTGTGATGTGAGTCATGGGCAACAACGACATATCAGCCATGAGAACGTCCTGCAAGTCTGTGACACATTAAAGCGTTCTCGAGCTTTCAGGCATGCATGAAGACGTCTCATTCTTTTAGGTCATACTGGTACTGTGGCTCAGTGACTCAACACCTGCTCGATACGGGCAAGCTACCTCACACACTGTGAGGTGCTTATGAAGGTTAGAAAGACATTTCACAATTAGATTTTAGACATTAATCATATATAATTCATCATCTTCTGTATCATACTCAAGTAAAAGACGATATATGATTATAGTTTAAATCAGCAAATCAAAAAGAGAAATGTCTTTATATACTTTATTTTGTCTTCAACTTTTACCCTAAAACAATCAGTGCCATTGATAGAATTTTTCGTGTGCAGTTTGGAAAGTTTCATACTCGGTTAATTTCTCTTCTCTGTAATATCTGAGAGTGCAATGGCTCTCCTTTTTATTAGCAATATTTTTAACAACCACAGAAGACTCTTCGAAGACTGCAACTGCCCCCTGGGCTAGACTTTTAATATCACTGGCCAAAGGCCTCTTTTATTTAGTCCAAACAGCACATTAAGCGACGGACATGAGGGAGAATATCCCAATCTTAATATAAAAACTGTAATGCCTATTTGAGGAAGTCATTACAAATTAGGGAGAAACAAACAACTTGTAAAGAGCTTACAGATAATCAGAAAATTGGTGGTGGTACAAAAGAGCATCTTTATCTAATTATATGTAGCAACACAGCCTGCTTGAAAAAACATGAACATTATTTGCTTTCTCTGCTGCCATCTTGTTGTTTGTCTTTTTGAGTTTTATGCAGTTCCTCCTTGCACATTTTTAGTAAACTTTTTGAGTGTAGATTGTTGCTCACTATCCTGTTTTATTATATATTATTTACTTGTGTATGTTTGTATGAGTGTATGTATGTATTTATATATGTATCTAGATAATAAGAATACTATAATGATACTAAGCCTCTGTTGAAATATGATGCATAACCTCAAACCTCTATTTTGTAATTATTATAGTTTTTATGTTTTGATGTTTACGTTCTGCTTTTCACATGCAGGATGGCCTCAATCTATATTACAACACCCCCATCTAGTGTTCATCCATTAGAACATTCAGTTTTATTTATCCCGCCCCTTCTTACATTCTATTGGTTTATGCTTTTGAACGTCGGTTACGTCCTGCTTCACCATTGGCTCGGTGACGCGTCCGTCACACGAGTTTACGGAAGTGTAACCACCCACTACAAAGATGGAGGACGATATCTCAGATTTGAGCAGACCACAAATGTACTTGTTTGGTGAGCTCGCTTATTCTGACAAACCTAATATTTTTTCGGTCGCACAATCAGTTTTACCGCCATGTTATCACGCACAAATAGCCATTTAACATTTTTAGCTGGGTTAAGTTAGCCATATAGCTTGCTAACCTGCCTGCCCTCACTCGCGCCAATTCAGCTCTTTTGTTAGCTAGCCGAGCAAAGCATGGGGATAACGTTACACAGCTATAGCGAGGAATAAACCCACGGATATCAGATAATTGTATGCATGTGTGTGCGTTGTTCAAGATACGGGGACATATGAAGTTAGTTACGTGTCGTTTTTCTTAGGTTGCACCCTCAAATCGGACAAACGGGAGTTCAAAGTTGACGTAGACGACGATGATACGGAGCAACAGCTGTCACTCAAAGCAGTAAGACAGACACTTTACACTGAACCCAGAGTGAAAGTTCAAGCTCAATAACGAGGCTCTACACTTGTTTTAAAGAGACATATCTTAAAGGTTACACATATGAGTGATGAGGCAGAAATGGAGCAATCCTCAATATAGTTTGCTTTTGTTGAACATCCATCTGTCTCTTTAATTATCAATTTACTTTACTGGCATTAAATGTAAAAATATCTGTGTTGCTGAGGCATGTGAGAAAAAGAAATTGATCATATATCCAGTAGATCATGTATTTACATCCAGTGTGATTGTGCAAATACAGGTCATATATGTTCATTTTATACATTACATGTTTTACACATTATTCATAAGACAGATGAATGGTGTCTGAGCTGCTTGTCTTCTGGTTTTCTTGTCCTTCTCCAATAGAAAAGAAAGTTTTTCATTACTTTGCATAAGCATGGAGAGGCTCTTTCAAAACTCTGTAATATTTACAGATATATACAGCTATTAACAACTTACCCCGAAAAGTTTTGGTGCCTTTACTGAGAAAACTACTTTCAATAGCTTATCTTTATTGCCCAATTATTAATCAACACAGTTTCAACCATTCTGTTGGTAGTAATCTTCCTAGGAAAACTCAAGGAACAAAAGGTTAGTCTGCTGAAATCTGTGCTTTCATATTGCATCAGGACAGACAAAGGTAAACAGGAGCAATGTTAGCCTGATGATGCCTGAAGACGTGGTGGTGTTGTACAGAATCGGCTCTGCTGCTTTTCCAGGTGTGTCTGGGAGCCGAGGCTGAGGATAAGTTTCACATGGTGGAAATCGAGGGTCTCACTTATGATGGAAAAAGGACCAAAATGCCACTGGTTGTCCTGAAACCGTCCGTCCTGCCCTCTGTGAGTGAAGGCCAAAGCTGACAGCATTCTGTGAAGTATTTAAGCGGCCAGTCAATGCTTTATCAGTATAGAAAAAGTATATCTATTAGGCAGTATGTGTAATCTATAATGTGTAGTTTTATCACTTTATTGTTTTGACTTGTATTAGTCAAGTGAAATAACGTTTCATGTTTTCTTGTTGTAATTGTGATCTTTTTCTTGTCCAGATGAGTTTAGGTGGATTTGAGATCACACCTCCTGTTACCTTCCATCTCCAGTCTGGCTCTGGACCAGTTCACATCAGCGGGCAGCATTTTGTTAGTGAGTATTAAGGCAACAGTTTGTGGAGCCTAGTTAAACAGAATTCATCACTGTGCACTTTCAGTAACCAGTGTTTGCTGTGTAGGTGTGAAGGATTCAGAGGATGAAGAAGAGGAGAACAACACGTCACCGGTGAAGCGGCCTGCAAGCCTGATGTCGGGGAAGAAGCCTCCATTGGTAGCCTATTGTTTTTGTCTTCCCATGCTGATACCCAAGAACAAACTGACTATTCAGGTCTGGTAAAACTATAACAAGTCATTTTTCTTGTAGAAAAAACTAAAGATGGATTCTGACGACGATGAAGACGACAGCGATGAGGATGATGATGAGTATGGTTTTTTTTTTTGTTCTGAATTTTTTTTCATTCACTGTGCATGTCTCAAAAAGCCCTACAGTTATCTGCCTGAATTTTTTTGTTGAATGCACAAATAATATAAGGATTTGTTTCATTCACAACTTGGTCATATTGCTTTTTATCTGAGCTAACATTCTTTCTCTTCTTCCTTTTTGTAGTGATGATGATGATGACGACAGTGACGAAAATGATGTGAAGCCTCAGAAGAATGTTGGAAAAGAACTCAAAAAAGTAAGATGGGCCTGCTTTTTTTCCTTCCCTTCCTTCTAAAAATAATACTAAAAATTTTAACTTTGGTGGTAACTGTGAACACAGTTACACTAGTTGAAGCAGAGGTTTGAAATAATATTTATATATTTATAGATTCATCGTATGTAATACTTTTCAAGGATCTTATTATTTGGTTTTAATGTCCACCACGAATAAAAATCCATAAACATGAGTAAAAATCATAAAAACACGTGTTGGGGAGTTGTACCTGGCTGGGATGCGGGTCCATCATGTCAGACTTTGAAACCCCTACTGTAGACAACAGTTAACAACAGTTAATGTTCAAAAAATCCAAACATCTGATGTGTAAAAATGAAGTGGATAAACATATATATGAAACAAAACAAACCTTGTTTTGCTGCATCACTTCCATCACTGTTCAAACCAAACTGTATCTCATTGTAGGTCATTTAGATTAAATTTGCAATCGTTCCAATCCCCTGTTGTCCACCAGGTGTCAGGGTAGCCAAGGCCTTGCCCTCAGTTTTTTTTCTGTGAAAGGAATTTCTCCATGTTGCTGCTGTCTGCCCGCTCCCCTTTGATTTCTACCACATCATTTCAACTCCCACAGACTGTATCCTATAGAAGCATTTCATTTCAGCAGGCCCTTCCCATTCCTGCACTCACTGACCGTCCACTTTTTTTGTATGAGACAAAACATGGAACTTTTTCATCCTGTTCACTCATGTACCCACCTGTTTTCCACGAGTAAAACACAGGGTCTGTGTGGCGTAATGATTGGATTTCTCCTCTGTAATCTGCTTGAATTCTCACTGTCTCACCAACAAGACGGCACTATGTTATCCTATACATACACACGCAGACAGACACACACACACACACACTCAAAGATATACATATACACACTGGAGACATGAACACTTAAATGTGGAAGTACACATGCATACTTGCAAAAATGCAAACCGTCTGCAGACATTAATAGTATATATCTATGGTACGTTTGCAGAGAAGCACACACACATAAAGTTTCATACACACACACACACACACACAGACACACACACTCACCAGTTATGGGAAACATCTTCCCCCATTTTTCTGTAAGACTGCATATCTTTGTCCCTCTGTCATCCCACTGTTAATATGATTGCTCCTTTTTATCGTCTCTCATGCCATTTCAGCTTTGCACCTGGCCTTTGCCTTTGAACACTTGTTTTGCGTGTTACCACAATCATTTGCAAGTGTGTGGGTGCATGTGTGCATATGCCTCATTTTTACGTCTGTGTCTGTTTGTGATTTCTTTTTTTTAAACACGCTATCCCAGAGCAAACTGTGCCAGGCAAAAGATCAAAGCAGGGCAGATGCGCATACCTGCGACGTGAGCGCCGATCCTTGCCTCAGGGTCAGATGACAGCTGAGCATTTCTGTCACCTGTTGATTTATTCTGTTGTCTTCTCCTCCACCTCCTGCACCCCACACCCCTCCCCTTCATGACCTTAATCCTTTTCTTCACCTTTCTTCTCTTTAGCTCCCTGCCTATCCTGTCTCATTCTTTAATAATGACAGCACAAACTCTAGAAAGTGGGGCTGGGAGCAATTAGGATTTTTTTGAGCGCTCATACAGCAATATGTTGATATAATTCTCTTCCCTTTTTTGTGGTATCTAATCTCATTCCTGTTTTAAGTAACAACCATAATGTGTCCATGGAATTGTGTATGGAAAGTTGGCAGCAAATGATTGGTGAGATACAGATTGCCAGACTGTTGGAGTTGTAGTATCTGTGCTTGTGCTAAACAACATTATTATGTGCTAAATAAGTCTTCAGGTATTGGTGCTGCAACTGATTACATGCTGACACTGGTGTCAACACATTTTCATACCCAAATAGGAGTTTGATTTTAGGCTCAGTTACACTCAACTGAAACTGGGCCTTTGTCAATTTGTTTTTCTTTTCCACATGATATTGATGTTTTCTGAAGAACAAACGCGTTTGGAATGTGTTACAAAATAAGATCCTGAGGCATGTGGCCCGTATTTGACTTGCAGTTAAATATTTGAATTGTAATTTAACAGCATTGCCATGACATGTAAATCTTACATCATTACTTGAGACAGTTACCAAAATTTTGGCAACAGAGCAGCCTGGCAGAGCCAGTGTTGGCACTGAGAACAAAACACAACCAAAGTAAAGAAAAGGAAATAGCTGAGTTAAATTGTGTTTAAGACTCCTTTGTTCAGTAAAAATCTGGCAAAAGGATATATAGTTTGTCTTTCAGACAAACACAGTAAGGTAGCCTTTACACTACAGAATCTTTGCCAGGAACACAGAGTTCTCTCAGAGCTCTGGGAGTTTATCAATTTTGGCTGCTGGGCTACACTTCTTGCCTTCAGAAAGTCTTTGCTCCTGAGGTAGAACTTTTCAGTGATCAAGGAACTTGGAGTTTACAGCTCTGAACATCTCAGACTGCTCCAGCACAAGCTTTAGGAGCTACAGCTAACATTCATTAAAAACTGCCAACAGTCATGAAGCTGACTGCCCAACTTGTCTTAAAAATAATGTTTTTTAAAATACCAAATTGTTGGATAGTGAGTGAAAGAGAGAGAGTGAGTTTTCTTGTGGATATCTGCTAAAGGAGTCAAATGAGAGATCTTTTTAGACACATGTCTAATCTTTGAGGCAAATCTTTGCACATCCCCATCCAAACATCACGTGAACAACATAATGACTGTTCTTATCTTGCCACATGCAAAGATTGTCACCAACAAAGCTTACACATTCTAGTCTGTAGTGGTGTACCTCACTTTGTGGTAGAAGACAAGGCAAATTAAAGCCATTGGTGAAAGACAAAGTAATAAACAAAGAAAGGAGGGAGGCAACAACCCAAGGAAATTATAACATCTCATCTAGTTATTCTGAAATACTCACGCACACACTCAGGTGCATCTATGAAGGGTTTCAAGAAAGCACAATGTCTCTCTACCTGATTGAGGTCTTTATTAATAGCCTTCTTTGAAGAAAAAAAAAAAGCTTTGCGACCACACTGGAACATCTTTACAGCATCTTATATTACCAGGCATTGCTCGAGGAAATAGCATGTGTAATTGCCTTGTAGCAGTTATGTCAACACAGGCAATTACACTTGTAGCCCATTCCAAGGTGAATACCAGTAAGGGTTGGTGCTCAGGAAATGCAGGTACTTGCCTCGGCTATTACAAGGTAATTACACAGGTGACTGAGAGCAATGGAAACCTGACGGGAAGGCCTCCAGTGCGGAGAAGAACAATGACAGGTTATTGGGATACTAAGTATCTGATCAGTGACAAATTACCAAGTATGTCTAGGTCTTCCTCTGTAATTTCATGTAGCGCTGCTGCTTGGAGATAATTTCAGTTTTGGTTGTATCTCATGTCGTATCTAATTTGGTTTCAGTTATATTTTTGTCCAGCTGGTAGATGGACAAACCTTTATACTGAGATACTTAATTCTTCACATTAGGACTGCCACTACTCGTTTGCTGTTGTTGTTTCTTGTTATAGTTTCTACATTTTTTGTCTTTTTGGGTTAAAAGCTTTTAAAAATAGTCTACATGTGTAGCATTGATATTATTATGACCTTACAGGGGGGAGAGAAAACAACATGAACACCTCATGGCAAAAGACTCTGAAGAAAATTAACCACAACTGCAAGCACTTCTACAAATGTGTTTCACATTATGTTACACGCCAATTATAATTTGTCAGCTATAAAAGAGGTTTGGCAATTAGCGCTTTGATGTGGGAATTTTCAAAACAACACAACTACCAGAGCCCCAAAGAGTTTAAAGTTATTTTAATATCCAACATAATAATCAGGAAGAACAATATATAAGTCGCACATTAACAGAAAGAAACCTGTCACAGTTTGGAACTGTTTGAGAAATGTTAAATATATGCAGTGTTCTGTATAAGGGGTTGTTAGATATAGTAACTGACCAGCAATCTAAACTGAGGCGTCTTTGTGGCTTTGCAGTTGTCATTCAGGTTCTTCAAAGCTAGCACTTAAAGTGAAGTGTTTGTCTATGGTCATTTTAGTGTACATTTTCGGAGCCTGTAATACAAAGACAGTGTTCTGCTTGCTTTCTTCTTTACATGTATTTCAGTAAAACAGACTGTTAATTTGAGGTGGTTAAAGCCCATGTTTCCTAAAAATGTAGGCATGTCACACTGGGCATATCTTATTTATCAATTTTGGATTGTGTTTCTTTCTCAGAGCCTAGAGTCTGCAAAGAAGCTCAACAAGACTCCGGTGAAACAAAACGGCCCTGCAGGAAAACCATCAGGATCAGCAGCCAAACCACAGGTTAAGGTAGGTAGGAAAGACTCTTTCTTGAATTAATTGAATAACAGGGGTCAGCTGTTAGGATCAACCATAGCCAGATTTTCAACACTGTTTATTAGAAGGGCAAAGAGGTTTGCAATTAACCTGTTTTTTTCCCCCAGATTTAATCAAAATAATGGGTACTGGTTTTGCCACACAGAAAACCAATGAGTGATGTCTCAAAACCCATCTATTAACTAAAGGAAAAAAACATAAATATAGAGAAAACACAAATGAGAGCATCTGAGCATAAAACTCCCCTCCTTGCCCCCATGCTAGGCCCTTTTCTTCTATTTATTCTTATGATTTTGGAATTTGTTTAGAAATGATCTAACTAGTTTTTTGTGAAAGGCCAGAACATTATCTGTTTAACTGATTAATTAGGCCTGAAGTTACACCAGATTGTGAGCCAGCAACTCTATTCCTAATGAAAGACATCGTGTCACTCTCAAAACAGTGGTCACAACGCCTTAGAGGATGTAAGGTGTCTATAATCCAGTGTAATTGTTTGAATCTGTTGGCATTTACAATTAAAAACAAAGCCAAACAAAAAAAGAAAGACAACTAAAGTTGGGAGAACGGTCCCATTCCACCAACAAGGCATGTGATAAATGCACGTTGCAGTTAGCTTCACCTGATAGTTAATTTCTTGGATGGAATGTCTTGGACAGCCACCTCACAAAACCCACAGCTTGAACTCTGCCTCTCTTTAAGCAAACACACCTGACCTCTAAACGGGTTTCCTGGGGCAAGGTTTAAACCCGCGACCCCTTGGCCTGACCCTGCCGCCGTCTTGTGTTGCAGCCACCTTTGATGCCCCCCCCAACCCCCTGTAGCACACATACACATCAGAGTATACAAATTGGCAAGCTTCTCTGCAAGTTTACAAATTTCACAAAGCATGTTAACGTGATAGCAATGGCTAGATAAGACCTTATGTGTTGGCATGCAAATACTGCTTGTATGATTAAACATGGCTCACCAGCTCAGTCACTCCTCATGCCAGTGCACATAAGAACATTGTCACTTCATGTCTGACGTCTTGAAAGAAAGCTGTGTAATTCTTATCATGTTAAACACTGAGCCGAAGGATTGCTGAATTCCTGAGGCTAGAAAGCGATTCCCCCCCAGGCCTAGCGTTCTGGGTGTGTGGGAGAGTGCGGCTAATTCTGTAGTGGCCGTTGTCCAGATATAACACAGTGGCTCTTGAAATGCTCTGGGGGATTAGCCGATGGGCAGCTGAACCGCCGAAACCATCCCGCCAGTTTAACTTTCTGGCCCGTGGAGCTTCAACTGCCCCCATCCCCTCTGCACTTATGCACAACAACTGTTCCCTCTCTACAACCTCTTCACACCCCTCACTTCCTGGACACACCTTCTCCCAATTGCTCTCATTACCAGCGTTTGATGTCTGGTGCAGCTTGCGCTTCCAGATGCCCCTGAGGAGCGAGGAAGCGGGCGTGGATGTCTGTTTTTTCTTTACTAAACGCAGGTGACTGGTCATTAGATTGGCTTGTCAGATCTGTTGCCAGTACCGCAGTTCTCACCTCTCGCAGCCCAGCATGTAGCTGCACCTTCTTGCGTAACTGGCTCGACATGAGAACCAACTAACTCGAGTCGTGCTGATCTGAAGTAACTTTATCTTGCAGCTGGTGTCTTTTGATTGATGGGTTTGGAGACGCTGATGCTTTCAAGCACACGTCACAGTCGTAAAGTTGTTAACTACTCCGCTCAGGCTTCTCCCAAAAGAGTGTGAGTCATTGTTTTAGAGACTGATTGACATGTGTTGAAGCAGGTGCCTATCTTGTTAATGCTTATTTACTGTTCCCATGAGTGGAAGGATGTTTGCTTCGAACTACGGCTCTATGGATTGTTGTGCATGAAAAATGTCCAGAACACATTTACATATACAAGTCATAGGATTAGAGTCAAGAGTCCCCAGTGACCTGACGTTTCCCCCAGACGTGGGCCTCCAAGGCTCTCATTTCGACAAAATGACAATTACCGTCCTCGGACAGACCTGATGAGCAAAGGTGTCACAACCATGTGTTTGCACTGGATTGAAGACAAGCGATTCCATCAAATGATAGCGTGCTTGTGATTAACTTCCATGTCTCGTGGCATCTGTAATCAGTGTCTGGCCCAGATGAAAAAGCCTGCTGGCTTTGTGTGTTTATCAGCTGTTTCAGGTCCACAGCTGTCCTTTGGAAGTAGAGAGCTGCCCATAAATAATAAATACGTAGTGCATTTGTCTGGCCAGGAGCCAGCAGCATATGTGCCCCCTTTTTTTGTAGTGTGTAGTGTGTGTGTCAAGGTTTTCTTCATTTTCTACCTTTTGATCTGTGCCATAAAATGCAGATCTCTTTGGGACAGGGACAGATAATTGCATTTTTCAAACTGGAGAGAGAATGTACTTTCTCAGGCATTCCACCTGTTTTTAACCATTTCAAGTTTTACCCTGCTTTTCAAAGCCTGGAGTTGCTAAAGGTGTTTGAAGTTTCAAGTAGTAACACATGGCATTTGTTGATTTCTTATCCAAAGAACCTTAACATTAGAGTCAGATTTGGAGAACCCAGCTCTAACTTTCAGCCAGTTCCTATTGTTAAAGAGGTGGGAACCTGCTCTTTGATTCCATTTATTCAGTCCTAACTGCAAAGTGTTGACCCACTGCGCTTCCACCTACATCTCGGTTACCCAGGCTCAGGACCGTGCACTGTGGTCTGAGGTGAACTGTAAATGTCTCCTGGAGCTGCTGTTTACAAGGGTGGGTGAAACTGCACCTTCAATGTAAGCAAACATTCAGCTTGTGCATGGCAAGGTATAGCATATTTATTTTTTTTATTTGAATCCAAACAAATCACACGATACAAGATTGTTTACGACAAATCAGTGTTTACAGCAGCCTGAATCTGCTGAAAACGAACACAGTTTTTGCTTTTTGCTTTCGTTTCTCACTCCAGTAATATGACGGGTAAACAGAAATCTGAATGAAAGTAGATAAAATCTGATGCAATAAATTCTACCCAACCGTGCGTACAGCCAAACAGAAATCAATTACTATCCATTTGCTCTTGAGCTTTGCTGTTGTTGGACTCTCAGGGCAAAGAGTTGCTTTATTCGCAGCTTCCCTCTTCTTTCAAATGTGTCTCTGGCTATCAATGAAACCCTGCAATTTCACTGGATTCCACACTGGCTTTGCATGTAGGGACAAGCTCTGTGGCTTGTGTAACATGCAGTCACGGCATATAGTGTGTATGTGTGTTGTTGTTGTGTCACATTCATACACCTCAAATTTAGGACCTCTGGGGCCTCGACTGGCCGGGTCTGGACACACCTGTGGGCCCGCAGGTTCAATGATCATGCCGCTCTCGTCTTCACAAACACAGGGGACTCTTCATGTGTAGAAATAAAAAAATAACAAAGAAAGGTCACTTATGACAGTGTTGTTTTAGTCTTGCTCATTCATAAATGTTGAACACAAGAGTGAGAAGAGTCATCATTTCTTGTGGAATTCATTCTTTTGATTTGTCAGTATAACCTTTGTCAAGAAACAAGCACAAGAACATTGGTACATTTCTTTGGACTTTGACCTTTTTTTCTTTACGTCATTCGTTTGGGATTTACCATCAAGGGAAAAACACATTTGACAAACAATCTCCATTACTCATTGGAGAGTCGGGGCTTGCCCTCTCCTGCTTGCAAACAATAAAAACATAATTTGTACCTGATGTATTTGTAAAAACAAAAAAAGATGGTGTAATTAGGCTAGAATTTGTTGTCCTTTCTGATGCTTTTATCTTCATCCAGCTGGTTTCCCATGCCAAGCCTGTAAACACAGACCCAGACAAAATGGGTCACGATAGGACTGGAGCCCAGACTGGCCTGTTGGTCAGCAAATGGTTTCATCAACATTAAGTTAGAATTAGCAATTTTGTGTTGAGGTTGAAATGAAAACACAGAAAAATGAAAAATAGTGGCAAGAGCTGAACCTGAGTGAAAGAAGAAATATTGTGTCATAAAATGGATTTTTTTATTTACAGCTCTCAATAAATCTCTCTCGATACGACATATCAATCAGTGTTTCTTATCTAGCTGATTTATTTTTTTTTCTAGACACCTGCCCCAGGAAAAGACAAAGCCCAGGCTGGCCCGTCTAAATCTCCCTCTCTGACTGAGATTAAGAACAAGTTGTCAACGGCAGCCAAGGAGGTAAGGCTGTCATCCTCTTTTGCAAATTGCCTCTCTTAATTGAACGTCTGACGCGCGGTTAAGCTGATGATTTAATGGCCTTTTTCATCAGGGGAAACCACTGCCGAAGACGGAGCAGAAGTTTGAGAACTTCGTGAAGAGTTCTTTTAAAATTTCAGACAAAAAAGTAAGTAATCATGAGTCATCTGATATATTTTGTATATATTTATTGATTGCACATTGTTTTGAGAGCCCTGATTACAAGGCCTCTGTGATTGGTCTTTGTTTATTTGTTATTTTTTACATTTTTAGCTCTTACATCAAATATGCAATTTAATCTCTTTCTTTTTTCTTCTGCAATCTATGCATTTAGTCTCATACACACTTAGGAGATATATTTCAGTTGCTTGGTGTTTGTGGCCACAGGCACATTTACATCAACCTTTATTCAGCTGTAAGAGCTTTTTGCCATGATAGATACCCAGGAATGCATTATTGTTCCTCACACTGTCCTCATACCTTACACTGTCCATTACGCCTCAAACGTCTCTCCAGCACAGTGTGTTCTCTTTGAATTATATTCATTTTGTGTCAGCGAGCTCTTTTGAGATGGAATGGGAGTATACCTGCCAAGGCAAACTCTTTCTCAGTGATTTACTGGATTGTGTGTCTTTTGTAGCCTTAATGAAGGGACTGGTGGTATGTGGATGGTACCAGTCTCTTTCACATTCAAGGCCTTTGACCAACCCCAAAAAAAGGGTTTTTCTAAATGTAGGACTTAAATCTTTTCTAATGCTGCTTGTCATTTCAGAAGAAAAACAAGAGCCCCTGCACATTACTTTACAGGGCATGAATTAATCACCCAAAAACCTTTAGATTATCACCACAGACTAAATTATTTTACGCAGTGTGTTGTTTGGTGTCAAAACATCTAGAAGAATGCGATCACTTGAAAAGGGCCATTTGAACACAAGATAAAATAAGATAAGATATTTCTTTATTGATCCCCCATAGGGGGAATTCAGGCATTGCAGCAGCACAAGACATTGGCACACAAAATAATACAACAGATAAAAGTATGTACAACTAAGTAAGTATGTACAACTAAACTTCAGGTGTCAATTCATTTGTGATAGCATTATAGTGTTAAAATGTTTACTGTACAGCTATGAGAGCAGGTGAAAGCTCTTTAGACCGACGCAAGGGCCGGTTGGACGAGGAAGAGAGTGGGGGTGGAGTTGGGTCGGGGAGAGCTTGTTGATCCCAGTGTGTAGAAACATCTGTGGAAGTGCTTTGGTTTCATCAGCCAAGGCTGAGATCTGTCAGACCTGGAGCACCTAGTCATATACTCTGGTATGTACTGTTGCCCCCACCCAACCCCTCGTCGTTCCCCAGCAGCCCCATCTAAACTCAGCGTTCCCACAGGCGAGACGCACAAAGCATGTTGAAGTAAAAGTGAGTCATGTGTTGAATGCTGTATAGAACTTGGATGATTTATAATTTATTCTTGTTTTCTGTTGTCTGTCTCTCTCTCTCTCTCTCTCTGTATCTTCCTCAGGTGGTCAAAGACCTTTGGAATTTTGTACGGACACTGAAGAATGAGAAGAAGTAACACACCTTGTACTTTAAAGCATTTGTATGTTTTGCATCCTGCAAGACATTTAAAGGCACAGTCAGTGAAATTTCCTAGTTGGCCTTATGTCATCATCGCTAACTCTGACTTGGAGTGAACAGAAGGACTGAGTGCGTGAAATTGGTTAAATTATTAATGATTCAGGTGTCATCGTTTTTTAGATGCGAAGCACCAATTCACTCACAAACTTACTCATTCACATTTAGCAGACTGCAGATTTTCAACAAGGGGAAGCTTCAATGCAAACTGGTCTGCACCACCTATAGGGAAGGAAGAGTCAAACTTTAAGTTCAAACTAATAGCATCACCAATTAGGGCCTGCAGATGTCTTTGTTGCTTTCATACATGAAAAAAATAGCTGCTGCAGTTTTCACACTTGCGCCACCTGCAGGCAATAAATGTTGCACCTGCAGATTTTTATAGCTGCAATAAATAACAGATATGTAAATTATTATGTAACAACAAAGTTTATAATTCAAGTCTTCAGAGCCAAAGACGGAACAAATAGAACCTAGTTAAGTAAGTCATTGCAATTTTTTTTTTTTTTTTTTATTTTTTTTTTTATATGGCCTCTTGGTCTGCCCTTTCTTTTTATTCGCTCAAAATAACTGCTATCTGTGAGGTTAGCAACAGTTTATTTTTTGATATTACCGCAAGGTGTCACTAACATTTTTAGATCCTACATTCAAGGGCTCATAGGTGTAAAACATAAATCCTCAAACAGTGGCTATAAAAATGACGGCAGCTGCAGGTGGTGTAACTGTCGAATAACAGAAGCTTCTCTTTTCCTTATCTGAAGAAGGAGAGATCGTCATGCCTACATCGTACTGTCTTCACGTATAGTTGCTGCATGTTGCGTTCTAGGTGTGAAACCCAATCACGCAATTTGATGATATTGGCTGAGGCTGGTTTCAGGTGCTTCGCATCCATGACACTGTGTGTCCTTGTCAACAATGCAATAGGAAATATTGCAGAATGTGCCTTTAAATATCTCTACTGTAAACTGAGATCAATCAGGGTCCCAGTTTGTGAATTTGAACAGTATATACAAGGATGGTTAAGACGGCGGAGACAGGGGGATAGTGACAATATATTTTTCCTTCAAAGTGTTGTTTTGTTATTTTAGGGTCTGTCTGGCTTCACGAAGCATTATTAGCTTGCGAAACATGCTTACAGATTGTACTATGAGTTTGTCTGTTCTGTACATTTTACAGAAATTCATCAGTGTGTGTTGAGATATTAATTTTTAAAAATTATATTACTAAGTTAGGTCAGATCAACTCCTGCAACAGAACCTGCACTAACTGTATGTTTGAACAACTTGACCATTAACAAAGAGGGTTACTTTCTGTTTCCTGAAGTGATAACGCAAATTAGCAAAAAGGAAAAGGAATGCAGAACCTGCGAATATCACAACCCTGCTGACTGGAGCCATTTCAGGAGGCATTTTTTGAAGTGTGAATTCATATCAAGTCCATTAACGGCTGTCATCACAGTGAGTGTGTTCACAAGAGCTGGACACAAAACATTCTCTAAAGTATTATGAGCGCTATAAAACCAACAACAGATGCCCCCACTAAAACGTTTCTCTTTAAAAGTAATATACATTCTTTACAAAAAAAGTTAAAAACAAGGCGAATAGATTGTTAACTAGCTCCAGGAGGATATTTACAATGTGGCACTAGCTGTTTTCACTGTATTTCAATGTATTCCAATGCACTAAAAACAGATTACAGGCCTATGATTAACACGGATTATCTTGTTTATTACAACATAATCATAAGGTATATATCAGAAAATTACATCAGAGGAATGTGACATCATTTACAGAAACCCCATAAAGAACTCAACCCCATAATTGTTTGCACTCTTGTATATCAGTGCTCTGGTGACAATAAGCATCCACTCGCTCAGAGCTTTAATGTGTTTATGATCCTGTATAATGCCTTTTATGAGCCAAATGTTGGCAGTTGGAGACCATCTTTAACCAATCAAATTGCCAGTTTCAACCTTCCTGTTGTCTGTAAAGGATGTTTAAAATTCCTTCGCTGAACTACTTCAACTAAATTAGGTCATTAAAGTCGCCCTGATAACTGACCTAAATATTCCATTTGGAATATCTGTAATGTTCCCTTTTAGTTAGGTTTCAGTCGGTCCAGGTTTCCATCCTTAGGATTTATTTTTGGCTTGTGTATGAGATCATGGAAGAGTCCTTCTTTAATGATTTTTAATACTTCCCTCGTATTAAACTTCCTAAACTTTTTTTTGTAAATAAATCTTTTGCTTTTATTTACAAGTACGGCAGCTGAACAACTGTATTTTTAAGTGTTTGCTTAATCCGCCCTTGCTAATAGCTGGTTTTGCAGCTTGGATCTGTTGTCATGATCTTTATTTGAAATGTTGTGTTGTAGTTTGATGTAGAAGTGTTTTATGTTGAGTATAAAGCCCCTTTTTTTTAAAAAAAAAATGTTAAAATACTGTCCTGTTTGTGTTAACATGTCATTTTAGTTTATCTTTAATTTGTCCTCCTTTGATTCTGTACTGAGTGTTTTTCAAGCCGGTACCTAAATATGTGGGGGAAAAAAAGAGATCATGATCTTTGTTGATTATTTGTTGTCATTATTTTTAATCGATTTAATAATATAAATATGGTTAAAATCTGGCTTTCAAAAATATAATGTGCAGCAAACCCTGTAGTTGAACTGCTCCTTAAGAAGCTCCTAGCATGAGATTAGAAACGTATTAAGTCTAAAAGTTTTCTGGATTTTGAGTAGTAGTAAGTCTCTACCGTTGTATCAGCCTGAAGTAGATCTGAGCTTTATCTCTGATTGATACTGTATCGATCCAACGACCCCCTCTGTATTTTCTTTATCCATGGCATTGCCTTGTGTCTGCAACCTGAAATACCTACTGTGAAACATCAGTATGTCGCGAGAGGAATCTTCAATTTGAGAAAAACAAGGCTTGTGTGTGTATTTGCTGCATATGTCAATGCAAAGTCATTTGTTTTACACTGTACTGTTGTGAAATCTGAATGATGCTGTGTGAGTAGATGACAGCTGAGCTTAACTCCACATGTTTGAAAGAAGCTGCGTTTTGTCCATTAGTTCATGCATGATTGCTAATGGTGGATATTCATTCATTCATGGTTTGTTGAGATGAACATATCTATCCATTTTTTTAATCCTACCTATAATTACCTGAATAAAGTGAATCCCGGCTGGTTTGGAGTCATATTTTGAAGTTTTTTTTCACCTTCAGACCAGGACAAAATATAAGTCCTCTGAATTATTTGAGTGACTTGACTCTCGTCTGCTGCTGGAAGACACTTGTGAATTCAACATTAATTCAAATGTCCAAAACAAAGAGATGAGTGAAATAATTACATCTTCAATGCAGGACTTTTATGTAGATTTTTATTAAGAGTATTTTTACAGTGTGGTATCAGTACTTTTACTAAAACCTGCACTGTGGAACATGTGTGTCCCCCTACTGGCAGCAAGAGTAATTACACAAAGACTGTCAATGTGTTCATGACACCATCGGCTCCACCAGACTCCTGGTTGTTACTCTGCTGCTGCAGTTGCCTCCAAATTCAAACGTGCCTTTGTGGAACGTCGCCACAGACCCCACATTTCAGAACTTCACCACACCTCCAGTTTCTAAACATTGTTGGATGAGTTGGGAGGAGATTTAGAGAACTGACATGCTCATTGAACTTCAACATATTATGTTTACAGCAATGACGCCTGGTTACTGGAGAAGACACTAAAGACCAGGATGCTGCATCTTTTCTCATGAAAATCTCAATTTCCTTTTTCATCCTGAAGGACTCCCAAAGTGATGTCAATGGAAGTGATGGGGGACAAAATCCACAGATTTTGTTCTGAGCGAAAAATGACTTTAAAAGTTGAGAAAAAGATAATAAGAGGCTTCAACAGTCTGAGTTAGACGAATCAAGTGGGTGTCTTCCGAAGTTCTTGTTTTTAGTTCCAACTTCCTACAGACGGTTTACTGGCTGAGCTGTGACGGACGGATAGTAACAGAAAAGACTTTTCAAAACACTGACTTGATTTGAAGGTGACCTCATATTAACTTCAGCTGAACTTTGTCTTTGCACAGACACAGAATTTTGTCCCTCATCACAAATTGAAATTGCTTTAAGAAGAGTCTTTTTCTAGCTACTATGAGCAGGAGGAATGAGTAAAGCATGCAGCGGTGTTTTCAATGTTCGTGTGAGCATGTTAATATTGTTCTAAGAAAAAATATG
Source organism: Holacanthus passer (assembly GCA_025331565.1). Taxonomy (NCBI): domain Eukaryota; kingdom Metazoa; phylum Chordata; class Actinopteri; family Pomacanthidae; genus Holacanthus; species Holacanthus passer. Next base: position 901,850 of record JAFREQ010000068.1, read on the forward strand.
AACTTTTACTACAGGCTTCAATTGTAATAATTATCCATCTTTGCTGTCACCACTGGGTGGCACTGAAGTCCAGCCGTCAACTTCAAAGCAAAGACTTCATAATGATATAAATTGATTAAGCTTTTACCTGAAGTGTGAGTCAGGCATTACTTCACTGCCAGCTGAACACTTTTTGCCCTGTAGCCACGAGGAAGTGAGGCGCGCTGGCGGATGCAGCCACGGGATGACGCACGATTTTATGTTCCAAACAAGACGACTGAGAGGCACGTGGAAATCCCCCCTTTGTGGTTGACTTGAATTCCAGTCCAGGGTTTGACTGAACCAGCCTGGAGGTATTAACACACACACACGTACAGAATGGTAGGCCTACAAGGTGCCCGTCTACCTCAGTGCAGAAAAAATAGTATTAATGACTATGAGTCAGGTGGGAGATCACATGAAAGAGGGGTGTCTACAGGGAAAAAAGCAACAGCATGCAGAAGTCCCTCGCAGACGTTGGGTAGAAAAGGTAAAAGGTCGTATTTGTATTGGACAAAAAATCTTGGCCGATATTGAGAAAGAAGGCTTTGGTTTAATATGCATTTTGGGTGAACTGACCCTTGAATGCTCCTCATTCTATTAGTGCCTTCCTCTAACAGTTAAAGCACACAGAGACATGGCAGGTGTGCTGTGCATGTGACACTGCAGGTATCGCTTCCCTGCGTGTGGCGGCCAAACACAACATTAGGCCATTAGGGAAATATTGCCCTTTTCTCTAATCCAGCAGTCACACGATACGGCACGGGACGGTCGTGGCAGTCTGTTCTGGAGTCGTAACCGCCTCCATCTGAGGACGGTGTGTGCGTGTGTGCTCTCAGGAGAACAGGTGTGTTTTGTTTGTGAGTGTGTTTGTGCCCCCTGTGAAGAGGTTGCGAATGGAGCATGGCACGGCCACTTTGCTCTGTATAAAACCAGCTTGTTCAACCATCTGCCTTATAAAAGCCTGAAGCCTGTGTGTGTGTGTGTGTGTGTGTGTGTGTGTGTAGGAGGGATGGATTAAATAATCTTTCATCCACATTGAATCATTTCTACAGTTCTTGGGAATTTTAGCAAAAACAAAACATAATTTGTGTGTGATTTTTTTTTTTTTTTTTTTTTTTTTTTTTTTTACAAAATTGACGCATAAAAACCTGCAGCTCCAGGGATGTTGTGTTCATTACGACTTTGAAGACTCAAATAAATGCAAATCAGCCATGATCACACACCAATGACTGTTTTCACAACACTTCTTAGTTTGCAAGTGGTTGTGGGGGAGGTAGATAACATCAGGCTCAGGTTGTTCATGTACATTCAAATAATCTGTTGTTAAAGCAGCAACGAACACCTTTTTTTATAGCAGTTCTTAAAACACTTAAAGCACTTTTGAAAGAGCGTAATATAAACCAGAACATCATGTTATACAAATGACTGATAGTAGATGCTGATCTGAAATACACGGAGCTGGTTTAAATTACAGAATGTGAACATGAGAAGTGTTGCAACAATAATGCTGTGAGACAATGTGGATAAGATGTCTGCTAATACTCCAAATTAAAGTGCATTAACCTTGGATTAAAGAACGTGTTTTTAAGTTAAAACTAAACTGAAATTCATTTGCAACCTGTTTTACACCATCTATTTATCTCTAGTTTATGTGTTTACTTTTTTCCAGACTCTTCTACTTGATGTTTGTAGTGGATTTAATTAATGAAAGCAGTAACGTGTTACGACTTTCACCTGGAATTACCTGCTCAATGAGCCATGACAGGACAGTCTGCGAAACACTCAATACTTAGGCATGAAAATATGCAAATGTAAACGCTTTTAAAGGCAAGAAATATATGTATCTATCAGAGTATTTTTGGGCCTAATATGATACTTTGTTTGAACTCCGTTAATGATGCTCAAACTCTCGTGTAGGTGCAACAGTCTGCCAGTTTAAAATTAGCTTTTCAAATTAAAAGCACCCTGTGGAGTTTTCTTTTAAACATCTGAACTTGATGTTTACATTCAGTGTTTCCCACCAACGTACATTGTGTTTATCCTTGAGGTCTAATAAACATGTTGAATGCATTTGCTCCCTCATAAAACATTTGCAAAGCCAATTTTTATGAAATTTTTAATTGTGCATCGTTTACATCCATGTTTGCTGGTTTGTTGTCGTCTTCTAAATCGGCTTCGTCGTTACATTTCTTTGACATGTTACAGCCACCAACTGCTGGACGACAACCGATAACTAAATGCATAAAAACATTGCTCTATAGCGCCACAAGTGGTCGAAAGCTCCAAAAACATAAACTCATTTGAGGATTGAATCACAAATTGTTCACATTTATTCAAAAATGTCTCATTCAGTTTGTATCCAGGTCAAAGGTCGAATCCCACTGTGGCTTCGTCATTTATGACAACATAGAAAGTCTTGAAAATCTGTTTACACAAGCTTGAAGAAACAAACTCTCAAATTCACATTAAAATTCAGACGTGTGCTGTCACCACTTCACCGCCTCCTTTGTCGAGGACGGCTTGTAGCGACTAGTATCAATTAAGCTACAAATTTCCATTTGATACAATCACCTGCGCCGCTGCCAAGAGTGTTGCTCCACATGCTTCTCTCCAGACGTCTTGGAAGTGTCAGTATATCTTTCTCAAAGACCAGGCGCTCACTTTTCCATGAATCTGAGGAGCAGATTATGCAACCTCATCCTACACTGTTCTTTAAACTGCCTTCAGGGAACGTTAACGCGACTGTCAGACTGACTCGATCCGTCCACTCACGACGCCTCAGCCTGCTTTTTCACAGCTCCAGTTTTGATAGCTAAAAGCCGCGGAGGATGACAAGTAAACCTGCTCTGATTATTAGGCTTATTAAACTAATGCCACCTTTGAGAGATCTGTTTTAATGTGAACTCCAGCTTTTTCTTTCGTGTTGTTTTACTACCTCGTGCAAAAGTTGAGTGAAATCATGCATTATCAGCCAAATTGTCTTTGTGGGCTTTACCTGCAGGACATCTCATAGAGGACAATATTTTCATCTCATCTCTGGTGGAAAGAAATGTAAGGTCATGTCTCTGCAGGCATGTACATTTCCGCCCTCTTTTTTCTCACGACCCAAAGGGATGTGTGATTTTAAACACATCTGTGCGTCTAGTTTGAAAAAAGCTCACTTCACGACAACAGGTGTTGTTAACACATGTTAATACCATATAATAATTCTGTGGTTTCGAATGCGGTCAGTGCTTCAACTGGGGATAAGTGTTGTTATTAAGACGGACTGAAGCTGGAGAGCAGCTCAGTATTTCTTCTGCAAAATGGGAATTTTTTAAAGCTGCACAGTCAGGTTTTCTCTTTGGCGGCCCCAAGTGGCAGAGAGAGATAACTTTGATTTTCGGACTTAATTATCAGATAATGTGAAGAAATAATGTGATTTGGACAGATCAAATTTAAATTACACTTTTATAGGTTGTGATTAGATTCTTTGTGTCCTGAAATAAAGCAGCTGAATTTCATTTAATACACAAACATGGCAAAAACATTCCCTTTTAAAGGGATGAAATTCTTTTCTGTGCAGCCACAGTTTATGATTTAAACTAATACCAATGTTGTATTTTCATGCAAAAATCTCAGATCTCTCAGAAAACTTCCATCAAGATGTCAAAACTTCTGTCACATGCATGTTTGAGTGAGCACGTTGTAAACAATATCTGTTTCCTCGACTAGTTTGTGCTTAACACGTCAAACTAAAACTACTGAGTGTTGTCTCTCAACCCCCCACACACACACACACACACACACGCCCATCCCTCCCGTGACAATTGTTTTGACCTTTGCTCTGAGGAAATAAGGCCGTCTGTGCTTGATGTGACAGGTTGGCACATCACCTGGATACAAGCAAATAAACGAGCAGAGGGAAAAAATATCACGGGAACATTTCAAGCATTCACAGAGAGCTTTCAAAATGGAACAATGACTTTGCCCCGGGGGAAAAAAGTGATCATGCTGGTATGTTTATATTAGACGGAAAGGAAGCCATCATTGTCATCACCAGTCATTTTCTCTTTCACGGCAAGATTTTGACAGTTGACTGTATCTTAATAACAATTCCTTCTATGTATAAGTCAATTGTCACGGATGATGCGCTTATATAAACATTTTTCTTCAAAAAAAAAAAAAAAAAAAAAGCAGGCAGCTCTTTTCCTGTCAGGATTTGTGAACTCTGTGGCATTATCGTGAACAGAGGGAATACTAAACAGACTTATTTTTAACTCTTCCAGTCCAATTTTTTTATGCTGTATTCACACTTTATTTTTTTGCTAAAGTCTGCTCTTGGCTTTGGGAACATGTGGGGGATGACAGGGTGGGGATGTTCATTCAGGGATTGGGAACACTTCGGCGAAACAGACATCAGGGGAAGTAATTGTGTAAATTAGAGGAAGAGGTGGGGGAGTTCATCATCTATCTTCCCGTAAGCAAACCCGGGCCCAGTAAAACACAGCCCAGTTGGTACAGCAATAGGACATGCGGTTATTAATACAGAAGAGGGAGGTGCGCTCACCTCGACAAGCGCCAACACGCGAGCGCATTACCTCTACGGCTGCTATGGCAAAGATGTGAGCTGCATTCCTCTGCCCACAAACTCGGAGCTTTTTTCCCCTGACACAGAGGAGAGGCTTCAGAGAGTCAGGCCCAGATCTGGGGGAGTTCGAGGGCTCAGGCAGTGTGAAGAAAACTCACCTAGACTCTGTTCTGTGGCCTCATCTCTCACATTTTCATCTCTCTAAGATTACACGTGCAAGATGATTTTGGAAATGTATCTTTAATTTTTTTGTTGTCATTAAACTAGATAGCGGCTGAGACAACAGCTGTCTGGTTTTACACTGAAACACTAGGTTGATATTTCTGTAAAGGTTGAACAAGAGTAATAATGGCATTATGAAGCTCACCCTTTCAGAGGCTGCAAGATTTTTGCCACCTTTCTTGTCAAAAAATTGATGAATGAAGAATTGAAAATCTTTGACTTCATCCTTCAATCCAAAACCTGATGTCACTCTTTCTACATGTTGTCACCTCTGACCTTCTCCTCCGGTCACTCAAACTGTATTTCCTCATTTGTCCTCAAGGAAGTTATACTAGCTGTTGCCTCCAGCTTGCTCTTAATTATTAACAGTTCCCTTATTACTTATTATTACTTATTACTGGCATTGTCCCCACCCTTTTTAAGAATGCCATTATTAAGCCTCTCTATAAAAAAAAAACATAATCCCATTGTCCTAAGATGCTGTAGCTATTCACAAGCAATGTGCGAAGAGGTTAAAATGGAAGTGAAAAAGTTGTGTACGAATGACCTACGCAGATGAAAAGCATCCAGTGTGGACAAGGTGTAGGTCAGTGACCAGTGACAGGGTATCTGGGATTGAGTGGACTTCAATCACTTGGTAAGATCTACTCAGGCAAATCAGTTCAATGCAAGGACACAGTCTAAGGGTGATTTAAAGATGTCTATTGATCAGCGTTTAAAGGCGGAGTGGCTCACTGACTGTGGGATCAGGTGTGGGTGTCGGATGGGTTGCACATCTGGTATCAGGCGCAGCTGGCGGCCTTGGCCATTAAGACAAGTGGCTCCTGGGAGGTGGTGCATCACTTTGTTGTTGCTCATGCTCCAGTTATTGGGGAATCACATTGCTTGTTCTCCCCAGGAAAGTTTAAGACATGCTGCATCCTAATCTGCTTTTTGCTATGATGAATAATTCTGCTGGCTTTATCAAACCTGACCGTATTAGATTCGGGAGGAGGCACCGGTGGTGACTGGGGCCACCTGAGCCTGCCATCATCACGACTCAAACCAAGACGAGCAGCGAATGAATGGATGAACACTCTTTCTACATTCAACTTACATTTTAATCCATCACTGCAACAGGAGTTTACTTCCCTGAATGCACATTTATCTGTTTGACACCTCTCTGTCCAGGATCAGCTGCAGCCTCAGGCAGCACTTTTATCATATATTTGACAGACATGCCTCAGTCAAACCAGTGTGGTTCAACAAGGTAATTTGTCAGTCCCCAAACTTCAAAAAGCTGATATCTGTAATGACTCTCGCCCCCGAGCTCTGTGAGGCCGTCCTGCACCTTGCATGTTGTCTCACTTTTCCCGAGCATATTCTTTAACAAGGGGAAGGTTTCCTTTTTGTAATTAAAGCAAAACGTGACATCACAATGATTGGTTGGTTTTTCTCTCTCTGCCGGTGAAATTGTTGTTGGAAGTGAGCGTGTGCATAGACATACATGACTGCAATCAACCACATTATTTCACCCTTGTACTTTAAGAATACAAGAGATGGCAGATAAGAGGGAAATAATATCAAATACCAAACATTAAAATTATCCATGTCATACAATCGTCACTGAGTCCTTCCCTGCAAAGGTAGGAGAAAATGGGATATGAAAACATTGGAAGTGTTTGAACCTATAGATGTTCTCTCTAAACACTGAATCCCAACACACACACACACACACACTTTTACACAATTATCACAATTATCATTCACGTTGTTTTCACAAAAGTAGGACGGAGGAGAGTTGACTTAACACCTGACAATGCAAAACATCCCACACTTGATTCGAGTCGAGCTGATGCATCATTACTTGACCTACAACACACTTTTACCAACGCTGCTCTGAGCTTTAACCTGATTTACTGGTTGAGCTGCTTCTATTTTAGCTTGACTGCTCCTTTTAACTCTTTTTTCTACCAATTATGACGCTGAGACACAAAGACAATAAAAACTGTCCACCAGCCTCGGACCAGGGGGTCGAGCTGGCTCTCTTTCAGATATGTCCTGTACACACCATCAACGCCACACCTTAAAATGAATCACTACAAACTGAGAGTTCATGTGCAGTATTTTGTTGTCTTTTCTTTCTTGACCTTTGATATGTCAGTGTATCAACACTGCCAAGACTAAGGGTTTGATTGAACAACAGTAACATCCCTTTGGGAAGGTGAGAGCAGGTATATTTGTCATGGTTCTGGGTTTTGCCCTATTTCTAGTTTTGTTGTTGTGTTTCTGGTCATTTAAACTCCAGTGTTTTTGGTTTTGGCATTTCTTCTTTTGCATGAATGTGTTTTTCTTTGGCGGTGCTGTTTTGTGTTCAGGCTTTGTTTCAGAGGCTGGGGGGCGTGGTTTCCAGGTGCTGGGGTCCTCAGCGGCAACACCTGAGCTTCATTCCCCTAATCACCGGCAGCTTCATAACCCTGCTCATCCTCCTGCAAGCTGCCAGATTGCTTCCGCTCGTCTCGTGGCATTGTCAGCCAGCCTTCGCTTATAGACCAAGTCTTGTGATTTACCTTGTGCGCTTTTCTTAAGTGTCTTCTCCTTTTGTCTCCGGTGTCCCTGGTGCCCCAGCACCTCCACCGCCCGACTGCTAACCTGCAAACCTCTCACCACTCAATCCACCTGGATTCAATCTTCTCCCTGGTTACTCTACAGAGTTTTCATTAGGAGTTAAATAATAAATCCTTTTTTTTTTTTCACCTAAACCTTTGTCTGAGTTTGCTCCTGGGTCCCACTAAAAGCTTAAGTGTCACAATATTCTTGATATCACCATGTTCTCAATATCAACTCATTTTGTTGATACTGATTGACTGAAACAGAGGTTAACCAATCATCAGTAATATGACCACATTGACTAAACTGTTAATTGACGTAGAGTCTGAAAGATCAACAAAGACTTCAATAAAAAAAAAAAGTTTGATTGTCGACCCCACATAAAGACATAAGGAGTCATGGGACAAACAGCTGTAAATGCTTTGAGCCCAGAAAATCCTGTGTCTATAGGAAATTCATTTTCAATCAAAAATAACTATGAAACGTTATGAAACAGTTTATTGTTTGACAAATATTACACAAAGTGTTTCTCAATCTGCTGCTCTTAGATTTAAATATATTCCAAAATGTTATGATGTTAGGTGTAAATCTACTCTTTCATCACCACAATGGATGTAAACTAATCAACACACTTCCCCTTGACTTCTACCAAAAAGTCCTCATTTCTGAAGTTCGTCACTCGCTCGCTATCGTCCATATTTTTAGTTTGTTTAACTAAATCAACCAAGGTTCTCATCAACTGATAATATTGTCTAGTTGTCATTGGTGAAGTAGTTGTTCAAAAATGGCAGCGTCCTCTAGTGTTCAAACTAAGAAGTGCAATGACCTGGCTTGCTAGCAGATGACAGCAACACCAAATTTTAAAACTAGGATGTGCAAAATATATACAGTGCAATTTAATAAAAACATGCTCAAGTCAAATTCTAAAAATATACAGCGGACCATCTAAACATTGATAGCGGGCAAAAGTTGGCCCACGGGCCGTAGTTTGGCCCCCATGCTTAAATATCCCATTGTTGATATCATATATATCACCCAGCACCACATCGGACTACGATTAAAAACAGAAATCGTCCATCTCACACTTAGCAAATGCATCACACTCATAATTTCAGGTGATACCTTGCTTACTTCTTTTTGTGGCTATTGCATCGTAATGAATGACTTGAAACTTGTAAACCCTTTTTTTTTTATTTGGTAACTTTTGACTCAAAGACAGTAACAAACCTGTATTGATTTGTCTTTCACTTCTTATCCAAGTAGGAAGTAACGTTTCAGAGTTTATGAATTAGCAGACATCGCTCTGACTTTGTCTTTATAACCACTATGAGCACATTTTTTTACCCTCATAAATGATCCAGAAAGATTCCCAGGCGAAGCACCAAACGATGCAGTAGGATCTCACATGCTCTGACAGTGAGACTGCATCAATCATATTTTATCTTTCATACTGTCTAAATTTAGTTTCAGGTGATGCAATGCGTCACATGTTTCTTTGAAGGAAACGACGTAGACGAGAGCAAAAACAACCTGAGCCATATCAAAGCTGGGTGGGTGTGGAAGGGTCCGGCCTTCTCCTGGGTGGGTGGAGGTACCAGCCTGCCTTCCCTTTGTACATCTTACATCTGGAACGGGCACATTTTTTCCCCTCTTTTCCAAATAACATCTGCAGCTAAAAAGCCAGACAGGTAGTTAGAGTTGATTGGTCATGGATGGATTTTTCTCTCTCTCTCTCTCTATGTTGCTCTCTCTCGCTCCCTCCCTCCATTTTTTCTGTTCTACAAAGCCCAGAGGCTAGTATTTCACTGATTAAAGAGTCGCTCCATTTGAATGGTCGTTTGTGTATTGTCAGAACAAAGGGGCGAGCGGCCTCTGAAGAGGTGCTAGACAGGGGAATGGATTGGGCTCAGCGATTAGGATGAGTGGAAGTGCAGGTTCAGGCTAGCTTAGCCGGGCCGAGGCAGCTCAAGGAGGGACTCCACTCCAGCGGCTGTGGGACCTTTCGTGACTGGCAAAAGTGGACTTGTGTGCAGCAGCTGCACTTCAGCGAAACTTATTGTTGAACTTAAATCGTAAAGGGGAACATCAGGGGTTTTATAGTGGACTAACTGACCCCTTGTGTTGCTCTGGATTAGTTGTCACTAGTTGTCCTGATGCTGCTGAAACCTGGTTTAGGATTAAGGTCCTTAATTCCATGTCAAATTATAACCTTAAGGCAACCATGAAGCAACACTTGAGCAAAAATGGGACAAATGAAATGACATATTTTGTCCTTTTTATGAGGTTGTGTTCTCAAGTTTTCGACTAACCAGAAGCAATGAAGCAAAATCAAAGCAGCTACTGGAGAAAACTGGACTTCTCAGCTGTGTCCCTCTTCTCATATGTTGAAAATAAATTGCGTCATGTTGCAGATTTTAGACCAAGAATGGACAAAGTTAGTTTTAAAAAAGCCTGAAATATACAAGTTTTTTCTTCAAATGCGAAACAAGTCTTGACTTTAACAAAAAGAGAATATTTTTCATTCTAAACGTTTGTAATCACTAGATAAAATGATTTATTTTTTAATCATTAAAATGAATTCCTGAATTTCAGAGTTGCACAAGATGAGACCGATCTCACGTGTTGCCACAACAAGGGCACAGCAGCCCGCTCGCACCTGAGGAAGTGCTTCTCAGACAGCACAGTAATCAGATAAACATTAGCCTGACAGGTTTCAGCTTTGAACACTCACTTCGTACTTCTCACCCCTAACATGAAGGTAATATCCTCAAATCAAAGTCCTCATCAAATTATGCGGGTGAGTCCGGGTCACGCTCTTGGTGGGCTTCGATGTCCTTTTGAGCGTCGCCTTTTCAAAGCTGCTTTTAAGCTGATTTTTAATTTATGTTTGTCTCATTAATGAGATCTACAAACTGGAAGTCATCAAGCGCTCGAGATGCTTTTACAACACCACGGGGTGGCGAGGTGTTTCTAATAATTGTTAAATAATCACACATTTTGTGCGAATGAGTCAAACCTTCTGGCCAGTTTGTGAGTCTCATAGCAATTTTATGCCACGTTACAAACAACCAGCCCCTTAATTTGGTAATTATGGCGATCCGAGAAAACAATTACGGGGTCGTTCAATTCAGGGAGGAAAAAGAAATTAAAGAGCTGACAAAAAAACACTTACATCATTTTGCTTCCCAAACTCACCACCAGTCCGCCCTGCTCTGACGGCTTATTATGTCATTAAGGCTCTCACATTGTTCAGCAAAAGTCTAAGAACTGAAACAAGACTTTTTGATTACCTCTGCTCGTCCAAGGGATTTGACATTTATCTGTCAAACACGGGCCAAAAACCTCGAACACATGGGGTCTGTCGGCTGATTGTTATTCAGTTGTAGCGCTGTGACACATTCTGGCACTTTCTCCGCGCTGAGCAACGGCCAGAGAATCCGTCCAAGCAAGAATAGTTTAGTGATGTCTTCAAAATGCATGTAGTCACATAAAGTTATTCCACGTGTTAGCAACAAGACAGCCCATACTTTTGTTTATGTTTTTGGACAACCGCAGACTCCCCGCTGGACGAGATGGAGCAAATCATCATTAATGTCAAACAGGCAACTGAAGTCAGTGGAAACATTAATATGTTCTGCATGTACGCCGGTGCTCAGAGATGATTTGTTGAAGAGCGATGCTTTAATTCTCACCCTTCACTCCCCCCGAAGAGCACCCGCGCCCAAACTCTCTGGCCTTCAAGGCGAAAACCTAAATGGCCCTTAATGACTCCATGCAAACAACGTGTGACGGGGGACAAATTACTAAAACACTTCCCGCTTCTTCTTCCTCCTCCCTCTCCTTCAGGTGATACTTGAAAGGCCTCCGAGGTAGCCGAGCTCGCTGCGCCCTCCCTCCTCTGGCTCCTCTCTCTGTCACCCTCCGCGGTGTCAAGGTGTCGCGACCCCGTTACGACCCGAACCCGCGTCGGCCGTTGGACTTCAGTAGCCCTCAGAAGGGCACGGCCCGCAGTGTGAAAAGGGATGTGAGTGTGTGTTTGGAGAGGCGGGGGGTGGGGTCGGCGTATACTAATGGGGTGAGGCTGATTTCAGGGAGATGAGAGGAAGAGGGCCGTCCCGTTTAGGTCTCACACGCTTGTCGGCCTGTGACTTCGACTTTTAAAAAAGGCTTCTGGGTGGCTTATATGAGTCAGTGCTCACCCCTCTGCATCAATCGCCTCACCTTGAGAACTGAATGGGACACATACACCCCCTCCCCGACACACACCACAACCACCCACCCCTCCTTCACGGCCCTGGCACCCCTCCTTTCCTTTAAGTCAATATGTCCGTGTCAGAGATGAAAGTGCAAAGTGGGAGGGTCGCAGAGGGGGTCCTGACACTAATGTAGTACATTGGGCTTCACTTACTGATCTGCCAAGTTCTTTTGTCAAGCTCTAAATGCCTGCTAGGGCCCTTTGAACCGCTGAGCGCTCGCCCGCCCTCGGATGCCTCCTCCTTTAGCTTCAATGAGATATCCTCGGTGACATTCCCACAGTCCCGTCGCTGCGGACAGACACGCATAGCTGCACGGACGCGGCGAGGTTCAAATTCAAAGGCTTGAAAGGAGCCTGGGAGTCGTGTAAATAACATCATTCGCCACTTTGCAGCTCTCTCCACTTACAAGTCGAATTTGTTGTTGTCGTCAAAATTGAAATAGAATTGGCAAATGCGGCTGCGGAGGATCATTTCAGGCCCCGGTTGAATCTGTGGTTTGAAAGCACTTTCGTTGGCTGCCAAGCACAGCGAGCCAGGTAAACTAAGACCTTTAACTTGCTTGCTTGTTTTTCTCACTCCCTCACTCTTGTCAGCTAATCTCTGTGGGTAACCTTATCCCAACTCTTGAGTGGCTGCCCCCCCCAACCACCACCACCACCTCCACCCCCTCCGAGCCTCAGAAACTGGACTGTGAAACAGCTCTCCCCATTCATAAAGCTCACTCTTGTTATGCTCGACCAGCAGCAAACTGCATTTGATTGATTCTCGCTGTTTTATCCTCTTCTTCTTTACTTTTTTGAATAGTGTCAGCAGGCAATTTGTAGGAGCATTGGCTGACTTTTTCTTTATTCTAAAGGGTCAGTTCACCAAATTAAATAATGATAATAATAATAATAATAAATCCAGCAGTATCTCGCTGTGCAGATTCTTTTTATTTTAGAAGCTCGGCTTTTGACATTTTTTCCAACCAATCAATCGAGATACAATAGAGATGAAAGGAATTCACTCTGGGGAACTCAAAGCATTGAAAAAAGATTATATTTCAAAAATGTATCAGAAAAAACAGTGACTCAGTAACTTACACTAGATAATTCACAGGACATACTGTCAACAAGTGGAACTACTTTGCAGATGTATAGTTATAAAAGCTGAGCTAGTGAAACAGTCTAGAAGGTGAAATAACACAGATTATTCAGAAACTATGCAGAAACTTACAGCTTAAAGGTGAACAGAGGTAGATATGGATAAATGTGGTAAAATGACAAGAGGGTGTTTAAAGGGGACAGCCGATACGATCCTTTAATTTGATCAGATTGTGTGTATTTTTTGTGCCACATATGCCCTCTGCCTCCTGATTGGCCAGCTGCCAAACTGACTGATAGTTCAGACAAGTGCACGGCAGAACCAACCAAAATTTGGCCTGTAGCCATCTCTTACAGTCCTTCCCTACTCTCAAAACTAATAAAATGATAAAAGTCCTCTTAAAAAAAAACCTGGGATCTTCCCTTTCGCCACGAGCACAGATTGGTTTCCTCCTCCTCGTGACTCACAGGTGGCCACATCCAAAGGCTGCTGCTGCGCTCTCTCCTCTCAGTTGTGGATTTACAGTCATGCTCCGAGAAGTTTGTCACAAACATGTGCTTAAGAGGCGATGAGTGACTCCACAATGCTGGCTCCATCACAGTCAGTGTGGTAATTGCTGTTTATCATGCTGCCTTCTTTAAATCAGTTGTCAAGTGCCTTTATTTTGGACTTCCAGAGAAATCTTCATCTGCAGCGAGCAGCAGCTAACGTAAGCCTCATTTGATCAAACAGACATAAAGTCTTGCATTTGTAAGGAAATCATCAAACTCTCTGTCTCCATAATTACTATTTGCAATTTTTTTTCTGCTGTGATTTCCCTCCCTTAGGCAGACAAGGCTAAATTAGTCATGCTTTAAATGACATTACACATGAGTTGTGTTACAGGATTATTAAAGTGCAGTGTGGTTGACAGGATCAAACCTTCTTGTTAGGCAGACAGCCATGAATCACAGGGTAAAGCCACATCAACCCACTTTATCCACGTTCGTACTTACACACAACACCAATGAGTTTGTGTCTTAACTTGTCATTATAAATCACAAACACTTTGAAATAAGAGCCATAAATTAATATTTTTCCGGATGAATGAGTGATTCTTGTTTATTTTGCTGCCCGCTTGCATTATGTTGATCAGCAGCTGGAGCTCTTAGTCAAACACTCCTTCTCATTTCCCACAAATCTCTGCAGGAGGCCCTTTGAAATCCCCAACATGGGAAGTTATGTATGTAATCATTTAGGATCATTTTGAATATCAATGGGGCAGGAATGCTGAGGATCCAGTTTTAATGGGACAATAAAGGCCAACCACAAAGGTTTTCTTTTTTTTTTTAATGGCAGCAGGGATGTGGGCTCACTTTACTGCTGCCAGCTCGTAAACACATTCACACCTCTCTCTCTCTCATTTAAATGCAGGATAACTTATAGCACATTATTGAAAAAAAAAAAAAAATCGAGGTAGCTGCATTTGAATGGTGTCTGGAAGAGCTGAGGCCAATCCACAAACCAGCAGCAGTTTAAAAAGCCCAAATAACACACACACACAAACAGAGAAAAGAGAGAGAGAGAGAATCAGTTTCTGTTTCAACACAGCAACTGTTTATTTTCACTGACAGTCACAATAGTAATTATAATATTAGACCACAAGCCTTAAAGTCCATAAAATCAAACGTGCGTAAAAGTGAAGTTAAATGAAAACTTGCTCCAATCAAACTCTCATAAATAGAAGAAAAAAAAAAAAAAAAGAAAAGTAGCTCATATCATCCATCCCCCAATTAGACTTAGATCTGTCTGAACACCAATCAAATTTACTTTGGAAGATTTTGAAATTCAAAAAAAACGAACCATGAACCACCATCATCTCCTCGCTCTTCTCCTCCTTTACGCATTTGCCCACCGAGAGAGAGAGAGAGAGAGAGAGAGAAAAAAAAAAACCCTCTCCAAGCTTGATGGTCTCTCCAAGCTTACCCTATCAGGTGCAAACCGCTGACATGTTTCCACCCACCAACAACAAAAAAGCCTCTCTGTGCCCAAATCTCCAGCCGCAGACGCACAAACAGCACTGACAGGCACTGCTGCGCCATCACCAGCCCCCAAACCTCTCCAAACCTCTGCAGGGATCCGCTGCTGCTGCGACCTCCACTACACCTTTTCCTCTTTTTTTATAAGCCTGGATAAGTTTGTTTGCCCACTTTTATCGACTTGTTTTTGGTGGAAGGGCGTTATAGTATCCACAGCTGTTTTTCCTTCTTCCCATCGCAGCACTTAGAATAAAATGAGCCATGCAAGGTGTAGAAATCCCCCGCAGGTACGGACCCAGCTGAGGAGCCTGTGATCTCTGGAGCCGCAGGATTTTTTGGGGGGGAAACTTGGTTAAAGGTGCGCAAAACTTTGGAGGATAATTTTTACGCGCGGGGATTTTTTTTTGGAGAGGTTCTGAATCCTCTCCACACCGACTCACGGAGACGGATTTCTGGAGACTGAGCTGAGAGAAAAAAAAATCTTGTGGATAATCCCCCCCAACAAGGAAGCACCTCATGACTTTGCAGCTGCTCTCCGGTGATCTGTCCTCGCGCTGGGATTCAGTCTCCAGCTCACCGCCGGAGATCTGTGCGTAAAAGACGCACAGGCCGAGAAGGGGGGGGCGACCTCGCCAACCTTTCCTGGGGCTCTAAATCTGTGCAAGCAGGTGTATTTCAGGTGTATTTCTGCAAGTCAAGATGTCTCTGCTGCCTTCCAGGTTCATATACGTGTAAGTGTCCCACATCTCCGTTTGCCTTTTGCACACAAAATCAGTGCATTCTTACCAATAGAAGTCGCCAAAAGCTTCATGTTTGCGCACCGCTTTCATGCAGGTAGTCTGCGTTTATTCTTCATGTAATTGCCTGTGTGATTCACTCCCCTCCTCTCTTCTCTCCCCCCTCTCTCTCCACCCAGGTGTTTACATTTTCTGGTCCTCTATTTCCAGCTTCAGGTACGTTTGCTCCCAACTTCTTTTTTTGTGTTTGCACGTCACTGAGAATAATGTGAATAATGCTGATGATGGGTGCCGGTTGTTTTCAGGGTGGTCCCTCCAGCATTACAGGCAGGATTTGCTCGCTTAAATTAAATCCAAATGTATTTATAATAATAATAATTTTAGAAGGAAAGCATGTGCAAAATAAAATCAAACAAGGATTCTGCAAAAAATGGGAAATAACAGTAAAATAGATTCACTGAAGAGCAGGAGATTATAACAATATTATAATGCTATAAAAAGGAAAAAGAACATTAAATGTGTGAAAAAGTAACTAAACGCAACATTGAGCTCTGGAAAGAAAATAATTCCATGCATTAGTATTATAGCAGCAAAATTCAATGATTGCACTTATATAAAGACTTTTGCCAACAGACTTTAATCACATGTGGTGGTAATGAAATATCATAAGTATTTCAGCACTGAGGAAATATCTCCAATCAAAACTATTAATTTAATTAAAACCTGTTGTTTTTAATCTGGAGTTCAAGTAGCAGTTTCCAGTGTTTTACAGCAGAATTGTGTCATAAATATTTTGATCCCTGGGGTTAGAAGCTGTTCTGTGAACAGATGGACTCGCTTGGCTCTTGTTGCTTGTTTCACTTTTTATTAGTTGCGTCTCACTTTGAACAGTAATGATTTGCAGGCATCCACTCAGCTAATTGAGTCAGTTGTGATGCAGAAGACTGAAGGGTTTGATCATTATATTCCACTGGCTGTTGTTTTAAATTCATTTCTCACTGTTGTTATGATCTTAAATATTAAAGCAGGATAGAAAAAAAAGAGCAGGTTGTCTTTTATCTCTCGTCCACTTCTGGGATGCATTTGCTTCCACATCAGCATTTTGATAGTTTTTGCTGTATTTGTTATTGAGGGGAAACTGACTCAAAGCAATGTGAGTTAACGTTTGACCTTTGGGGGCAAATAAAACGCTGCAGAAGGAAAAGTTTGTAAAGTATATAAAATACATTTTATTGGTTGCACAGTTGCTGTTTTACCACCAAGTTTTTCGGGGAGCCGTTAGTTCTCAGGGACAAAACAACAGATTTATCTCCTGGAGTAAATTTTTTTCTTAATGCAATCTCCCAAAGACAAAATATAAAACCCCCAAATCTGGAAATGGCAATGTTATGTAAGTCTGTGTGCTCCGATTATTCCAATGGAGCTGGCACAAACAGAGCTATAGAAAGTGGGTGAAGGACAGGATGAAGTTCATGCAGAATGTGGCCCAACACACGTCTGAGGTGGACACATGAATGATATTTAGTTTTTGCTGGTTTCATATGTGATTGCCATGTTTACTGTGGTTCAGAAAGAGTCTGATCCGATAAAGACGTTCATCAAACTAAAGCAAAGTGCTGTGGCTCTTTGAGTGCTTTCAGGCTGACGATCAAATAAAGAATATGCAGGAATAACCCTTTAAAGGCCCTGCTGTCACTTCTCCTCTCCGTGTTGTTGGCCCGTCCTGCTCCCCAGCTCCGCTCCGAGCAGCTAATGGCTCTTACATGTCATGCTGTGGTTGTGATTTCATGAGGAAAAAACAACAGGAGCAACCACAGTTGGAAGTAAACTTTGGATGCACTGCCAACATGTGAGAGTGTGTCTTTGCCTATTTGTGTGTGTGTGTGACCCCGTGTGTGTGTGTGTGTGTGTGTGTGTGTGTGTCAGGCAGATAGCAAGGTGTATCTTAGATGGATGCGACAACTAAGCTTCCTGGGTAAAGATGAGCGCCAGACTTTTGAAGTTTCAACCATATCCGTTTTCATGCTGTGTCTTTGAAGAAAGGAGACGGCGTGAAAAAAAAAAAAAAAAAAAAAGAAGAAGCTGTTGTCGCTTGTGTTCACCTCAGCCATGTGCTTAGGCTTGCCTTTCCCCTTGACGCAAAATGCAACTGTCTACCAAACACACCTTTATGTTTGTTTAGAGATGGGGAGATTTGGGATAAATCCCGTAGCAGCCCAGTTAGGCCACGTTTTGTTGTGTGTTCGTTTTTTTCTTTGAGCTTCATTTTGAGAGTTGACAGCAGACGATGGTGATGTTTGACGTTTGAAATGGATGCATTATTTTCAACACAGCTGTGTGTGGTTTGGGATTAACACTTTGCAGTTGCATAAAGGTTTAAATTTGAAATCAGCAAATATTTAGTGGTAATCCAGTTTGTAATTTTACATTTACAGAAACTTTGCATTAGAGTTTTAGCATCACTCGTCTGATATGAGTGGTACTATGACGTATTGTTCCTCGGATAAAAGCTCCTGTAGGTGACTTTTTTCTTTGTTTGTTCAGCCGTGTGTGGCTACTGTTACTCATGCAAACTGCTCAGCTCTTAAATACATAATATTCAGGAGTGTCCCTGAGGAGCAGCGGCGAGACACTGAATGTTCAGAGCATGAAATGTGGAAGCTTCCATGAGTAAGAGTCTCTGTTTGGGAGAGAAAATGAAAAAGCTCCGTCGTTGTTGTAGCTTCAGTAACACAACTCATTCAGCTTCCCTTTTTCATTTCAATATACAGAAGATGTCAGTTTACACATTTTGTCTGTTTGCATTTACTAATGTAAGATGTGAGGGAGGTAACACAGAAACATCTCTCACAGGTTTGTTGAATGAGTTATAAATTCTCTGATCTGATGTAAATGTCTCTTCAGTGTCCAGGTCATGTTTGAGTTTATAGCATTAAAGAACTGGTTGAGAGTGACCATAGGGGTTAGTGTTATCTTTGTAGGGCTCCAGAAAGTTCTGATCTCGATTCATTCTGTGACAATATTGTGTTGACTGTTGTAAAAAAACGTATTAGAGGACAATTTGTAACATGGTTGTCGTGTCTGTGCAGTTGTTTCCTGGAGGTTGGAATACATGGAGTGAAAGTGTTTATAAAAACAGTGATTGGTTTGGAAACTATGGTGGGAAAAATGAGCCAAAGGAGTCATATCTAATTTTGATATCCAACCATTTCCCCAATAAAACTCCCATCGGACATGTAAGGTCATCAGAACTTTTAATTTTTGATGCCTTGTATTCTTAACACCACAAATGCATCAGTAGTTTTCATATCCAGCCTCTCGTTTTCTACACTGACTCAAGCCAAAAGTAACATTATGGGCGTGTTTCCTAAATGTCAAGATACAGAAGCTGTGTCCCAGTTCGGGGGCTGGATCCTCCGAGGTCCACATTTCTAGACCGGATACGTCATAGTGAGCCAACAAGTCCTTCCTATTTGAGAAGCTCATCCAAATGTGGCAGAGGAATTCTGCCTCGTGCTGTATCTGACAATCTGTTGAAGTCCTTGAGAAAACACATTGTAATTTTTGACATTAGAAGTTGACGTCCAAACTCAGCCTCACTTTTGGTTTCTGGGAGTTTTGGGGTCCAACCTGAAGGACTCACATTCATGTTCAGTGTTCTTCAAAGGATTAGACGCCTGAACTGGGGCACGACTTGTATGACACCTGTTTCATAAGAGCCTCAGTAAGATTTGCTCTCAGGTTTTTTCCTCTCAGAGTTTAAGGATTTGTTCTCCTGAGGCCACAATTTCCCATCATGTTTGCTACATGCCATTAATTTACTGAAGTTAGAATAACAAGGATTCGGGGTATGTAATGTGTATATTATTAGCCACCTGAGAACAGCCACATAAAAAGCCATTACTGTGCAATTACCACGCCATGCAGCTGGGTGAATGGGATCTTGGCGTGAACTGAGATTCCAGGGCTTCTGAAAGTATACGTTTCCTCTCGCTCGTCCACACGCTGGGCGACACCGTTGCTTTCAAAGTCGACGACGATTTCCTCCGTTTTTATGTCAGGTCTAAGGTGACTCGTAAACAGTGAGTTCTGAGAGGTTGGATTTGGACGACGTGATCCAAACGTCCTCCTGCAGGAGTGGTTTTTGCAGTTCAAGGTGCCTCTTGCCATCTTTCAGTCTCTCAGTCTTGTCTTCCGCCTGCTGCGTTTCCTAATTTATGGACCCCACTTCGCCTGCGGGCAGATATTTGTTTGATGATAGTGCAACAGGTCTGGATGCTTCAGGTGTATAATTGCTAGTGGCTTGCTTGCTTGTGGAAATGGAGTACAGGTTTCTCAATATGGCCCGGGGCACATACTATACCGCTGTCTCAATGCGAAGCAGCAGAAGGCCGCTCTATGGGCTCTGCACTTGTTCTGTGGAATTTTTACTCAAACGGTGACTTCATTAACACATCTTGTAGCATAGTTATCAGCTTGTAAATGCAATGCATATAAAGCACACCAGTTAAAAGCGAGAAGAGGAACATTAAAATGCCACAACCACAATTTCCCGGTTGGTTTCGCAGTTTTTAGGCCCCGGAGCACAATTTTTTTTGACACAGGGCCCATAAAAGCAACAGCACACATTACTATCAACACCTGTGCCACAGCGATGTCTCACTGTCTGTCTCTCCCTCTCTTCTGTCTCCCTCTGTTTCCTCCCGTCTCACGCCTCCGTGCAGGAGTCCCAGCAGAGCTCTGCTGATTTCAGGTTTTACATTGAGAACCACACGAGGAACCCGGACGACCTGAGCCGGAAGCAGGTCCGGATCTACCAGCTGTACAGCAGAACCACGGGGAAGCACGTCCAGATCTTAGGGAAGAAAATCAACGCCAACGGAGATGATGGGGGCAAGTATGGTATGGGAGAACTCCTGTGCATCTCACCTGACACTTTAGATAGTTTGTTATAACAGGATGAGAAGTTACTGCCACCTACCTGCCAGATTCTGCTGCTTCTTCACACTCACTCCTGGGGCCAGTTCGGCTTTTTACTGCCTTTGTGTTGAGATGGTTTCCATGTTCTGAGTCTGGCTTGTGAAAAATAGATGGTGACTTTTGGAAGCCACCAACTACTGGTTGAAGTGGCTGGAAACATGAAATTGCTGAGCTTGAGCTTGAGCTTGAGCGTGCAGCATTTTGGGACCCAGAGCAAGTCTATTTTTATTTTGGTAGATCTATAGGCAATGATGCCTAATACAGACCAAAACTGATTTACTGGTTTTTGAGTTTTAAGTTATGAGATTTGACGGTCCTGTTGGATGCAATGTGGCATTGCTCGACTTTATTGTCTCTTAGGGTTGAAACAACAGATCAGAAAATGTGAGAAATGCAAATTGTTGGAATCTTACAGTTGTGTTGTCCTTGAACTTGAAAAGTAAAAATTAAACGTACAATCTTTTTTCTTCACTACGCTGTGGTTTGCAATGGGCATTGTCCCATTTGATGTTGGATGAACCGGACTGATTTGGTTCAGTCCAGCAGTGTCCAAAGTGCTCCATGTTAACTTGTTAAACATTAAGCATAAAAATGATTTAAAAAAAAACATTCTACAGATCTAGTTTTACTTGGTGAATTAAACATTTTCAGACACAATTTTCTGCTCCTCTCAACCTTAATCGTGTTATTTCTGCTCGCTGTGTGGACTTGTTCGCAAATTCAAATCAAAACAAATGTGGCGGTTGAGTAAATTGATGGTCAGCGAGCTGCTCTTTGATGCTGTGGCATAAACATAAGGCGGCGGGACTCGTGTTGTGCTTTCCTGCAGATATTTTGCTCATAACAGCTGACTCACGGCTCGAAAATTGCTGGTCTTGAATGCCTCTGAGTGAGTGTGTTCAGTCACAGATGCGCCGAGGCGAAGTTTCCTCACTGCTTGTTAGAGCTTGAGTGGAAGCAGATCCAATTTTTCCCATGAGGCCTTGCCAATTCTGCCCTCCGCCCCTCCTCCTCCTCCGCCTCCCGCCCCCCCCTTCACCTCCTCCTCTTCCTCCTCCTCCTCCTCCCCATCCAGCTGCAGTACCTGGCACCTGTGAACTCCTTTGCACTCACTAATAACGCTCAGGAAGATACTCTGTTTGCTCTAATCCGCTCTCAGTCGCTGCAGCTTCACATCGGACGGCCACAAACCGCCCGAGAAGAAATATGTTGCTTCGATGTGGAGCTTTAAGAACGATAAGTCCGTATCAGTGCAGCCAAAGTGCTGGTGTTATCGTTCCTCTGAGGTATTAGTGCAGCGTATTCATTACTTTTAAGAGACTGGAACAATCCTTTTCTTGAACAATCCATCGTAAATGACGCCACTCAGCACATGTAGAGTCACTGCAGAGGCTTTTAAACTGATAAATGCCGCAATGTGGACAAAGCTTTGCTGACAGGTGACCCCATGATGAGGTCAATAAATGTCTGTGGCCCCATATTGTTCATGTTGCACCAAGAAAAGAAATGGGTTAAGAAGTCGGTGGAAGTGGGATTTTATGTTAAAATACTGATCAGATATTCCAAAATTTCTAACATTTTTCCCTTTTTATATATCAAACATGACCTCCAAAGGAGTCTTCAGCCTGAGACTTGTTTAAAGAAAAACCCAGAAAAGCCCTTTAATACACAAAATATCACAGAGGCCATTCGAGATATTTGTTCATCGACACTGTTCTGATAAAAGAAAATCACCTTTTTTTATGTTTTTAAATCATTTTTTTTGTTTCACCATCAGCACAGTGAAGCTCCAAACACTCAAAGGGCTTCCAGCAGATTATTAAAGTGTCCTCTTCATACATTTACACACGTAGTGAAGACTGGGTTTGGACGGGGACACAGACAAAGAATAACTTATAGTATGGAGGGAAATACTGTTTTATCTGATGTTCTGGGTCGAGGCTTCATACTTGAGGTTGAATTTTGGGTCTGCAGGCAAAACCAGCTGTGAGCGAGAGGCCAAAGTGTTGTCAGACAACTCCTGATTCAAGTTGCAGAGCTGAAATATCTTTTTAAACATCGTTCACTTTTTTCCTGCTCAAGGACCCAAAAAAAGCTCCTGACTGATCTTTCCATTGATAGAAAAAGTCAGAAATGCTTTTCTTCAGTTCCCAAATAAGACGTGCAAATGGAAATCCCTCAAAACAAGAGAAGGAATAACTTGTACCTTCCCTCAGTTTCACCTTTGAGACAGGTTTCCTTCTTCCCACTTTCCACCCAAGGTTGGATTTAAGGTTTGGGGGGAGGAGGAGGAGGAGGAGGAGGAGGGGAGTTACTTCTGCCCTCGAGCCCGTCCCATCCCCTTCGCCTATTCTTCCTCTGCTCCCTTGAGCGCTACTGAATGGCCCTGTGTGTTAAACAAATGGATCATCTTAACTTTTTGATTGAGTGAGCACAGACTAAAGGGAACTTGAAACCTAATCCTGAGGGGCACATAACCGTTCCACAAATGTTTGGCAGATCTCTTTGCTGGTTCGAGGGGCGAGCGGAGACAAAGGTGACCTCGCGGGGGTTAACGTTTAGGACGGGGAGGGGAGGAATAAAAGAGCCGCCGGGATGCGTCTGGAGAGTGGATTACTGCTGTGTCAGGTTGACGTGACGGTGGCGTTGTTGTTTTGGTGCACATATGGTGCTGGATGGAGAAAATTATACACTTAATATACCTTTAGAAGACTTGAATGTTTTGCTCTGGAGACGCATCATTCATCTGTTTTAGTTCTTTTTTGTTAGAAAACAGGGTAAAGCATCATTTTGCACAGTCACAGAAAAAAATGATCATGCAATCTTTGCATCATGTGTCAAGTCATTTAATTGATATATCCCAAAATCACTCATTTATATTTCTTAATCCGTAAA
Source organism: Holacanthus passer (assembly GCA_025331565.1). NCBI lineage: Eukaryota > Metazoa > Chordata > Actinopteri > Pomacanthidae > Holacanthus > Holacanthus passer. The sequence continues at coordinate 925,221 of JAFREQ010000068.1, forward strand.
TTATTTCCCGTAAACCTTCATCTGATTAAAGGGAATTTAATCTTTGGTACTAATATAACTAACTAATATTGGTGATTCACTGCTTTGTGGTGGCCTATATGATGAAAAATGACAACGTATTTATAAGATATCAACTTCATAACCCAGTTTCATTAGTGCACATTGCTGACTAAATAACTTGATTTTCTTTATGAGGCTTTTTCTTGACAAAGCTCTGTGTTAACCCCTCGATAGCAGAGCCTTCAGTTTGCAGGGTTCCTTCACAGATACGATCATTTTCAGGTCTTAAATATGACCTGAATTCCTCACATTTGTTAATGTGAGGAATTAAAAAAAGTATTGAAAAAGTACAGGAGCCCAGACACTGAGAAAAACACAACACTTGTTTAAATGTATGAGAATCCTTAAAGCATGTTTATGCGAGTGGAGAGACTTAAACGTGCCCTTAACAGAGTCTGCTTCTTCTTTTCTTTTCCAGCTCTTCTTGTCGTCGAGACAGAAACGTTCGGGAGCCACATTCGAATAAAAGGAAAAGAGAGCGAACATTACATCTGCATGAACGAGAAGGGCAAAATAGTCGGAAGGGTGAGTGTCTTTTTTTCTTTTCATTCAAAGTCGACTTTAGTGAAATTTTCACTGACAAGATTAAACTTTCTTATATCAGCATGAATATTTCAAACAGAGCTTTTAATCCAGGCTGAATTGAGCCTCAGATCTGCTTTCTCCCGCTGTTGTTGTACACCCCAACAAAACCCCTTTGATAACTCTCAGCCCTTCTTCCATTACGTAATCGGCCTACTCCTTTGACACTCGATCAGTCAATTACGGACTGCAATCACCACAATGCATTGAGAGACTAATGGTCACTTAGGAGGAATGCCATTGCAATTATATCACTTAGTCACACCAGGTGGCCGCGAGCGCGGGATGACTGCATGTGACTCTGCGGACGACCGCTCCGATATGGAAAAGAAGTTAATATTTGACACTGCGGAGGCACACGTGTGATTCTGCTGCGTTAATAACTCATGCTGTCAGCGTCGGTGGGGCTGCAGTAATTCACACAAGTTTTCACTCTCTCATCGCGGTCATCTGTTAGAGACATGCATTTTCAGTTTTAGTTGCCGGGGCCTCATTTGTTTAAAAAATGTACGCCGACTTCCTCCTTTAAACCGCTGTAGGATTATTTTAAAAATCGGATGAAATTACATTTAAATTATTGATTATTGGTGGCTTTCGACTTGCTTAGTGATGAAAATAAGTTACTGCACTGTAAATCACAGAAACACCCCCATTGCGATGTGGACATGCAGATAGTTTTGTTTTCATGGGCCCAACGTTTGAGATATCTGTCGCTGAGATTTTTACTGCTGCCACGATTTTAAAAATCCAGCAGCACTGTGTTTTTTCCTAGTGTTTTTCTGGAAGCGCTGTGCTGTTGGATGATCCTCAGATCTCACTGTGAAGGGTTTTCAGTGGAACTACTCTTCCAAAGAAAAAGTCTTCATGAAATCTGTTGACAGCGAGGTGCAATCTTGATAAGGAGCCAAAGCAATTCTACAACACTCTTGTTGTAGTTTTAGAGTTTTGTGCATGATGTTCTCCACACCAGAAATGGTTTAAAAAAAATATGAAGCCCGATCTTATTAACTTTGGAATGTCAAACCATTCCTTTAAAATATGTTTAAAGGAATAAAAGAAAATACTACTTAATTGAATTACTACTGTGCTGTGGTCTGTGCCCAGAAAGGGAAGTAAAGACTTTCCTTACTTATTAAAATAATGCAAAAAGCCACAACTAAACAGGAAGTAGGTTCATATTACAATAGCGCAGGAGACAGTTCTTAGAGGCATTTAACCTTTAACCTTTTCTACTAAAAAAAACTTCAGTTTAAGCTGCAAACACATGCTTTAATGACATTTTAGTTGACTAAATGTATCTGTCAGCTTTTCGATGTTGCAAACTTTTGAAAATTTGATATTTGCCTCATAATCACAGTGAAGGAACATTTAAGTTCTCGACTCTCTCAGCTCTTTTACATCAAAACTGGGAAATACAAAACCCAAACAGAAAAGCAAACTATTCACTGATGCAGTGGACGTCAGCCAGGACAGTTGAAAAGGAGGCCACGCTGCCATGTTAATAATTAATTAATGTCCTTTTTTTTCCTCCTTTCAGCCCGATGGAAGGAAGCAGGAGTGCGTCTTTGTCGAGGAATTCCTGGAGAACAACTACACGGCTCTCGTGTCGGCCAAGTACAAAGGATGGTACCTCGGCTTCAACAGGAAGGGTCGGCCCAAGAAGGGCTCGCGGACCACGCAGAGGCAACAGGAAGTCCACTTCATGAAGCGGCAGCCGAAGGGCAGGCTGGACCCGCTGGAGGAGTTTCGTTTCACCACAGTAACTAAGCGGACACGAAGGGCTCGGCGATTAAAACCCAACTCCAAGAGGAACTGATGGGACCAATGGGACAGCACTAATTTTCCTCGGGGAAAAAAAAAAAAAATCTGAAAATCTCAAGCTTCTTGTCTTTAAAGAATCGCCTTAAAGACTTCACTTCTGTAAAAGAGAGACAGACAAAAAGAACAAAAAAAAAAAAAAAAAGTCAAAGATGTTTTATTTTTGTATTTCAGGATGACTGAATATTTCCTAACTCTTGGATTCTTCTGGGTTGATGTCATTGTGCTAACGTGTCTGTCATGTTATTTATACTGGATAAACTAAAGGACCTCTGAGAGAATTCCTGTCGCCGTCGTCCTCAGCTACGTTTGAACTGCAAGCTGAAGGCATGCTTTCTTTTTTTGACAATGGGGGCTGAAGCAGGAGCTGACGCAATGTTATAAAAATCAGCCAACTAGAGATTTATTGGAATACCTGTCGGTTTTTGTTTGTGTTTCCCCTGACACCGCGGATCCCATACTTTCCACTGGAATCAGACACCATGGAGATGAAACGGAGAGAGGTGGCAGTCGCAGGTGACACCGTGCTGCCCGGATAACTGTGTAGCTTTGAGTGCAATATTTTACAGGTCTCTCTCTTTCTCTTCCTCTCTCATTTTTTTTTCCATACGTCTCTCAACCTCAGCTTCGCTCGTGGCTCCTGGAATGCGCTGAACCCTTCCGAGTACTGCGTGTGATTTCCTTGACATTTCCATGCAGCCTGTGATTCAGCTAAAACACGACATGCTTTGACTAGTCGGGCACCGGCCGAGGCTTTAGTCTTGTTAAAACACTAAAAACACAAACAAAAATATAACAGCTGATGTGATTCATAATTCCACAAAGTCTTCCAGCTTCGCGTTCGGGAGACGGATGTTAATCCCTTTCGTCTCACTTTTTAACAGCTCTTCCTCACATGTGTTTAAGTTGTTCCGGAAAAGGATGCCTCGATTCTTTCGGTGTGAGCTAGCTAATATTTTGGGGTTGGCGATGAAGACTTCCTCTACCTCCTCGTTCTTTGTGTTTATCTTTTCCTAGTCTGACTGTCTGCGTTCAGTTAATCTCAAGAACCTTTCAGTCGACGCCGAGCCGAACTGAGCTCTTCTGTTTTTTTTCTCCCCCCCTCCTTCCAAAATCATCTTTTGACTGTGAGCTCATCTTCGCTCTTTTCTCTCTCACTGGATGAAAGTCACAAAGATGCTTTTGGGAAAATCTTGCCCCCGTGCTTGTTTGTCAGATCAGTGATCCGCAGACAGGAGTACTGTAGCTCTGACCGACCGCTTCATAAATCCGCATTCGACAATTGAGACTTCTCCTCAGACGACCGGGATTCTGGGAACGTTTTCAGCCGCATGTGGTCGAGTTTGAACACTAAAGGGAAAAGTCTGTGCTCCTGTCATTTCCTTCTCTCACTGATGACAAGCCCCTTTTCACCAGTAGTATGTATTCACCTGTCTGCCGGCGGGTTTTTGTATGAGTTGCTACTAACAACATGACACATTTATGATTTTTTTTAAACAAATGTAAGCAAAAATAATTTTATGACTATTATATTTATTGCCTCCCTTTGTAAATAAAATGTGATGAGTTTTATTTGGCCTCTGTTAATAAAATGAGGACTATATTTTACATTTTTTTTTAATGTCTTTATTGCACAGGTAAAAGCGCCTTTACGTCCCGGTTTAGACTGGATTTTATGGTTGGATGTCGTGTTGCCTAAAAGAGAAATGCTGCAGGTAGCGGTGGTTGGACATAGAGTACATTCCCTTCTCTGCATACTGCCAAGGTATGCATTTTTATATACAAACCCAAAGTGTGAGCACTGCTTTTAAGGTCATTGGTTTTTAAAATGAGTTGCAACATCTCTGAAGGCTTTTTATATCACTGAGAGTTCACACTTTTTAAAAAAGAAATCATTGCATAATTAATTAAGTATTTTTGGCATTTTATCTTTTCTTTTTTTTAGTGTCAAAAACTGAGATGCACGCATTAAAAAAACGAGATGAAATGTTGCATCATTAACCACATCTCAGCTGAGGTGAGCGGAAAAAAAAAATTCAGATTGAAGATCTGAGATGTGCCTTCGCTAACCTTTGAGCACTTAAACACAACTTTACTTTGATGTAAATGCTCCGTTCTCCGGTAAACGTACAATATTTTAGACATTTTTCCATCTTTTAAAAGCGCTAAAGGAATGTGGAGTAGCATGTCTTATAATGCCGTGCGCTGGAATGATGTTTACAGTAACCGTCAGACTGAAAGATGGCGGCTTTGAGGGAGAAAAAATACTTTTGTTTAAATTCCTAGCGATGCTATCAGGCCCCCCGGCCCCTCCCCCTCCACTCCACTCCGGTAGTTACCTCCAACAGACCCCGAAGTCCCCCATTCCGTCATGGGATTCTGGACGTCTGGCCTGCTTTTAAAGGTGGAAACATAGTGCTCGATGTGTGACCCAGTAATTCACCGTTAACATAATGGATCAGCGCTGAGGAACCTGGGAGGGGGGGGAGAGTGGTGAGAGAAGCAGCCGAGATGACTGCAGGATTTCAAGGGATGTTTTATGTCCCTTCATCTTGTCGTCATCTCTTTCAACTGCTTATTATCTCCTCTGTGCAAGAGCGATGATACTATTGAGAAGAATATGTGTTTGCAACAAGACAAAAAAAAAAGTCACTGTTTCCAGAATAGATTGTCAAAGGTTTGTGCATCACTGTCTGCAGATATTTAGTGTTCTTCAGGTCTGCGAGTTAAAATCAGTCTTAAACATAGTCAAGGAATTTAATCAATGCAACTTTCGAAACCCTCCAAATTCTATTTATGCGAGCAAGAAGCTTTTCTTTTTTTTTTTTCCATCCACATACTTCAAACTTGACCAAGCACAGCCAAACTGCATCTGGGTATATTGACATTTAAACGAGCGCCGATGGTTTCCAACGCGTCGGCCGATTCGCAATAAGGAGACGACATTTTTGCATAAGCCTCCCGCTAGGCTTTTCTCTGACTCAACCTTTGATCATTGGAGGCTAGATGGTCTTGGAACTGGACCAATAACTTCAAAATGAAACATAGAATTCCCTTTTGCAAAGCCCGTCCCCTTTTCAAAGGAGGTGGAATCTTTAAATGCAGTCCTGCTTGCCAAGTAGTTTATATTCTATTATTAGAAAATCTCAGCACACTGAAACTGTGCACAATGGATACAGTATGACCAGACAGCAGTGTCAATTTAGGGGAAAAAAACCTTTGTGGTTCTGCATAAGTTATACAAATTTTAGTGGAAGAACCAAAAGTGGTTCTCTGGCCTCGAGATCAGCAACCACATACTTAACAATTAGCCCTGTCAACAGAAATTTGTTCTGTTTGAGGCATAAAACAAGTTTTGTCTCTGTGAATATTACTGAAATTGTCCCTCAAGGTCAGTCAAAACTCTAAAGCCAAACAAAATAGAGTTCAAGCCATATTATACCTTGTGTCATTAAATGCAGTTTCACGTCACGTCATTTACTGTCAAAACAGGATTGCTGCTGCCGCCCTTCGAGCTCACAGGCTTCACCGAACCACAGTCGACTGGTCGCCTTTTATGACTGGATCCACAGGGGAAACACTGAGATTCTCAAAGTATTTTTGAACACACGGCTGAGCTGTGTTTTTACAGGATTACAAATGTGCTTACTGTACGTACAGTTTCTGGAAAGACCAGACCTCTTCTGTGTTCTCGCCATAACAACATGTGGCCAGCGTGTTATGAAGACGGGTGAAAATAAAGGTCAGTAACGTCCGGACTTGTTCCATCTTAGTCCAACATGATATGTAATATTGATTTTTTTGAAATCCAGTCTGGACCCATCGGTTAAAGCCTCAATCCATATTGTGTTTCATCACGTAAACAGACATAAAAAATAGACATACTCTCTAAATAAACCTTTAACATCATCAGAAAATTATTTAGATTTGCTCTCAGCCAATTTGAGAGTGATAGCAGCTTCAAATCTTGTCTTATAAACTGATATATGGACGACTTTAGAATTGGATTACACATTGTGCCTTGAAATAAAACTTTAAAGGAACATTTACTCTGATTGCAAGTTTTAAATGGTGCGTTTTTGGAAAAGTAAGACAGATTTTTTGAAAGTTTAACTCACTATAGTGGAATAAAAGTCAGAATATCTCAACCTCAGCTGCTTACATTTTCTGTCTTTTCTCAAGTTTGCCAACTTTATGGAAGTGCAACACTAACTTCCTTTTAATAAATGGATTATAACCTGATGTCACAACAGCAAAAACCTTCATGAAATTTCACATCTTGTTGTGACAGTTTTAGTTTTAGTTGCATCTGCGCTGATACGTCTTTGGATTTGATGAGTAAACTGATGCGTCTTCAGAATATCATAATAACACACATGCATGATCGCCGATGGAGTGAGAGCAGCGGGTTTGGTGCCAGCAGAAGTAATAGAGAAGTAGCACCAGTAGCTGAAGCAACTCTATCTCAGTGACAGCGAAGTGAAATGCAAACACTTGTGACACAAGATGAAAAGTTCTCACATGCATCGAGAAAGAAAATGTGTATTAGAGTCACATACAGAAACCTCTGACACCAAAATGGAGATTCATACTTGTTTTGTACACACACCTTACGTTTTGAACTAAGTCTTAGTTTAATTCATCCATGATTTTATGCATGTTTATATTAAGAAAAATCCTCAGTTGCACAGGAAGTGCTTTCAAACAGCGTTGACGGTTGTTTGTTCAGAATAAATATGATGTTTTGAACGGCTAAAGAAACAAGACAAACAGAAAAATTGAGAAAGCTTCATGATGTTTGCTTCAACACACCGATCACATCGCACCAGAGACGAGGCGAAAAGTAAAATACTTCTCCTTTCCTTTTCATTCACACCTTTGACTTCTGACTTTCACCTTCTGCGCTGTTGTTCCTGTTGGGTAACGTCGCCGGAGGAAAAGGAGACACGCTGCGACCAACCTCGTGTAAACATTCATACAAACCTCAGCTCCCTTTCACATGTACACAAACACACACAGACGCTGCAGTCAGGCCTCGTCCCAGCATCAACAGATGCCAGGTGACACAGCTCATTAACTTCTCCTTTCTCCTATTCTTTTGGCTCCTCATTGTCTTGAGATATGAGATGAGCCTTTGTTGAGAGTTTTGCCCCCTTTTCTCTCGGCCAGGCAGGGCCCGTAATTAGTGCTTTGCGCTGGGCGTACTTTCTCACAGGGCTACGACACAATTAATCAGCACTTTCCCACCAATGGGCAGAAGCCGCTTGATTCTATCAAGGCCAAATTTTTAAGTGGTGACGCCTTTTCCAGTAATGAAAATATCAGGACGCAACAATGATCTTTAAAAACAGATGCAACACTTGGATGCATCACACCATTTTATCTTTTTAGGTGTAGTTGAATATTATTTTAAAGTGCTTTTTATGGTTTGTTTGAGTCCATGTTGGTGTCAGATTTTGGGGTTTGTTACATAAAACCATGCACTGACGCCAAATGTTTGCACTATCACTGCAGTGTTTTTGAAAATCACATTAGTTCAGCGAGCAGAAACGTACCTGACATCTGAGCAGGCCTGATCTGCTGAGCTCCACCCGTCTGGAGCTCCACGCAAAACAATGCTCAGGAGTAACTGTAAATGCTGTTGTGTTCAGATGTGTTAGTGACGTATGAAGAGCTTAGTTTGATTTGATTTTAGGGGTTTTGGTTGACATCAAACAGATGGAACTGGACTTTGAGGTGTGATTTCATCTATAAATAGTTTCACGTTCTCTGCTTCCTCGTTATCTTTCCCATCATCTCGTATTGGATCGTCCTCCAGGAGCATCACGCAAGCCAATATTCTCTGTGGGCACAATTAGAGTGAGGGGAAGAGGGTCGTTCCCCAGAGGAATGAAAAAAGAAAATAATGATGCAATTTTCTGCAATTTGACAAATATATTTACAGAACTTCACTCATCAGTTTTTGCAGCTCAGAAATCTTCCACTTTATATTATTGTAAATACTGTATATTTATTGAGAGATTGACGTGCCAGTTATTTGTGCTGTCACGGTTAGTCAAAATGACACTTCAGTACAGCACTTCAATCAATCAATCAATCAATCAATCAGTTGATTTTTACTGGCACATGTCATATGAAAGATCTATTCAATATGCTACAACAAAACATATAAATAATTAGAAAACAAATAGAATAAAAAATAAAGACAAGACTTCAATAATGAATTCAATAATATAGTAATGACTTCCTGCCAACAACACAAACTCTTTGACATATTTCACATAATTATAAACATAACATAATTTTTCACCTTCAGTGTATAACATACATTTTTCAATCTTATCATAAAGACAAATTTATAATTGTGCTTTTTGTGCTTTTTCATTTCTAACATTTCAAGAGATCAGGCTGATGACAAGACCAAAGTCAAAATTCTTCCTCTTTATCTTCACACTAAATCAATTCCACATTAAAATCAAATAGAGATTCAGAAGAAAAATACTCTTTTCATTCAGAATGTATTTGATTATTACAGTTTTCTTTCTTTTACTTGTGTTACAGTTGTTTTCAGTTACAGTGTGTGATACAGTGAATACTGGGCTCAGTGGGTTCTTGGATCAGACAGGGGATGTTCACAGTGGGAGCTTGGCAGAGACCTGCAGTTGATTTTTGCCCTGGTGAGTTAATATGACCACATGAAGCTCGGGGTCTGCACAAAAGTCCAAAAGATAGATAGATGCATAGAACAAGGTGGCAAAGAAGAGAGAAATGTTTGATCCTATAGGCCAAACTCAAATCATTTAGTCCTCCAGTCGGGTTCAGACTGATGCAAAGTATTATTTGGGTGTATTATCTAACCCTGGACTACTGGTGGGAGAGAGAGGAGGGCGAGCTCCAGGAAAAAGAAAAAAAAAACACTGATGCAGACCTTTCACCTGAGGTCGAAACACAGGTCCTCTGCTGCTAATCTGACATATGTTTTCATGAGCCAAGACAAGCAACCCTGCCATGGTGGCCGCTCTCCAAAACTAATGATGTCAAGTGATTCCCTCTCACAGAATCCCTTTTAAAACAGAATGAAAGAGGCAGAGAGGGAGGGAAGTGCGGGGGCCTGTGGGGGTCCAGCGAGGGGATGCAGTTGAAGAGGAGGAGGGGAGGGGGCAGGTTGGAGCAAAGAAGAAGACGGAGACGGCCCCCCTGTTGTCCAAAAGCTCGACTTGGTGCAGCTCAAAGACCCCAGCAGCTACTTCCTGTGCCAAATCTTACCCCTCGCCACTATCATATCATTGTACAAAGAGAAAAGGGCTCACTTTTTATTTACGCCGTTGTTATTGCCAGAATATTGCTTTTAATTGCTGTCCTGGATTCGCCGCTGCAGTATAGGATGAGTCTGAGACGATTACTCAAAGTAATGGAGCATAATGATGTCTCGGAATGGCCCCTGAAGCTCAGGTCAGGGGTTGGACAATGTGAACATTCAGCTACTTAGCTTCCTTTGCAACTTTGTGACAAAATCTGTTTGCCCAACACCAATTAAGATGCCTCTCTGTGCGCTCTGGTCAATGGGTTTGACGGAGGGGGTCGTCCAACGAGTTGACATGTCCCTGAGCACGAACAAGCTGGCCTGTGTCCTCGCCTCAATAATTGGTGTCCCTTGCAACGTGCCGCTTCCCAGGGCTGTCCTTTGTGTCCCCATGGCAGTCCTAAATGAGGGGAGTCAGGGCTTTAATGGGACTCCTGTTAGTTTTAAACAAACACAGGGCGACCCCCTACTGTTCAGCATGTTGCATAGAACAGCTGGGAGTCCACGGGCCTCTCACTTGGGAGCCGGCAACCCCCACGGGGGCCCGAGGCCCGCTGCCCACTCCCCATTGTGCCTCTGATGACGTCCTCTCAGGAGCTCGACACTAATTCTGTGTTCACACCGCCAGCAGCTACATCGGCGTTCTACTTTTCAGTGGCCTGATTGCAAGGTGTGGTGCCAACAGAGACACAGAGAGGCGGATCGTCAGGCAGCGCTGGTGTGTGATTGGCTGCTACAGGGGAATGTCTACCAAAGGTTTACTGTCAGACGAGGATGACTGCGGTGGGCATGAGCCGTGGCTCCATCTGCAATAACAGGATGAACTACAACTACTGTGAAGACACAAGGGTGAAGTTACAGGAATCAGTTTTCTGGCTTCTCTGTTCTCAGGCAAATACAGAAGCACAAACTTGTTTCATGCTCCAAAAGCAAAATGGTTTCAAAGTGTAAAATCTGCAGCTGAATTCATGGATTGATAATTGAATGGGCCAACAAGGCAAAGGCCCAAAAGCACAAGGGGTCAGAGGACCAAAAGACCAAAAGTCAGTTATTAATATTTCTCTTCTCTATTTCTATTATGTTTTTTCTCCTGATCCTTGAACACTGAGTTCCAGGTGAAAGGGAGTCTGATCTGAGCATTTATTTTTAATATATATTTTCTGTCCTGCAGCTGCACAGTTCATCTATAGGCTGCAGTATGCATACACTCAAATACAATTCTGATGCTTTCCTGTAATATTTTGTATAGTTTGCAATAAGTGCTTTGTATAATATTTGTCAAGAGGAGTGTTGATCTGCTGTGGCGAGAAAAGAATTTAGACAGCTTACACAGTCATGAAGTTCACATCAGAGTGAACATGGAAAATACTGAAAATACTCAAAAAAGTTGTGCTGCAGCCACGAGAGACGAGGAGAAAGGTTGCTGTGATAGGTAGGAAGAGGGGCCTGTGCACAGAGGCCCATTGTCTCATGACTGAATTCTACATGATTTCAATTGTAGATTGTATGTGACACAGTTAACGCTGTGTTACGTGGCTTTTGGCCTCCAGGCAGGAAGTATATTGTTAACTGTGCCTCGGTCAAGTTCGTGCCCCGATACCTGTCAGTCATCCTGATGACCTGTCTGCTTTTAAGCAACATGTAGCCTGTGGCTGGAAACCCTGCAGCAGTGAGGCGGAGGCTCCAGACAGACAGCAAACCAAACAACATACAACAAAAAAAACGTTAAAGAAGGTTTTGTTTTTTTTCCAAACAGGCCTCATCCACTGAAAGTTCACTGTCTTGTTCTTTTTCCCTTTATATCAGCAAAAAGCTCAGCTCAGTCATATGATGAGCTCGTGTGTCAAAAACACACCCTGACCGATGATGTATAAGCATTTTGTTCAGTCATTGTTTGTTTAGGATGTAAACTTTGCTCAGTGCAGCTTTAATTATTCTTCACAGCATCTTGAATTTCAACCTTTAAGCTCCTTGATTTGCTGGGAAAGGAGCCTCGTCTGAATTTCATTGAGAAAGCAGGGAGGATTTGTCAATGGGGCTCTTGAGTGCAGTGTTGATGTTGTGCGGCTAATGTGTTTGCGCTGGCTGTGATAGAGGGGATTAGCTCCTTTGTGGTGGTCTGCTGGGACCGCAGACTACTGGACTTTGAAAGCATACTTGCCAACTTACTCAGAGGCAAATCAAAGCATGTGAGAAATTGTTCCCTCAGCACCTAGTTGACTGGTTGACCTCTGCGTCGGAAACACACACGCATGCACACACACACACACATTTACCTAGGTCACTTTTGAGGACATTACATAGACTCAAATTAATTTCATGGAGATGTACTCTAACCACAAACAGTACCTGCCTAACTCTAACCTCAAAATCAACCTTTTCCAAACTGACCTTCGTCCCCTTTAGTCTTAAATGTATCGCTGTAAGTATCCTATGTCAGACACACACACACATGCACGCACACACACACACACACACACACACACACACACACAGCCTCATCAGAGTCTGTAGCTCATAGTGTTTGCAGAACGACTGAGGGTCAAGGTGACAAATGGCAAACACCAAATAAATCTTCTCTAAGGTGATCACCCACTAACCCAGCCAACAATTAACCCTCCTCCTCTGACAGGTCACTGCTGGAGCCGACACCAGGTCTTGTCCTGTTACTGTTTGTACGACAACCATTATAGTTCTATAAAACATTATATAACTGTCTGTTTTAAACAGATTAAAATAAACAATTTATGAAAGAAAACCCATCTGTCAAAAACCTGAAACTGTCTTCTGACCTGACTCTACATGTAAAGCTACTGTGTTCAGTGAACTAAACACTTCCAATAAATGTAGAACAGAACAATCGGCCTTCACAGTTTTATACTGAAAGCTATTGTAATTTCCCCACTGAGGGACGAATAAAGGTTTATCTTATCTTATCTTAAACAGAATCGAATAAAACACAACAAATTCAGAGATTACAAATCAGAGAACAGGACGTACCATAAATGTGTTTTTCCGAACATATTGTAAAAATTAATCAATACAGTGAGAAGGAGATACAAAATTGCCCTGAACATATACTGTGTGCTCTACATGCATGTGAACAACATGTGTACTCCATAAATATACTGTATATACTTTTAATTTTCATTCTTTCATTCTGGCAAAAAAAAAATATTTGTATTATACATAAATTCCTAAATAATCCAAAAATATTTCTTTCAGAAATCTAGTCAAAACACTCAATGGAAAAAAACCGAAATATTATCATTTCCAGTATCAAAATAATCCTAAAACTAAGATCAGAAAGTATACATTATACTTTAAATAATACATTTCTGAGTAGGCCTACTGAGTACTTTCAGGTCTTAAAATGTATCATAAAAAGTATATTAGCTATTATCATTATTACTATAAAAACATAAAACTCATTCTGGTCAAACTCAATCTCTACATCACAAATCATCTATAATCTATATTCTTCCTCTCCAGTTTTTAAAGAGCTCTTTTCGCCACCATTTCATTCTCCATCACTACCTGCAACTTAACTCTATGAATGCACCGTGACAAAAGCCTCCACACCCACACACAAACACTCATATGTGACCTCTGCGATGCCCCCGCCGCTGTGTTTACAGTAAACTGAACCGGTCCTGAGTGAACCCCACAAAGGACCCTGCAGCCTTTGTTTCCCAGCACGCTCCCAGGAGACTCTGCGAGGATGAAACGGAGATACGAGCAGCTTGAGTTACCTCTTCACCAAACGTATCAACACCGCCGATCGCAGCAGACTGCCAACAGCGCTCTGCCACGACTGGACCGACTCTGGGAGGGCGAGAAGGAGGAAAGTCAGCGAGAGAAGAGTTCATCATCTACAGTCCTGAGTGAAAAGGTGTTTGAGATAAACGTGTTTTTATGCAGCGTCGTCTAAAAATGCACATTGTCAGGTATCAATGATCAGTGCAATAACTTAATTAGACATCTCAGTTGGTTTCACTTGCCCACTTTGTGAGTTTGTCACTGTCAGTTTTTAAATTTCTTTTATCAATCATATCAATTGTGGATAAAATACATATAATGAGAAAGAAGTCGCTCATTGTGAAGAACCCACAGGTTAATCACCTGCTGTTCCTTCCAACTCTACAGAGTTATAGTGTCTTTCAGCTCATTGTTTTGGTTCGTGGTCTGCAGCTTTAATTTCCAGCTGGAGTAGGAAAAAAAAAATTCTGACGAACCCGCAGCACACGACCTGCCCACCTGTTCCTGACAGAGTTAGCATTTAGCTGGAACATAGTGGAGAAGAGCCAGATGTTTCTCTCTGGAGTTAGCTGGTGACCAAAAAGAGGGACAAAGAAAGCGTCTGCTAGATCTATTAAACGGCAACTATTTGCTACCATGTTTGCCACAACAGCTTTATGAAGAGACGATATATCAGTGTTGTCTTTTGCAGCCTGTTGTGCTGCCCCCAAGTGGCCAAAGAAATGAGTTAATGCTGCTTTAACCTCTAATTTCCCCCCTCTTGTTGGGAAAGGTCCTGTCCAACAAACAGCACACTTTACAGACTACACACACATATGTATATGCATATATACACATCTATACATATACAGGTACATATACTATCATCACTACTGTTACTGTCAATGCATTAACTCCATGTTGCTGGTTGTATTTTTGCCATAAGACTGTTTGCTTTTTGGTTTTGAGGAGACATTTTCACTTGTCATCGAAGGAAAAGCACCGGTTTCACTAATAACATTAATGATTATAATGATGTTTATTCAAGTCAAAATATTGTAAGGCTAAGAACTTGCAGCCTACTTGGACTTAGCAGTTGAGTCTGCTTCCTGGAAAGGATATACATTAAACCAGGTGTAGGCTTTTATCTACAACGGCTAATCCTTCCTGAGACCCAGTTTGGATCAGTGACGTCTTAACTGTGGAACCCTGGACTGAGTTAACGGAGATTAATTTCAATCACCTGTGTTACATGTGCACAAAGCACAGCTTGAGGCCGCTCATCAAAGCTGGAACAGATCACTAACATCCCATAATTAGATGCACTCGGTTAACCAAATGGTTTTAGTTTCCTTAGTCATACCTCTACTGCGCTTTAGTTGTCAGGATTGAAATTGAAAGATATTTACAGAGTGAGTTTTATGGAAATGTTGGACATTTTGAACATTTTCTTTGCTGATAAGATCCAAACATGTCAGCAAACATGCATGAATATATAAGCAAATCTCAACATTATGAAGTGCTTTATTAGCAGGATTTCACATCTAACTGCTAATACGAAGATCAAAGGTCAAGGGCAAAATGTCCTGACAAGATATGCAACAAATTTCCTTGTGTATAATCACATACAGTATATCACACATGGTAAGAAAAAACACCTTGCTCATTTTGGCAGCGTACGTGAAACTCGAGATAGCGAGATAAAGAAAGGAATGCCAATGTTTATTATTGTAGCAGCTGAATCATCTGAAAAATTGTCTCTACCTTTTCCAAAGCCAAAGTCTTCATGTAGTCCTGTGGCTTAATAATATTCTGCAAGATCGAGCCTCTTCAGGGAAATTCCCAAACAATGCTGCAATCACACAGCCTGTTGTAATGGGACGGGAGTTATTACAGCTATTTTGCAGCTGTGGGACAAAACCCACAAAGAAAAGAATGAAGAGAATGCTTGTTTTCTTATTGACAGCCGGGAGATTTTGAAATGGATGCTTTTTAACAGGTTTCAAAGGCAGGAAGATCACAGAATTCAAAATACCTTGTGAGTTTTCACTAGTAAAGATTAAGCAGAATTGAAAATGCACTTTTTCATGCTTTGCAAAGTCTTATACCTCTTTTGCATTTCCATAAATAGTGTTGCTCGTCCATTTATGTTGATAAAGCCAAAATCTTTCGTGCGTGTTTTGCAAATGCAAATGATTTCTGCTCAACAATTTCTTCCATGTTTCCAACTGTGAAGGAAACAAACACCTGAACGTGTTCGACCAATGCACAGTGCATTCGCTTGTTTCTGCTAGACAACTAACACAATTTTCAGCTCCTCATTATCTGTCTGTGTGCAGCAATAATCTTTTATCTGCAACTTATAACTTTACAGGAAATGAGAAAAAACATCCTCGTCTTGATCAGTGCTTGTTTCAGATATGCATCATAGGTTTTAAAGGGATTCAGGAGCCGAACTCTTACGTGAGAACACAAAAATCACCAAACTCAGAGATGCACAGGATGATGATGTATTTTGGTTTCATGAAATAAGGATAAGGGTGTAAAATGCTGTCATATTATCTGTTAGGTGACTTCAACATAGCTAGAGCTTTGCCTGTTTTGCAGCACTAAATAAATACCTGAACTACGAAGCTCATACCTTAAATCCACATGAAAGTGCTCTTATGTGATTATGGGTGCAACAACAATGCAGCCATGTTTTTCCATCCGAGTACATTTTCTTCTCACGTTTCACCTTGTTGCTACGCGTTACCACAGCAACCAGTTCATTTTCTGATAAATCACAGCGATCCGCCGCATTGTGAGAATTGCAGGCACGGCTGGAACACATCACTGACCAATCGCTTGTGCTGGATCTTGTATAATAAGCTGTGTGGTCTGACTGAGCATATTAGGCTTCATAAGGGAGGAAAATGGCTCTGAAAGTATGACAGGTATGATAAACCTTTCTCTAAATGTAGTCCAGTTGGAATGCACGTCTAAATAAAACACAGACGAACATGTTGCCACAGGTGACAAATAAAATAAACCGGTGAGAGTTTAGCGAATATGAAGAGGCTGTTTCCAAACAGCTCCGCATGAAGTCATGGTTACTATCACAGGCGCCGACACCAGAAATACCAGCGACTTTTTATAGTTGAAGATGATGATTTCATATTTAACTGCTGCATCTCATGAACTGTAAAATATCCAGCGAGCACTAAAACAGCTCCTCTGTGTGTGGCGGAGCTTTGAAACAATGCAGGAACCTTTAAGTCTCCACATTCTCACAAGGATTCCAGTAACCCCTCAAATACCTGTACTGATAATACTGCATTACATACTACTGCTACTGCTGGTTGTACTATAATCACTGCTGCTTATGCAACTACCACTACCTACTACTCCTACTGCACTAACTGAGACTGGTGCTATTCCCACCACTGATTTGAGAACTAATCAGAGGTGGAAGAAGAATTTTCACATATGTAAAAATAGCAATACTACAACACTCCATTAAAAGTAAAATTCCTACTTAGTAAAAGTACACACTACTAATAATGCAGAATCAGAGTTATATTTATAATGTACACTATCAGTGAAAAGTCTGGACACACCTTCTCATCCAATGGTTTTTCTTTTTTATTATTTTCTACATTGTCGAATCATTTTTGTATTTTTGATTAGAAGCCACCTTTTGCCTTGATGGCAGCTTTGCACACTCTTCTCTCAACCAGCTTCATGAGGTCGTCACCTGGAAAAGTTTTCCAACAGCCTTGAAGGAGTTCCCACACGTGCTGAGGACTTGTTGGCTGCTGTTCCTTCACTCTGCCGTCCAACTCGTCCCAAACTATCTCAGTTGGGTTCAAGTCGGGTGATTGTGGGGGCTCCATCACTCTCCTACACAGTCAAATGGTCCTTACAGATTCTGGAGGTGCGTTTGAGTCACTGTCCTGTTGAACACAAGTGATGGTCCCACGAAGCACAAACCGGATGTTGCTGCAGAACGCTGTGGTCGCCATGCTGGTTAAGTGAGCCTTGACTTTTAAATAACTTGCTAACAGTGTCACCAGCAAAGCATCTCCACACCATCACACCCTCCTTCACGCTTCACAGTGGGAACCACACATGCAGATATCATCTGTTCACCTTCTCTGCATCTCACAAAGGTTTGGTCCAAAAATCTCAAATCTGGACTCATCAGACCAAAGTACAGATTTCTCACGTCACTGTTTGGAATTTCATTTCACTGATAATCGCCTCTCTGTCGACTCTTCACTTTCCTAACGTCATATCAGAGCTGTATTAAGTTAGAGCTAATGTGCACTGAAGCTTCCTACAGCTGCTGCTTCACATTAATAGCCTTCAACTGACAAAATACAAGGTGGCTGATGTTGTGAAGCAGTGTATTTGTTAATGACGTTAGTAGTGACAATGATCAATCATCAAAAATAAGTCTACAAAACAAGACAATGGTCATTTTCAGCATTTTTGACAGCAGGTAAAGCAAAAAGCTTTAAACTTTAACAATGGCTCGTGTCATGTCAGTGAACCAGTATGTGACTGGTTCATCTACATGGAATACAGTCTCAGTTTGAGAACCAGAAGATCATGTTTGTTCAGTTTTGATTATGTTTCAGAATGTTTTTATATTTTTCTATTTCAACAGAAAGCGTCACCTCGTGAAATCTTTATGATTATTAACACTAAATTAACAGCCTCACTGTTACAAAACTGCTCCAGCTTCTATGACTATGACTGTAATTTCTCTGACTACTGGAGGTGTCAATATAAAAATGACTAATTGAGCATTTTGTTGTTACAGCAGTAATAAATCAGTGAGAGTCAGAAAGACAGCAGCGAGCTTTAAAGTGAATTTAAAGGTTCACATAAGGGGAACGGCCTGATTGCATGTCACCCAGCCAACCTGTGTTCAACGCCAGGACACACATGAAGAGGCTTTTCTTCACTGCTCCAGCGCTAAACAGAAATCCTGAAACCTGTCTGTGTGGGACTTTCCACCGTGACTATAGCTACACTCATTAATCAGCCCCAAAAAGCAATGTCAAACCATATTTGTCACATTTTTATGATTCATTGCTTTGAGAGAGCAGGAGAAAACCTCTCCCCTGAAGCTGGGATTTCACCCGCAACAAGCGATTCAAAGGCAATTTGTTGCTTTGTCATGTACAGGGAGTGCGGATAGTCACGGATTGGCCGTCAGAGGGGTTTTGTTTGCACAGAGAAGAAGTCGGAGGAGTCCAAAACTGAGGCTGCTGTCATGCAGCTGTGATGTATGATCCCACAGATTATCTCAGATTATCTATAGTCAGATTACAGAGCTCCTGCTGACCCATCAGATGTTATAGACGGCAGCCCAGACCGAGCTCGGTCCAGGATGATTCGACTGCAGCTGACAACAGAAGAAATCGACTTTAAAAGCTTTTATTCAAACCTGCATGAAGCAATATTTATTGACATTAACACATGACATTATCAAATGAGTCCACGTAGTATAATGTTTTGGTCATATGTAGGTTAAAGTAAAGTAAAAATAAAAATGGTGATGATGTGGCAGATTTCCAAAAGTTATTCAATTTTTATGAACATCTTTTTCTGTTGTTGCTTTTTCTGTTCTGAAAAATGTGGACAGACGGATGAACAGATGTTGATGTACTGAAATCTCAGCACATCGTACTCCACATGCAATAAACATCTATACATACTAAAATTGGAATCAACCTCCTGCATCATGCTCCCATCTTGAGAAATACTTTCTCACAGATTCATAAGCATAAATATAACTATAACCATAACAGTGTTTTAAAAGTATCACTTGATGGTGTCAGAAAAGCATGTGTGTCTGTGTCAACTCCTTCTGTCTGAGGGGAAATGTCATAGACGCCTTCACAGATTTGTGACCCTTTGTTTTCAACGTGGTCTTCTGCTGCGTCTCCTTTCCCACAGATCTTCTCGAATAATAAACATCTGGTTTACGTTGAAGATTTCTCCACACAAGTAAAAAAGCGGCACATGCTTTGTGACTCGCACCAGAAAAGAAAGATATTCACAAGCTTCTAAAGTGTTTAAGTCTGGTTATTTTATCAGATTTTTTATGGATGAGGGGAGGAGGGACAAAACAAGTGGAATGCTTTAAAAGTGCCAAGAGGTAATAAAAGAAAATGTCTTGGTCTTAAACAGAGCTTATCCTGTAGATGATAATGATGTTTGCCTGTCATCAGCTGCAGTCAGCCCGTCCTCACTCCTGCGTCAAATACGGCAGCTCGGTCAGTGGCCCTACGCCTCAGACTGTGACGCTATGAACACTGATGTTTTGATGTGCAGTCGAAGTCAGGTGGCAGGACTTTCATCCAGGAGACATGTTCCAACTGAAGTCACACAACTGAATGTATGAAAGTAAGGTGCTTATTTTAACCCAAACCACAATCTTTTCCTAAACCTAAACCAGTGGTTTTGGTGCCAAACTGCAACCGTTTCACAACATTAATTACATGTTTATTATAGATCTCAGCAAGCTTTATTTTGAAAGTCTAATTGGGCGTTGGATATTTATTATTGCTAACTTGACCCTGCTTGTGTAAAGCAGAAGCTCGAGGTGTATGTAGAGCATCGTAATCACTGACTGTTGCCATATCTGACAAACTGGCAGTGACAACATGTTGCTGGAGTAGAGCTGTGGTGCTGATTTCTAGCAGAAGGGGGCAGTGCAGAGGTTACAGGAGTGTTGAGAAGGTTGCCGGTTCAAATACCAAGATAATGCAAGTTTACGAGTAACAGCAGGTGAAATGTGAACAGCACACTTGTACTTAAAAATAATCCAATGTACAACCACTTTTTTGTTGATGAAATGAATGAAATTTTAATCTCCACAAACAAACTTATGTGTAAGTAGAGTGAAGTAAACTTTAGGAAGTGGTTTCTCAGTCATAACTCGCCCCCTGGCTACATATCACTCCCGAAAAGCTCATCCGATTTTAAACTTGTTGGCATGCTCCACTAAGGACAGGATATGGACTCAAGTCAGGGAAAAAGAGGAAAAAAAATGTACAACCCAACTTCTGCAAGGTCTCATTTTTAGCCGCTAACTCGCAATTTTTAAACATCACTGCAATTTGTCACAAAACAACGCCCAAATGATCAATTTTTTAACACCATAATCATGAGGAAATCGATCAAAGAGCAAAGCTGGAATTTGTCCTTCGCTGTCAGTTAAAGAGCCACAAAGGGGAACAGCGAGACCCCAGAGACAAAGCTTTGGGTTCCTCCATCTAATAACTTGTGGACAATTGCCAGTTGCAGCTTATAGGGAGGGTGATGTAATGTTTATACAATATAGGAATATTTCACTTCCCTGTCAAAGCAGCAACTCACCTGCGTTTATTCAATCCCCAAAGAATCCTGGGCTGCTGCAGAGGTGGAGAGACAATGATCGGTCTGTCACTGAGCGGGACGGTGGGCGGGGAGGTCCGCCCGGCTGAGGCCTGGGTTTGAGCCGGGACGGATCTTCAGTGGCTGATGGTGCGTGTTCACCACTTAACCAAACCTGAAGTGAACTGAGCTCAACTAAAAACTGAACTCAGGTCGGTCAGAGAAATGCCTAAAACTGAACTGAGACAAAATGATAAGTAAGTAAAAATCCACTCTCTGGTCTTTGTACATGCTGATCATCAAACTGTGATGCTCTGACTTATGATGATGTATTGTCATTTATTTTTTGGAATACCAACTTTTTTAATTCTTCTTCAATCGCACACAAACTTGTTTTGGTCGCTGACTGTGAAACTTAACAATCCACACAGGAAGCATTTTTTGAAGCCTTTTCAAGGACACAGGACCACCCGCATTATTTTACGTTCAGACGTTTTTTCTCTACTGTGCTCAGCGAAGTGCGATCTCCACAGGCAGCCGTTCAAATCGCACAAATCTCCCACTGTTTATATGTTGTGAACCTATAAATGGTGTCTGTAACGACTGATCGAGACCGCCAGTTCCTCGATGGGCTTTCTGGCTTCGCTGCAGGTTTCACTTAAGTTGATTCCCCACAACGTGAGAACAGGTTTATGTCCCCACAGTGTGATTAATACAAACACGCATGCACAGGACAACAACAACTCCCCGTGAGGCGTCCCTGAAGGAAGCGCTCCAGAGTCCATACTGCTGGAACTTATCTGTGGCCAGAAGTGTAAAATCTGATTTACGCTCCTCTTCTGAGGTGTTCTGGTGGTCTGGTCGTAACTCGATGTTCAGGACTTTCATTGATTTTCACAACATCATCTTAACACTAGATGGATGTGTCATTATCATTATGAACTCAAAATATGTGTTTACGTTGTTCACAGAGAACATTGTTGAGTTGTCATGTCTCTTTCAGTCATCACAGGTCAAAGACATGGCTACATTTGATCATTAAAAATGAGAGGATCAATGAGAGTTTTCCATATTGTCATCACAAAATACTGCATTGGAATCATATTCAACACTGATTCCAAAAAAGTTAGGACAATGTGCAAAGCATAAATAAAACAGAATGCAATCATTTGCAAACAAACTGAGTTTTTTGACAACAGTTTTACAAAGTGTCCCTGAGTCCATGTATTAATCTCCTTAATACAGTCATGTTCACAGAGTGTTGAACCTCTCTCCTTCCTCGCTTGTGAACGACTGAGTCTTTCCAGGATGAACCTTTCAGACCCAATCATGATACTATCACCTGTTACCAATCAACCTGTTTACCTGTGGAATGATCCAAACAGGTGTTTTTGGATCAGTCCACAACTTTCACAGTCTTTTCTTGCTCCTGTCCCGACTTGTCTGAAACATGTTGCTGCCATCAAATTCAGAATAAGCAGATCAACAACAATCAATGAAGCTGATGAGGACAAACATTGAATATATTGACTTTGTACTGTTTTCAGTTGAGTATATGTCAACAAGAATTAGCAAATTATCACATTCTGTTTCATTTATGTTTTACACAGTGTTCCAACTTTTTTGGAATCAGTCCAAGTCAGCCAATCATAGTTCTTGTGGTGTTCATTTGGTCCTTCAGCAGCATTTGTCGTCACAATATGTAATTTTTTTGTAGTCGATATGTCAGCCGTGTCAAACTGTGTGTGTGGCTCTGTGCCCTTCCCATCTGTTCCATGTTCAGAGTGGCAGTTACAAGTGTACAGGTGACTGAAAACAATATTAGGTGATATCACTGCAGCTACTTCACTTGGCTAAGCTCCACCAAAAATATGCAAAGAGTGCGGACGAGAGCATTATCGCTGTGAACGACAACAGAGCCGGTGACAGCAATGATATTTTGACATGATTTGATTTGCTGTGATCAAGCGCAGTGGCCTTTTGATGTGTGGTTAAATACGTGGCGGGAAAGACGTCAGAGAGAGACACAAGGTAAATGGGATGAGGAAGATGTGAAGCTGCAGTATCACGCATTGTTCTGTGGTACAAAGTGTACTGGCTGCACCTGACATACTGCAAGTCTTAGCAGGCAGGAGGACGGAGGAGGACAGACTCAGAAACAACAGGAAGTACAAGTACAATTACTACTACAACTACTACCATTGCACTTCCAACGCAAGTACTGTTGTGACTCTGCTATTTCTGATTTCAACTGTTCAGACTCTTCTATCTAAACAACTGCTACTATTGTCACTACTTCTACTACTATTAGTAGAAGTATTACTGCTGTACTGCTGCACCACTACTACCAGCACTACTAACACTACTACTAGTGCTACTACTACTACTGGCAGTGCTAATTTTACTTCTTACCACAGTACAACTAATAATATTACTACCACTACTGTTTTTTGTTGCTAATTTTATTACCACTTTAGCTACTATTAATAGTACTAGTACTGCAGTATTACTCATAGTTCTAGTAGTACTGCTGTTTCTACTGCGACTGTTAAAGTTCTCCATCCTAGTGCTACTGATACTTTTACTACTATAAATGCAAATACTACATCTGTGGTGGAACGGTACTAGGCACATTTATATAAGAACAGATTTGTGGTAATTGTGCTTCAATCGAGTATCTCCATTTCATATTACTTTATACTTTTACTCCACTGCATTTGTTTGACGACTATATTTATTATTATCTATTTTAGTTTTATAGATTTTTACACACAAAACATATGATCTGCTTATAACATCCGACGCAATGATTAAACTATCCAACAGTATATAAAGTGTGTATAATTACCTCCACCCTCACCAACTGCAATATTCTTACTGCTTGAACTTGTAACAAAGTATTTTTGCATTAGAGTATTTACTTTTTCTTGAGTCAAAGATCTGAGTACTTCTTCCACTACTGTTTGACATGAATGAAAATCTGACACGCTCTCATTCAAAATAACGATAAACAGCTTTATATTGAAACACAATTGAGGACAAGATGAGCTGTTGAAGAGGAAAAACAGAGGAAGGGAGGGAGGAGGAATATAGAAATGGAGAGAATGAGGCATGGAGGGGGTAGGCAGGGTGATGAGGGGTACAAGTGTAAGTGGGGTCATGGGTTTAGCATTGCTCAGTCATGTTCTCATAGAGCGTCGTTACAGGCGGACGGTGCCAAGTGGAGGCTCACGCTTTATGTAATGCCGGAGAGGTGGAGTGCCGAGCTCTGCTCAGAATCAAACCCGCCTTTGTTTAACAAAACACCCACTAATGTGTGACGTTGGAATATTTTAGACATGTATTCTGACGGGATCGGACGCCGTCAGGTAAACTCGATGCACCCAAAGTGTTTTGACAGATTCCAAGGTTACTGCGTTATTATGATGAAAGGTGGAGTAAAATGTTTTGATAAGCAGGATGCTGCAGTCCAAAATTAACCACATACTGTTGAGCTGGTCTGAAGCTTTGTTCCTAACTCTCTGCCATTAGAGTCCGGCCCAACTGAAAAACATAATCATCACATCAAAGTCCACGGTGTATTAAAAGATAAACTTTTAGAAAACTATTAAAGATGCATGGTGAGTTTTCACATCCGCACATGTGCTGCGTTTATGGTTCGGCACAGAACGGCTCCGGTCACTAAACTTTGGTTTTATGGGACAATTCTTCAAATATACCAGCCTGAACGCATCGACCACAAGCAACTACAGCAAACATCAACAACACACAGGCCACACGAATTAATGTTGACTTTCACTTCGGGCTCAAGCCGTTCCATGAACACACTTTCACAGGATGTCCATTTGATTTACAAGCATAATCTGGTTGTTGGCACTGAAAGTCAGAATATGGGAAATGGGAGTATGGGAAAATTAGGACTTTGGGTCCTGAAGGGCTGGGACAGTGTCTTCCCATTGCTCCTCCAGCTGGGCAGTTTCTCACAGTGTAGGGTGGCAATGTTGTGAACTCAGTAACTCGGTGACTGTGTTCCACAAAGTTACCACCTGATTGCACATGTAGTATTTCAGATATAGGGATCATTTTGCACTCTTGTGTGATTGACACCTGTATTTCTTTATTGTCCGTTTCTGCAGGTTGTTTCTTGGTCCTTATTTTAACCTCCCATGTAATCAAATTTGTTTGCACCAGTTGAGTATTCAAACATGAAAGGGTGATTCAAAAATGAAATCTGTTTGCTTGTATGCGACTTACAGACAACCTGCTTGCCAAGATGCACACATATAATTTTACCAACTAATGATCCAAAATGTCCAGAAATGGAGTTTTCTGATCAGACAGTGCTACGAGCAGCCTTCAGAAGTTGTTACAACTTATTATTTCATTGGTAGGTTTCAGCATAGGCATGACTTGTTAAGGTAAAGGAAAAACCACAAGCATCACTGAAAGAAAACACCAGCAGTCTCCCGTGTTGGAGTCACATGTGTGGTCGATCCATCCATCCACCTTGGCCTCCATCCTAAGAGGTTTCATTCACAATAACTCTACATGAACTGCACTGAAACCAAATCAATAATAAATAAATAAAGTGGAAAAGCACATTGTGCAGTAATAACCTGTGTACAGAATAACAACACAGGCCAGTGGAAAATGCGTGTTTGAGCAGAGTGTTGAAACTCGCAGGCCGTCCCAGAGAGGTTTGAGCAAACATTCTTTATTACAGCAATAAAATCCAACAGGAGATTCTTTAACATGATTTTGTTTACAACGGTGACGCGGCTTTGTCCCGTTTCTCGAAAACAGTCAGTGTGAATAAATTACAAATATGAGACAGTGAAGAAAGCAAGACGGATCGTCTTCGAGCTCCCAGGTCGCTGTGACTTAGTATCGAAGCCATTTCCATTTTTCATAACTTCCAGCCAGCGTGTTGTGGGATCACCGGCACGGCTGGAACGCACCGGTGACCAATCAGGTGGCTTGGCTGCAGCTATCTGTTGTATAAAAAGCTGTGTGGTCTCATCCTGAGAATGTGAATAGGCATATTAGGCTTCATAAGGGAGGAAAATGGCTCTGAAAGTATGACAGGTATGATAAACCTTTCCCTAAATGTGGTCCAATTGGAATGCACGTCTAAATAACACACAGGAGACACAGTTGCTACAGGTGAAAAATAAAATAAACTGAACACCTAATCTGATCTAAGACTCTTTTTTTAGAGGAAAGCAAAAATTCATTTACTGAATTTCATTACACATAATCTCTAAAATACATCCAATCTGTGAAAGTGTTTTGTAAATCAGTCTAAAACGATGCAATGATTTCACCCAGAAGAAAGGAAACGTCAAAATAAGATTAAGATCTTTGTCCAGCCTGCTTCTCTCAGACATAACTGAGCTTCATCAATATGAGATTTCGATTATCTTAAGATCAGCTCTTGAGAAATATCCTTCCTCTGTCTCTTGATCTGTCCGATCTTAAAATGCTCTTTTTTCTCTCTCACTGCAACGACCTTTATTTGTCTGAAATAATCAGCTCCTGAGATAACAGCAAGACCAAATGTAAGTCTCCATTTTGCTCCATAAAAGAGACTCCTGTTCGTTCTGTGATTCTTCTGTTATTCTCAAACTGGACCGAATAATTCATTTGAATTTGATTTATTCTTTTTCTTATCATTTCTCTTAAAGTTTGGTCAGAAGAAACCATCTTAACTTCATCTCTAAATTTCTTCCTTGTTGAAATGCCTGGTTTTCAAGCACGTCGAATCTTACCCTAGACCCCATAATCTCACCCATCACACCTTGACAAGGTGCAACACGAAACTGTGCGGATGGAAAAGAGCATCATGGATGTGGTGGCACTTGTAAACTACATCATCACATCTCACCTGGCTCATGATTTGATTCCCATTTTCTGAGCGCTTCTTTTTGCTCAGAACAAGATGCTCGGTTTAGGCGAGATGATAAATATCATCCTCTGTTCCTACGTGAGCTTTGTCGAGCGGGGATGTGTTCCCAGGATAAACACCGGGTGATAAAAACACCAGACTGCAAGAATGATGCTCTCCTAAAAGCAGCATTGAGGATTTATCGTGGATTGCGGCTGGTTCTCAACAGACTTACAGACCTGAGCGAAGAAATCTGGGCTGCATTGACTGCAATTACTGTTTAGGAGGGAGAACTTCTCAGTGGAAACGTTAATATATGATGCTGACTTGAGAGACGTAATAGAGGGAAAAATCCTTATTAACATCTTGTCGCTGACACTCTTTTGTTGGGAGCAGAAAATGGTTATTACAATAACCCTGCAGGAAACAAACCATGTAATTGTAATGTCCCAGTAATGAAGTTTGGCGAGGGACCTTTGGTGCATATTGTTCATCCTGCTCTCTCTCTGTTTCCTTTATGTCTCTACTGTGTTCTATGTAATAAAAGGAAAAAAAAACACTGCTACATTTCAGAAGGAACTATGAAAAACTGCAGTGTTTATAATACATTTACACAATAGCTGTAGTTATCAACAAGTTCAAATACAACCCTATGAATTCATTTGCTAATCTGATTTTTATAAATTGTCAGCATGACATCTGTCGGACATTTCCATTGCAAAACTGATGTGTATAATCATAACTGCTACCTCTGTGGTTAAGTTTTGATTAAGTGTAGGTAACTAAAACTACTTCAGGGAATAATCTCAGTCGTGGTTTAAAGAAGGAAGTTGGTAGAAGAAGTGATGGGTCCAACACTTTGTTCACTCTGATTAAAGCAAATCAAACATCATATGCATGGCTTCACACCACTTGGGCTGAATGGGGAAATATTTGTTTTGGGATTTGTGTTTAATTTATAATTTCAGATTTGTTTTTGTCAGTAGTTTCATAATTGTTTACCATCAATCCTTCTTTTTTACGTCAAACATCACCTTCCATTGAGACGTGTCGTCCTGAGTTTGGATCCAGCGCCTTGTTTACAAGCCTGTGTTTTCTATGGGAAACGCTCTTCAGGCTCTTCTGTCATTGAGGTAACTGGTTGGATTCCTCGGCACACTGGCAAACAGTAGCTTTTGTGTTCACCGTGCTGGATCAGTGAGCAAGGAGAGGGAGGGAGAAAGTGTATTCTCTCCTCTCCCCAGTTCGTCTTTTTAGCCTGTGTGGCATTCTCCTCGCTACCTCATGTATGGAACCTTTTCAGAGACGAGGCTGCCTTCGCTTTGGGAAAAGACACCGACATTTTGCATATTGCACAGATTTTACCGAGCACAATTCTTGTCGCTGTCTGTCTCCATAAAAACTTTAATCTCAGTTCACCTTTAACATCATCGCTTATCACTTGTGATTTCAAAGAGCCCAAAATAAAATGGAATATTTTCAACCATTGAAGAAGCAAACAAATAATAAAGCTTGGACTTAAAAAAAAAACGTGCATGTGCAATATTTGCTCCCTAATCTGGGAGAAACCTTGTAGATAATTATACACATGAACAAATCCTTTAAGTGTGTTATAAAACATTTGTAACTTGAACAAGTGGGATGATGTTGAGCTTGAAGGTTCCTCAAAAACAGCCATTTCTCATTTTAACTCAAGGTCCACTTACTAGATTTCTCCTGGAGGTTTCATGTCATGCCCTTCATCAGAAAACAGACTTTGCTCAGCTGTCAAGGAGAATTTTGAATTATTTTAAATAAATAATAAATACTATTAATACAATAATAAATGAACGCCACATTTCATTTTTATTTACAATTATATCTGTGTTATGTTATATCATCAAACTGTCTTTAACTGTTTAGACACCAGTTACAAATACTTTACAGCTGCTGCCAAATAGATTAATAAACACTTTTAAAAGACCTTATCTCTGCCTGAAAGTTAACAACATCCCAAATTGGCCCCATCAAAGTAACACATGCACTCACACAGATCAAAAAACAGCTCTTTAAATTATTGGATAACTTTGTTGGCCAGGAGCTTTTGTGACAGTAAATCACTTGTGTTTATATACTGACAGCAGTGCAAAGCCTCACCTTCACCTGGTGTAAGACTGTGTCTATCACACAGAGTCTTGCTGGATCAGTCTGAGGTTTAGTGTGTAGCTCAAAGAGACTTTGATAGATCTGTGATCACTGTGGGACCAGTTCCACTTGAGTGGGTCACCAGTACATAACTTTTATTTTAAGGTGGATGTTTCATTTCGGGGCAGAGCTTTCAGCACTCGGCCTCCTCTCTGCGTCCAGCACAGCTCAGGTCCCTGAGTGATTCCTCCAGCGATCCCATACTGTATGTCGAGTGGAAACCCTCTAATCTTGTTGGTCACGGATTAGAAAAGGCTTCAGATTCTCGATTCCAGCTTTAGTTAATTTGGTGACCTTATCACTGCAAGCTGTTATTCAGTGGACACTGTGTCTCCGAGCAGGGCAGTTCCTGATTAGCAGAGAATGTGTGGAACACGGTGGTGAACGCCCTCTTGTTTTGCTGCGCAGCATCACGCGCCTCCCTCCTCGGTTTCAGCCGAACGTGATCTGATGGCGAGCGGAGCACATGTGCCGGCGGTCGGCGATGTCAAAAAGGTGCATATGTGCAATGTCACTGTCAAATAGTGAGGAGCTGCCCAACACTTCAATGCTGTGCAACCATCCTCAAACACGCAAACACAGAGAATCAAGTCTTTTTCAAACAGGGTCCATGAAAGTTTGTCATGTAATTATCAGTTCCAACAGAAGGAGTCTGTCTCCTCTGGAGTGATATAATGTTCTGCCTGAAACCACCTGGAGAAAACTATATAGCTCACACCTAAACATCTGAGCAGCCACTGCACTTGAACATAAAATAGATAAAACTACTCTATGAGGTTTGAGGCCTCACTAACTTAAAACCAAACTGCAGGACGAACTGCTGCAATGATTCAGTCACTATGCTGCTTCCTTTTATGGCTTGAGAATAAGGCTTTTTAATCATCACAGTTTAAATGTCTTACTGTGGAGCTCACTTGTTTGGGTGGAGGCAGGGCGTAACAGAAGTCTGAGCACAGTCATTTAGTCACTGTAATTTGATTTATCATTACCTGGTCATCCTGGCGTGTTTCAGTGTGATGCTGCTGTTCAAACTGGTGCATCTTCTTAAGGATGATATTATTACAGCATATCATAGCCTTGAGTGTTTTTTACTCTTTCTACAGTTACTGTCACTCTTTAGTTTTAACATATTTTTGTGCATTAAATCTTCCTGCACATGCACATTTTTCACCTTTGTTTTGAAAAGACTCTCTGCAAACCTTCATTAGCTCTGGTCACTGATATTAAGTCTGATAAGAGCAATCTTTAGATTTGGCAGTTTGGGATTTAAGCAGTTCTAAACTTAATGTCACGTGCAGTTTGGTGCTTTAATCCAGAACACACAGTATCACGGCTGCATACATTTTTTAATATGGGTGGCCCCCAGGAGGATTTAAACCCCTAACCCTGGCATTGTTACACTCCCCCTCATTGACTTGTACTGTACGTGACATCCAGCTTAAGATAACTTCTCAGGGTCTAAGGAGGCACTGCAGGTCCTATTAGGCTGCTTATCTGGTGTGAAAAAATATGTATTCATCCTCCAAGGCTGCACCTCTCAGTCCTGCCTCAGATAGCATCCAGCTTAGGCAACTGGGGAGAGAGAGATGGTTCGTATTTAAAAGATTGATATGATGGACAGCTTACTTTACATTAGATAAACTGTTTTACTTGTTAAATACCACCTACGGTAACTACACGCACACACACACACACACACACACACACACACACACACACACACTCACATGCAAAACATACAAACTCTTGCAGCCTCCTTTTACTCTTCCTCCTCCTGCAGCACACTGACCATGATTGATTGTTGGGAAATCGTGGTAATGTTGTTGCACAGGAATGCCCATTACAGCGAGATTCTCGCACCCCTACGAAATTCCACCTCGGTGGTGAGTCGAGGCGTCACAGACAGTCTTAAAATACGCCTGGAATCTACATTAATTCATGTTTAAAAGCACAGGGAGGACTTGTTGCTCACTGTTTAGAGAAAGATCTTCCACAAATCAGCTGCATCTGTTTTTCTCCATTTCTCTTCCTCCACTTCTTCACTTCGCCGCTCCGTGCCGAGTCCATTTAAAGGCACCAAAGCAAACACGGTCTCTTTCATGTGCAAGCTTTTAGGCCTCCGTTCTGGGCTCGTCCATCTCATAAAGGTTGATGACACTTCACGGACCGCTGGGTCGCATGAGAGAAGAGCCTGGAGAGCGGCGCTGCAGTGTAATCAGCTGAGGAAACTGTGGCACAGATACTGGGATGTAGCAGACGGTGAAACCTCCTACACGAGGTTTACCCACCTTTTTATTTGTTAATTTATACATCCCTTGGGTTTTCTTTGCTCTAATTTGCGCAATCTGTTATTATTCTCTCTTCTACATCTGCAAATAAACAAACTAAGCTGCTCAGTGATGAATGGTAATGCCCTGAGCTTTGTCCATGATCCCTCTGTCTGGTGTTAATTAGCACTCAGGGGCTGAGGCTGACCATGACGTGATACTGGGTCTGATGTCATGGAGTCCAGCGACCTCGCAGGTCAGACGCCACATTGCACACTGTGGCTTTGATGCTCAGAAATATTGAGTCATTTGTTACAGTCCTTGGGTGGCATTGGATATCATCTTCCCGAGACTCCTGCAAATGTTTGTTCTCTGGAACAGCAGTGGAGATGTCAGACCATTACCCTTCGTTGGGCTTTGCCAGGTTGCAGGAGTGAGAACAGACAACTGATTTTTTCCCATCTGAGCAGAAAACAACAGGGCGGCTGTAGTCACAACAGAGCTGGGAAACAGTTCTTCATTGTCTCGAAGCGTTTAATTACAACACAGTCGTCAACTCACTTGTACAACAAACAAAACTGGACACAGCATGGAAATAAAACGGTAAACTTCTCTGAGTTAATCAATTAAATACTTGACCTCAATCAATCAATCAATCACTTAATCATTAGTTCACGTGCAATAAATAAAGGGAGTAAAGAGAAAGTGTTTTATAGCTGATACACATTTCTCACATTTTTTAAATAACACATCATTAATACATTGTTCCTGTAGTAAGTGTATGTACGTGCTTTACATGTGCAGTCCTGAGAGTTGCAGGAAGGAAGGAATCCCTGCTAATCACAGTGATATTCCATTACTTAAAATATTCTGGATACTTGGCTTGTTTGCTGTCTCATTGGGAGTTTGCTGGAGAGCTCATATCAGGTTTGGTGCTGGACACAGAGGGTGGAGTTGGGGAAGGCGATGAGTCTCAGAAACCAGAACAAGAGGAAGTGGCTCCTGGTAAAATTGTCTTATTTAGATGTTATGTCTTCTTCTAACCACTGGTAACTACATTCAGGAATCACCTGGGTTCAGTTCAGAGTTGGAGGCTGTGTGAACCACTGGCTTACTGCCCTTTGAACCACAAAGCCTTATTTTCTGTTTTCTACATGTGTTAAATATGAAGGAGTTGTTGTTTACAGGCACCTCTGATGGAGCTTTGATGGAACTTTATTTTTGCTGTTGAGTAAAGTGATGTAATTACTTTTCCAATGACTAACATGTTGAGTGAGCGATTGCACTTTTCAAGTAACTTCGCCAACACTGGTTGTTAGTGATTAGTTGAAAAGTTAACTGGGAAGTTAGTTTGGGCAGCGATGACACACAGGAACTCAATGCACATGAACTGAAAACTCAATAAAATGATGATCTCAGAGATAAATAACTTAATTCATAATTAATCAAATTAATCAAAATTAAGTCTATTTAATATCCTCATTACACAAAATCTCCTTTGTTGTTAAGACTCCTTCAGACGTCTCAGACACATGCTCACAAATGTTCTTGTCTGTGTGTGTGCACACATCATGCATGCATTTTTCTTACCTTTGCATGGAAGCCACTTACTCCACACTCGCTGGATTCAGTTGCTTCGTGCCGAACCACAAAAGCCCCGCGACCGTGCAGACGAGCCAGCACATATCTGCTTGCAAACTATTTGCAACATTTTTTATTCAGGTGTCTGCAGTGACAGCACCACTGTCTCTGCTGGCAAGTCGGCTTCAACATGTGTCAGGGAGCAAGCAGGAGCATGTGCGAGGCACCTGATCGGCGTACCAGTCAACTGATGTGTCAGTTGTGCAGAAAAGGATAAAAACAATTTGAAAGAGCACAAAAGTGGTGTCAGCTTGCCACGTAGGACTAAAGTTACGCGTCGGACGAGGTGATTGACTGAAACATGGCACGCGCATTTTACTTTGACAACTCATTTGGACGTTTGTATTGTTCGTCTCAGAGACCATTTGTTCTGTCAAAGAGCAGTGCAGGAACAGAAAAACCTGCTGAGAGTCGTCAAATATTTGCCAGCATGTGTTTGGTTGTAGCCAGGTATGTTTCACCAAGGAGAAGCACTTAGAAAAACAGAGTGACTAACAGAAGAGTTCAGGTCCTCAGACATAATAAACTATAAATACTTTGTCTATCTTTTAATCCCTTGTAAGTGGCATGAAATAGCTGTGAGATCATAATTTTCATTCATAGTTGTGTTTCTGCATGAAATCCTGCCTGCATGCTAGGGTGGGACTTTTGGACAGACTTGTCTCTTTCGGGCTGGACAAGAAGTGCAAACTGGTCACCGACACAAGCCAATGAGGATCACTCACCTTTGCCATCATTCTGACTTTCAGACAAGATGGAGGACAAGCAGGATGAGGGAAATGTTTTCATGCTGGGCACCAGGCTGCATATTTCAGCCTTTGCAGAGGAGAGAAAAATGTTGGTGGAGTTGCCAACTGACAAATACACACATCTGACCCATATTGATGTTGCTAGTAAGCGAGTTACTTAAGCAATAATAGAGAATAATATTATGTTTTATCCAAAGGAGTGATGATTTTGCACGAGTGCAAAATGAGTCATTGCTCTTGCTTTTGCAGTGTAATGCAGTTGTAAGGGCTGCACTGCATTATCACACAACAGTAACATAACCTTGTCAAAATTGCATTTCAAGACTTTGCATTTTTATTTTCATACTGTCCTTATATTAATGCAATGTATAGATGTCTGGGGGGAAAAAAACACTAAACATCCTAAAGTCAAAGTAATTTGTAAACTTAAACTTCACACTTGTCTGACAAACTGAGGCTGTTTGCAAATAATGATCTTAAATACTTGAGAATGGGATAACATGCCATTATAATGCATGCACATAGTGGCAAACTGGCTGGTGCATGATTCCTAATTGCATAAATACCACATAGGCATTAAACAGATCAACAGAATTAAAAAAGCAATTTTAGATAGTTAGACCTATTTTAATCTCTGCATGGAAGCAAACAGTGATCACTTGCTGACTAGTTAGCTTTTAGTTCAGTGTGATTAACTGACTGAGCTCTTCTCAATCTGCAACTCAGTGTTTTGGAGAATGGAGGTAAACAAGCTGAAAGTTCACTGCGCAGATTAAATATAACCTGCTCACACAGTCTACAATCCCCTCATGTAACAGCTCAACGGACAAAGTCGGATATCGAAACCCTCAGGACGAATCTGTTTCTGCCTTCCATAATGTTCTACTGATCATTTCTGTCTGCACAGCTTCTCCGACAGTTCAGGTATGGGCTGCATTAGCTGTCTGTCTCTACACGCTAACACAAACCTTCGACATCAAAGAGCAGCGCGGGGACTTTCGATTCAGCGTCATCCAAACAAAGTGTGAGTTTCTATCTTCCTCTGATGAGCGTAGCAGCCGGCCCAAGATCACTACAGAAATATGTTAATATTTTCTTTAGCAAAGGTCAAATATTGAATCCATCCCCACCCATTTTTGATATGACAGTTGAGGTATGGTGTCAAGTTTACACAGTCAAGATAAATGGAAGCATACTATGTTTGACAGGCTTTTACGTTTCGGGGTCAAACTCCGTCTTGATGCGATGATGCTGTAAGAGACGAACAATGAGGCGGTAATGAGAATGGCAAAATATTTTGAATGTCAGAACTGTTTTATCAGCGCTGGATGGTGGGTTGCAGCAAGGAATGGTTCTGAATTATGAGTGAATTTGTTGTGGTGGAGAAGAAAAGGAACCAGCTGAAGACGAGGAAAGGAAGAAGAAGAAGAAGAAGAGGTGGACAGTTTTCAGGGGGAGACACTTCCCCTCTTCATACTGCTGTACAACCAGCTGCAGTTGTTACTACACCGACAGACAAGTGTGATCCCTCACCTGCTTCCCAACTGAGAAACACTGTCAGCTGTGATCATTGGAACCATGGATGTATTAAGATGGATGTATGGCGCCACATTCAGTCCTATTGAAATTGTCCAAAAGGCTTCTGCATCTTTGTGGTCATGTGCATTAGAGTCTTCTGTTTGAGAACATCCTGCTGGCATGAATGACACAGACATACTCACTGATACAGCTCTTGTAGACTAGTCATTTTGGAGGGCACACCCTGGTGGCGTGGGGCTAAGGCGCCACCTATGCAATTTGCAATTTTCCGTATTTAGTATTTAATATTCCATATTTAATTCAATTGATCAAGCTCTCATTTCCTATCTCGATTCAGGCCCATAGTGTATATACTGGTCATATATTTCATATTCCATATCCATATTTGCAACTGTAAATAAGTCTCATGTAAATTTGTTAATATTTTCTTTTTAGCCAGTTTATTTGTCCTTTTTACTATTTAACTGTTCTATCACCTTTGCTGCTATGAAATGTGAATGAATATGAATGAATAAAGGCTTATCTTATCTTATCTTATCTTATCTTATCTTATCTTATTCATCACCATGTCTCCAGTTTGATTTGCCGTGCACCACCTTTCCCTCTCTCTCTGTTTTCCTGTTATTTCTCTACTGTCAACTATCTTGCAAAAACTTAAAAACTACTCGTGTCATTTCATTTCATTCTTTTGTACTGATTGCATGAATGAAAAGTGGTTTCCACTGTCATGCGAATTGCAATTCCAACTTTGACCACTATGCTAAAATGATGTTCCTTGGAGCTCGGTACCGATCCTGTGTGAGTGATTGTTTTGCCCTTGTGTCCCCAAAATACGCCTTTTTAGAATAAAATCCAAAACGCCATTTTTATGCTGCAGAGGCAAATGCAACTACGTGAACAAAATGTCACCTGGTTGGTTAAGTTGTCTTTGCTTGTTGCTGGCCTCCAACACTTTCTTGTCAGTATTTGTAGTTTGCTTGGAGTCTTCACTGCTATAGAGTTTGAATAAATAGTAAAGGTTCCTGGTAAGCTTTAAGTATGGCACTGTCTGTCCTTCTGGCTCCTCTGCAAGAACCGCTTTAAAAACCTCATATTTCAAGAGAATAATGACTTAAAAATGTATCTCCAACTGTAGCAACACTAGAAATACCAGGAAAAACACGGATCAAAGATCAACCCGGGCACACAGTCAAATAGATATAAAACCGAGAAATTGAAACAAATCATAAAATAATCTCAGAAGGTGTTTCTCTTCTCTCCCCCCCTCTTGTTTGAAACAACAGGTGATATAACGGCTGATTTAAAACCCCTGACTGTTGCGGCACCAATTAGTTTGGTGTACATTTACATGTGTCTGGGGCTCACGGACACTCGTAGATCATACTGACTCAAGTGGGAGCTGTTTGGCCTGGAGCAGCATGAATGAATTATAACAGTTTCCAGCTCTAACTTGGAGGGCCCCCGTGTTTTGGGGGGATGAATCAAGCTCCTGCATCGCCAAACTGTCCATCTTAACAAATCACCTCGTACTCAGCTCTAAAATCATATATTTCTGTAAACAAGAAGTGGGTGCGGTGACAGTGGCTCGTTAATTTTGTTTGAGCTGAACAAAAACAGAGAGATCATCGTTATTTTAACATGACAATACTGACGAATATTCTGTCTGCGGCTACACTTAGTTTCTCCCACTCGCAGATATGTTTAAATGATTTATGAAAAATAATTTGAGACTTGTGTATGTCTTTAAACGATTTTCTTTTTCAGCCTGAATTATTTAAATTAACACCATCATAAAAAACATCTGTAAAAGCTAATATTTGCTAATGAAACATAAAGTACAGCAGAGGCTTCAGGAACATTATTAGATATACAGTTGTTTGGTCATAAATATTGGACAGTTTGAAACTTTTAGCTGATGATGGCACGAGACTAAAGTTATCCCAGTTCATCCTGTGGAGACATAAAGGTTTGCACCAAATTTCATGGCTCTCCGTCTAATGGTTGTCAAGATATTTACCTCAAAACCACAAACCTCATTGATGAGGATCACCAGTCTTTTGCATATTGAACTAAGAATTTGTCAGATCATCCAGTAAATGTTGAGATATTTCATTGGGTGAGTGAAAACTATGACCTGTAACACGTGGCACCATAGTCGTCCTGTATCTGACCTCCGAGATGCCAGGTGTATGCCGTCTTTTAAAAGAGTCGGCCTGTGTGTGTAATGTGTGAAATATGATCTTCCTAATCGGATGTTAAAATTCTGTGGCATGTAGATTTGCTGCAATATGAGCTAACGTTTCAACAAGTCCCTAATTTTGAAGGAATGAAACTGAGAGAGAAATATGCTGAAGGTGATTTGAGTCTCACAAGAAAATAGCTAACAACTTAAATGCACTACTTCAAAAAGCTTTACTTTCATGTCTGCAAATCCATTCCTAATGGTGTGTGTTCGTCTAAATGCTGATCCATTTGTCAAAAACTCAAACCGGCTTCTTGTGAGGGACGCGGCACCGTGACCCCCACATTACTGTAAACGCTCTCATCGTCTGACTTCCAGCACACGAAGCAGAACCCAGGACTCACTAATCAGAGGGCGATGTTGAGAAGAAGCCTGGAGACATAATGTAAAGACGAGGGGTAGAAAAACACTCTGAACTAAACATCCTGCTCCTCACAAACCAAGTGGTCTTTGTCCTTTTATTTTCCTCCTCCACACTATTTGCTAATGAGGACTTGGGGTCAGTGTAATTGTTGCAGGAAACACCGCACTGATAGGAGGTGCAATTTGAGGGAAAATGAGGTTCTGTCGGATGACCTCATCTCTTTGGTCGGGCAGGCCGAGCCCCAAGGCTTTTCTGATTTGTCTTCTTGGGTCAGCAGCACCACATATGTGGGATGTGGATGTTTATGTGTGTGTGTGTGTCACAGAGTCAAGTGAAGTCACCACAGGGGGAAAAAAATGCCAGTGAGGATGAGTCTGGGTGAGGAGCTGGGATGATTAGACCACCTACAAATGATTCAGCGCCAAGTCGAGGAGATTTACTCGATTTTCAGCCGACTGACTCGTCTGTGTTATCAAAGTTCTCGCAGCAGGAGGGCTGATTAGGGATCTTTGATTAAGCAGGGATGCAGCTTGATTTACATTTAATTGATGAAGGATGAGTCAATGTATCTGTCTGTGAAGACCACTAATTTGGAATATGACCAACTGCTATCCCAACCTAGGAATCGGAGATAAACAATGCCTGATCACAAGGCATGAAAGCAGGGAACTATGACTTATACCTGTGATGTCATCTGAAAGGGAGTAACTGTATAAGGAGGCTCATTTAATTGAGCGTCTTGTGGGATCGAGAGATGCCCTGCTCACTTCTGAAGAGCGGATTCAGATGTGGTAGAAGACAATAAATTGATAACAATGGGCATGGATGGGTTAGGAGGTGAAGCAAGACAAGATCATGATGTGATGAGAAAAATAAAAAATATGTACTGTATATTATGCATGTTCATTAATAATGCAAGAATCACACAGAACATGTAAGTAAAGAGTTGGAAACCGTAGGTTTTACTGGGGTGAAATGTGAAAAGAGGCTTGGGGGTACTGTAGCATTTTACGACTTTTTTCTAATTTCATTTTTTGTTTTTCTGAAATAATAATCATCCTCACATCGTCATCAGTTTATTCCCTGATTATTTGGATTTAGACTTTATCATGTTCACTGATTCCACTAGATGAAATCATTCTTAAATTCTTTCCTTAAATTACATTTTGTGCCATTTAGTAGTTTTGTCTTGATTAATTTCTTTAGTTTGGACAATTGTTGCTTTGCACAACACAGCTGACAGAACTGTAAGCAATCAGTCAGTGCTCATTAAATAGCATTATTATTATTA
Organism: Holacanthus passer; assembly: GCA_025331565.1. NCBI lineage: Eukaryota > Metazoa > Chordata > Actinopteri > Pomacanthidae > Holacanthus > Holacanthus passer. The sequence goes on from JAFREQ010000068.1 coordinate 964,254, forward strand.
GCATCATGGTTTGAAGTTAACTTGTGGCTCTGTCAATCCACTGAGACGTCCATGAGTTCATATAAAAATAGAAAGAATGAATCACAATGACTAAACTCACTGAAGAAAAGGGCATTTAGTAATAAAATCCCTTGTTTCATTATGACCCACTCCTCAAAGAGGGCGAGCAGATACAACCAAACAAGTAATGAGACATCTGAAAGAATCTCTTGTCCACTCATTTCACATGGAACAACACGCTGTACTTCTCCTTTAATCATATCATATCTTTGATCCACCCACCTATCGGAAAATTAAAGGCTCTCTCTCGCAAATTCTCCATTAGCTGGGAAACGTGTGCCCTGGCCTGGCCGTCCTCGCCAAACCTCCACCGTTACCAGCTGTGGCCGAGCCTCACGGGAGGAGGAAGACGCGCAGACAATAGGTACACTGAGTCTGACTCCAGGTCAGAGGCTGTCTTCAAACCTGGCATCTTTTGATCTCTCTATCTGTCTGTGGCAAGCACGGTTTTATATCAAATAAAGGAAGGAGTTTGTTTGATCACTTAAAGAGACACAGATGACATGCAGCAAGGATCACAGGCCAGATCTGAGCACAGGATGTTGTGATTATATGGTTGCATTTCAGCCAACGGAGCTAAGTACATTCTTTTAAAATCATTTTTATGGAATTTCTGCTCGCAGATAAGAGATGGGCTGACGTATGACAAATCCCAGGTGCTTAAAAACACTTCAACAAGACATGAAAATGAGGGTGACTTCTCTGAAAGTAATGACCAGGTTAGTGTGCTCACCACATCTCAGTTAATAATCAAACTGTAAAAGGAAGGAGACAAAACTGGAGCTTATTCCAGTTGGACATTTTGACTGTTAGAAAAAAACCTGTACATCTGGTAAGTCACTCCGACTCCAACTTACTTGCACATCTTACAAGTAATGAAACACAAATGTGCAACATGTTTTCCAAATGAACAACAAGTGCATCATTTCTAATTGCCCTCCATTGCGTTTTCAGATGAGACACCCTTATCAACAGGACGACATTGTTTGTTAGTGCCGTAAAATTGTTTTCCTGAACAAACACTTTTCTGGTTTTGGTTTGGGTAGGCTCGGTTAGGGTTATGGAAAGATCATGTTTTGAGTTCGGGTTCACTACGATCTCCTGCTTCAGTAGACTTTGTGGCAGCGTCACACTTCCTTCTATCTTCGCTCCCGACGAACAAAAGCTCTTTGTCGCCTGAGCATAAACATGTGTCGTTATTGAGCATTTGCTGAAACAACTGATGCTTTTGTTTTTCTTGGCAAGACAGTCTTAGTGTCTGGTATTCCATGCATCCTGAACTAGAGAGGAGAAAAAGAGCGGAGATTATGTGACAAAGACTTTTTTAGTGAAGCATGCAAAAATAACAATTTACATTTACACTTGAATACTAACATCCCAATCACTGACTGCTCTTTTATCATGTGCATTGCGCCAACGGAAATCGTGCAGCCACTCATGCAGCCAGTTGATGGACAGGAACATGTCAGGTTCCACATCTCAACACTGAACAAACATACAAAACCTGAGAGCCGCCAAAACTCTATCCCCCTTAATCTCTCAGCCTACATCCAGACCAGGAAGCAGCCAGACAACCCCCCCACCCCAAAGCCAAGGGCAAGCAAGAGAGCACACCTTGGGCTGCGGAGAGCAAACAGGGGCGAGGGGAGATCTATATTTCACAAAGCGGCCCCGGCATTCAGGGCTTGGCAAAAGTAAACAACAGCACTAGCAGGTCCATAATTGATGGCACCGTTCCTTTTTATACAGTAAATAGATGTCAAACAGTGGTGGAACGCAGCGACCAGATTACAAAAGATTTGCAACACCCCAGGATTACAGAAGAATGCCTTGCTTTGATCTTACACCACTTAGTCTTTGATTCCCTGTAATTACTCGAAGCCGCCGCTTTCCTCAGGCAGGACCTGAAAAATGATGTATGGCCTGTACCAATTTCTTAATTTCTGGAGGAATTAGTGAGTGGGCTTTGGTTTGTGCACAAGAACTGAGATGACATATCATGTAAAGTATAAGAGTTAATTTTGATTGGTTTAACATATTAAAACAGACATTTAAATCCATGCAATTATAGAAAAAAAAGCATATATCGTGTATGTTGTTGTTGTCCCAGTGCTCTTAGTAAATGTATCCCATGTGCAATATTCCTGGCTAATAGCTATTTCTCTCTCCTGTGCTCCAGGATCATTACTTGCTTGTCTGAATGCTCTCCATCCCACTAACCACCTGCTACCTCTGTCCAGCCATTCTCCATCATTCCTCCACCCTGCTCCTCTTTATTCATCTTAATCCTAATTCTATGTCTGAAGCTATAATCACATAAAATAATACAAAAAGTGGCTTAAAACTTTCAGATGGCCATTTGTGTGCAAGATTATCATTTTATAATACGTATCATGTTGCTTAATGTCATCTAAATGTATAGTAACGGATGTCTTTTACCTCATAAGTACCTATGAATCATATCATATGTTATAAATGTGTTGTGTAAACACAGCACTCATCAGCTCCCGTCCTGAATGTGCCAGTGAGAGTGAGCGGCGAGCATCACCGAGACGGCTCGCGCAGATAGCTCAGCTTCCTCCGAGAGGTGGCGGCGGCGCGGGTTTGGCGCTCTCAGCGGTCGCATGCTACGGAAGAAGATAGCAAAGATAGATGAAAGAGCGCCTGCATGTGAGGCTGGAGGAGACGAAGATGAGAGGGAGGTGAAGTCTCCAAAACAATTCCATTATTGACACAGTAAGTGCAGGCAATAAGGGTCTTCTCTTCTGGGCTCTCATCAAAGTTCTTTACAGGAGGCCAAAAGGGAAATAATGCACCAGAAGGCCTGAATCAAATCACTCTCGGGCATCAAAGGATTGCCATTATCTCACGCAAATACACACACACACACACATAATTCTCAGAGGCATCTTGGAGCGCCGTGATGCTTTGATGTGCATTTATCTGGATGTTGCAAGCTGGTGTTACAGGGCCACCGTATTTAAGGCAGTCGACCGAGTTACAGTTGGTTGATGAAGGCCGATACCGATATTCGTGTAGACAGCGTTAAGAGGACAACCGTGTTGAAGGCGTGCCAACAGAGAGGTTCTCCTAACGACGTCCAAAACTATGTAGTTATTCATAAATGCATATCAAATTGTCCTTAGGAAAAAAGATATTTATACAGACTTTTGTCCTTGGTGCTGAGCATGTGGTTGCAGCCAGATGTCATTGATTTGCACGCAATATTTTTCTATTAAAGTCACTAATATGGGGATGTCTGGCAGCTTTGATGTATTGCAACACCCCCGGTGTGACTGCAGCCTTTTATCATCCCCAATTTCTCTCCCCTCACCTCCTGTCCACTGTCTGTTATCTAACAAGGGGAAAAATGCACAATAAAATAATCTAGTTAGCAGGTAGCAATTTAGGTGCCCTGTTAGATTTTCTTGCACGAAACACCTTTGTCGTGAAACATTTGCAAAGGTGATTTTTTGAATATTCTGAAACCTAATTTTTTTTTCTCAGACTTTTTTCAAGTCTTCTTTTTCCCTGCTGCTTTTTGCTGCTGCACGGCTGTTTTTACCGTCATCAGAGAATGGAAGAGTGTGAAACCATTATCAGGAATGTGTACATGCATGTACAGGCGTGAGCTAGTGCAGCATGGGACACAAGCAAAGCGTCAAGCCACTCATAGAAACATTGCTCCACAGCACCCCTGGTGGTCAAAAACACAACAGGGTTTATTGAAGTGATAGGGGAAACTTTGCATATGTTATTGCCTCCAAATGAAGAATTGATTGTAAAATGCATATGAATTATATTTTGAAACAGTAAATAAAATATGACTCAACATTGAACAAAATTCAAGGCTCATTATTTTGTTTTCCAGAGGGAATTTTCATCATGTCTCACAACTGTATGTCAGATTTAGTCCAATACTGACAAACACCAACATATTGGTCTCACCCCGGCGGAGACGGCAGTAACGACGGCACTCACCTCGCCTGCATCCTCCTTTTGGATTTAGGCGAGGCTTCCTCTCGGCCGAGTTTGTTATTCCTTCACCCTTATTCTCTTAAATGCCCATGAAGATAAGATGGCTGTGCGATAAGCGAGCGTGCACCTCCCTGCACAGAGCAGATACAGCGGATGACAACAGGAGCAAGTGTGTCTCTCCTCTCTGTGGGGCTTAAATTTCAAAGAGAGATCAGTGAGGGCAGGATGAGCTGGAAATCTTGCATGAATGGGCTCAGAAAGCCCTGTAACTTTTTAGTCGCATCACGAGAGAGATGAACGAAAATCAGAACTAGACGGTTAATTGAAATTTACATCCTCTCAAAAGCTTCTGAAATCCTCTGTTATGCAACATATCCTGATTCATAAATAACATGATTTGCTTCTTGTTATGAGTGGGCGGATTATGAGTACATGCAACAAATCACCTTATCTTAGCACGAAGACTAAGGTTACTCAAGGCTCAAGACTGAAGACTTCCCAGTTCAGTGATAAAACGCTGAAACATCTCAGGCTTCTGCACCTTGTTCAAGGACACCTAAGTGCCCACATAACAGCTCTTAAGAAAAGGGAGACAGTGATTTTTACCATTGAAATTTTCCCAGTTTGGTCTCAGGATTCACTTAACTATTCTGCAGACCATCATCCTGAAATGTTTTTTCTCTTATTTTACAATGATTTTGCGTTGCTTTTCTATTGTTTTACCGCTAAAAGCTCCATGGTTCATGCCCCTTGTGGAGAAAAGTCAAAGTCCTCAGATAATCCTGAGATAACCGAGACGCTTGAAAGTTATCACGGATCACTGCATTTTGTGTGTGCATTCGCGTGCACTTGACACACACACACACGCCACACAGGCCTGAGCACACACTCTCTGCAAAGCCGCACACACACGTGAGTAATGAAAATTCAGTGGATGACAGACAAAGCTCTATTGTGCCACATTAATAAGATTTAATACGGAGCTTTCTTCTTCCCCGACACTGGCAGGCCAACTTGTTCTTGTTGGCAAACTCGTCTTATCTCAGCATCTTCCAACCGTGTCATTCATTATTTGGCCTCTAGCTTATCTAAACTGAGCTCGGCAGATTTCAAGTCATCTTTACTCCCACAGGCAAGAAAAACTGAATGTTGCACTTCCATTTTGATAGTAAAATGAAATGCGTTTGATTTGCACGAGTTTTTTTTAAACAATAACACAAAAAGTCGAAGCAAATGCCAGATCTCTGTGTGCATGAAGTGTTTTCATTATTTGCATGTTTACTCCAGTGCAAAAGAGGCATGCAACAACTACTGATGTCTTGATAATGATCAAATGTATCTCTAGAGTTTCACAGACTCTAACAAGCAGCCAGATACGACACAGACTGAAAGAACCCTCCTCATACTGATATACTCTCATACAAAGACCAACAAAATTCAGCAGGCTTCAGTGAAACCAGGACATTTTTGCACTGATGATGAGGGAAGAGAACATGTTTTGTGCTGCTTTGTCACATCATGCGGGACGTTGCCGGACAGATGATGTCGAGTACTCCAGAATCTAAGCTTCGGTTGTTGTGCGCTGGCTCTTCTCACGACTCATTATTTGATTTTTTGGGCCTGTTTCAAACTTTTTAACTTTACTGTCTATCACCATCTCTGTTGACATTTTTTTTGTCATTTGTTTTGTCTTGACCGTCTTTACCGTTTCTTTGCTCATTTCCCTGCATATCTCCTCGGTGGTCCCTCAGTTTGCACTGTGCTCTATTTTACATGTGCATTTTTGTGCCTTTTTATTGTTATAGGTGCATCTTTAATGTCTTGTGAGAGTCAGTAGATAAAATTGCATGATTTTTTCATTTCCCTTTTGTCCTATTGACTATGTTTGAATGAGATATTTAATTATGATATATATATATATAATATGATTTAATTCATGGTATGTTTTTTTACATCTCGTCAGGATCAACAGGTGACAATGGGCCTTATGTACTTTGTCTTAAACTCATCTCATGTTGATTTGTGGGCATTGTCCCTGACAAATAAACTTATATATGAAAATAATGCATGAAATGGATCCAGTTTTTGTCTGCTTTGAACAAATGTGATGGCCATATGCACAAACTCCCAGTTACACGCTTCACAGCACAAAAACACTCCATTGTACGGCCATGTATATTGATTTATATGCACAGTGATATGTATATGTGTATATTTTGATCTTTTTTATTCTTTGCACTTTGTAGTCAGTGTATGCAATTGTGCGACTCTGTCAGTAAATCCTGGCTTCATTTTCTCACTGAGACAAATTCCTCTGCATGTGTTTTATCCAGCATTTGAAGTGATTCAGATTGTGATATTGGGGGTTTTGGGTTTTGTGCCAGGGGGAGGCCTAAGGGCTTGCCCTACATCATTCATTATGCCCTTGCCCATCAAGCAGCGCAAGCTGTACTGCTCTGGAATCATTCCAAGAGGGCTCTCGTCATTAGCTTGCCACTTGGCGGCCAATTGCTGGAGCACAAGAGACAAAAGCTGCAGTCCACCCCTGCATGCTCTGATTGCTCTGAGAGAGAGAGAGAGAGAGAGAGAGAGAGAGAGAGAGAGAGAGAGAGAGAGGAGGGATGCGGGCCTCCTTTTTGGCATGGTGGAACGTAGATTCTAGTAGCAGGGTGGTTGAGTGGTTGGTTTTGGCACAGGATGTCCAGGACAAAGGTAAATGGGGTCTCTATCAGCTCAGTGAGTTTTCAGTTGATTCAGATCCCTGTGGTTTAAAGGAGTTTCCTCATGCATGATTTAATTATGTGGAGTAATAGTTAACATCCAACCATAGGATGAAGTTTGTAATTCATTCTCACCTTTTTTTATTTCTGCCATGTTTTTTACAATGAAAATTAATCTTCAAATTCTTCATATTTGCACTGTCTTTGTAGTCCCGGCAGGTGTTTGATCCATCTGATAAACGAATCATTTCCAATAAAAGTGAAGGACGGGAGAAATGACTGGCAGATTTGAGACACTCCAAGAAAATAGGGCTTCTATTGTCTCTGATTTTGACATGAAGAAATGACAACAAATGAAAGGCTTGGATTCGTCTTGATCCTCTCCCTTCTTGGCGGCTCCTTTGCCTCTTCACTGACTCTCTCTCGCTGTCCCGACTGGTGGATTTTGCCACGCTGTGATCCTCCTGCGCCTCCAGGCCCTCGGGTTATTTGGATATTGCGTGGAGTCAAAGCCCTGTCAATCAGATAAGCAGTGACCTCGCAGGCCCAGCAGATAAGACGTTACATGGCAAGAGGAAATGGCAGACAGCAGGGGACACAAGGCCTGTCTATGAAGGCTCGGTGAAGCGAGACTGATCACAACGGCTCTTCAAACTCAAAAAGGCTGCCAAGAATGAAAATATATTGCTTGTACCTCTTCTTTTTTTTTTCCCAATTTACAATGACTGAGTCTGATTTGGACCTCATTGGCAAGTCTTTTCATTTGGAGAAAAAAAAATCCCAACAAGGTGTTACAAGTTTTCTCTTGCAAAAAGATGCACATCACAATTTTTAAGAATTGTAGACATTTGTATTTTACATAAACTTGTAAAGTCGAGGTTATTAGGCCGTGGTCACGTTTCTCATTTTTTTGGGTAATATCTCAGATAATCCAAAGAAAACTGCATCAATTATGAGTCTTAATTATCACTGATAGACACCCATAAACAAAGCATTCATGCCAGATTTAACAGTCTCAATAAATGGCTTGCACATAGCCATTTCGGCTGCTCCAGACTCACTGAGGTGGTAGGAATAAGACAAACTTGCCAGTCATTCCGTTACACTGGGAAATTACAAAAGGATGAATGAAGGGCGAGTCTTTGTTTAGGACGGCAGCTTTTGGGTGGTCCACAGGTTGGAAGCCCTCTGGGAGGGATCAGGGAGACCTCCACATGTAATACCAATACGACGACCTGTTGAAACAGGGTAGAGGCTAATTCAGACGCAACTCAGCCACAACCAAGAATACATTTTCTTCTACCATTTGAAAATGAATTTTTCCACAAAGCTATTACTTTTTGTTCTTCCCATAATTAAATAATTGTACTTAAGGTTTGGAAAAATAAACTGGTTGAAGCCCACGTCTGAGTAACAACCTCAGATATATTACATGAATAAAAGCATAAGACATCTCACCGCTGCAAAAACCTGAATAAATACCAAAAATACAGCACATCACAATGCAAACTGTTGATTTAAATAATATTGTCCCAAAGACGTAAGCCACATGATCATCTAGGGAAATGTGTGTTGAGCCCACACACTTTTTCTTTCATTTCAACACCCTACTACGAAATCACACATATTTAAATGTAGGTCTGAGAGCTGCCCAGGACGACCGCAGTCCTCTGCCACTGGCCACGGAGCCAATGGTTCACTTCTTTTCTCAAGGGCCCCTCTATGGTTGTTGTTCGGGGAGGGGAGAGAAGTGCTCATTCAACCCCCGAAACATGCTGGGGGGGTTCAAACACTTCAGTCACAAGTGCTCCTCTAAATGAAAGGGTTACCGCTGCAAGGATTAGCCATGTAAAGCCAATTAAAGTCAGTTTAGCTGTTTCATACTAACAAACACATTTTCAACCTAATTTAGCTAAAAAAAAATCCTTAATGTCCATTAAACAGGACCCCACCAGTGAGCTGCAGTTTTCAAGAAAGTCAAATACATATGTATATTTGCACTTCTTTTTTTTTGTACATTTGCTGTCTTTTTATTTGGTTTTGTGGCTGTTTTGATTTTAATGGAGATAATGGTTTCAGCACTACATTACTGAATACATATTAATGAGCTCTGCATCAAGGTGTCTGAGATAATTTACCAGAGCTAATGGGACTGTGTGCAGTGGTAAAGGGCAGCCCACCCTCCATGATGCCTGATTACTGTAGGTCTCGAGATGTCAGAGGATTCAGGTTTCAAGACCCACCGTGTGTTGCTGAGGATTGTGGTTAAACAGTGATTTTCCCACACTTCACCTTCTACACAGGAGCACCTTTAAGAATGGTATCTTTAGGTATCTTTGAACTCTTTTCCTCATGTTGTGCACATGGTTTGAATGCCAACAGTGATACAACATCATTGCCAACATAATTTTAATCCAGTGCCAAATACATTTAAGATAAGATAAACCTTTATTCGTCCCACAGTGGGGAAATTTTTGTAGAACAAGAATGAAAATCATATTTCAAATTTACCAAATTTACAAATTTAAATGGGATTATTTACAGATGTACATGAGAAGATGAATATGATATGATATATGCAGTACAGAAGGATAAAATATGAAATGTTAAATATCAAATATGAAATTCCTTGACTTTGATGGAGTGGATTATTGCACAAAAAGAGTAATGATGCCCAATAATTAAATATCAATATGAATATTGCACTTGAATTTTTGAATGGAGTGTTGCCCAGTAAATGAAATCTGGAATAAATATACAGATATTGCACAGATACAGACATTTGTGCATCATATCAGCAACAGAGTACTGTATGCAACTGTACTGCCTACATGATGCTAACACGAGTGGGTTTGCATGAGTAAATAAACATGGAAATGAATTAGACAAGAAACATGTATATAATGTAATGTGAAACTCCACTCTGGTTTAAGACATAAAGGCTTTGTGTGCACATACTGTGTCAAGACAAATCAAATTTGTGGCCCTATGAGCAAGATTGTGGTACAGTGAAATCAAAAGTTTTAATGTGATCTTCTTTTCAACAACTACATTAAACCCCTGAGAGCATGAATGACTGACACTGCTTTATGTGTCACTACATAAATATCAGCAGATGCCAACTGCTGCAAGCAATTGCCTTAAGTGTGTGCCTGCAGTGCCCTCTATTGCCAAAACAACAGACCAACAAGTGGGAGAACACACTGAATCCTGATACTGCTCTGCTTCTCTGAAAAATGAATTGTTTTTATAGGGCTGGACCAAATCAAGACATAAATAAAACAAATAGAAATTAAAGCCTTAGTATAAGTATTGATCTATATAGGCCACTCAAAAAGCTTTCTGAAGTTACTTTCAGATTTAAATTTAATCTCCTACTCCTTGTGTATAAAGCTTTTAAGGACCTGGCTCCACAGTAATTATAAAATATGCTCTCAATTTCCAAACCTACCAGACCTCTCATATCACACCTGGTTTATTTAAAAGCAACCACAGGACCTATTTAATTCACTCCAGCATTCTCATAAACTTAATTATTTGTATCGTCTCATTGCTGCTTTTGTGTGTTCATTTTTGCCTCTGTTGTTTTAAAGGCCTCTGCTCTTCTCTTTATTTTTCTTCTGTTTCATTCATACATGTCTCTTTCCCTTGTAAAGCACTTTGAACTGCATCTGTTTGAGAATATGCTACAAACAAAATGAACCTCTATAACTACTGTAAAACAATTACTTTACTTAACTTTGCTTACCTCTACTACTCTACTACTCCTTCTTATTGAGTCAGTGGTTTTTGAGCTCATTTTCCTGACATTGCACTGTATGGTGGTTTATGTCATGTTTTTATCCTGTTATTTCATATGAGACACATTGTGTTCAACTCAAACTGTAGCTGCTTCAACACAAGAAGTTCTCAGTTTGGGGCAAACAAAGTCTGTCACTATGTCAATGTGTCAATAAACAGTCTTCTGGGTCAACAAAGTGGAAAATATTGTTTAAAAAGAAAGAAAAATGTCTCTATTTTTGTAAGTATTTGACTTAAAAATCAACTGTACCCAGATAAGATTGCATATTCTCTTCTAATATACTCCTTATTTTGATGGGGTCCCCAGTTTCTTAATTCATGAACTTGACTCAATTTTCTCTTTTGACCATTGACTGTGCAGCAATTTTAGTTCGATTTTAGAAAATACTTCGAGGAAATATGTGAACTGTGAAATTATTTTGTACTACTTTATTTTATTTCTTTTTATTTTTGCTTTTTGGTGAGGTGGTTTTCTATTCTTTCTTTACATTTATATTATTTATTTATTTTTATTTTTTTATCATTTTATATTTCGCAGTTACGCGCCTCCTTCAGTGTGCAGAAAATGCCACTTCCGGTTTACCCGGAAGTAAGCATAATTCCCAAAGATGGCGGAACAAGGTCCGATGGCCATAGCGATGCGGCTACGAAATCAGCTACAGTCCGTCTACAAACTGGACCCGCTGAGGAACGAGGTGAGCGGCCGTGTTACTCGAGCTCGCCCGCGCCGGGGTGGAAGCGTGCGGGGAGTCGAACCGCGGCAGAGGCGAGTTAAAGCCCCGCGTTGACCGGAGATCGTTGTCGTCTCCACCGCGCTGATGGAGAGCAGAGGGAGCCGCGTGTGCGCATGCGCGGTCGGTGGGTGTCCACCCGTGTTGTTGTGCCTGACGAGCGGAGCAACGTGCGGAAATCCGCGCAACTCTCCGTGATTTCTCTCGGTTTAGGCCACATTTCCAGCTGAATTCAGCAGCTTTACCGGGAGTTTGCTGTTACTTTGAAAGTGTGTGTGTGTGAACCGGGACGGCCGCGCTCCGCCGGGTCGCTCTCGGCTCTGTAACGAAGTAACGACGGTCTGTTTCTTTCTGTGTTTGACGGAAACAAACCTCGTTTTTTATCACATTTACACTTGTTTGTTCAGTGTTGTTGATTTTATAGTAAGTGTGTGAGGTTGAACTGAACTGACCCCATCAGTCCAAAAAAGAAATTTAAACCCCGACTCACTATTTCTGTCAAAACGAGCGGGAAGTCCGTTCATAATTAGCTTTTTTAAAATTATATTGTAATCAATTCGTCCTCCTGGTGAGAAAACCTTTAGTTTCTCAACGTTTTAACTTCTGGGGATACACAGAGGTCAAAGGTCAGGGTCAGTTGTCTGTTCTGAAAACATGAGGACCGGACACAAATTTAGCAGATGTAGAAATATAAATTCATTTATAGTCATTTCACATGTAGCTGATTCTGAATCTAAATCTGTTCTGTGTTTAATGAAATATGGGAAATGAAGTTTGAAGTCCTCGGTGCAGTTTGATGCCCGTTATCTTTACATCAGAACATCGTCGTTTCACACTGCTAAATATTATATAATCGGTCAAAAGTTTTTGTTTCATACAGCAGAGGTGCTGCTTATCCAGATTTCTTTACAAGCAGTCCTAAAGTAAAGTAGATTTTTTTTTTTTTTTTTTTAAAACATTTCTATGAGTCACCGTTTATGGTTCCAGTGTTGTTGACCTATCTTGATCCCACAGAACAAAAACCTATACATATACGATACAATACACTTACACAAATATACACAGTCCAAAGTTTGAATTCGCCTTCTCTGTGAGTTTTGGATGTTGCACTTGGCCATATTTCACATCTCATTCATGTTCTGATAATATTTCAGTTAGTTGTTCAGCCCTATCTGCAGTATAGAAAATAGTAAATAAAGGAACACCATTGGATGAGACGTTGTGTCTGAACTCTTGACTGGTACTGTGTATCTTTGGTTTCAGGCGAGCTGTTTGCCTTGAGTTTAAAGCTTGACATTGCAGAGGAATCGTGGTCACTAAAATATTTAAAACACCCATTTGTTTGTCCAAACAGGAGGAGGTCAAGCTGAAGATCAAGGACCTGAACGAACACATTGTCTGCTACCTTTGTGCGGGTTACTTCATAGATGCCACAACGATTACGGAGTGTTTGCACACCTGTGAGTTTACACTGAGCTGGACAAAATGATCATCTGTTCTCATGTTATTAATTTGTAAAAGTCTTTCTCTCATTTCACGAGAAAAGGCTGATGTTTAGCCACAGGAAGTCATCAGAACGAGAATGAAATGTCTTTCTTTCTGCTCTACAGTCTGTAAGAGCTGTATCGTGAAATACCTGCAAACGAGCAAGTATTGTCCAATGTGCAACATCAAAATCCATGAAACACAGCCGTTACTCAACCTCAAACTGGATCGAGTGATGCAGGACATTGTCTACAAACTGGTGCCTGGACTTCAAGAAAGTACGTAAAAAAAAACTGCATGCATGTTAAATGTTGCTTCTGTAGACAGGCTAATTACCAACAGTACTAATCATTTGTTTTTAGTCTATTTGAAAATCATGTCGGATTTGTATAATATCCATGTTCATGTTTGAACAGGTGAAGACAAAAGAATACGGGAATTTTATCAGTCACGTGGGCTGGAGAGAGTCATCCAACCGGCTGGAGACGGTAAGTCTTCAATAATATTGTCTCAGTCTATGATTAAGTTTGTGATTAGATTGAAGAGGGAACCAGATCAGTCTGTTTTTTCCATGTCTGTGTGACATCTTTAGTGCTGCACTCTGATTGCTGTGATGTTTCTGCACAGAACTTCTCAGGGGTCACATGATTGAAATGGAAAAGAAATCTTGAAAATATAGAGAATCTCTACTACAATATATATAAGATATCATAAAGCCATGTCCAGCTTTAAAACCTTTTTCTTCCTTCTCACTAGATGCTGTTCCCGATGCTGCAGGTTTACCCTACACAAGCTTCGACCATTCAAAAGCCCACTTCTACAGATATGATGAGCAGGTTTCGCTGTGTTTAGAAAGGCTAAGGTGAGCTGTTGTCTCTGGTGGCTGCATCTAACAAGGTTTTTCTGTTTTTTATGTCATCAGAATGTAAATACAAAATGCTGCTAATTGTGTCAGACTTTCACATTAAACCTGTCAAACATAACATTTTCCAAACTGTTCTGTGTTGATTTTACAGTTCATCGCTCGCTGGAAAAGATAAGACGAAACTCACTCTCCAGGTAAGTCACATCTACCAATGAACGACCCTAGATATGTTCAGCATTGCTTTTCGACTCTGCGTACTTAGACTTAGTGAAATTGTTGAGCTGGTTACGGATGCTCTCAAAGCGACTCGGCTCACAGGTTTGCGCAGTCGTGCAAAACATGTCTCCAGGGGCACATTTTTGAAGCCTTAACAAGTAATTTTCTACCCTTAACTGCTAAGCAAATACATGGCACAGTGACATCTGCAGCAACAGCACAATTCAGCACTCAGAGCTGGTTACTGCGGCCGCCTCGCACTCACACAGAGACAGGGATAAGTGGGACAAGTACACCAGTGAGGCATATAATCATTCTTTATTTCTCAACCAAACTGCTAATTTCTCAATAATTGGAGATGTTATAATTGTTTGAAAAAGAGTTGTGGTGTTTTCAACCACCAGCTCTTAGGATAAGTGGCCAAGATGTTGACTCAGTGTTTGTGGTGATTAGTGCTGACTTAAGAAGATCAGAAAATTGTGTCAATCCAAACATCGCACAACAGTTTATTCATGCTCAACAACAGCTTTATTGTCCTTTGTTTTAAATTGACCAAAACACCTGACAGTTAAAATGTTGCTACACTAATTGTCATTTACTAAATTAGTCACTTGGCTGCCAGTGTCTAAACTTTAACAACAAACAAACTCTCCAGTTGTGACGTCAACGAACAAAAACAGATGGAAAAATGTTGAATGCTAGTTGGCATAGAGCAAAATTTCTTTTATACATAAATGAACAGCTAATTCTGATTATTAACCCATTAATCTTATATTACGTTTATTCGTGTTTTCTCCTGCCTATTCATACACATTTACATTTCTGGCAATTTAAATATATGCATTTGAAATGTTTGCTTAGCAATTTCAAACCCACTAAACTAAAAAAAACACTTACCTCATCAGTTATTACCGGGGGTTTTCCCCATGTGGCTGGATCCTCTTGACAGGCCCATTTGTCAAGGGACATGTGTGTTTCACAAGAAAAGTGGGATTGTGTTTATGCCCAGATTGGACTGAGTCAAGACTTGAACAAAGATCAGTTAGGGAGATATTTAACTAAAACACAGGATGTGGCAAATTTTCCTGTGTTTATTATCCACGCTGCCCGGCCAACATGGTTATACTGCAATGACTTGGTCAGCCAGCAGAGGGCACCCTTGTTTAACAGACGCCTGTGTGGCGCTCAAATCAAGATTTCAGATTTTAATGGCTTTGAATATGTTTTCACTTTCACTTAAAAAAAAAAAGGAGACGAGATCTTTTATTCCAGTTGACTGAGATGTTATATACAAACAGACCAGAGTTTTCTCTAATTGTTTTATTTTTAACCTGGTTTTACATTGATATGAGAAAAACATTAAAAACTTGAACAGTCACACAGGACGTCAGTTAGGAGTTTTGTTGAAGTGATCTGGTGACTCTTGCAAGCATTTGGCCATCGTTATCCACCCATGTCCTCTTTGACCACTATGTGTAATTCAAATGTTGTTTATTGTTGTATCTAATGTTACCTTATGTAATGGAAACACGCAGCTTCATTGGTTCCATTCCTGGCTCTTGAAATGCAGTTGTGTTTCACTTTAACCTCGGTGTGAACTTATAAAATAGATTAGCTGGCAGCGAGCGCCGCGGCTATAAAAAATAAGGTTCGTCCGTGTCCTTGCAGGGTTCTGGATTTGAATTAGACTCTTAACCTTTGTTAAGTGCTGTTCTCTCTCCTCTGCATGTCCAATTATAATCCACTGTTTTTACTGAGGTGGAAATTCAGTGAAATAATTTTCTACCTCAGCTTTAAAGAAATACTGTCTCGCACCACATTCAGAGGGAAAAGGAAGTTTAGCACTGTGGCCTAAGAGTGGGTAATAAGTCAGTTTGGTCCGGAAAAGGTTGAGCAGTTAGCTGGGTTTTTCTTCACTGTAAATCTAATTGTAACAGGAGGAAAATGCCACACCCTGTCGATCCACTGTTACTTTATTGTTAGTTTAAATTTCTCGTGCTGGATTTCTGTTCTGCTTTGTTACAGAACACCATGTTACAGTTTGTGACAGTGAACTTTGGATGGAATATAAAAACACACATATCTGAATGCTAAAATTAAAAAACAGCAGTCTTCTCGTGTTACAAGCAAAACTAAAGAGGCATTTTTAATGACATTATCTGAACAGTAAAACAAAAATATCAGTCCACTCTCTGAGCAATAGTTTAGAACAAGAAATCTCCCTAACTGGCTCTGTGGTGGAGAGCCATAAAGCTGGAGCCATTAAAAACAAATGTACAGCTGGTCACGATTTATGGGAATTACTCTCTCGTGTTCAACGTGTCATGTTGCTCATCTGAAGGTTTACAGTGTATTTGTTTGACCTTGTCTCTGCAGCAGAAGTTCGTTCGCTGTTCTGTCCGAGCGGAGGTGAGACACCTACGGAAAGTGCTTTGTCATCGGCTAAATGTGGAAAAACACCAGGTCAGTCAATAATCATCATTGATAAAAGTTGTTCAGGTACACAGGACATTACATTACAGATTTGTCAATATTTAAGTTGCCTATGCAGTTGAGGAGAAAATGTGAAAGGCTCATCCACTCACTTCAAAAGATGAAACTGCATCTACAGGTTATAATTTTCCAGTCCACTGGTTAAAATGACAACATACAAACTCTTTACAAAATGGGTGACAGTTTGAAGACGTCCAACCTTTTGGTAATTGGCCGTGGTTTAAGTGCCAATAATACACTCTGAGGTTGTGCTGTGAGCATACCATAAGTTTCCTCTTGTCTTGAAAATCACTGCAGTAAAGAAACGGGAGAGTTCAGAAATCTGACCCTTAATGACTATGAGAGTCTGTCCCGGTCCAGATTTTCTCAGGCTACAGACTCAGTGATACCAGCCGTGTTTCACTGGTCACTTGATAGAGCTCAGCGTGGAGGCTCTGTGGAGGCGGTTTGGGTTAAATCTTCCATAAAACGTTCAGAATTGTGATTTTAGCCACACTTAACAAATCTCTCGAGTCCGCGACAGCAACAGTGTCCTCAAGACAAACCTGCTTGTTTACAGTGGAAAGTATCTCTGCTTCCTTGTTGTGTCTTTTACTAACAACAAACTGGTTTCACATGTAAAAATAGACAGATGTTCCTTTCTTCTTCACATCTGTTTGTGTGGTCTCCCTATAGGTCCAGATGTTGTTCAATAACGAGTCTCTGCCCGATCACATGACCATGAAACGGTTATGGCTGTCACACTGGTTTGGCAAGGTACGGTCCAGCTACTGTTAGCTACCGCCAGCTAATGTCACACATTCCTGCACGTTTCAACACATTTTCACTGTGCTGTTGTTTGGACAAGTACTAGTTCACCAAAGAAGTGTAATGTGTCCATTAATTGAAACTTGGAAAAAATAACCTAAATCATTGTATTTTATTTTACACAAATTCATAGTAAACACTTTGAATCAAGAGGTCATGTGAATAGATGAAGTACGATGTTGGACCCATTCTGAAATATAAAAGAATGAACTTTGTGATGTATTTATGAGATGTTCATAGTTTTTAAATGTTTCCCTGCCACATGTAATATTTGAAACCTTCTCTCCTCCAGGCCCAGCCGTTAGTCCTTCACTACACCATCAAGGACAAAAGGACCAGATAGGACTTGCTTTCACTCTGAGGACAGCTGTACATATTTTGTACCATACATATTCTATTTTAATAGTGTTTGTGTACATATACTTATTTTCCTTGTTTTGTATTTTTGAAAATAAATTTAAAATGTGAAAAATGATAGCTTGTATTGCTTGCTCACAGAACAGTATGATTTCATCTACATATAGATATACAGACAAAACCTCAAACACTTGGAGTGCGTGTATCACATGACCGACGGTGGAGTGATCCTCCCTTTGGGACGGGTTTATAATATCAACAAAACAGAAGTACGTTTTGATTTGTTGCAGTTTTATTTCATTTTGACTTATTTTTTTAAATTCCTCAGGTGCTTTACATAAGAGCTATAAAAAATTACTAAATTACTGTTTTTTGCAATAAGCTATTTTAGTATCAGTATGTCAAAAGTGTGATTAACGATGCAGGCAAAACTGGCCTGTAGTTTACTATTTGTACAGAAGTTGCTAATTTTTTTGTTTGGTATTTTTTTTGTTAATATTCAGGTATGAACCCCCTGCATTTTACAACCAAATAGAGACTATTAACATTAGTTATCTTGTATGGAAACATGCTCATGGGTGCCACAGTATAAAACATGCAGGAAGGAAAATGATGACTCATCTTTACCCTGCAGTTTTTTAAAATCATATGCAGGAAACCAGCCGTGCTCCTACCTGCCCTTTACCTTTTAAATTATAAAATTCAAGCAGCGACTTACACTTGAACAAAATATTTTAAGTGTCAGTGTGCTCGTGCTGTGACACTGGCTGCTTTCTGTCAGGCAGCTCTTGAAACATTTCATTATATATATTGTTTAACTACTTTGAATCTCAGCTGATGTGATTATACTTTTCACCACGAATCATCAAAGTGTAAACAAACTGACGTCACTCTGTATTTGAAGCAGTTGTGACAGAGGTTAAAATTCTACATTAATATAAATAGGTCTGTATCGGCCTCTGTACAAAGTTGCTCCATCTCTGTCAAGTTGAACAGAGACTGTGAGTGAACAGTCATTTTTAAGTCCTGAAGCTGTTCCTGTGCAGCTCTGACGTTACGTTTGGAATTATTGTCTCACTGAAAAATAAATCATCTCCCAGGTTGCAGGTCTGTTGCAGGTCTTTTGCAGACAGCTGCAGGTTTTCCTGTCGGATTTTTCTGTTTTTCTGCTTTGATTTTGGTTTCCACTTTTCCAGACCAGAGAAAAGAAAGATGCTGCTGCCACTGCCAGGCTTTGTGCTCTATAGTATATGTTTCTAGTGATGGTGCAGTGTTGTGATTACACCAAACCTTGAGAGTAGTTTGATGGTCAAAAGGTTCATTATGCCACAGATTGTTCTTCCACTTTGTGCCAGTCTCCATCTATTTGCCCTCTGGCAAACACTATCTTTAGGTCATGAGTTTTATCAACAGTCTTAATACTACTTGTGATGAATCTTTGCAGCAGTAGTTTTATGTGCCTTCTATCTGGACCGTGTGACTCATCGGTGTCCACTCAGATCTCTTGGTGGCCTCCCTCATTAGTGCTTGAGGTGGATTAAGAGCTGTGCCAACATTTTTATAACACTTTAGTCTGAGTGATATTCACTGCCTTGGATTTTATTCCTCCCCTGAATGGTTTTCAGTGAATGTGTCACAGATTTGTTTGTAATCTTATGCTCACGACTAATCCTTCCAGATACAGCAGTATTTAGGATTACTTATCACACCTTGATTATATACAGGTGATCCTAAATAAACTTATTGTGCAACCCCTTAAAACGCACTAGTGATGATTTACTACTAATGCAATAATTTATTTTGTGTTTCATATTTGCGCTCATTTAAATAAATCCTTTGTTTTTACTTAAATATTATGGCAATTTATATCTCTTGATCTCTCTTTACCTACTCAGAATCAAATAGTCTATGGACAGTAGGTACAGTATTAAAGGTCTGCTTATAGCTTTTTTTTGTCAGATTATTTACAGCAGTATAGTTTTGCTTTTTTTTTGACAACCTGAAATTAAGAACTCAGAAATTAAAAGACTTAAAAGGGAGCTTCATTGCATTTCCATCAAGTTGGTGGACTCGCAAGAGACAGAAAAGAACGATCAAAGTCGGTGCAGCAGAGGCTGAGTTATCCCGACTCCTGACGAGAATGAGCCGGGCTTTAAAAATACTGGAACTACATCTCCAATAACACAACTCAACATCATTTCTGTCAGACCCTGCATGCCCGTTCAAATATTTCAAACTCCACCCCCTCAGATTGTAAGGCAGGTTTTCTGTCATAAATTTGTGGTCTGCAGGCCCAATTAGAGATTTTTTTTTAGACTTTAAAAAGCCTCCTCTGCAGCCACAGAAACATCCTACAACTGTTTACACAGGAGCTGTGGTTCTAGATC
Organism: Holacanthus passer; assembly: GCA_025331565.1. NCBI lineage: Eukaryota > Metazoa > Chordata > Actinopteri > Pomacanthidae > Holacanthus > Holacanthus passer. The sequence goes on from JAFREQ010000068.1 coordinate 984,154, forward strand.
TGCAGAGTAAACTCAGCTTCATGTGTAAAATCAGTGAGTGAGTTCTCCTGTAAGAACCAGAGATGCCATCACTACATTTAAAAGCATCTTAAGCCAACTGGCATTCCTCCTCTTCTGAATGTTTATGTGACACATTAACTCTGGTGATATTTTATTGCCCATTTTAGAGGCTTGCAGAGAAAACTGTATGACGAGGTTTCACTGCAGTCTGAACTGTGAAGCCTTGACGAGGATCGTTACCCTGTTCGAGACTTCATTAAAAACAAAAACATGTCCATCCAGGTCCTTTTTGTCTTTGCAGATTTCACTGGCACGCTCTCTCTGTACCCAGCCCTGTTTTGCACTGAAGTCAATCCTCCCAGATGAGCACTAGGTGGCACACTTGGTGCTCTCCAGACATCCCAGGCAGGAGGCTTTGATGTGTGTGATCTTGTCCAGAGTGAAAGGAAAGACTCTGATAACCTGACACGGGCTGATAATATATACAAGCCCAGTATCGTATTCTGTCTCCAGCAGACTGCAGCAGCCATAACATTTCAGCGGCACTTGACTAAGTTGCACTAGTAGCATCTTGAATATCCTGTTGAGAAACTGCTCTAGAGCAAAAAATAACACGGTGACTGAGCTTGATGAATTTTTAACATTGGGAAAACATTGTGTTTGTCAAAGAGCTAGTTTGGATTTTCATTCCAATGCTTTACAAAGACAAATATCACTGTTTGGTGTTTATGTGTCTTAAAGGTCAAAGGCTAGAAATGGAGTCTAGATTTCATCTGAAAGAAGATCATGTGTTCATCAAGGGCAGAGCAGTTTTCTATTTTACCGCAGAGGTCAGTAACCTGGAAAAAGGCAACATGCCAGATCCTCCTATATCTGAAGGAGAGATGCCATAAAGAAAGGTTTAAAGGACAGATAGTGGCTGAAGGTTTAAAAGTCTCATCCTCCAAAACCAGTTTCTTTGCTTTGTTTGGAGATATTTTTAAAATGTTTCCAATAACCTGAACAACATCTTGAACCTTTAGCTGTGTCCCTGTGGCCATGTTTTTAAATGTAGAATAAAATGAAACCTGCACACCACAACATGCACACACACACACACACACATGCATATTACAGGTTTCCCCCCAGCCACCTTCATAAAGCTTCAGGGCACTCGTACGTTCAAACAGCAATAATCCCCTGAAGCTGTGACCTTTAGGCCAAAACAGAGAATTTCAGGTTCCTGTCAGACAGCTCAGTTTGATTGAAACTCGCGCCTCCAGGCTTTCATTTTTCTGATCCTGATACACTGGAAAAATGTGCATCTGAATGAAGAGGCGAGCCACTGATTCACTCATGTCACCGTCTGATGTTCATGTTAAGAAAAACTGACAGAAATAAAGCTGTGATGGTGAAATCTGAGGGATTCTAGTAACTCAATGTCAAAAATTAAAAAAATAATAATAATAGTTAACTGGATTTTAATAGTAAAATTTGTAAGTGGCTAAGTTGTTTGATCCTGCAGGTTTGAATTTCAAAATAAAAGAATTTTACCATAGGAAAATTATAGGAATGCTACTGAGATAAAGGAATAAAGGCACAGTTTATAATTCATAATAAAGTCTCGAGCAGTGATGTTATTTCCGTGTATGTCTTTATAAATAAGATGTTACAGTTGGATTGAGCCAGTTTGACTTTTATTTAAAGCTCCATCCTCTGGTTCCTCCTGCCAGCCCAGAGTGGCTCCATAATAAAAGGCCTACTTGACTTTTCAACCTCCACGATTCCAGCCGATTACTTCTATTGTGTCGTCCGGCCTGCTCTGCTTCTCCACCCAGACACAAAAAGATGAGTAAAAAAAACATCCTAACAAGCCTTTTAGCTTCCTCATAGTGTCGTTTAGGGTACTTTTAGTTTTTAGTGTCTTATTTTTTTATTTTAAAGTGAAAGTGAAATGTCCTGATTTTATTTGTGTCCATTGCATTTTGTTTAAAAAACACAATAAATTATGAAGCAACTTGTGCCAAGAAAATTATTTTAGAGCTGATCTGCCTTAAAAACAAGTGATATAAGTGATTTAACTTATTGATGATTATGATTTTAAGAAGCTGTATTTCAGGGAAAGAGGAAATCCTACAGAGCTTAAAATTTAGATTTTAATTTGGATTCTGTTTTTAAAAAAATCTGTTTCAGTGTTTAAAGAGTTGAATTGCTTTTGTTATTGAAAGTTTAACAATTCCCAAATAATAAAAACTGTGTGTTTACTGTAAATGAAGATTAAAATAGGGTCAATGAGTAAAATTACATTGAATTGAAAATAAAAAATAAATATCTTGCAACCACCAGTGAATGAATATTACTTGTTTTAGGATCAATAACATTTCACACACACACACACACACACACACACACTTACACGCTCACCAAACTCTTGATCCCATACAAAACTGTTGCAAATGGTCAACCAGCAGCACGTTTCATTTCCACTGCCTCCCATTGAGCTTTATTCATTAGGACCCTCACACGAACACATTTGCTATTCATGGGAGACTTTTCTCTCTCTCTCTCTCTCTCCAAACAAACCCAGTCCACAGTGGCAGATGCGTGCCATTATGGCCCAGGGCTGGTTTTATGCGAGGCAAAGGCGGGTTAACCTAATCAATCATGTCGACTAGTTGTGTTAAAGACGATTCATAGAAGGAGGGAGAAAACATATGGCGCAGGGGTGGAGCAGGCTTTTCTCCACACCGCCGACAGACCTGCACCTTCTTGTGACAAGATGCATTCAAAGCCCCGAGAGAGAATGGGAATAAAGGGAGTGGACGGCTGCTAATTGAAGTCATGGCACTTTAAGGCAGAAAGCAGAGGTCAAATATTCAAAAGGGCAAATTTTTTACCAAGCAGAGCAGATTTTTGGGTGTGTTTTTCCTTAATGTCTCAGAATTTAATCCTTAATCTCTCAGGACAAATCTTTATGTTGTTATATTATTATAAAAGCCACATAGTAAATTACTTATCTCGTAGCATTCCTTTATAGAGTTGGACCACCTTAACATCTCTAATATTATTTTATTATTCATTTATAATTTTAGTAGCACATGTCCTCTATAATAATCCTTCTAATGCAGCAACTTTAAAATTTTTCTGCTACAATTCTACTCTTCCTACAGGAGCACGTTTTAATTTTTAAGTTTTTTTTATTTTATTTTATAATTTGATGCACAATCACACATCCAACCTCGCCGAGAGCTTCTTGAAATATCATATAACCTTTATTTACATAGATGCTGATTAAATAGAATGTTACAATAAAATTATCGCATAGTGATGTTGGAGATATATACACAGAGAACTGAGAGGGGCTGAGAGAGTTTGCGGTCGGAGCTGAGAGTGGCGCATCTTCTGCGCTGCCAACAGGCCGCTCACAGCAACAACACATAGTTTTACACTTCAGGAGGGATGAACTGACACTTTGACCTCGAGCTGTGCATGAAAAAAAAAGATGAAGGGGGTTCATTTAAATATTTGGCACATCCGAAAGAAAAAAAAATGCACAACTCTTCATCCCTCCTTAAAAAATGAAGGTGAGAAATTAAAAAAGGTTTTGCACAATTTTCAGTCTTACTGTACCATAACAGTCTGAAAGGAAACCTGATATCCCTCAAATATTGTTGGACAGACTTGAAGCCTTTACAAGCCTGATTAATAAATTAAAAAAAGAGGAAGAGGAGGAGAAAAAAAAACTTTCCTGAAATGTTTTTTTTAAATGTATATATTCTCCTTTTTTGTCAATATCCGTGCAAAAGTTTGGGAAGAAAAAATGCCCCCTTTGTTAATATTCTTTTTTTGTTGCTGCTTATGAAAATCAGTGTCAGTCATCCACCTCGATCTCCTCGTCGTCCTCCGAGAACTCGTCCGTGGTTTGGTCTCTGGACGAGGAGGGGGACTGTGGGAAGGCCCGGTGTCCTTGGGAGGTCGGGGAGATACTGGGGGACCTGGCCTCGGGGCCCCTGGACTCGTCAATGTTCTCCATGCTGACGAGCTTCTGCAGGGTCTGTGGCGTGATTTTCTTTAGCGACTCCACGTCCGCCTTCATCTCCTCCAGGTCCCGCTTGAGTTTGGCCCTGCGGTTCTGGAACCAGGTGATGACCTGCGCGTTGGAGAGGCCGAGCTGCTGCGCGATCTGGTCCCGGTCCGCCGGGCTCAGATACTTCTGGTACAAAAACCTCTTCTCCAGTTCGTATATCTGGTGGTTGGTGAAGGCCGTCCGCGACTTTCTCCTCTTCTTCGACGTCTGTCTCTGGCCGAAAGCGTTGATGTGCTCGCGACCTTGGAGAGGAGGAGGAAGGAAACACAGGAGAGGAATCAGAATCACTTTCACCCCAAAAAACTGCAGCAGCAGCTCAGCAGGCCTGACCTCAGTTTGCAGTTTTCTTTAAAGCAAAATATGACATGTGTTTATCTTCATTTCACCAAGTTTAATCTAAGAACTTGGCTGAATTGTGCTGTCACAAAAAAATACATTTGCATTAAAAATTATTCATGCAAATGTTGAGTTTCAGTGCACATTTGAACCCAAACAAGAATCAAATCAAATATCAGAATTATTAGATTCATTGTTTTTGCAGTGCAGCAGAAATTTCATGCATAACAGAGCCTGTGTGTCATTTATGTTTCTGTCTGTTTTTATCCAACATTTCTCTGCACTAGGCCATAATGCATGATGGACTTTATGACAGCATGCAGAGTTAGAATATGAGTAAATACATGAGTAAGTTTGAGCTGTTCACAGGTCACATTCGTGCACATTTAAATGCGTAAAGTCTCGTATTTTTACGCATTCCTGCACAGCTGTTCTGGAGTTTCCACATTTAAAGTCAAAACAAATCCAGCTGGCACAAACCTCAGCTCCCTTTAAAAAAAAACACTTGTTCAATCTATCTGAAAATTAAATATCTCACTGTTAAATGTCTTTACCTTCTGCTGCCTGGATCACGCTCACTTCCAGACCCTTGAACGTTTTGCTGGCCAGCTCCTCCAGGGCGCACAGCGGCGAGGAGGGAGTGGTGATCCCGTTCCTCGGCGCCCCGGAGCCCGTCACCTTCTCCAGCGCCCTCGGCGGACAGATGCTGGCCACCGACTTCTTCACCGACGGTTTGTTGAGGATATCCTCGATGCTGAACGGCGTCAGGGGCTTGTTGGAGTTGGCCGGCGGCGGCAGCTGGTCCAGGGGAGCTCGCCTCCTCTCGTCGCCGCCGGACTGCAACACAGACCCTGCCTTCATGTCTTTACTGGAGGTCATCGCAGTCCTTCCACCAAAAGTTGGTTATTTCATTCAAATGGCAGTTTTAAGCGTCCACAAGTTGTTTCTCGCAGACCCCCCCTCTTTATTTAGACACTCAGATCCGAAAGCTGTCGTCCAGAAGAACCATGCCTCGGGCGCAGTTGGACTGTTTCCCCCCTCAGAGAGTCGCAGCTCCTCTGCCGAGCTCCATGTGGATCTTTATGCGGCCGCAGACTGGAGGGAGGCGAATCCCTGCAAGGGAGGAAAAAAGCTGTCTGAAGCAGCGAGAAAAAGAAAGCGACTGCTAACGAGTTATTGTTGATTGGGCGAAGTTCAATTAGAGAAACACTAGACTACTTGCTGACCCGCTGCTGCGTCTTAAAGGGCCGGACCATAAGAACTAATTGGACGTGGGGAGGAGGAGGAGTCTGCTGCCGCCGAGGAGGAAGATGCCCTCAAATGTTTATGCATCTGTTTCCCTCTGCTGGCGTGTTCTTCTCGGCAGGGACAGTTGATGGCCATTAAAATGCAGCCACCAGCATCTTTACATTGTGGAAAAGTTTTGCCGGAGCGCCGGGCCAACGCTGGCCTCCAGCCGCGACACTCGTTCGGTCCTTTTCGTGCGTAATTACGCACCGAGCGTTGTGCGTAATGTGCGCATTAGTCACTGTGGTGCACGGGAATTTGGCTTAAAATAGCCGCAATGAGCACATTTGAGGGCCTGATTTTGAAGTGTATTAAAATGATTTGCCTGCAAGTAAACAGAAGCTGTTCAGGTTAACCCACTGTTCAACATGACAGGTGGTGGATTTTTGGTTTCATTTTTGTTTTGTTTGTGCAGATAGGAAACCTGCTTCTAATCTCAACTTGAAAATATAAACAAAAAAGTGGCAGCAAGGTTCATTTTTTTATTTTTATATGACTTTAATAAATAGATGGAGATATTTAAAAAAAAAAAAGCTTCATCTCTGAGACTGAAGCCTCACGAAAAAGATTTTAAAAACATTAAAAAGACAAAATCATTTCATCTCTTATTTTGTTTATGTCATTTATCCATTTTTCTTCACTCTGTTTATTTTCCTTCTGTTATTCTTCATTATTCATCAGCACGACTCTGCAGGTAAAAGCCTCAGTTTGAGTGTGATTTCCTGCGGCCGGTGATGAAGGTGCCGCCGAGCTGTGGTTCCGAGTCTCAGGACGGAGGATGAGACTTTTACTGATGGGTGGTTTGAGGATGTAAAGACAGAAAGAGAGGACGAGCTGGACGCCGAGGAGAGCGGCAGGTACGTCTGCTCCGAGGACACACACCTTGATTTATTGAAGCCTTGTCAGATTTAACACATTCAGCTGCTGACGGTCCTTTATTCGTTCGGATGCATTTTAGAGATTGAATATAACCTGAAGGCAGAACGAAATCTACAGTTTGCAGTTATAAGATTAATATAAACCAAAATATTAAAAAAGAAATGACATCATTGTTTAAACACCTGAAATATATCACAGCTAATAAAACCTTTTTTTTGCACGAAATGGAACAACTTAGCAAAAAGAAAAAAATCAAATTCACCTCATGCAGCAGCTGAATTATAATATATTTTAAGTGCCAACTCCAGACAGAAGCCAGAGGTTGAACCAAACAAACACAGGAGATTTAGACCTGTATTATTTTTTCCCCCCTAACAATCAGATTTGTCGGATGAAGCTGTGGAAACCACTGCGGACAGTCTGGTGCCAGCAGCAGCATATGGTGACACTGGTTTGGGGACAGAGTTATAAAACAGCAGGAAATTCTATTAGCTGCCTTGTGAGGTCCAACCTTTGAAAATATATTTCTCCATAACGAGCAGGAGCTGGTGGCTTTAAATTCCGTTTGGGAATTTGGACACAAACATGCAGCGTTTGGATGAAAGTGCAGGTATCTGAACACTTAACATCACAGTGATTTTTATTCATCTGGACACTTTTAGACTCGAAGTTAAAATTGGTTTTATATATAAAATGATTTACAATGCAAACTACAATGTGCATGAATGGCATCTAAAACAAAAATGATTAAAAAAAATAAGACTAAAAAAATATATTTCGAATGACATTTTTTTCTTTTCAAGAGGAAAAAAATCATCTTTAATCTTTCCATTATATTTGGATCATTTTATTTCATTTGCCCATATTAGTTGCAGGCCTGCATCCTCACTGAGGTCATGTCTGATTGAGAGAGGGATGAAAATCTGCTGCTTTTATTTCTATAGATTTAAAGTCCACATTGATAAAAAGCGACTCTTTGCTGCAGATTATTAACCTCACATTTAGTTTAAGAGTGAAAACCTGATCAAGCAATGGTTCAATGGGTTTTAAGGTCTGAATGAAGCTGCGATGGTCACAAAGTTTTTTTTTCTGCTTTGGCTTAATTTAAACGTTAATTAGAAGCAGGTCAGCTGACATCATCAATCATCAGCTCTGGAGGGATTTTAATTGGATGATTCGCCTTTACCTCCCATCAGCCCCTCACTCCAAAAAAACAGCGAGTTAAATGCAGAGAAGAAAGAGAATATTATTAGATTTTTCTCTTTGTGAGCAGCAGTTTATCAAACGGCTCCAACAACTTCTCCACTTCTTTCTCTCCTGCATTTAAAAACCACTGCTCCTCCTGTTAATGATCAGGAGGGTTAAACGTGCTCATGTCATCTTTGAGCTGGATAAAAAAAAAAAAAATGAAAGCAGGAAAATTCCCACCAGGTAAAAAGGTCAGTCAGTCTGTCATTAATCACCAAATTAAATGAGAGAGGGACTGATGGAAGGATCAGATTCAGCTTCCATCCCAGACTCCGTGAAGGTGACGACAAACGCAACAACTGCAGCGAGAGGCCTGATCCTCAAATGTAATTAGTTACAGCGCTGTAACGCGTTACTGGCTGCTCTGCATGCGAGGAGTCGTGCGGCTTCCTGTCAGGTCTTTGCACAGAAAAAAAAATGTTTTGGAGAAATTATTTTTGATGCATATTTTTTATTTGGATTATTTGAACATCGTTAAGCACAAATATTTAAAAGCAGTTCATTTAAATTCTGCAGGAGAGTGATTATAGGTGCAGTTATTCCTATTTATGGAACATTATTTTTGTTTTTTTAATCGATTATTTATCTTTAAAATAAAAATCACGTTATTTACCAAAAACAAGAAAACAAACACACACATACAAAAACAAACAGACCATAATAATGGTTTTATAGTTTAAGTTTGACCACAGTTCTTACAAGGATAATAAGATATATTACAGCAAATTATAGAGGAGACAAAACACATTAAAATAGCCTCCAACGTCACCACAAATAAATCTCCATTTTAAAAAAAGCAAATTTCACTGGAGACAAAAATCAAGGTCACTATAAAACCAGCACTGATCCCACAGATTCTTGCAGATGATTTTTAAATTACAGCAATTTTATCCCTTAAAAAAACGGACTGATTTATTTTGGGGTTAATCACGGTTTGGTTCAAGGCTGTGTTTGTGTCTCTCACATCGCAGCGTGTCGCCCTGTGTTATGAAACAAACCGGCCGCAAACGCCTCTCAGCAGAACCTGATACAGGAGGAGGAGAAGGAGGCAGCTCAGTGGGTGTGTTTGTTTCCACTCTCAGCAGCACTGTTTCCACTGGAAAACACACACTGGGGCTAAATGAAGGGCCTCGTCAAGGTGAGAGCTGGTCACACTCCACTGTGCACGAGCAGCTTCTGGTCAATGTGCACAAGTTTATATAGGAAATATTGGAGTAAATAAAATCAAAATAATGTTGTTTTTAAGAGACAGAAAGGCTGGATGCATAATAATGAAAATGATAACACAAAAAATAAATATTAGATTTTTTTTTTTACTAATAAATCAAGAAAGAAAAAAATGGATTCACACATTTTTTGTTTGTTTGTTTTCTACATGAATAATGGTGATGGCACAACATCCTTCACAGTCCTCTCATCCCACCTGCTCTGTCCTGTGTGTGTGTGTGTGTGTGTGTGTGTGTGCGTCCCTCTATTATCAGGCCAGAATCAAATTACCACAGTGTCAGTGTTGATGCTGGTGTCATTGGTGGATGCTGCTCTTCCCGAGCTGTCCTCGAACGCACCAGCATCAGTTCGGACGTCACGTTGAGACGCACAGGTGTTTTCATCCTCACAGCAGCTTCACTCTGTTTGGAGGTGACTTCAGTGACGTCCTCAGCTCTCATTGGCTGTTAGTCTCCATCCCGCGTGCCATTACATCATTTTCATCCTCAGAGCTCTTTTGTTTCAGCAGCTTTCACTTTGGTCTTTATGTGTTGGATCAACAGCAGGTGACTTCATTTCTGAAGAGAGAGCGAGGGGAGCAATAACTGCTGATTGACAGGTTATTGATTGATTAGTATCAGACCATCAGAGCAACAGTTTGAGGAAATGTTGCTGCTGCTGATATCAATTTCACATCCATTTCTAACCTTTTTCTCATATTTGATCAATACTACACTCCCAAACCTGACCCTGACCAAAGGACAGGACAGCTGTAAATTATTTTCATTTATCTGCTGATTGTTTTCTTGATAATAGTCAAGGTGCCACATTCAAATCACTTGTTTTGTCAGACCAAGAGAACCCAAAGATATTTAATTCACTATCACATGTGATATTTAAGAAGACGGAACAAGTGATTTTTGACAAATGCCTGAAAAATTGATTAAAATTATTGTTGTATAATATTCTTTTGATTTATTATTGATTTATTGACCAATCACTTCAGCTCTAAATGACACCCCTGTCAGCCTTGACCGTCTTGCATATGTACAGTATGCTCCAAGAGTATATTATATTTTAATTAGATCTACTTTTCAAATATGTAGCACTGGTACACGTCAAATACAACAAAATAAAGAGCACTTAAACATGGAGCCTGCATACTTAAAGCACTGGATTTTTGAGCACAGTGTTGGTGAATATTATGGTCCTGCAGTGCAACACACACCAAACATATTGAGTCAGACTTGGAAAAAAAAAAATCTAAATTTTGAGAGATGGTGAAAATTATCAGGTGATTCAGCTCAGACAAAGTCTCAGAATTCAAAGAAGTGAATTACTGATTTTAAAAGTGGCAGCAGCCTCGCTCAGCTTGACTTGACTAACTTCTGTCATCACAACATAAACTGTTGTGTTTATGTCATTTCTTGTGTCATAACTGAAAACATCAGTGCAGAGTGTGTATTTGGTGTTAATAGTTTGGTCACATTGTGATCTCGGTGATGCTGCTACAGTAATGTTTGATACAGAGATCAGGGCCGGTGCACTGTGATCTTCACACAGCCGTTTCCAGCTCGCATGGATGAAGTGAATGAACACGCTGCGGTTTTTGTTGTGCACAGATCTTATTGTGCTGTTCCACCACAAACCACTCAGCTGCTCTGACTCAAACACTGAACTGTTTGGTTTCCCAAATAAACGCCAACAAACCACTTCCAAGCTCTGACACCTCTGAACACAAAGCTGCGGCCGACCTCTGCGGCTTCATTTTGTTCCACGGCCTGAGATCACACTCACTCCACCTCCGCCCCCCCTCTCTCCAGGGAGCGGCCCGTGGTCGTCCTTGTTGCTCTCTAATGGGCCACCGGGGCCTATTTAAGATCATAAAGAAGGATATGTGGAGGCTTTAAGCAGGATTACAGCATTAATGCTGAATGTTTCTCCTGTTTGACTCTTGATTAGCTCCATTACTGTGTAATTAGCCCAGTGACTGGAGGTACACAGCCTGGAACCTGATACCAGACATTAGACTTATATTGTTGATGTATCTGTGTGTGTGTGTGTGTGTGTGTGTGTGTGTGTGTGTGTGTGTGTGTGTGTGGCGTTTGTCGCCCAAAGCCAGTTTGTCCAAAAGCAGCTACAATGACCCCACATTAATTATTATTAAAACTACACTGCAATTGAAAAAAGATGCTTCTGGTTGCTTTCACCTCGTGGGACATGGTGATGGAATCATTTGAGTTTCATGTGCCCCCTTTATTCTTTATTAATTTATTATACATTTGAGATATACCTGCATACATAACTGAAGGTTTAGGTTATGTAAAATCAGTATATTGCGTGTTTCTCAAGTGATCATACCACATGCATTTTACTCAAATCTTAACAAATATTATTATAAACAGATTTTTTTTTCAGCTTGTAAATATTGTAACCATCTTTTTTGGGGTTATTTGCAAACATCAAAATTGCAACACACTGAGCATTTGGCAGTAATGTTCTTTTAATTTACAGCAATTTTCAACAAGCACAATCTTTTTTGGGATGAAGGTCACTGACCAGCCTTAAATTCAGTATATTGTCCGTGTCATACTGGCAACACACACACACACACACACACACACACACACACACACACACACACACACACACACACACACACACAGTGCACGTGGTCAGATCTATTTATAGGTGACGTTGGACTCTGCCGCTGAGCTGCTCTGTGATCAGCAACGACCACAACACGAGCGCTCAACAGGCCGAAGTGGAGAGCGAAGACCTTCGTAACCTCTGATTAAAAGGCAAATACAAACTGCAGCTGGTCGTCATTAAAAAGAAGAAATCACTGATGTTCTGAAGCAGATTCAGTCCAGAAATGTGTTGGCTGCCATTTATTCCAGCTCTCATTAAACACATGCGTTAAATAAAAGTTGTTTGAAACTACTGGCTGTGATTTGTGATATGACGTCACCTCAGGATGATTTAAAATTGAGGAGATTCTCTTGTACAAATAAAAAGCTGGTTAAGACGTATTTAGGAAAGTTTGCAGTCCAACTCTGATTCTCATTAGACCTGAGACCTTTAATATAGTTTCTTTTCATCCACATTGCAAAGAGTTGTTAAGAACATCAACAAATCCCAGTTCATGTCAGAGAAGTTTTCAGTTTTCATTCAGCCTAAAAATTGCTGTTTTTGGCAAACTGACACTTCTATACTGCAAAACCCCCTAATGAGGTCAGTAATTTGTGGGGAAGTCTAATTCCAGAATCTAATTCCAGACCCAATAAATTGAACTCATGTTATTAATATGTTTGTGTATTGCAGATAAATCAAGGTTTTGTTAGTAGCAACCAACCAAACTTTACATGCTAAACATAATCTCTTGAAAATATATCACAAACTCATGATGCTGCCTTTCTCTCACTCCTTCCTGAGTCACTGACGTACTTGTATTTATATGATGCAATTATCTCAGTGAAATATAGTCCTGACATTTCACTCGCTTGTCTGCAGGCAGCAAAACAAAATGTATGTACGAACATTATGACGCTCTTTATTTGTCCATTAGTTCCACGGTTTTAGTCGTTAAATGAGCCGAGAGAACATTTTGTTTTTCAGCAGGGTGTGAACACGACCAACAGTACGACAACGTACGAGCTCAACCAGCGTACAGGATGTTTTACTAAAGCCTCAACTGTTTCCTAAAGTGAGAGAGAGAAAAAACTCGTTTCAGGACTCCTAAGGCCTATCTTCTCATGTCACTGTACATATCTTGGCAAATGAAGACAAATGATTGTGAGAGCACAGCACGTTCCAGGGGAGCGTTCCACAAATTAATCACTTGCAATTCTATCCTTGTCCACTTGGGCGTCCCAGACGTAATGAGGGGGCGCATCGTCGAACGCTCTTTACGAGCTCCTCGAAACAAGAAAAACATAAATGACCACGCGGAGCCACCTCTCTGGAGGGCCGTCGTTTTCTTTAGATGGTGGCGCCTCGACCTCCAACGTCACCCCTCCACCAGGTCCTCCTCTCCCTCCTCACATCAGGATTTCATTAAGTGGTGAGCTGCACCCCTCCACCCACCCCAACCCCATCCACTCCACTCCACTCCATCACCACCACCCCCTCCTCCCCCCCTTTTGCTCTCTCCTGCGCCACTTTGCTCCCAAACCAAATGAGGAAATAGCTCGTCTGGTCGCTGACAGACTCCGGGTTTGGCCGTAAAGATAAATGACCCAAAGTATTAAAGTTTAACACGTTGACAAAACCCACCTGATCTGTGGGATTAATGCTACAAAAAATCCATCTGTGGAAAAAAAAGGGAGGGGGGTCAGGGTTGGGAGAGGTGATGGGGACTCACAGGAGAGTAATAGCCGGGCACCGAGGAGGTCAAACAATCTTTAGAATAAGTACATATCCAGTGCTGAGAGGCAGGACTTTGCGGAGACGATGTGTTATGGCTCGTGTTCTTGTGAGACGTGTTTCTGGAAGTTAAGCAATTCCACAAAAGGTAAAAAGTCACACGTCACGTACACAGCGAGGCTGGTGATGCTTAATTGGGCCACATGAGGAACACAAGGAGCGCTTTCACCGAAAATCACATTAATATTCTGATGTCACTCGGATTCTATTTCTGAATATTCCAACCACAACTGTTAACAGAAACATGAACATGCTCGATGAAAATAAGAAGATCAGTCAGAACGCTGATTGTTTATTTGCCGTCTTTATCAGATATTATTTATTTTCATATACGTTTCAGATGATGGAGGTTCTCGTCTTGACCACAGCTGCAGAAAAACAGACCAAAAGTACATTTATCCACACATTTTATACATGATGTAGTTTGGTGTCAGCTGGTTCTTGACTTACAAAAGGTCATTTTTGCCAAATACTGCACATTTAATGAGTCTGGAATTCAGTAGAGAAATGCTTCGATACATTTTCTTCTCTAAAACATAAAAACGATCGCTGAAGGAAATTAAGTTTGCCACATGTAAAGATGCTAAATAGGCAAAAACATAAGCTAAAGGCGGCTTTAACACAAAATTATCAGTGTTGGTGTTCACGCTGAAGTCTGTGGAGGATCTGTTAGCAGATTGTGGCTTTTCAAGAATTTGGGAAAATTTATCATCCAGATATAAAGATAATCTCATTTGAGCTTTAATCAGGATATGAAGTCATTTCTAAAGTATATTATAGATGTGAGTGTGGTCATTGCCTCATCATTCCATCCTTGATTATTCCTAAATGATCCCCAGAGCAGGATGTGGTGACTGAGTTTGTGTTATCTTCTATTTAAAGTTGAGGTTAAAGGTGAAAGCGGAGCGTATACTTCACCTGTGCTCAATCAATATTCAGAGGAGACGACCGCGGTGGGAAACCTCCAGGATTTAAACATTACGTGATGAGCGTTCATCCCTGTCTGCGAGGGGAAATGTTGGTTTGCTGCTATGTGGACTTTTTTTTTTTTTTTTTGCATTTTCAACAAAACACAGGAGAGTGAATCAGGAGATAATGTGCAGATGAATGCAAGGAAATCATATAGACATTTAATTTATATCCAACGCATGTATTGTAGTTGTACTGTGTTTTTAGCAGCATGTGATCGACCCTGGATGATTGTTTTATGCTCCATTTGATGCTTCATATTGACACATTATAAACAAACCATAATGTCACACTTCACATTTTATGAATTCTATATTGATGAAGTGATGTTTTCCTGTATATGAGGCAGCTCTCTCTCTCTCTCTCTCTCTCTCTCTCTGCCTTTCTCATGAAATTTTAGCCTCCGTTATGTTGTATTATACACTTTCCATATTGTGTATTTAAATTTCTCACATCTTCTTCTGCTAAACTTTGTTCATAGTTTGCCATACCTGAAGTGTCCTGGTGAAGTCTCACAAATTGCAAACATAATGATTATCTTTATTAATCATGTTTATCAGCAGTTATGGTGTCTCTTATGAATCATTAATCAATAATGTATATACACATGTATCACATATTATAGCACAGCTGTAATTTAATGATGAATAAATACACAGGAGTAGATCATTAGTGTGTTATAAGAATTTATTAACTGTTTATTAACACATGCACACGTCACTCACAGGTGAGTTTAAAGGTGAGTTTACTCTTGAAGAAATGTTGAACTTGAGGTTTCATTCTTGATGAAATGAATACAAAGACACTCAAGGTCCACTTACTCGATTTCTTGCAAAGTTTTCATTTTGCAGTCAGATGAATAAAACAATTAATAATAAATCCATTTTATTGTGCAACTTTCTAAGCATTATTATATCACCTCTACCCCTCAGACTCCATGGGTACTCTGTTATAGTGTGTTATTAACCATTTATCAAGTATTTATTTACTACTAATAAATGCAAAATAAAGTACATGTACAATGTTACAGAAGCACGGTCACTTCAGTCATGTATCTGAATTTAGACAACACACTCTCTGAGACTTTTAACACCACATGTCCATGTTTGCATCCACAGTATATAAGCTGCTATTAATAGACGCTGAGTTGAAAAGTCAGGCAGAAGATTTGTTCGACTTCCAGCAGCGAACAACAGGTGTAAAAATGATTTGTTGTAATTCCTGGTGTTTGTTTTACCCACTTGGATGAGCGGAGGAATGAAGATACTCACACAGGACGACACGGCTGCCAGAGATTTCAGCCATTTAAAAAAATAAATGTAACATAACCTACTTTTCTGTGATTAAGACCTAGTGTGAAATATGAATTGTCATGATGCAGAAACCACCTCTAACCTCAGCTGGATAAAACAAACACTGAGGATTTCTGGCAAACGTGCTCCTATTTGGCTCCATTGTGATGTGCTTCATGGAATAATGAATGTGTCCACATAGGTGAAATATAAGCTATTAAGCTAAGTGGATCACAGCTGAGGTGCAGTTCAGTACTTACTGGAACACGTTGGGGTGTTTTCAGCCAGCTGTTAAATCATTATTATTCCCTTCTGTTTTCAGAGATTTAAGTTGAAGTCAGTGGGAAGACATTCTTTCTATCTGAAATATTTCAACGCGTAACAACGTATAAGAAGGTCAAAGTAAAACAATTAGCCAGATGATGTCAGAAGCTTTTCGTGAACCCTCAGATTTAGATCCCTGGAATGATACCAATGACTTATTTCTTGTGAACAAACAGGACAGTTACAGGAACATGAATAATAATTGGAGATTGTGATGCTTTGAGGAAATCCATCCAACCAAATTCCATTCTGATATTTGCCTCCTTTTGATTTATTAACATGACGAAAACGAATCATATGAACAAAAACTTCAAAAGAAAACAGACCTTTAAACCCTCAGACACAGAAAACAGCCATGATATTAATGATTCAATAACTTTTTATCAACCTTTTTTTGTCTGTTCTTACCCATAAGACAACACTCTTACCCTTTCTAATGGTCCTTCATTTCTCACGTTGAGATATTTTAATAGACAGGAAAACAGGAAAACTAGCAATATGAAAAAAATATCAGGGAAGCATAAATATTAAGGGGAGTGAAAATACTCAGCGAGGTCTTGGCCCGATCTGTGTCCATAACTTACTCTATCGCAGAGGTTCATAAATTTTGAGAATAGGCTCACAGTCCATCGAAACCATGAGCAATGAATCCACGGAGAAAAACTCCTGCGTCCTCCGGAGTGTCAAACCTTTTGTGTCCGTGTTTTATTTTCATTTTCCAAATCGGCATCAAGATGGAGTTTGACTATAAACAACTTTCTGTAGGAGCTGAAGAAAAGTCTTGTATTGTGTTAATAGTTTACAGCCTCATGCACAACATTGACAGCTGAAGTAATCAATATCTGAATTCTTGTACTCTTGACCGTACATTAAAATGTAAAGATTTTAAATAGATTTGCTGGTCGTATGATGAACTACTCTAAGTTTTTTTTTTTTTTCCACAGTAACTCAAAAGTTCACTCTCCTCCCTGTTCCATATAACACTCTGTCTGCCTGCAGGAATACAAATTGTAGAGAGACACATGCATGCATTCAGCCTCCTACTCAGACCCAGTCACTTCCTCTGTGATTTTATTTCCTGCAGCAGAGCCATTTTAATAAATTTCTCCATTTCCTCTCTTTCTTTTTATGTATGCTATTATATTCTTACCACACTTTCCATTGTTGTTGCTGCATCCCAGCCACGGAATTGCTCGTTACATTTGTTGTTGTTTGTTTGACTGTTTCTCACCTGATCAAGTTACTGATCAGTTACTATTTTAACTGTTTTTGAGTGTGTGTTTCAGTCAACATTGCAAAGTTGCATGATTGTATAATTTAAGTTGAGAAAAGTTAACTGAACTCACCTGGTGCACTAATGTCTCTCCCCATTATCAATATCAACAACAATAATCATTTTGAACATGTTGCCTGTTAACACATGAGAAAAAAGATCCTGCAGTCATTTCTTTCTTTCTTTCTTTCTTTCCTGTAAATATTTCTGTAGGACGAGCCACTGCAGGAGCGGATAAAGTCTTACTGGTTGGGTGAAACATAAATCGTCAGAGCCAAAGATCTTCTTCTATTAGACTGAGTCCATGTGGAAGAGGCAGGGCTAGACAGGAGGAAACTACAGTAATGTTGTGAGTCCTAATGCTCTTGTTAAAAAGTGGAAACACATTTGATTGCTGTAGCTCATCTCGCGTGTTCAAACTGGCCACAGTTGCCAATAGGTATCTACAGGAGGTGTGTTATTGAGACGGACTCCTGAACTACCAACATCCCATATGAATGAAAACATATAATAATAATGACACATTAATTTATTGTCTCACCTCACCTCAGATATACATTCATGACCACACACTGTATTTGGTTTGTGTTTTACTTTTTACTTTTAAAACTTAACTTGTGTGATTTCAACCATTTCTTCCATGGATTCTGTTTATGTGCAACAATAAACCACATGATAAATATTCTGTCCAAAGGCAGGAAGTGTTTATGATGTTATAGCACAGGCAACATGTAAGGATGTGGAGGTTATGGAAAACTTTACCTCACCCTAATCAAACCTTAATCATCATTTATGTTGAGGGGACACACAACAGAAAAAAGCTGGCTGTGAATATTTGCAGATGTATATGCTCAATGTGAATGTTTATGTCGGATAAGAAAAATATAATCCATCCAGGATCAGTTTGTGGTATCTCAGATTCTTTTGCAATGTGACCAGCTTTATGTTCATAATTGACATATTTTATTTGTTGCCCACTTTGTACTTTACCTCTGAAGGTGTCCTTTATATTTTGGGTGACTGTGACCTGCATTCAGAGGCTGTTCACTTGTGATCAGATCACCTCAGATACATTTTAGTGTCAAGTGCGAACAGGGCCAGAGAAATGTTTGCCGAGGCTGAAACTCCAATCTGCATTTTCCACAGACTCTCAGTGACTTTGCAAACAATAAGGGAGGGGAAAAAAAAAAACTTGAACACATCAGTCAACTTTGTGTCCCATTTCTGCTTCCAGAGGATCGACAGTCTGTGTGCAGCGGCCATGGCACACCCCTCAGTGACCACATCCGCCGTAAGCAGCCGGAGATGAAACGATATGGAGATTATCGGGACAAAAAGCCTCCCAGCTTGTCACGGGATGCAGAGCGTATTGTACATCCACATGTATTGAACACAAACCTGTCACCGTCTGTGACAGCCCCATTCATCACACACAAAGCCAATCCTGTCAGCGGCACAATGCGCTCTATCTGTCCCTCCTCCCTCCCCCCTTCTAAGTGACAGCATTGAAATGAACATTAGGACACCCCGGGTATGTATTCAAATGATTTGTTTTTCCGCCTCCCACTGAAGCCAATTTCCAGAGGCTAATAAACCTGGGAATTATTTCATCTCAGAAGAGGGATGTGCTTTCTCTCGCTGAAACATCGTGAGGTCCCGTGGGTGGCTGCAAGGGAACATGGCAAAGCCAAAAGATTATCACCAAATAAATTTTCCGTATAATGAATTTCTCAGAGACAGAGCTGGAGAAGAACTAATGTTATAATGTGAGTTAAATGTTAATGAGGGGAGTCAAAGGAAGGTTTATAACTTATATCAGTGAAAAGCAAAAGACAAATTTTGAAGTCAGTTATGAAGAGTCAAAGCTGTGTGGTCAAACTAATTGATCTCTCACTAAACTCAAACTACCCAGAGGAGTGGTGTGCACCTTTAGAGATTTTAGAAACATGAAAGTTTCCCATTAAGGCACAATCACTTTAATCCACAGGCAGCTTTCATCTTCTTTGATTGCAGTGGCGTGATCACTGCTTCTCGCTTGACATGACATACAGTGGGTTATTATTAGGAAATGTTGAGCTGTTTAGAAATGGCATCATTCATCATGTGAGTTGTATGATACATGTTCCTGGACACAGTGAAAAAAAAGGGTTTCGTGCACTTGTCTTCATCTCGTATTTCCAAATATCTGTAGAAATACAAGAGGCATGTTGATTGGACAGTCTGACTTTGATTGAGTGCTAGAGATCCACGATCATGAATATCACAGTCATGAATGAATGAAATGCTTCACTACTAGTTTAGTCAGATAACTTCTGCTCCAAATAACTGCATGTTTTTTGGCCACAAGAAATGTTTGCAGAATTATCCCATCTGCAGTCTGAGCCAGAGCAAAACAATCTGTCTCGCTGGCAGAGTAAAGTCTGCAGCATGTGTGTGATATTGTGGTGTTGGCTTGTCCGTGTGTCTGTCTGTGTTTGTCTGTGAGCTGTTTGCACATGTGTAGGGTTTTTTCTGTGTTCATATGGGTTTGTGTGCATCCTGAGTCAGCAGAGTCTCAGTAATTACCCATAAATCCAGAGGCAGAGGCTCTACAGCGCTGACAGGAGGAGCATCATTTCCCGAGTGTTCCCAGGGACCGCAGACTGCAATAACACCACTCAACAGGCCTATCAAGTTGATCCACATCACATTTTCACACAATTGCAAACACCTAACCTATTTATGCTGTAAACAACAGCAGCAAGCTAATAAAACAACTCATTGCTGTGTGTGGATGTAATCCAATGAAGTGCCTTCTTAAATAATGTCTCATGTACTGTACGCAATATTGGGTAAAGAATTGTAGGTCCCAATATGTCTTTGATGAACATAATGAGACTTTTCAATAACAAATTCATAAAGAATGTATGAATTCAGGCAGAGCTGGAGCCGTCGCCGTCGCCGTGGTCTGCCAAAATGTTCGCCTCACTTTGCGTCACTGTCCTCGTGAAGCTGAAACAGTCCAAAATTTCTGTCCTCATCGATGGCGACTCACAAACCTCATCACGCCGGCTGATCTGACATCTTATCGACATTTAAACATCAGCCACTGTTTGTCTTGAAGCTGTCGCACCTGCTGGGAGCTGACAGACGCTGAAGGTCTCTCTGCTGAATGGCAGTTCATTGGATAACGTCTGGACGTGTTATTGCCTGGATTTTGAAGTTAGTGTACGTGTCGATGTTATAGGATAATCTTGTTTTCATCTACTGTGAAGAGAGTTTATAATCTGAGCAGCACTTACAGAAACTCATCACATACTGTAGTAAAGACTGTCACACTGTAGATTTTAGTGATTTACTAGACACACAAGTAAAAGAAAAGTTCACAGTACTTTTTGAACAGTTCATGTCACCGTAACATTTCAAACATGCTTCTTTGACATTATAGGAGTTTATGCTTTGCTGCTCGCCAAAATGAGTGTGATTATCTGGCCTCTGCTTGGTGGATTGAACATTGCAGCAGCTGGTTGGAGGTGGTTAGTCTGCAGGCAGCTGGTGATAGTGTAGATAAAAATGAATATAACCTGGATGCTGGAACCACCGACTCTTCTCTGTGTCATGGGTCCAACTACACAGCCTAATGCCATTCTGCAGGACAATCTTTCATGAATACTGAATGCAATGTCCACCTGATAACTGCCATCCCTCTTTCACATCTAAAAAACAAAACAAAAAACTTTATAGCTTCCACCTGGACTCACACCTCCTTGGCCTGTATTATTAAGAGAGTTATTAAGTTATTAAGAGTAACTGAGAATGCATCATCTTTTGCATTTTCCATCCTTTAGTTTGAAGGATAATTCTGGTCAACACATCCTCTTATCTTAACCACTGAATAGGTCGATTGCCAGTGACTCCCAAAACGACTTATATGAATGTTGGAGAATACGAGCGATAGCTGTACCGGAACCCAACCTTTACCGGTTAACATTGCATGGTTAACGTTGTGAAACGGTTGTAGTTTGGTTAAAGTCACAAAACTACTTGCATAGGTTTAGGAAAAGATCATGGTTTAGGTTAAAATAAGTTAGGCCTAAGATAATTTATTTTACATACATTAAGTACACATGGTTAAGTTAAAATAAATTAATGTTGGCCTCTGGGCTCACATGATGTTCTGGGTGAAAGTCTGGGTGTGTTTGATCCATCCATCCACCCTGTCCTCCTCCCTTTGTGGACTTCTTCACTCTTTATACATCACCTGACTTCCTCCTTTGCTCCCATTATAATCAGCAATTACTTTGATAAGGACAACATTATCATAAGCAATTTAAATCACATTCGTATGCTATTAATTTGAAGTAGGAAAGACATTTTATGAGAATTATAAAGCATTTTTTCATTAAACCTATTAAAGAAGCATTTTTAGTGAGCAGGCACTCTTTATGTTTTGTATGTATGCTGGTCACAAACATATCCACTAAGTTATTGGAGTGAGCTCATTTGGAAGTCAGTGCACTTTTCCCTGGTGAAAACACCCCCTGCCCTTCCCCCCCTGCGCTTTTATTTTTAATTAACCTCTCAAAGATACTCTGTTGTTGCTTCCTGTGTCTGTGCCAGCGAGGTTAATGATTTCACCAATCCAGGGAGACGCCGCGGAGGACAGATCAATGCACCTCAATTCCCTGAGCCTCATGTTCAGTCTCACTTGCTGGACCACAGTGAAAAGGAGCAGGGGCCGATACTGATTGCGTAGCAGTGGACACCTTCCCTCTGACACGTGTGCTGCACTCTGCATGTCAACAGACGGACGGGCACACAAACATGGCTAATTCAAGGCACGCACACACAAACAGCTGCACTTTAAACATATTAAATACCTGCAGAGGAGCAGAAACACTGTGCATCTAAACCCCAGCATCAAAACATAATCTGAATCTGAATTCACTAAACTGAACTCCAGAGCTAAATAAAGCTGCTCAAGTACAAGTAAATACTCATATTATGGTTATGTTAAAGGTGCAAGATGACAAATATAAAAATGCACCAAAGAAAGAAAAGGTAAATTTGTTTTGATGAGAAGTGTGAAAACTGATAAGACTGAAGATACAATAGACCAGAAGTCAGGATTTGAAAATTTGGAATTTGGAAATTTCTATCAAACGATGAATTGCTCTAAATCAGCCTTAAACCATTAGTGCAGAGTTTGCAGCCATTTGAAGAAATCTAAAAATAAAAGGAAATGAGAGGCACTTTAAAGTCAAGTTAAGTAAATAAACACTGTGTTAAATCCTCTGTAGCCCTTTAATGAAGAGAACAGAAAACAGGCTCTAATTAATTGTGAATCTGTCGATACTGAGTTGAAAAGCTTGAGGTTGCGTTTACTCATTTACACGTTCAGTGAAGGATCATTGACTTTTTGTCAACGTGGATGTTTATTTTTAAATATCGATCCAGAGGTAATAATGACCACCTCTGGGAAACAGCATTAATAAGCCATATTGTCTTGGACTTAAGCTGTTTCTTCTTGACTGTTTTAGTGAAATATGACAATGTTCAAATCCATAAGGAGGAATAACATTTCTTAATGTGTTTTTCCACAGTTTGGATTTGGGGAGCTTCAGTTTTCAAAGTGGACGTCTGCAGGTTCCAACACTGAGGGTTTTATTTTTGTGGACTCTATTTTTCTTGGGTCCTGGGTTCAGGTCTGAGTTGGGTGTCTGAGTCTAGGTGCACAAAGTTTAAATGTCCACATGTTCAGCA
The DNA here is from genome assembly GCA_025331565.1 of Holacanthus passer. Classification (NCBI taxonomy): domain Eukaryota; kingdom Metazoa; phylum Chordata; class Actinopteri; family Pomacanthidae; genus Holacanthus; species Holacanthus passer. The sequence goes on from JAFREQ010000068.1 coordinate 1,007,201, forward strand.
GTGGTTTATGTCTATGTGCTGCACTTCCTGTCACCCTCCCTTCCACATTTACATGCATTAGCAAAGCATGTAAATTAAATGCATTAGAGAATTGAAAAATGTCATGCTTCGATACCTCAAAATAACTGAACACACATGGAAAGCAACAATTTCAAGCCTGGAAAACGCTGCATCTCGACTGTATCTCCCTTCGGACACAAATAACTGAACGCTATGAAACAGCATATGATAGAGCCGTTAAAGCACCAGAACTAAGTTGGCCTGCTGACAAGAGGACGGGGGCTCCCTGTTGAGTTTGTCTCAGCACGTCTCCATGACTATCTGCGAAACACTTAGTCTTCCACTCACAATAACCCCGTCCTTCTCCCGACTCCCTCCCTCCTTCCCTCTGCCTTGATATGTAACAGAACTCGGAGGGAAGATGGAGTAGACGTACATAATCAGAGCCGGGCCTTTTCCCCCTATTGCCTCTCGATCAAACCGGCGAGACCATCACCGCGATCCCCTGCTCGTGAACGCCTTTGAAACATCAAAACTGACCGAAGGCAGGGAGCCGGGACATTAAAGACAGAACGTTCGCAGTGCTGCAGGTATGCAGCGTGTTGGCCTGAGCTCTGAACCGACCCCACGCTGGGCTCTGTTCACATTTGGATGTCTCTATCTGTGGAAAATTCACCCCCTTCCCCACCTCGACCTCCTATCCCCGCTCCCCCGCCTCCCGCCTGTGCAGAGCTGGCAGCCAGGATGCATCAATCACTGCACGCCAGGGGGATGACATCATGGCACATTGGCAGGGCTATCTAAGCAGGGATAGGGAGTTTTTCAGAGGGCTAACAGAGATAAATAGAACTCCTCTCGGTTCCATCCTTCTCTGTGAGAACCTCGTCTTTATCAAGGCCGGAGGACGACGAGCCCGACTCGTGTCCTCGGCTTTTGGCCCGGCTCTCCGCTTTTCTTCCCCATATTTGGCCGCCTGTCATCTGTTTTCGTCAGCCGCAAACTTCGTGGCTCCGCTTGCCCCGCACCTCGTGTCTGTGTCACGAGTCTGAATAAAGTTTAATGACGCGAGAGTGCAGCTGATTTCTGCCGCGTGCAACATGATCTCCGAAGACCCACCAAGATGATCAATAAATCCACCCTCGAAATAGTCTGCAAATGTTACCCATCATCAACACACACTTCTCATGTGATGCTTGACATTACAGTTGAGTTAGAAGCTTTCTGATTTATTGAGGAAGAGTAAGTACAGCAAGTAAAATGTCTGTAGAAGAGTAGTGAAATGTACAAACATTTGTTTGTATCATAGACCGACTGGAATTATATTAATGTGAAAGAGATAATAGTGGTATTATTATCTGCTTGATCGTCAATAAAGATTTATTCTAATAAATTCTGTGAAGAAGCATGAACCCTTTAACTCAACCTGAACTATGTGATAAAAACATTTGCACGGACTCTGTTTATTGGTTATGTGCATTGTTATTTTATATGTTTTAAACATATATATGTATATATATTTTTGCATACTCTTCTGATTCTCCAGAGTTGAGTGTTGGAACATTTATCTGAATTATTTCTAATCTCGTTAATCTAATGTAATAATATAACACACCTCTTCTCCAGAGCACTCTTATAGGAGCATGACTGACAGAGGAGAAACTGATATGGGAGAGAAAATCTGGTTCTGCTTTCGCCCCTCGTCTCTCTTTTGGCCCGTGAGAGCCAATAAATCCCATATCCAGAGCTATTAGATTGACAGAGCTGAGCGCCGTTTGATGTTCAGATGTCTGAGAGCGGCCTCTGCACATTCCAGGGGCCAAATGCAGTTTGGCTGTCATCAGCAGGCCTACATTTGGACGTCGGTGGCATGCATGTCAATTATCCATGCCTTTGACAATTATGTGTCCGAGATAATGCTTATCTTTCCACCTTTTCACCTGCAAGACTCTGCACAGCTGCACTATCAACACGGTGGAGATAGGCTACCATACAGGACGCCTCAATCTGGCACTTAGTCGCACCACTTGTTGGAATTTATGAGATAAATCTTTCAGAAAAACAAAACTCTGCCGCCTAGAATTTCAACCAAGATGAGTTAGAAAAAATGAATCAGAAATTCAGCAAATCTTTACGGCTGGATGCTTGTGCTAAAAATACACTGTTGTTGTTAATGCTCATGGAAAATCAGAGAGCCTACGTGACAAAGAGGTTCAACAAAACAAAGCGTTGAATTACAAAAAATAACAGAGAAAAGATAAATCTTCTTTGCAGGATAACAAGGTCAACATTAAGTTAATACATTTACATTCTAATGTTCGATAAAAATAACTAAAAGCAATCTTTGTTCTTTTAGTCATGCGCCATATGTTTAAAAAAATCTGGGCTCCTTTTAAATATTATGTTCTTATGTCCCATAAAGTGTGAGAAAAGACGTTATCTCCTCAAAAGTGGGAAGTTAAATTCTCTGCTCCCACCTTCTAGTCCAAGCTGGACGGGCCTCGGGATAATAAATTACCCTCTCAAGTACACCGTTGAGGTTTTAAGCACAGGGATGAGGCCAAGGGAAAAGGGAAAATTGTGTGACCCGGCGACCTCCAAACTCTTAACCCCTGGCCTGAGTCCTGGGCGCCTCCCTGAGAGCTCTCGAAAAAGCCTGAGTCAAACATCACATTTGGACTTTGTCTCTGTGACCTTTACACGCGCTGTCACTCCAGGTGCTCGCTATTCCCCTTCATTTCAATACACCTGGGGGAGGGACGGAGATGAGAGCTACTGAGGATGGATAGCCTTGGTGATTAAAATTAAACACACACCCCCCAGGAATTTCTTGCTGATTCTCATTATTTCCGCATTATTTTTTTCCCTCCCTTCCTTCCTCGCGCCTCGCCGCCGCGTACACCAAAGACGGGAGAAGCTAGTGAACGAGTGAGAGACATGTTGACAAGAGGGTGCTAAGTGGATTTGAGTTATGGGCAGTTGGGCGATGTGTTTGTTTAACCATCTGGTAGCAACTCCCTCTGTTTTGTGATGGAGTGCCTGTGGAGGGAAGGAGTCCAGTCCCAATATGGATGCATACACATTCACTGTTGATTTGACAGGGTCAGGCTAAAGGAAAGCAGCCGGCCTGAGTGATGCACTTCTGATGAGCTCATTTCCAAAAGACCATACGACATTTAGCTCAAAATGACCTTAACCATTATCTTAATTACCTACAAAAATAAATGAATCCTTCAGTATCCTCCAAAGTCGCTCTGCACTAGTTTACACTGACGGATTATCATTTAGGAATCATGTTTTGTTTACATTTTGTGCTTTTTGCCAAAGTGCATTTTCTCAATAATTTCTCAAATATTAGATGTTGTCTTGGGAGAGAAGTGTTCATCAGATCTTGCTTTAAAAGGAAAATAAAAGACTTCAACAGAATGAGATCACCAGAGTCCCCCTTTATTAAAGCAGACATACGCTATAGATAAATGCGCACACACAAACACACTGTTATCTACACACACACACACACACAAACAGGATCTTGTGTCAAATAAGATGCCAGATCCCAGTTATCATTTTCAGAGGTTTCTCCTTATTGAATGTGTGTGATGGAGACTTTGTGCAGTTGGTCCTCTGCTTGCATTGTTCATCTTCACCAATTACACGCGTGGTGGCAGTAACCAGATTAGGCGCCTCTTACTGAAGCAGTGACATGGAGTTCTGAAGTAATTACTCCGGCTTTTAATAACGCGCCCAGCGAATTCGCTTTTTAATCTCAGCATCCTGAATTATTAAGCAGCTGTTTCCCCGTTCTCACCGGATCACTTCCTCTCAGAGGACCAATGCCCGGTGCTGGTAGACCGGGATGAGATGTTTTCTGACATAAGCATCATCCATGAATGTTCAAAGCATAATGCATTTAAATCTTCCAGTACATGAAGACCAGTCCTCAAAATGTACTACTCAAGGTTCCTACTTGCAAATACGTCTTAACACAACTGTCTGTGTGGATGAAAATGAGTGACAGAGTCTGCAAGTATGTTTTCGTCTCTGAGAGGAAAGACATGTAGATTTTATTTTTTGCTTTTATCAAAAACATCTTGTCAATCGTTACAAACAACTAATGGTGTTTGTTAACATCATCCAACACAGTTTTATTAACAGCAACAACAAACAAAACTGGTAGCTTCACACCATATCTGAGTATCACAACTTTGGACTAATGGCTTTATTTTTCAGCAAAACACAGTCGTACTGTACAAGATCTACATGTTGGACTGTGTTGTAACATGTGTGTTGTCCCAAACTAGAGACACAAGTTCATGCATCTACTATCAAATCAAATCCAGCCTTCTCAAGAGAGGAACATCAACAATATGTTCAGGTCTGATTTCAGCGTCTCATTGGCTGAAATCGGATTGGAGCAACTATTTTTCCACAAATTACAAATAATGTGAAAAACAAAACTTGTGTCAGTAAGATTACAACAGACAAGAATACAGTAACTGTAACATCCTGCACGCGTGGCATTATGTCAAGATGCACAACCTGCAGGAATGCTGGCGCTGTATTTTTTTTGCAGAGGATGATAATGGATGCACAATAGCATGAATGTTGTCTGACACAAAGGCCGACTATTTGACCATGAAAGTTATTTGTTCCTGTTCTTGTCATTATGGTCAAACAAAATGAAAGAAACTCCAACTCCAAATTCCATCGTGCATTTCCTTTTCACAAACATAGCAGACTTTTACCTCATCTGCGCCGGATCAGCACAGTTGCTGGTGTATATATTAGTAGTACATTGATAAGTCTGCACTTGTCTACTCTGTAGCAGTTGCTAACACTTATGAGGTGCTTTTTTGTGAAAATGTTTCCAGACACCAATTCTCAATAGAACTGCAATGGAACACAATTGACCTGAATATCCAGGTGCATTGTGGTCTATTGTCCAAGCATTGGGGTCGAGCTAATTTAAGGTCAGGCACTGAACAAGCATAAGTGCATGTGTGCTACACAATTATTTACTCTTTTAGTTTTGCTCCCAGATGTTTAGGATGTCCAGGACTCACTCCCTGACTTGTCAATAAAGGTTTTGTTGGAATGTTTTTCTGCTAAACTTCCACAGTGATGTCATAGACAGTGAAAGACCTCAGCACCAGCCAGCTGAAAGTGTTTCGTTCCAAAGGAAAATCCAGGCCAGTGAACAGAACCCTTAAATTCTTCCCCTTTCGCTTTCCAGCAACACCACAGTGACACAAAAGCTAATAAAAAAAAGTGGATCGTGTCTGCAGAGAGAGAGCTGCAGCCGCGAGTTAGTTAGTGTTGGCAATCACAGAGCATCGACCCTCAGTAAAGTCCAAGAGTTTGGATCGATGAAAGTCATTCTCTAACGGGGGGAGATGGAAGTTCAAAATCCTGATTTCTGCTTTAGCACCTCATTCTGTTTTTCACCTCCTCCATCTTGGAGAAATGTCAGGAGAACAATAAATGTATAAAAGGTCAGCGGCGTACTAACAGACCCTTCCAAGCTTTCATTACATTTGCTGTTGGCTATAGCAGAGGCGCTTGGGCAACGGTGCTGACATTTGGTTTGTTTTTACACCATGTTGAGTCTCACACAGTTGTAGCTCCTAATAATGTCAGAGGGAAAGATCTCGGGGCAGCTCGGTTGTGTTTATTGCTACCGTGCAGGGACAGAAATAGCATTATGACTCATATCGCAAGGCTACCACTGACGACACAATCGATACACAGGGCAGCGCTTTTAAAGGGAGGGAATTTTTTTTGCTTTTCTATTTTTCTTTTTCATGCATGATGATTGGTGCACTGATGTTCAAATATGTGGTATTCCCATGCCATCAATGCTCCGAGACTTGGCAGTTTTATTCAGAGATGTTTGTAATTCAGCGTTCCAGTTTTTGCTGGTCTGTTTTTCTTGGTTTTGTAAAGACTAGAGACAGAAGGTGCCGAGTTTCAGTCGGAGAAAAGTCAGTCCTGCACAACATTAGCTGATCATTTTGCAACTTGCTGTGACCAAATCGATTGGGAGTGATTTCTGTTCGGACGCTTCTGAAGCAGGAAACACGTCTAAAATCAGATGCATGCCTACACATGAAGACATCCATGTGGCGAGCAGAAAACACAGGTCTGTAATTTATCACTCCTACTGTGACCATATGAATACATCAAACCCCACACTCCCTCAGCAGCCACAGTGTGTGATGTTCAAAAAGAAAGACAGAAAGACAGCTAAGAACCGTAATGACAGATTAGATGATGTACATGTCCATCCCTTTGAGCTCGTCACACTCCATAAATTAAGCTAAAGTTATGTTTTCACATGCGATCCCTCCACTCACCCACTGTTTTCCTTTGGTCTGTTTCCACATCACCCTGAATGTCAAAAGGAGAAATCAGGCAAGAATCTCCCACTTGAACACATGTAATTCAGATCTGCTTTACCAGCTGATCAAGTGACCGAATCAAACCGCGGCGCAGGTTAATAAACTTCGGGCTGCAGTGTGTAAATTGTCAATTTGCTTGGCCGGGCGCTCGGGGGGTGAAGGGGGGGGGCACAGTCGGGTGACTCAATTGACACCCCTTCCAGGTCAGAGGTTAATGAATGATTATTTCTCTCTCCCAGCAGGCGTTGCCCACTCTCCCGTGGACAGGAGGGTGAAAGAAACTCAATTTAGGCAAGATAAATCCCAGGGAGATAATTTGCTGTGATTTAATCAGCACTGAACTGATTGCTGTAGACAAGAAAAACATAACCGAGAGGAATTGGTTTATTGATCGTCTTTAAAAAACACAATGACTTGCAGAGGATTCAGTGAGCGTTAATCTATAGAAAGTGGTTTAATGGCCGGTGATTACTGCACATTATCGGTAAAGGTCGAGCTTTTGAAACTGTAAATGATTCATGAGATGCACTGTATGAAAAGTGGAGGATTAACAGGACCGAGCTGCTGTATTTAAGTTAAAACTGAGACTTAAACAAAAATGCTGAGATTTAAAAAAACAAAACAAAACAAAAGCATTTTAATGTGGTTTCCTTTCACTCCGGTGATGCAACAGCTTTGAAACACATTATTGTGTGAAACTGTCTGTGTGTGTGACCTGAACTCAAATCACTCCTCCTGACTCCTGACCCAGAACTCCGCTCACGGAAAACTGCCAGAGCAAAATGAGAAGAGCGACAGAGTTCAGGATAGATTTGATTTCACTCCGGGGCCAGGTGTGGGCTTTGTACTTGCCACGAACCGTACCGGTGCGCCGGCCTTCCCGTCCAGCGCCGTATTATTTATACCCACCTTTGGAGGCTGCGTGACAACGTAATTGCTAATGCCTAAATCAGAAGGGCGGAGGAAGAGATGTCCACCATTCTGCTTTCTGCTAAACCTGTTACAAACAAAACAGGATGTAGAACATTTGCTTGGCCTTTATTTATTGATGATGAAATGAATGCACTTGCACAAAATATCCTAATCCGGGAGCCAAGATTTGAGAGTACACACTAACAAATTTGAAAACACTGAACACATTTGCAAAATGCTGTTTTTATGTTCACACAGTGAAATCTGCTTTTATAACTTTGTCCAGCTGTTTTGGCAGATTCTGAGCACTTGAGAACATCAGAGCCACATGCTGTCCAAACCTATTTCACACGGACCAAGTTTGCAAGTAGCTGTAATGTAGTGACACAATTTAGTCTTCGGCTTGAAACTGTTCTCGCTCACCATCGGTAAGTTTCTTCTGAAATCTGCTGCTGTATTCTCGCAGATCATACAGACTCATAAACACTCAAATTTGACGAGTGCATGATTGAGACTGATGTTTCGTATTGTGTCCGGTACAGTGAGGGATTCATCGAAGCAAACTGACTTCTGAAGATTTGTGGCACTGGACTTTCTGATGTGGCAAACCCTGGACGAGGCAGAGACGACTGCATCGGTGTCGAGCTGTTCCAAAGGCATCAAATCAAATTTAATTTAATTTTCATTTTTAATGATTTTTTACACCGGTTGAAGAAGATGCACGCTGTGTATTCTTTACAGCAGAGGACTCAGATTTTTTGACCTGTCCAACTCGACCTTTTATTTTGTTCCAGTATCTTGAGTGTTTGCTATAGATCCCATGAAAATTAACAAGCATTTACTGGATGTTAAATTTCTGTATAAGTGATTGTCTGAAAAGCAAGATGTGTACTCAGACAAGATGTGAAGTATATCACTGTAAATCTTATCTGCATCTGCTTATTAAATCACTAAATAGTTCAATAGATTTCAGAGCAAACGTGACCTCATTCACGTCCCGCCCACTCCAAATTTTCTGCAGCAGCTCAAACATTTGTCTGAACCGGCGCAGGGGGACTTCATTTCTCACATCGGCGGTGGACAGTTGTCCTTTGGGTTAATGGCTCACTGAAGACCTGAATGAGAGCCAGATGAAAGCGACCTAAAGGGCCCTCATTTTTCCCCATTAATCATCCTTGTTTTCTTTAAGGTGATCTTTTCACCCTGTTTTTAAGTACCTGTCTGTTTCTGGAAAGGAGCTCGTCCAGGGTCCAAGGGGCCAACTGGAGGCCTGTCCGATCCCCGTCCCCTCCTCCCAAGCGGTCCCAGGAGCTCCGAATCAGGCCCCCAGGTTTAATGGCTTTTGTAATGGCAAATTATAAGCCGCTACAAGGGTAAGATTAATTGAAGGGTGGTCTCAGGCCGCTGCTTGGCTCGGGCTACAGCGTAACTTGAGACGTTAGCGTTGCACTAAAAAATGTGGGCGTCCGTCTTGACGACCAAAGGCATCAGAGATTCATGAACTCTTGTGACATGACGTTTTGCCGAGGCCTATATTTTGGTTGCCCAGAGGGGCCATCTGACTTTAAAGAAATCATTATCATTTGTAAAATTAACCAATTGTTTTGTCAGATTTTTCAGCGCCGCCATCATTCCTGTGCTAATAGATTTGCTGTGAGTCAGTGACCACTTACTTCACTCCCAGGATATGCGGTTACAACGCTCAGTATTATAATTCGGCCCCGGAAAGCACAAAACTAAAGATCCACATCGTCTCTGTTACAGTAAGACTCGTGATTTAGATTGCAATATATGGGGGAGTGAAAGGAAAAGCAACAACAGACTCAATTTGTCAAAATAACCGCAACGGGTCCCAAGACTGTTCTCATTAGTCTCAACGGGATATGAAACACAGCTTGTGTTTGAGTAAAGCAACAAAGAGACCGAGGCCAGGGCATTTAAGGAGATAATGATTCGCAACACTACACTCACAAGAGTCCAGCTTATGTTTTCCTACTTTTTTTTTCCCACTTATATGTTTTACTTGGACAAAGATTTTGTACCACCACAAGTTAATGAGTTTATTATCTTTAATAAAGCTCTAATCAGGAAATCAAATGTCATGGTAATTACAGTTGCAATGTGATAATAATACTGCAAACCACAATATTATCATGTGTTTGATATTATAAAATCTATTTATCAATGAAAGTTACAGAGTTGACTGACGAGCTGTCCTCAGATTGATCTTAGCAGGATTACAGGATTATTTTTTCGTTATCATCTGGAGGGTTTTTAAGACCTCTTACACAGTCAAAATACTTGTCATTTCACTTTATGTGATCTACTTTGAATTTGGTTGAAATTCTAACCACTATTTAGCGTTCAAGAAAAAGCAATGATAGTGTTTGTGCACGTTGTGTGTTATGAGCGTCTGCATTTCAGTGTTGTTTTCTTCTTTTCATATTTGCAAGTGAGCTTTCAAAGTTTAGAGAATGAGGATGAATTTTTTCCGATATTTAATCCTGAGAAAACATGCCTGAAACTCACTCTTGAGTCAGCGAAAAGGTTAGTTTGGCAATCGCATGGCAAATGAAGCGAATGAATCATCTCAAGCTGAACATGAAAGAGGAACCTCGCTGCTCGATGGCCACTAAAACAGTGTGAGCTTCACCTTTTCACACCTCTGCGCCAAACTCAGTCGAAGTGAGAGAGAGAGAGCATCGTGACTCACGAGAACAAGATGGACCAACAGCTCGAACGTCTCGGCACTCATCCGCCGTAATCTGTCCTCGCGGATCGAGTTTTCATTTCGCCCTTTGATAAAAACGACAGCGGAGTCTTGGCAGTGTTTGCCTCCGAACAGCGTTTGACCTCTTCCAAGAATGCGATGGAACAGGAGGAAGGGGAAAAAAAAAGAGAGAGAAATGCAAACGAAATGGGAGGCCCGAGCGCCCCGCTCATATCTCATCTCTATTAACGGGTTTACGGGTGACCCCAGGGATCCTCGTAAAAGTTTACGTGGAGGTTTCAGTTAGAGTTCCCTTTAAAAGAATGAAAGAAATTGGTTAGTTTATGGTTAGCCTTCAGAATTTTATGGCATGTTTTACTTAAGTTCCCATTTTTACAGATCCTGGTTCCAATTAGCGGAGTAGCAGTGCAGAAGGCTAAACTGAGCTCCTCTCTACTGTCAGGGTAAAACAACAATAAAAAATATGAAGGGGCTCTTAATTGACTGTTGATCTCCGAGGACACATTCAGGTCAAGTGCAGAGGCGTGGAGATGGGGTCTGAGGATCAACGTTACCGAAAGAGCCGCTGCCACTTCGGGAACGAGGTTGAACGAAAACATGGAGAGGAAATGTAGACGAACAGAAAACCGATCTCCTTAAATGAAAAGTCCCCTGTAACCAGCAGCCATCCTGAAAGTCAACGTCGTCCTTTGGCAGAAGGAAAGATTAATGCAGACATTGTTCACGATTGAGCTGCAACTAATTTTAGATTTTACATATGAAATTATATTTTGTGTAATGCTCAGTTTTTGCAATTTGAAAAGTGTCTCATTGAAATCTAATTTTCTTAATATGCACTTTACTGTACTTGCTCCCACCCATCCCTTATCTATGACTTTATCTTGTGCAGTGCTGTTTTGGGCCTTAAAGCATTTTAAAGGCATTTTTTTGTAATTTTATTTTTTGAAATCCTCTTTACATCCTGACAGAAATCAATACATCCAAAACAAATCCAGTATCTGTGGCTGTAATAAGCCCGACTGCAAGGACTAGTCTTCATATTCGTGCATCAGTAGCAGCAACCTCGAAAACATCATAAAGCACTTTAACAATGTCACAAAAACTGATTCAGGACTTTTCCACTGAACTAACCATATCAGTCAGGCAGAGGAAGGAGGGGAGGGTGTTTATGGGCGACGAAAGAAAAACAGCTCGGAGGAGAGCGAGACATGCAGACGAATGATGGGACACGACACACAACAATAAGTCACTAATCCAGAGGAGGGCGTTCGAGGTGACGTGCCTCCAGGCGGGCGGTCACTTTGCGATGCAGCGTCCCCTCCAAACCACCAGCACGCCACCGCCGTCATCGCCAGCGTGTTTACAACTCCACAAACAAACTGTCACACGGCGCTGCTGGTCGCATAAAAGGCTGTTTAACACACACACACACACACACTTCTTCCTTTTTGTTGTAGTCATCATCACGTGGTAAATAAGCTTAACATGTGACAATAGTTTAAAAATTTGTTGTAGGATGAGTCAGTCTTGTGGTTTGAGATAATACGGTCACCAACAAACAGGAGCTCAGATTATTATAGGGCAGCTGTGTGGTTACTTTTGAGTCTCCTTTCATTCTCAGTGTTCCTGTGAAATGTCTTGGAAATGCAGTGTGAAAAGCCAGAAATAAGGAACAGAAATTGAGATGATTTAGTTGCTTTCTAGTCTGGCATGAAGCTGAGCTGAAGGCAAACTGAGGGAAACAGAACTTTGAGGGAAACAGATTTTAGCACCTGTTGCCATTTTCTTTTCTTTCTGTTGATGTTCTCATCAATATTGTTGGCTTTCTTGCTCATTTCCACACATACCAGCCTCTCTGACTTTCACATACAGTCTCTCTCTCTGTCTGTCTCCTGAACACACACACACAAACACACATCTGTGGGAATCCATACACATATAGTGTGTATATTTTAAAAAACAGTCGGCTACTGGAACAAACGGTGCCGAGAGATTAGATCAGTCCTTGTTACTGAAGTGACAGATGAGGCAGGGTGACGTACTTTTCTTTGATTCTCAGGAAATCCTCCATCTGATCACACACACACACACACACACACACACACACAGTTTCCATCACTTCAGAGGACATTACACTGACTTAGATTAATTTCCCTGAGTCTTACCCTAACCCAAATCTTTCACCCTAAAATTTAATGATTTATGTTATGGGGACTTGCATTTTGTCCTTATAAGGAAGGTCCCACAATGTGTCTGTGTGTGTTTGTGATCCATGTATTGCTCATGGTGTAGGGACATAAAGCTGTTTACACAGACACACACACACACACTAGCAAAGTCTGCTCTACTCTAATTGATGTGCAACAATTTTTATTAGCAATTAAAATTTGGTGGCAAAAAACATTTTGTTTCCAAAAAAGCACCAAAAAGAGAAGTGGTGTGACGTTCATGTGAATGATACAGAAAAGAGTTAGCAAACTCTAACAATGCTTTAACAAGTTCCCAAGTGTGGTTATTACAGGACAAGAAACACGAACATCAATTAACATTTTGCTCGGGTGAAATAATGCAAACATGTTGTTGGACTTTTCGGTCCAATGTCTCCAATCTCACTCATTTTATTTTTCATCCTCACACAAAACCTGAGGTAAATACAGTGAGATGTGCCTGTTAACCTTCAAACAGACTAAGTGCCTATTGTAAGTGTCATGTCTGAGGGAAGACATCCGCAGCCTGCCTGGTGAGTCAGCCGCCCTGCCGTCTATTAAAGCTCCTGTAGGCAGGAAACAACCACTGTGTTATGGGTATAGTTCCTTCCTAAAGCATGGCACAGAGGCACACAGGAGATCTGCAGGATGTGTGTGTATGCAAGTGTGTATGCATTTGCGTTTGCATTTATATTTGTGTGTATGTGCTTTTCTGTGCATATGTGCGTGTGTGTGCACAAATGATTGTTCTGGGCTTTAATGTGCATGTGCTTGATTTTACTGCGTCTCTCTTTGTCTGGGTGTGTCTGTACAATATTTCTCTAAGCTAAAAGCTATGTACACATGTAACGTGCATTATTTTACACGTTGCTTTCTGCTGCAAACTCTGGTGCATAAACATCTACACACAGGATCGACTGTGAGAATTGTGTGGGTTTTTCATTGTGATACTTTGCTGTGTTTTACATCTATGATCACCTGTCAATCTTTTGGGATGGGCGGCACTGTGCCATCATTTTATTGGGACTTTTTATGTCTTCTCTTTGTCTGCTCGGACATAAGGGCTCTCTGAGCTAACGCAAACCAGATCGTTCTTCTTTGAAATGCATCGCTTTCTTTGAGCCAGAGGAAGAACCGGCCAGCAAAATGTATCCAGAACTCAAAATTTAAAAACCATCATGAACAAAGTGTTACATCAGTTCCCAAGAAAAAGCCAAAAAATGTATTTATTCAATTGAATGTTTGAATTTGAATATATTACCTTTAACTTTAAACGGTTTAAATTATTAAAATAAAGTGCCTCTGTTCTGGCGTGCGGCTGACACGACTCAGCCCGGACTCTGGGTTTGAGACGATGCCTGTAGCCTTGTCTACTCCAACCCAGATGGGAGGCAACAGCTCTGGCTCAGCCATCAGCCTGCAGTCAGAGTCCAAGTGCTGCCTGGCCTCAGCAGTTATCACCAAATCCAAACTGGAACCCAGAGAGAAATGCAATTCGGGCCGGATGGCCAGACACAGAGGAGAGCTGGCTGCAAGTCCTGTGTGTTTGTTCCTCTTTCCAAAAAGCCTGTTGCCTCAAACCTCGCTCTTACCGCAGCAGGATCACCTGGAGACGCTCAGCGATTTGCAAATAAATCCTTTATGATTGTTATCAATTTATTTCTTGTGTGAGTCTGTCATGTCTGGAATTTGTAAAGTAAAAATTCCACTATAATTCCTGCGTTTAAGGGATAACAGACGTCCAGTCTTAATAATAATCTGAGCAGAGTTCAGAATCTCTGCTGCAGTTTCTTCTTCTTCTGTCGTCATGTTGTAATGAAAAATGGCTGCAGTTGTAGAATCAAAATACTTAAGTTTCTGAAAGTGTAAATCATGGAAAATTGGGGATTTTCATGCAGAGTGTTGTATCTGTTGCACCAGTCATTGCAAATGCATCTCCTGAAACACAGTGGTTAACTGTCAGTAAAATGGAAAAAAAAAAAGAAGAGAAATTGTTGTATGCATGTCTCTACATTTTTGGCAGTTCTCTGTTAGCTGTTAAAGATCTTGCAGCAGATTATCTTATCTGAGCCGGCTTAATGCTCCATGTTCTGGCTGGAATCGCTGCCAAGAGTGAACTGAAACTCCTGTTTAAAACGGATCTGTTTCTACAGATAACTATCTCTGTGCAGCACTTAACAGATGTTGTGGGCATGAGTTTTTGACTGTTGACTGTTTCTCATGATTTAAGAAAGACTAACGGATGTCTGCATTGTGATGGCAAAGCCTGGAAACAAAGAGTCTGTCTTATTAAGTGTAAAGGTCGAATAAGAGAATTTCACTGTAGCTTTTGTTTTTGTGCTATAATATTAGCAGCAGGTAGACTGAAGGTTTTCTGGAAAACATAAAAAAAAAAGCAGAACTGGCGAGGCCGTTTATGTGGGTGGAAGGGCGAGCGAGGGGAAGAAGGTGGAAGTGGTGCTCACGGCTGAGAGAGAGATTAAAGAAAAGGGGAAACCGTGTCAGTAAGAGGAGGATGACAAGAGACACATAAATAGACAGAGGTCGAGAGATAGCGGGTGAAAAAGAACATATAGTGGAAAAAATAAATCAAAGAGGAAAAAAATCAGAAAGGAGGGAAGCGAGGCCTGCCTTTATTATATCCTAATATGCCGTCCATACTCAGCCAGCGAGCAGAAGAGTGCCTAGACATAATTATATCCCCTCCCCGGGCCGTCTCCCTGTATTAGCGTCTCCTCTAGTTCACTGGCTGCGACAGAGACAAATGAGAGAGTTTTTCCAGCAGATCATTCTCATCCGTTACTGCCAGTTCCATGTGATAGATCGTCGGAGCTAAAGCGGGGCAATAGATCACGGCGTAAAAGAGACTCGCTAGCGTACCCCAGTGGAGCGCAGCTTTACAGATCATCGCCCACCTAATGCATAGGTGGGTTAAGAGTCAAATCCCGTCAGTTGTCCCCCCCACCCTCCCTCCCTGCCTTCCTCTCCTCCCCCCTCTCCCACGTCTCACAGCCTCTTCTCCCGATTAAGTTGGAATAAATGGGTGCGATTGTCTCGATGACCCCGCAGTGATACAGTGTCAGAGGTTCTGCTGCCGCTCTGGTGTTTGCTGCTCGAAGCAATTATCACAAGGCTTGTCATTCCAGTCATATGAACAGGGGTTTGACTGATGACGATTTTGAAGGCTGATGATATGCTTTTAATTAATCATCGTCATTAATCATGTGTTTATATTAAAAAAAAAAAGTTTACTCAAAACCTCTACGGTGGTCAGGATGGAAAACACAGGTGGCATCTTATAGAAACTTCCATGTTGGATCTGGCTCCAAGTTAAACCATACAGATTCATTAAGCTCTAATGAGTCTCTAATCAATGCTTTATTTCTTCTCAATATTCATTGCCTGAAGCTAATTAAAATAACTAAAGGAAAAAAGAAAGGCTGGTTAACATGCTCTCTGCCACGGCCACATCAACCTGCCAGAAGGCTCCAGGGGCGAAAATTAACGAGTGGGCACCCATTAACCTACGATTCCTCCCACCCTCTGTGCAATGATTGATTTAACCTAAGAATATGCAGCATGAAAGCACAAAACTAAAATAATGTAAGTCTATGAACTAGATTTAAACAGTCTATTATCTATTATCTATCTATTTAGACACCAGACAAAGTGTCAGGATTAAGAAATACAACTCTAATTCCAAAAAGTTTCAAATTCCAAATTCCTAACTCTTTGTAAATAAAATCAGAATGCAATCATTTGCAAATGAACTGTTTTCACTGACAACGTTTTTGTTCCATGTATTAATCTCCTTAATACAATCCTGTGTTTGACAAAGTGTTGAACCTCTCTCCATCCTCGCTTGTGAACGACTGAGTCTTTCCAGGATGAACCTTTCATACCCAATCATGATACTATCACCTGTTACCAATGAAGCTGTTTACCTGTGGAATGATCCAAACAGCTGTTTTTGGATATATTTACAAAAAATCAATGAAGCCGATGAGGTCAAACATTAAATATTTTGTCTTTGTGCTGTTTTTACCTGAGCATATGTCAGAAAGGATCAGCAAATGATCACATTCTGTTTCATTCCTGTTGTAAGAAAGACGTTTTTAGTTATTTTAGCTCAAACACAGTAAGGCTGAATCTCTCAGGAGCAGTTGCCAGATTTACCTGGTTGGTTGTCCAGCATTGTTCTCTGCAAGCCAATGTCTGTACTGTTTAAGCTCAGCAAAAAGATGGTTTCTTTCACTCGTAGATTTTAGTCAACAAGACATCATTGCTTTGACAGGAATTCACATGAACAGTCTATCTGAATGGAAATAGAAAGAGCAGGTTGTTGTGATATTTCGAGGACAGACTCATGCACTAACTTTGAACTTAAACACACAGGGAGAAAGAAAGACAGGTTTATTTTCATTAGACAAGATCTATGAGAGCCTGTCTGACCGTCTTGTGCAAGTAAACTATTATTAACACCAATGTTGACAATGTTAATCCGTTCTCAAAGGCTGAGTACAGTAGGCAGTATCAGATAACGTGCTCATCGTAAGCCGCATCTCATTTATCATGAGACAAATGGAAAGGTGTGACTGTTCCACTGTTTCTATAACACTAGATCAATGCAGATGTTAAAACCATATTCACGCCAAATAATAACAAAAAATAAATAAAATAGATTTAAAAAATAACAAAATTACAGCCTTTACATGAGGAATAAGTGTTTCTCTATTTTGATCTTTCATGGATTTTAAAGATAAATAATAAAATGACCAAAAGTAATCAGACTACTTTACACAGTCTGATTATGGCACCGAAAATGTATAAATGTATTTTATACATGTTCATTTGTTGTAATCATTGCTACAAATCCAACAAAGGAAGCAGCTCTCACTGACGCGGTACAGCTAAGTGTTTAGCTCATGTCTCAATCAGGCTTAGTGAATAGACGTCCCTAAATAGCATAATGCTTCTTTATATGCTGCTAGTAACACGGCGAATTAGCGCTGCTGCACAACATTACAGATTTCAATTAATTCTGATCAGCACAGATGTTGCATCACTCTCGCACGAGGCGGCCTCATTTTTATGTAAATTGAAGCCGTTAGAGCGAGAGAGGGATAGTTGGAAACTGTGAAATGGACAAAATGAGGGAAGTTTGCAGGTAATTTACAGGATGATAGTTTTGTCTTAGGCTGCGTGTTTTGAAAATTTAGTGTTTAAGTGTGTTTATTTCAGTGTGTTGCCCTCGCTGTTTTTACTAATTGGAGACTTCAGAGCCGTCCTTTCCCACACAAACTAAAAATAAGGCGATGCTGTAATTGAAGGCTGTGATGAGTTAAAGTGAGGCAGGGATGTCATGTTGCCATTCACTTCCTAACAGAAGCTTTGACAGGATCCCCGAGAGCTCACGAAGGTCAGAGTGTGCGTGACCCCCCTCACCCAAACAGGATATGCTTAAAGAAGGACGAGGACTCCTGTAAAACCTGCACCGCTTTTTCTGTAAAATGTGTCAAAGGACTCATTTTTCTTTTCTCTCTCTTCGTGGAGGTGTGGGAACCAGAGCGGCGGCGATGACAGCCAACGTGCCATCGGGTTGGTTCGATGAAGTCACGCCATTGTTCACTTTGATAGATCGTTCAGATGGTTGTGACCTCGTCGGACTCGGCTTCCTTCTACGACTTTGATGTATGAAAGTGTGAAAAACAGAGGGAGGATATTTCGCTGTTTTACTTTGACGTGTCAGTCAACACACGTAAACACACAACCGGCGAATGAATGTAAAGGATGTTAATGGATGTTTAGTTTGCAGATAATACTTGTTGGTATTTTATGCCTCAGTAAACTTTTCCAAAAAAATGTTTTTCATTAACTTGACCTCTATTTCACATCATATTTATCCTGTCACAAAATACTTAATATGCTTTGGACTGCATCACACATTATGGCTTGAATTAGTATGGAAGCCAAAAAGTTAAATAATTCCATAGTTTATGATTCTGATGATATATTTTATTTAGTTTTTGCTCAATTTTAAAGTACAAATTCAGAGACTATAAATATAAAAATAATCGTCAGACAAAGTTTTGGGTTTGTTAATCACAAGCAGCGCCTCAGAAGTGAAGCTACCATCTCGCCCTCGGTGTCGTCTTTGCGTGCTGTCTTTGCCTAATACCTCGACCAGGAGCGAGATTCGCCACAACAGGTGTAGAGGGCAACGGCGAGGTCACAGCTTTCACATTTGGCTTGCTAAAGACTGGCGACAAGAAACCTACGGCAAGAAAAGAATCCAGGATACTAAAGGATGTGATTTATCACCTCTGCCAGACTTCTGCCAAGACTGTATGAAAAACGGCCAGGAGGGTTAGAAAGCAGAGTCTGTTGTCAATATTTTAATCCCAGCGTGTCCGTGGAGTGTCATGCTGTACTGTGCTTTTTCATACTTTATTACACAGAAATACAGAGATGCCAACAAAGGCCATAAATAAAAGCTTTAGCCATTTTCTTAATATAGCTGCTGTGAAGTTAGAGATTCCATGACAGATTTTACATAAAAATGGGGACTTTAGCATAAAATCACATTATCACCTTTAGTGACGTGACATGAAAACCTAGTGTTGACATTTTTATCAAAGCTAATCTTTCTAACAAAGAGTTTTGCAGCAGACAAAAAAATGTAAATTCTTAAAATCATATTATAATAAGAAGTAAAATCTTTTAAATAAACTTACTGCTTGGATTGAAATGCTTCAGATTTCTTTCTTACGTTACATTTCACTGATGCTGTTATGGCTCAGATCGACTAATGCTGAGTGTCAAAAGAAGAAGAAGAATCAACAACGTTACAAGTCATAATTATAGGATATGTAGGTTAAAGGAGAGGTAGAAAGAAAATCTAAGAGGAGAGCTGATGGGGAAGACATTGGATTTCCTGAAGAGGTGAATGGCTCCTGACCAGGGATCAGTCTGTGCTCTTCACTTCATAAACAGATCTAACTTCACAGATTGTACGGACACACAGATCCAAGAAAAGTCTCTTTAACCATAATGAATAATAATTAGTGCTGATGAATCAGATGAAACAGTTTACAAATTGATACAGACTGCAGGTCTTCCTCCGCACATCAACTTACACACACACACACACACACACACACATTGGCAAGTGAATTATCTTGGCTGCTAAAATGACGAACCTTCAACCGCAAAGTGACATTGAAAGATTCATTTGCACGCTGTTCGCCAACTGAACACACACACACACACACGTCTGGACCTCCTCAACACCCCCTGCAGCCATCGAACGTCAACTACCCTCCCATCATTTGCGTTTGGAAGTTGTGTGTTTGTGTGTGTGTGTGTGTGGCATCAGGGGGGTGGGAGGCGTACCACAAGGAACAGCCAACCAAATAACTTCGAGCTGTCACCGTGGAACAACCCCCCCGACGCTGCCACCCTTGCCCCTGTCCCCAAAACGGCGGCATACGGCTGTCATCGCCCAAAACAAGATGTCGTGTCAAGGCAGGAAAATTACACAATAACGAGGCCCACTTGAGATTAGGCTAATGAGAAAATCAAAACACAATTTAATTCTTGTCAGCGGTGAGGCGTCTTTAAATTACCTCTCGTACTAGCATGCTGATTAAGAGAAGTCTGCCACTCAGCCTGCTGCCCACTATAAATAGCCCCTGGGCTTTTTGGACCGTGCTTGGCTTTTCTCATTGCAGGGGATATTAAATGCTGATACACACACACACACACACATATAACAACCACAGCTCTATTTTTGAATTACTTTTATCCAACATAGTCATCATCACCAAACCTGTGGATTGTATCAGCACTGTTGTATGTAGCTGTGGTAAAGTAGTCACTGAAGTGTGTTTACATAAAGTGGAACCTCTCATTACATTCAATTATATTTTTGCAATTTATCTTTTTGAAAATGTTAGCTTAGTGCGTTAACATGCTGTCATTTGGTTGTTGTTGGATAAATGAAGGTTTTGTTCTGATGACGCTGGACAAAAAGTTGAGGAATCGTCAAAGTTATTGCAGTTGATTCTGAATATCTGTAACTAATTCTGTGGCAATGCATCGAACAGTTCTCAACATCACAAATGTCAACCTCGTGGTGGTGCTAGAAGAAATGTCAGCGGATCACCAAACTTATTAGGATACATCCTCTGGGAACCATGAATGTCTGTACAAAATTATGTGCCAATCCAACCTGCAGATGCCGAGATATTTCAGAGGATAAGTGATAACTTATGACCTGAAGGTGCAACTGGAAAAGTAAGGGAACACCACCATCTGTACCAGATTTCATGGCAGTCTACACATTTGTTTTTGAGATATTTCAGTGAAGTCATAAGTGTCAAACACCAAAAAAGGTGGGTTCAAGTTCTGTAGTATACATTAATGTGTCTCACAATATGGATAACCAACAGAACTGAACACATTTTATTTTTTCAGGAAGATAAATGAAGGAAACCTGAAATGAGAGACCGAATTACAGAATCGAGCAGAACCATTGCTGCGATAAAGGACTACACTAATTTCTATCTATTCAGGTAAATAAAATGTTTTTTTCAAATATTCAACTGCTCAGAAAATCAGTCACCATACCAACATAAAACAAGTGGGGAGATTTGAAACTCTTTGAGTAGAGTCAGACTCGCCTCACCTTTGATAATGGAGACTCCATTTTTTAATGATGTTCCCCCGAAGCCTCCCCTCCCTCCCTGAGAGCTTTTTACCAGCGCGGCATCTGCGGTTCGCTTCCAGTTTTGATGTCATGATGGTAATTAACTGGCAAAATGTAAGCTACAGCATGTCATGATATGGCCACATTGCTATTCCCAAACAACCTGCAAGCATATGGCACCAAATGTTACATTTCCCTAATAGCCCCTGAGAGCAGCAGCGCCGCCATTAAAAAGGAAAAAGGGAAGGTTGCGTTGAGACGGCGGAGATTTCACAGGCTCGACCGTCGAGCTGAGAGCTGTCAATTCACTCTGCCAACGTTACGACTTTATAGGCTTGTTCAGCGCCTGGAGCTGTTCGGCTTTCACAAATTAGAGACGCTGAAGTCACACTGTACCCGTATAATTAATTATAATCTTTCACTGGCAGCACGAGAGTCTGCTTCGACATACTGGAGCGCTGCCTTGCTCAAGGACATGGCAGCAGCGTGCGGCATCTGCTATCGGCCTACCTGAAGCCGCCTTGTTTACCTGTACCTGTCATGAGATTTCTGTGGGTGTTGATGAGGTGTAATGACCTGCTGTTTTGGTTGATTCATTAGTCGAGTTTAAGTTCATAGATAATTTATTGAATGTGCACAATATGTGTTTTATATTTCAGGATGAGAAACCTAGCTTTGAGGGCAGTGGTGACAAAACAAATTCTTCTTTTTCTAATTATTATTATTGTTGCTGTTATTATTGTTGCCATTGTTGTTGTTGTTGCTGTTGTTGTTAGCATTGTTGTTTATTTGGTGTACTGGTGTGGGGTAAAAATCATTTAGGCTAAGTCAGCAATCAATCACAATCATTGTTCAATTGTACATTATTTCTTTTATTTTATTGGATTTCAAGTGTCAACTGAAAATTATTCAGACTGTTGACAGACCTCTGTCCTTGTTAAGTTAATGTAAACGTTACCAATCGATAGGTGGCCGAGATCACTGCTTAAAACTTCAGCCAGGTAATGGCATCCTGCAAATGAAAATTCATTTTACTTTATTCATTGATACAAAATCTACATGATATGGTTTACCTGGTTTTAAGATATTCAGAATACACCTTCAACAAGGACGGCCGTTTTACGTAACCGACTAATGTTAACGTTTGTCTCAACAGACAAAGACACTACAAGAGTAAATGACTTGTTAAGATGGATATTTTTGCCTGGTCAACTGAGCTCCCTCATCGGAAATCAGTCGGAAAGTCTGCACGCTTAACAGATCAAAGCGTTCCGCCATCAGGACGAACCTGTCACGGCGCCAAATAGAGTGACCAGACTCATGATCCTCTCTGCCGCTTACATCTTTCACCGGTTCACCAGGACTTTGATTGCCAACATTGAGCAGCCAAGCAGCTAACACCATTTCCACCTCTTTACGTGCTCCGCTGCTCAGCTCGTCGCCGCTCTCGCCGAGCCATATGGCTTACGGACACGTTCCCCATTTTTCAGATAACTTCTCAAGCGAGAGGACAGGACACAAGCGCGAGGAAGATGTGCACCCATCCCGCTCTCACCCGCCCTCCTGTTTCCACTGTGCACAGTTTGGAAAGTGGAGCAGTCGTTATTAGCTGCTGTGGGTTCTTCAGTGGTGATTTTTAAAGTGAAATTGAGTTTGAACGTAAAGCTGATGATGCTTTTAATTACACAGTTATACTCGGTGGCAGAAAAGTGGCTTTATTAAAAACTTTTACCAAAACATTAGAAGCTTGATAGAAAACAGTCAAAGTTAAAAACAAACATGGAAAAAGCTTCCACACATACACATTAAGTTTTTATAATCCAGACAATCTCTGTAATTTATCTAATTGAAAATCTAAAACATTTATTTGGATTAGAATGATTTAGTAGAGTCTTGTTAGACGAACTCCTTCATCGACACCATCATTTATTTTAACTTTGTGTTCATCATTTCATAGTTTCGACTTGTCTGCATGCTTGCTGCTCTCAGCACATGGTGTTCAGTTGTTACAGCTGTCTCAATATGAAGATATATTTTCCTATTCAATTTGTAATTTGTATTTTTTCAAATTAGCCAAGCTACTTCACAATCTTTCCACAACCCCTAACAAATTGCAGAAACACCCAGGGTACAAGTATCCCTGTGTGGGAATCACTGACATACATTCTTCACACTGGCTTCAAACCCACTTCACACTGCAAACAAACTTAAAGCCTTCATTTGTGTGCATTTCAGATTTTGCATACCCAGATTCCTATATCGCTAAAAAATATCACTTTCTTAATCAGCTTTTCAAAAACCTACATCCACCGAGCTCTAGTGTTCTTTACACCGTGACGTAACGTCTGCCGTAAAGAACATCAAGAGCACCAAAAAACAACTGTAGAAAAACCGTGAGCACCACCAATACTCCACATTAGCAACGCTTCCCATGTTTCAGTTGCTTCATCCATCCTCTTTGCCGCGCATTCCTTAAATAGCTGCATCCTCCCGAACTCTCAAAGGGCTCCGCAGCCGAAAGAGTTAAGACTTCCTCTCCTGACGGCCTGATGTTGGCAATGCATGACAGCGCCAGTTGACAGCGCCGGCTATGGATGACAGATGACAGTGGAGGAGGGAGTGGTTTGGTGTGTGTGCGTGGGGGGGTGATTATGAAGATAAGGCGTCCATGGGACACCTCTAAAACACATGCAGATATCCTCAGTGCATGCAGGCCTATATGCGCACACACAAACATGCATGCATGCACACACATGCACACACAAAACCGCACGTTCCTCCCAGGCATCATCCCATCTATTTGACACAGTAATTACAGCACACATTGATTCCAATGATGGATGAACTCCCAGACTGGGATGAGCAGTCTCTCCTTCCTCCCACTCTCTCCTCTCTTTCTCTCCCTCGTGTTCTCCTCTCTCTGTCTCACCACAACCTCCAGCCATGTTACATACAAAGCTTTAATACCTTTAATGTTGCTTTAGGAGGATGTGAAAGATGGTGCCTGACAACAGATTACAGGATATTTGCTGCTAAATCAGTCTTACATTACCCATAATATGACCCTGGTAGAAAGCTTTTATGTGATTGTTTCTGCATTAATCTTATCATTAATATAATACAGCTACTCATACATTTTGCAAATATTTTCAAATTTTAAATCAGTTTTATAATTTTTATTTTCTCCCATTATGCAGTTTTATGAATGCATTTTATAAAATTATCTATGAACAAATTACTTGATTGTGTCATCTGACACATGCATTCAATATAAATTCACAAACTACAGTATCTGTGAAGCTACTTCACTGTCTGGCTGTTTCTGCACTGAGCGCACGTCTCACCTTGAGGATTAATAAGAATGTCAGCGAGAAGGATTAGAGTATCTGCACATTATCCTCTTTCTCCTCTCTTCTCTCTCGCTGTTATTGTGTCTCGCCCCCTCTTAGTCTGAAAAACGAGAGAACGATAGAGTCAGTAAGGTATTCATGCCAGACTGGCATAGCAGCAGATGCTTGCTGGCATTTAATTGAGTTGTTAATGCAGCACACAAAAGCAGAGGCCCCGATTCAATTTGGCTCTTTCCGTCTCAACCGACTGCCCTTTGTGTTTCATTAAGGGGACACGGGAACACCTGGTGGGGACCCGGGGAGCCATCGTCACCTTGCTCTTCAAGCAAGGTGATGGACTTCAACGTTGGACGTGACAGTGACGGGTCTAGCTCCGAGCAGCGTCTTAAATCTTTTAACGCTTTACAAGCCGGGCCGTTCGTGTATGGATCGTCAGGCAGGGATGTCTTGGTCTGTCTGAGGTTCAGGATAAAGACGACTGTTATGGAGAGTCACACTGAACATGAGGTGAACTTTAGATGAGTGCATATAAAGTTATGCAAGGATTTTCAGTTCACATGAACAACTCCAAATTAGTTCATTTAATCAAAATGCTGGTGTGACTTCAACCAGTCAATTCTCAAGTCACAAACTCATATGTTGGATGAGAGGATCTGATTTTAATTAGTGGCTTCAAAGATGTCAGTCTGTCAGAAAACTGCCAGCAACTCAAGGAGCTGCTGATCAGCATTAACTGGTTTCATTGTTATATCTTTACTGTCCAAAATGCTGCATGGATGTTGTCTTAAAAACAGGTATTAAATGATTGATCATTACGTTTTTAAGTTCTTGAGAAAAAACATGCACAAGAGCAAAAGAAATAAAAATAATATGGAGGAGATTAAACATAGTGTGATATTAAAATTAAAATTTCTCCTTAAGCCTTGATTTAGTTGTCAGTTACAAACAGGTGAAGGCTTTTCTTATTCTCACAAAGGCTTCATTTTATTTAAACCCATGAAAATTTAAACAGTCATAAAGAAGATTATAGAGAAAATGTCCATATATATTCCGTTCATTCTCATTTGCAGCTTCTCATCATTCATTGGACGAGAGCTGAGCTACATTTTAGACAGTTAGACAGAATATTTCATTCCTGTTGTAATTATTTTGACTGTTATTTTAGCTTTTAGTCCTTATTTAAAGGACACTGATGATCCCATCTGTTCTGTATCTCCTTGTCTTATGTCATTTCTTATACATTTAGCAACTGTGTTCTTATAAGTGTTACACAGATAAAGGCTATTTTTGCTATTATTGTAATTGAGTGGCAAGGCTGCAGGGAGCGAGAAGGGAGTGTGAGGAGCAAGCAGCGGAGGAGGGAGGATGCAGGAAAGGAGGGTTGTCGCCTCAGGCTGCGAGTGAAGTGATGCTGTAACAAAGATCCGTCCTGCCCATCCTCGCCGCCTGGCCGGGAAACCAGCCACCCCTGACGCATCAAAACCTGTCAGAGGGGGAACAGAGACACGGCGAGGTCACAGCGAACGGGACGGGCGACCTTCTCGACGCCTGCTGATGTCTTTTTCATTAGTCGCCGAGGGGAGGGGTGAGGGGGAGCGGGGGGGTTGCCGATCCGGTCGGCTGCCCCGGCGAATTGGCCCGAAATGCAAGGCAATCGAGGCTAATGTCATTGCCCACACAAATTAATGCAAGTGCCATAGCGTTGTGAATGTTGCTATTAATATGGAGGACGTACTGTAAGGAATTATCTAATCTCCTCATGCATTTTATGATCTATGTAAATGAGCGAGGAGGTTGTAACTAAAAGGCTGATTAAACTGTCAAGTGTTGGATGTGAAATAAGCTTTAATGCTAGAATTCTCAGCTTGACTATAGACTTGTGATGTTTTTCGATTCAAGATTGTAGGAATTGTAACATGGAAGATTTTATTGTTGCATTCACAGACAGGAAGTAGCTGTCGTCGCAGGGGGGCAGAAACCAGTCAGTGTCTGGAGTCATACAGTGCGACACATCTCCTTCACATACAGTTGATGAGGTTGTTGATTGTGGCCTGTGGGATGTTGGCAGGAATTTGAACACGCTGACATTAATACTGATCCAGATCATCCCAAACATGCTCACCGGGTTCCATATCTGGTGAATACGCAGGCAAGAACTGGGATGTTTTCAGCTTCTAGTGATCGTGCACTGATTCATGGGACAACATGGGCCGTGTGTTATCAACAGGAAGTGATGGATGAATGGCCTGACAATAGGCCTCAGCATCGTCACAGTATCTCTGTGCACTCAAACGGCATCGATAAAGTTCACCTGTGTTTGTTGATGGTAGCTTATGCCCGTCCATACCATTACCCCACTGCCACTTCCCCAAAATACTAGACACCATCGAAGGTGAGCATTTGCCCTTTCAGGTTGGATACGATGATGACTGCAGTCAGGTAAAGACCTCAGTGAGGACGACAAAACACACAGATGCACTTCCTTGAAATCTGTGACATTGTGTGATAAAACTACCCATTTTAGACTTACATTTTATTATGACCAGCCCAAGGCACATGTGATCAACATGTTTATGAGATAAAAAAAAACCCTTTTGTGTTCACAGAAAAAGTCTTAGATCTTTTATTTCAGTTTGTGAAAAATGTTAGCAAAAACAATAGTGTTGCATTTATATCATTGTAGAATGTATTTGTTTTTGAATAGAAGCTAATGATTATCTCAGGTAATTGGAGGTTAATCATTGATTTGAGATAAATCACCAATCAATAGCAGCATTAGCTGCATTAGTGGCTACAGTTTGTACTTGTCAATATTTTTGTGTAATTACTCAAGACTGTGTTGATATTCACCACAGAATTTTCTATCCACAATTCAGCACCATTTCTCAACAGTCACAAAAGCAAACTCATGTAACATCATCTAGTTTCCTTCAATGTTTGTTTTGATTTATATTCTTTTTCCTCTTCATAAAAAGTCCACACTGGACTTGTATCCCTCCCAGAATGAAGCCGAATATCAGCTACTGGCCATTCAGCTGAACCTTGAGGGAAAACTCTGGCTCTGGCCGCTGCTTTGACTATTTAACTGTTCATACAGCTTGACATGAATCACAGCCACACACAATAGTCTGCCGGCCCTCGTATAACTGAGGCCTTTTCCGCCCGATATATTGCAAGGGACTGGGGAAAGGCAGCGCTTCCAGAGAGGATGTGAACATGGGCCGTGGGCACATTGTTGGCCTTGAGTCTCACCACGCTACAGTCTTCCAGGGCTTTTGGAGTAAAGCGGGGGTGGTAGTTGGTAGTCTACTTCTGCGGCTTCCTGTTCGCATGGCTTTTAGACCTACAAGACACCAGGGACCTGGCCGCAGCGAAAGAATATTCAAGGGAGGCGAGTAAATCCCTTCTTGACGTCAGCAATGTGTTGGGTTCGCGTGACGTGTCGAGAGCTGAGAAATAGGCGAAAATGAGTTGGCGGCTTGTCCGACAGTGTGACTCAGTGCCGTGTGTTTACAGAGGGAGAGTGTGAGCCCCATGCTTCCTTCTCAAAGACTGCAAGGCCAAATAAATAGTACGCTCCGCCCTGCGACAGCAACAGCAATCATAAAACTGATCGACTTTTATTTTATTGGCCCAGAAGTGGAATGTAAATCACTTAGTAGCATTTACAGGTTTCATTTTTATTGATATGAAACCTCAACAATAGCACACACAACACATAAAGAAGAAGCATGGAGGCTTTGCATGAGAGCTCAGTGATTGATGACGCCAACAGTCTTGATTTGTGCTTCATTTGGGTCTTTGGTTGGAAAAAATGTTGAAATGTCTTTGTTTTAAATTGCAAGATGCATGAAATCAATTGTTTCAAAGCAAGACCGAGCGAACGGTTACGATTTCTTCAGACGGCAGACATTCGTAAAAATATTTGAAAAAAATCAACATTTATCACAGTCTTTTCCCTTTTATGCATGTTCCAGCCTTTTATGATTTCCAGACTATATCTTAATATTTGTCAGCATTGCAATCCAATGCTGGAACAACTGTCATCACCTCAGGAAAGGAAAACATTTTCTTGCTCTGCATCCTTGTCATGTTTGCACATTGACATGACCCCCTATTGTTGTACAGGGGCAGACAGGAGCTCTTTGATGCGCTAAGTGATTTACAGACCTAGAGGACATAAACAAATGGTTCATTCAGGACTCTGGGCAGGAAGTGCCCTCCAACTTCAAACGAGCGCTCCGAAAAAACAATGGCCCGAGGTCGATTTCTCTCCTGTCACATTATTTTCTGTCACTGAGCTCAGTGGCACAAAAGTCAGCGTTTGACTGGAATAAGAGCAACTATGTTTTGTTTTTTTTCTTTTCTCAGTAATGTCTGTCATTACCTAGTATAAGTTGTCATGACTCATGTAAGGGATCATTTGGCGTTTGATCAAAACACTTGTGTCTCAGGACTTTTTAACTTTTTATGTTGTCTCAAAATGCAAATAACATTGTGAATGAAAGAGTAAAATATACATTTCTCTGCTATGGATAGACAACGTGGAGGAAACATGCTGTTAAAACAGACAGTTGGTTTAATGTCAGGTGATAGATGAGTGATTGTTTGAACCCAGAACACAGTGTTTACACAGAATCTGGATCATGAATCATGCTATGGAACATCTTCATGAACATGTGATGGTGATATGTGTGATTCCTGCTATTGTTATATCATCTTTTATGGTCACATCAGCGTCTAAAATTTGTTCTGCTTCAGCAAGATTCTGATTTTGCAGCAGGTCAGATTGGCTTGAAGTCATAAAAAGCAATAATAAGAAGTAAACACTGTGTTGCATTATTGGTTTTTCATGCAATTTTCACCAGTATAAAGTAAAAAGTTTATTATTTAGAAGTAATTCCCAAAATAATCTCCCATACTTATAGGTAGCAGCAGTTAATATATTAGTTTTATCACACTGTAAACATCAAAATTTATAACTTGTATCAACAAATTCTGACATAAGATGTGACTAAGTATGTTAAAATAATTGACATACTTTACTACAAACTCATAATTGACTAATAAATACATAGATTCTAATGTAAAGACAGTTTGTATATTAGATGTCATTATATTTGACTCATAATGCAACTGCAAAACTGTTCTACAAATACAAACATACTTAAACACACACACTTTTATATATATGAAAAAGTGTCTGATCTTCTATTCAAGTGTTTCTGTTTAAGCAAACCTCAATAATTCATTTGCATTAATCGCAAAAACTGGTAATTAGATAAAACACAGTTGCCAATTTTGAATTTGCCGAAGACTCTGTTTTATTTATTCTATTAAGAAATTACCATGAAAACCCTCCACGATCTCAGGTGGAGGCCAAAACTCATAAATCTTCATATAACAGCATCATCAATGTCTGTTTGATTTGGGGTCTGAACCTCTCACACCAGCTCGTAGCACCGAGCAGAGAGTCGGGGGCTGAGGGGGGGTTTGCCCTTTAAATCGGCATCCTGTTGTGTTACAAAGTGAGAAATAATCATTCATTAACCCCTCTGACCCGGCAGAGGAGGGAGGGGGGGTTAGATCGAGCCCCTCATTGTCTCGCCCTCCCTGCAGCTGGGTCAAGCCGATTGACAATGCACATAATGATCTTAAATGGATTAACTGGCCAAACACGGCCCCGAGTTTCCTTTTCAATTATGAACTGAATCGGTTTATAAAATGGAGCCTGGTGTGGACACCAGAGAACAGAAGACCCCCAGGGATTACAGGGTGTGTGTGTGTGTGAGGAGAGAAAGGTGGTTGCAGCCTTCAGGACAGGCAAGGACTGTCTTGGAAAGGTGTTTTATAATGGGAGAGGCTGGATGAGAGCTGAGAGGGAGGGTGTGTTAGCTGGTGTATGTGTCAGCATGTATATGTGTGTGTGTGTGTGTGTGTGTGTGTGTCAGTGTGTGTGTGTGTGCCTGGGGGTTTCAGACATGTCATCTCTCAATAAGCTCCCTGAGGTACAGAGTTTATTGTCACAGTGAAGAGCCTGACAGACAAGTTAATCAATCTGGCAATTTGGTGTTGCACGTCTCCCTTGTTGCCGCCCATCCTCCTCCTCCTCACACACACACACACACACACACACACACACACACACGGGTGGGAAGAGGGGGGCGGTGTTTGTATTGCAATGTCCTAGCTTCAGTTGTTAAACAGCAGGTGGAAATTATCTTCTTGTTATCTCAGCCTTTTCTCACAAAATGAGTGAACTGAACACGACAAACATCTGCATGAAAAGTGAGAGAAATATGTCTCCACTCTCCGGAAGGATTAACACAAGGAACAGGAAGAAGAGTGACATTCAAATAGAGAGACGCAAGTAATAATGTTTGTACCTGGGCAGATAATACTAGTACTTCAAAAATTCTCGAGTCGGCACAGAGTAATATGAAGGCAGATGGTCAGATGGGTTACAGCTAGTTTTGTCCATCCATTCAGGATCCTGTGAGTGTAACTATGCTCCATATTGGGTGTGGAAAAATGATAATAAATACAGTTATGCTTCCAAGTCATGCAAACAATTATTCTGTTTACATTTTTGTTTCCAGTCAGTTTTAACTTAAGTCAAGACCGAAAAACAGGGCTAATTATTTTGCATCTGATTAAACAAGAGGTCTGAACTTTTTCCTGTTTATTTGAATCATAAAATGAAAAAAGTACTTGATAAAAGTCACAAAAATCAGTTGATTTAAAAAAACAAACACTTGGAAGCACACTATTTAAACCATTTCCTGATTTACTAAGAGGACACCAGACTCATAATCAGCAGCTAACTTACATACTGTCCCCATTTTTCTATTCGCTGGACATGTGAGGATAAAAATCAGTTTCTTTAAAAATATTTTTCAGTAAATCTCAGTAAAAACAAAACAACTGTAAACAAACAAACAAACAAACAAAAACAATAAACCACTATGCAGCATGTTTTCAGTTTTTCTATTCGTCACAATTCTGCTGTAAAATCTGAACCCTGCTAAAGTTGACATGGGATTTTAGATTTGAGTATTTAGCCAGAAAATCCAGCACCTGATGAAGAAATCAATGAATCACTGATACTGAACATTAACACTTTCCTGCAGATATCAGGAAGGATATATTTCAAAAATCATGTTGATATCAAGCACAATTTAGCCACAGAGGATAAACAGGAGCACAGAAGTAGGTTTATTTTTCCAGTATGTTATTATCTATATATTATCTATCTATACTATTATTGCTATTCTTAACTGAAAATTTTGACTCATCTTCGTAGGCTACATTTTATTGGCTCTCCAAAGAATCCAGTAATTCCTTAACAAACCTTAAATGTAAGCTACCACAACACTGTGCTTGGACCGTTTCTAGTTCTTAAACACATCTGTGTGTGTGTGTGTGCGTTTGTGTGTGTGTGTGTGTGTGTGTGTGTGTGCAATGTACGTCTGAACGCCTCTTTTGCTGCACGTTCGAGTGTTACATGATCTAAGTGGTTTCTGAAGCGCAGCTCAGGGTTGACCGCAGCACTGTGCTGTGTTGTGACAGCTTTGATTAATTTGATAATGATGACCTATTGTGGCACTTTATGCTAAGGTAAGCACAGCTGTCTGCCCGGGTCAAGAGGAGTAGGAGGAGGTCGCCGTATAAGAGAGTTAACTTTGTTAATGGAGACACGGCCGAAGGGGAGACTCAGATCAAGGACAGGGATCAATGAAAGAGGCTTTTAATGAAATGGACAGTAACCTTGAGAGAGATGTAGGTCGTCACACAGGCAGCAGAAATGACTCCAGCCAGCTACTTCTCTTCTTTCTTTCTAGTTTTTCTTTCTGGTCTTGTTCTTCTTTTTATGTATTTATGTGCACACACTTAGAAGCTTTATAGATTTTGTATCATCTACTCCCATATTCTTTTTTTTTAAAGTTATTCTTGTTCTCTTATTTTGATGTCAGACACGAAACCCTCATAATATCATTTTACATCTGGCTCATCAGCACAGCTGGACGGTCGCTTCAGTACAACAACACCGTCATATTTACTTCATCTTTCTCTCTGCTGTGTATTTACAGTTCTCGAGCCCGAGTGGAAAGCTTCTATTTCCCGTCGAGCTTCAGCGCTCGGAGAGTTTTACTCTTCCTTACATTCTTAACTGGGAGGGGATGAGACACCCGATAGCCGTCCGGGCCGGACAGTGAGTCATCCGTTTCCAGTGTCGACTGGAACTTGAACCTTTAATCCTGAGGATCTCAGAATCCGGAGAGTTGCAGATTCCTTATCATTTACATTAATCTCAGGAATTTGCACCATGCCATGAAGACACAGGCTCCACTTACTTAACTGACACAAAATAGGGCAACAGCTATGATGATACTTGACTGGTTTTAGCCACACAACCATATCATGCGCTTGGTTGTAAATAATAATGTAATAAGATTGGCAGGGGACGCAGATGTTTAACGTCGGCCATGTTATTCTTTTTTTTTTTTTAAACATATAATGAGCATCATAGGGATGGGACTTGGTTGTTTCTAAATGAAAAGCAATATAAATTATATACATTGTCTAGATTAAATCATGTTTTTCCATATTGACGAGTTCAGTTTGTCTCAAATTGTAACTTTTGCATTTCTTTATGGCCCATCAATAAGAGATTTACACTACTTCGATTCAAATGACAAAGCTTTTCGGTGTTGAGGTTTTTATTACGTCTTCAGCAATAAAGATCTGCAGCTCTCACCTTCAGCTAAGAGTTCAACCTCGTCACTTGCCAAGTCCTTTGAAGTGATCCGTTCAGAAAGAAAAACTCCAACACTTGTCCATAAACCATGCCAGGCCCTGTACCAATGCCCATATGTGAAATTAATACCTTTTTCAAAAACTAACCCCTTCACTCTACCACCACTCACACTTACACACCATGGGCCGTCTCCTGAACTCTACGGGGCTGGTCATGAAAGAAATCGACTATCAGAAAGACAAATTGTAAATAAATCTTTTGCCTGCATTTGTGGAAAAATCTGGATGAAAACGACGGCGAAGGAAATCCAATCTGTTCTTTGGAAACGCTGCATCAAGGTAATTCAAGACAACACAGCAGCTGTAAGGATGACATAGATCGTTTCGAAATACCTCTTTTTCCACCTCTCGATATCGGACCGCTGCGGCTGCCGGAGATTTCTTTACCAGGAACCAAAGAAAACGGCGGCTTCTCCTATAGAGCTCTGTTCATTTGATCACAACCATATTGAGTGCAGCAAAAGTCATTTGTTGGATTTATCTTTGAGTTACTGCATCACTCTAGACTTCAATGTCTGGCACATATCGCTTTATGACATGGATCATTGTGACAGTTACAAAGCCGAACCCAGAAGCACACGATGTCCAAGAAATCCATATTTTTATAAAGTCATTCTGAGAAGCACTGTTAGTCTGGATATAAATGTTATTCCTGTTTTGAAATGACAATCAAACACACACGTCGGTGAATCTGATGTGTTAACTGCTGCATCACACATCAGACTGTTTTATGACCTGATTACATGTTCTTCTCTGTGACACAATACACTGAGCCAGGAATGTTAAGTCAGCCTCAGTTTGTGAGGGGAAGAGGGTGGTCGTGAGGTTAAGGCTTCCCAGAATAGTTGGGCTTTGTAATCGGCACGCAGCGGCTCCAGAATGTGGTGAGTATTTGCTAATGACGAGGATGATCCCTCCCTCCCAGCAGGTATCACCTCCCCCGACAGACAACAAGGTTAAACATGGACGTTTGCTGGGTCTTGTTGTTGAGACGCCAGGAAGAGATGAAGCATTACTGTCGTTACTCATAGAGGAGAAGTTACAGTCATATGTTTGAACAGAGAGAGTCTGATAACATAGAAGAACAAAAAAGAAGAAGACATGAAAAATGTTTTTCTTTCTGTAAATCTGTGGCGTCACAATGGAGCCGACACAGTTGTCATTATTATTTGCAGTAATAGTACTGTAGTGTTATGATCTGATGGGTTCTGTTTTCAACATAATTTGTAAGGTCTTGTTTTAATGTGTGTCCTATTTGTTCATTTTAAAGATGATATTTCATATTTATTGTCTGGTCTTGTTTGCTGTGCATCACTTGCGTAGATTTTGGCGCCCCCTGTGGACAAGAGCAGTAGTGTTTCCTGGAATGAAGGGTTACAGTGTTGTAAAGATCTTGATCTGGCAAGTGCGTACATTTGTTTTGGAAGATATTTGAAAGCTATTTGTAATACAAATTTTCTTTTCTTTTTTGACTCATGTTCTTCAGTCAGTTCTTTTCTATTTCTCTTTGCTGATGTTGCCCCAGTGTCTTGTTAAGCTTATATAGGTCATATAGGCATCAGTACTAAATTGAGAGCTGCTCTAATTGATTGATTGTAGTTGTAGTTCTGGTTGTGGCAAATAATCATATGGATCTTAAATTAATATGTAATGAAAATAATGCAAAAGATCATGCTTTTTTCTAGATCCAGAGATGTCAATAATAAAATATGCAATACAATGAGACATCTCAAATCTTGGCACCTTCCTTGATGAGAAATTTACAGTTGGGTTTCTCTCTGGGTTTTTTTTTATTGCAGAGAACAGTTTTCCTCTCATTTGTGAGGTTGTCATATTCTGCCATTCTGACACCGCTTCAATAATCACCACTGTGTGATAAAGTTGATTGGCCTTCCCTAATAAATAATAACAATGATTTAACATTCTGATTAATTTGAAATTCCCGTAATACATGGCCAGAAACTTTAATTTCCTTTAGCATAAAATTGCAGGTCAACCTGATTTTAAACCCTTAAGGAAACATATTTCCAATACTGTAAAACTACTTCGAAAAACCAGCAGTCTGAGTCAAAGATTTATACTGTAAGTGCCGTCTGTGTGCTGTCGACAGTAATCATCAGCCATACCGCATGTTCAACTCCAGGGTTCGTCCTGATGATTGCCAGGTCTTTCCTAAAATAGTGGTTTTATCTATGGTAAAAACAAATTAAAAAGTGTGCATGTTACAATAATCCGACTTCAAGCCGAGCAGAAAAACTGGCATCATGACGGTCAGACTCTGGTTGGGTGTTTTTATTTAGCACCGGCGAGGGGTAATTCTGTGGAAGCGACTCTAAATTTAGAAACAAGCTCGGTCACAACGCAGCGAACAGATCACTAAACATTTATCATTTGATTGACAGTCTCATTTATCCTCAACCTCTGAGACCACAAATGCAGATTCCTAAATTATTCAAGGAGCAGGGCACCTCCTCACTTTCCTAAAGTTACGATGGTCATTGAGAAAGCAGGTTAAACCCAAGATAGAGGGCCAACCTTAAATACAAAGCAGCAGGAGATGGAAGAGTTGGCTTTCAAAGGGAGATATATGGCCAGTACAAGACCAGGATCAGTTGCTTTGGGAACTTAAAACCTCGGATGACAGTGAGAGCCATTTATAATATTAAGATGAATAGGCTCATCCTGGCACCAGCCGGCGTGGTCGGGAGTTTGTCTCGTTTGATGCAAATGAAGCAGATCACTGTGTGTTTAGAGGCTATTTAAAGGCAAAACACTCACTTTAAACAGAAGAAGGAAAAAAACTCTTCACAGTGGACTTTACATCTGCGAAGCTCCAGAAACAGAGAGCAGATTTAAGTCCGACCTTTTTTTGCCGTGTCTTGGTCGTTATCCACCTTGTTGATTTTAGTTTACGGGCATAATCCTTTACTATTGAAGAGGTATGACAGTGTCTGCCTCACCTCATTTCGGGAGTATCCCTCTGTGGCAGGTAAAACCTCCCAAATCAATAGCACATATGGTCGACATTAGAGTGGGAAAGGCCTCCAAAAAACCTTTTTCTCCGTGAGTGGCTCACATCGATGACAGACGCGTTCTGATTCCACATATGTTGAAATGTAGAAAGCGTTACATGGCCTCTTTGATACAGGATGATTTATAGGGCCTTGACACCAGTTGCAAATGTCTCTGGCGAGGGCACGGGGAGGCCTGCGCTGCAAGTGGATAGTGTCGATCAAATCGCATTCAGGGCCACAACAAAATGGATTGCGTTTCCACTCGCAAGTTTTTTGACCTATAACTTTTGTACTCGTTGTCGGGTCACTGTCGTCATATGTCAGGCTACTTCTTCTCCTTAAATTGAAAGCTGGGCAAAAGTACATCCTCATGGATATTCAGTGCCTTCACACTGGCAATGCCATCTGGAGGAAATGAGGAATTTTAATCAAACTTATCTCAGTATTCTTGTGCAGAGATTTCATGCTCCAATTAGAGGCTGAGGCAGAAAAAAAAAAAAACAGCAGACAAAGCTGGATGAAATCTGCCCA
Source organism: Holacanthus passer (assembly GCA_025331565.1). NCBI lineage: Eukaryota > Metazoa > Chordata > Actinopteri > Pomacanthidae > Holacanthus > Holacanthus passer. Next base: position 1,043,865 of record JAFREQ010000068.1, read on the forward strand.
GTGTGAATCAAGGACCCTGCTGAAGTGCTCTGCATTACAAAATAAGGTTGGCTGGGGTCACTGTCTTGCGAGGTATAATTATATCGTAAAACTAAGCCTCTTGCTTCGACATAATGGTAGATAAACAGAGTCTGATTTGTGACACTTCTCAAGTTCGAATCCAGACTGATGCAGCTAACTCAATTAGCAAATGGGGGATCACCAGCCCCTTAATAGGGATTGGTGGGGATGAGCGAACTTGTTCCCAAAAATTAATTGCCTATCACATTTCTTGTGGTCATCAAAGTACCCCAGACTAATGGCACGGCTAAATCCATATTCAGCGAAGCGCTCATGTTCCATTAGAAATGTCAGTCACTCGCTTGACAGAGTGGCGCAGTAATGTTTGCTGTTGACTCACGCCCTTCAAATAGGCCCCAGCATGCAAATGGGCTCTTTAGCTATGTCTCTGCATTGGAGTAATTTGGTTTAGAATGCATATATAAATATTTGAGTACAAACTCTTGGTCAAACCTCCAAACAAAGGTGGATACAAGAGGGCAATTAATAACGTACAGTTAGACCTGACAAGCCACCGTGTCCCAGAAGGACGTAAGTGACAGCATGCAAGCAGGGGCTTAATGTCATTTTGCATCTCCATTACGCCGTGTTTCATTGAATAATATCTCACACCTGACAATAAGCTGTATACCGGGTTAAATCAGTCGTGAATTGTGTGACACACCCACAGCTTACTTTACTGCTTTTATTTGAAATGGTGTTCAAAGATGTTTGTGACACGAGGAGCTTCTATAGAGGTTGAACTGCTAATTAACTCTTTATTACAGTGTTAAATAAAATTTTTAAAAAACACCTTTCATCCAATGAGTGGATGTCTTTATTAGTAGGTAGCTAAATGTAAAGTAAATGTAAAGTTTGTGCAAGATATTATAGCTTTTTTCTTATCTGCCATAATTTCCAAGTGCAATTTGTGATTTAGTTCCCAATGCAAACCTTTAGAGATGATCAAGTTTTTTTTTAATATTATTTATTTATTTTTGACCTGTTCTCCAGCAGTGGGTTGCTTCTTAAAATGGTGTTTTCATGTTCATATGTTGACAGACGCAAAGTTTGCCTGAGCAGTGGATGCAGCGTACAGCTCGTACAGAAAAGGAGAGAAGAGCCATATTTGTGGTGAAAAATCCAGCTCTGGAAACATGGGTTTAAAAGTTGTTTTTTCATTTAGCAAACATTTTATCTTTCTGGGGCGACTGTCGACATCTGCAAGATCATGAAAACTCCTTTTGAAGATGAAACCTGCTGCTGGATGACAGGTAAAAGGTTTGATGTCCCCCCCGAGGTTTGTGTTGGGAAAGCAATGTGGCTGAATCATGAAGTAACATACGGAGTGCTGAGGTCACAAAAGGGGCTTTGCTCTTGAAACGACAGAATAAAGAAGCCTGAACTGCAGTGTAAAACATTGCTATTTTAAATGTGCTTCTAATTTCCACTTAACTCATTAAGCTCATTACAATACAACTGCCGTTTAAGGCCCAACTCCAGCCTGAAGTGATGAAGACAACTTTACTCGCGCGCAACTGCTCCCCGGCTGTGGGCGCAGTACACAGGTATGGTATGGCAGGCGTGTGATAGAAACATGAGCCCGAACCGTAAACGTGCCATGAAGGCTGGGGAATGTGGGACCGGGTGCTGGGCTGAGCTGGATTGAGTTTTCAGTCAGAGGGTGCATTCATGGATCCTGTCAGAGTCCAGTTGATGAAATAAAATCATGATGGATGGCAGTTAAACACAGCTGAATCATAATGGTTATTTGTCTTATCTATGTTTTTTTTTTTTTTTTTTTGTCCAACACAGTTTCCTTTGATCAGGTTATTTTTTTTGACTTACACTGAAAATAATATACAGTTGCTGGAGTAGTTTTGAATGTCATGCAGTATACATTTTAAAGACTGGCTGTATTTTTGAGGATGAAATAACCAAATCTGAGAATAACATTCATCATGCTTTTCGTTTGCATATTAATGGAAACACTCAAAATATTGTCTTTTAATGAAACAGTGAAAAAGTAAAAGACTTTTTAAAGCAAATTGTTTCAGCATTTTCTCAACTAATATAACTTACAGTCCTTTAAGTTAAGCCTATAAATTTGGAGCTGACAATATGTACAATCAATTTCTCTGTTTTGTTTTTGGTTGTGATTTGAAACACAATTCTTAATATTCCATTCGTTAACATGTATTTGAAATATCATAGCTGGGGTTGGGGTTATAAAGGGTTATATTCACATCTGTCTGGTTGACTGATGGAAATTCTCTGGATTTTTAAGATAACTCAAAAGATGTTTCTTACAGGAAAAAGAAGAAGTTCATTTAGCCCCTTTCAACTCACAATTTACCGTATCAGCCTTTTCTCAGGCCTCTAAACTGAACTGGCCTTTGAGACTCGAGCACTCTAGCCAACGTCAGAATCGATGCCAACATCAAACAAGTGAAGGGGACAAAATTAAAGCCTGGAGCTGTGAACACAATGTAGTCTTCACACTGGCAGGTTGTTTGTTTACACGTGGCCTGAGATAATTAGCCCAGAAGTAATGACTGCTCTCTGATGACAGCCGCTGAAACCTGATCCCCCGGTGTGACATGCTCTCCCCGTCACTCTCCCCTGCCCAACAACTGCAGCGGGGTTATTTTTTGCCGCGGCTGCTAGCGGGGCTAGCCTGGCGCCAGCCCCTGGGACCCGGTGAGCTCGGGGGCCTGACAGGGCCAACGCCGCCACTCACCCCTTAACCTCCCACGCCCCGGCGATGCCAAACAGCACCCGGAACCCAACACTGAAAACACTGTCATGGCGTCCCCCAGTGACAGAGAGGAATGACAGAACTGTCTGAGCTTCGTGCCGATTCCACTTCGGCCGAGGTTCCAGTGAGCAAAGCAAAGAGCTGGAACTGATTTCAGAGTTGGAAGGTTGGATGATGGTGTTTGAAGGTTGATTTAACTCCTGTCATATTTGTATTATTTAAGGTTATTTTTACTCATTATTCAACGTTTGTGCACCATGATCAGTAAAAACCCTAAGTATTGATTAGTGATTATCTGATTTTTAAAGGGTTCAGTACTTAGTGTCTGCAAATATATCACATTTCTGTTCATTCTGAAGAAACTGTTGAAGATTGCTTTTCATTTCTTTTGTTTAATGCTTATTTAACCAGGAAAGTATCACTGAGATTAACTTGCTATTTAAAAAGCGTGTCCTCGCCAAGATAAGATAAGATTCCTTTATTAGTCCCACAACGGGGAAATTTGCAATTTGCATAAGACAAAACAATGAATTGATAAACAGATAAAAGCAGTAATAAGACAGATGAAACAAAATATGCTACTAAAACAGAATTTGACAGACATGTAATAATAAAATCATAATAACATTTCTAATACAATCATGTATAAGATGTCATCCTGAAGAACAACCTTAATTAAAACATTAAAAAACACAAGAGTAAATACAACCAAATAATTAAGACCAATCCAAAACAATAACTTAATGAGACGGACATATCAAAATTCTAAAATATAAAATATAATACTTTAATTTTAATTTAAGAGAGACTAAATTGAGATCAAACTTCAGAAGGTTCCCGGCCAAGGGAGCATTGTACATCAAAGCTCTTTTACTCATGGTGCAAGTTGAGAAGTCATTGATCAACCAGATTCAGATGAAGGTGAATATGGAAACCAGGAAAGCTACAGCCCAACAAATCAACATTTACCAAGTACAGAGAACCAACGTCTCCAACCACACAAATGTGTAGGTCTTAATGTTTCACCATCCTGCATTATACAGCATAGGACTCTGCAAGCTCTGGTCTCAGATCAGACTTCAGCTTCTTTGGATGACTTGGAGTCAACGGTCTTGACGACACATCCCAGAAGCTTTATTTCAATGACAAAGCAATATGACAGGACCTCTCAGTGCTACTCAAATTATCTATCACGTTCCAGTGGGCAGCGGCCGCCCGCTGGGACCCAGCTTAACGAAGGCCACGTGGCTTGATCTTCCTCAAACCTAAAGCAAACAGGCACAACATGGCAGCCATGCCACCCTGGTGCACTGCAGCTTTAGAGGGAAAACAATGACTTTCCCTGAGCAGCTATCAAAGCTTTGCTGCCCGCCAAGTGCAAAGGCCTCACAATCCGCTGTACATGTAGAGGGTGAGGAACCTGGCCGGCTCCCAGTCCCTGTCTGAATCAACAACCCAGGGACCCGTTTCAAGATCCCGCAACTTTCGCCTGTCCTTTTCTGGACCTTTAACTGCTCAGAGCAAAGCTTCCGAACAAATTTGAAACTTTGTTTGAAACTTGCACCGTAATCTAAATTTGGAAGTCATTACGCGAGGAAGTTTAGATGACTCAAACTACAAGGAATGGCATTGCTCAAGCAGCTAAAAGACAGCATGCCTCAGACCAACGTCTTTCTTTTGAAGATGATCCCACGTCTCCGGTTGTCAGTTGTTTTTTGGGTCCCTGAAAATATGCTCTGTAAAGAAGCTAAGGAGGAAGGCACAGTTACTAAAAGACATTTGAATCATGCTCCTGGTGCTGAAACAAGAAACTTTACATACTGCCGTTGTATTTCAGGATTGTTTATTGAGCTTGTCATAGCGTTGCGTATTTTGAGACATGGAAAGCATGATCCAATGTTCATATTTCTTTTTGGTATGAACATGAAAGGGACAGATTTTATACACTCGATATACGTGTTTTTGCTTTCAGGAAAGATTGATCGAATCTGGACGTCAGATGGAGATTTTACAGTGACAGCTTATTTGTAGTTGTGTTTGTTTAGGTATGAGCGCATGGTGACTCTTTAAAATGTCTCCTTAATTTATTCTTAAATGTTTGGTCATGTGAATGACATCAGAGGTTTAAATATATAGCTTGTATTTGTAGCTACAAAATGACAAGAAACAATTTATCTCCAGTGATTTATTTGGTTTAAATCTCATGAGCTTGATCTCTCCAAGTCGTAATCTACAGTAGAAACTGACATGAGCGCAGTGATGTCCAACACGTATCTCTTTTCCTCTCAAAGGTTTAGAGGTTACATCCTTGCTCTTGAAAGGCAGACACTAACATTTAAAAGGCCTGAAGGACTGAGGGGTTGCCACTTGTGACCTCCAAATGGTATTCATTCCTTGTCGGTCTTGTGTGTGAAACATTTCTGTTGACACCCTGCAATGTGGTGTTGATGAGTTAATCTAGCAGCTGAGTGTGTCCTTTAACTACACCCAACCCCCTGCAGATTTTCAGAGGAAAAACACCCCTTATCTCCATGGGAGAGGGTGAAAAGAGGGGCCTCGGTGGCCATAAATTCACAGGATACCAGCATAAGAACGACAAAACAACGCCTCCTTTGTGTAGGGAATGCCCCGTCATGACTGTGTGTGCCCGCAACCTCGCTCGAGAGCTGAAGTGGTCTCCGGTCTTGATCAGGTATCCAGTTTAACTGAGGACTTCGGGAGCGTGGGGTATTTTGTATCTGTGTAGGAGGGGTCTAAAAAAGGAGAGCGCATTCCTCCTCTGGTTGAGTGAGACTGCAAAGACAAGTGAAGGGCATCGCAAAAATGTCATGCTTCCTCCTCACACTTAGATCTCATAGAAATTGAGTTTAGACAAGGTTTTGCTGGTATTGCCCCGTCACTCTTGAACCCCGGCCCCTCAGCCTGCAAGTCCCGGTGGAGACGACAGGACGGGGCAGCATTACTGCTGGATATTACTTTAACCATCCTGGATGGGGTCCAGGGTTGTCTGAGATCAGGACAACAAAAATAGGTTTAGAGTATGCTCAGCCCCGAGTATGAAATCCACACTGAGGCTCGCTGCCTTATTGTATGTGTGGGCCGCTCTGCGGATATCGTTTACTTCTCAGAACCATCTTGTAACCTGGGCTTATTAGACAGCCTTAATAAGGACATCTGACAGCTGAGGCAAGTTCTTTTCGAACCATAGCGATGTAGGTTTTAACATAGTGATGAGGGGGCTGCTTTGACATCAGAGATTGAATTATTGAAAAGGTTTCCATCGGCAGAGGCATCGCTGCCAGAAAAGGGTTTATAGAACTACTCTTTGTTCAGAATAAGCATGTGAAAGTGTAACAACATAAAAAAACACATCACAGCACAATTTTAGATAATTATAACAACAACACACCAGTTGTTTTAAACAGGAATATTTGTTGCATTTCTTATCTGATTGGTTTGGGCATTGACCTACAATGCTACTAATGGCTTTTATCCTTGGCAATGCAAGAATTTAAGCCTATTTGAGTGAAAAGCCAGATGAAAACACTGTCAGAGCTGCATGAGAAGATTACAGTCATATGGAGGATACAGTAAAGGTTTGGCCCAGTGACTGCATGCAAGTCAGTTTTTCACTGTGGGAAAGTCTGGCTCATCCTCAGCAGGGGTCCGGCTCAGAGGGGAGGGGGAGTTTGCACGCAAGATAGATCTGAAGGTGGTAATGACCAGTGTATTCTTTCACACTGACAGCTCCTCTGACATCTTGGAATTTATCTCTTGCAGCACATTTTCATGGGCTTATGACAGAACTCTGGTTGCCTCACGGGTATATCTCACTTACTGTATGGACAGAAACAGCTGTAAATAGAGACTTGAGTGGGAGAGGAACAGGGCATTTGTTAATGTATTGACACGTCGTGGCTAACGAGAATGTGCATCATCTTCCAGACGTCCTCTATAAGCGCCACCATTTTTCTTTACAGGGAAACGTATTTGTTTATGTCGTGCCACAGTTGCAGTAAAGTCTTGAAGCCTGCTGAGTTTCTTACTGACAGTTTGACACCTATGAGGCAAAGGTGAACGGCAAGTGTGGCGCTATCAACGGCCTTAGCTTATTAGCCTGCCACTTTGACACTAGATCCTGAAGGCTGATTATGGGGCATGAGTAATGAATGAAATTAAGCATGATGTTGTAAAAAAAAGTATCTTATGTGATTAATGACAAATGCAAGAAATAGTGCAAAGTGCAAAAGAGACAACTAGTGCTTGCTGTAGTTTTTAGATTGGCGGATGGGTAAATTCAGCTCATTTCAAATCAAACAGTCAAGGATCAACACCAAACTCAAATGCAAAGTTTTAATTTCAGTTAACTGCATTCTGAATTATCTGTGACCAAAGCCTTAAACTGACCTTTAACAGTTTTCATTGCCAAAACTTGGCAAATTAATAAGAGTCTATTGATTGTTTTTTTCATTCATTATTCATTGTTCACATGTGCATTTCAGATTTTTTGTATTTGTTTGTTTAAATCTGGTTTTCCTTTATTTGTCTGTACTATACAAACTTTTGTTTTCAGACTGATGAGGTTTTGAGGATTTCAGTTAACAAGGCTACTTTTTTCCTTATTGTGAGCACAATTCAGAGTTTTTAAAGGTGAAATCAAGCAACTGCAAACCTTATAACATGTTCAGTAATACTTAATACATGCTCTTTGGCACACAGTGAAGCTCTGATTAATCTTCTTGTTTCTGTGTTCTTCAGGTGCCCCAGGAATAATGGCCAAATGCCAGAAAGTACAGACCATTTATTTCTGCTGCAGCCCAGTTGTTCTTGTCTTTAACACACAGACACTCAAGCCACAACTTGAGCCCATTTGTTATCTGTTGCCTCGGCACAAGTTATTTAGCCTGTCAGCAGAATGATAAACTCTCCCCTGCCATGGGTGTCACTTCGACAGCTAGCTCTCGCATTAGCCAATAAACCTATAAGGTGGACAGGAATCCGAGGTTTCAGCTCCAAAATAAGACATCAAGCACTCGGAAAAGTGACAGCTGCTCTCACAGAATGATCAATAACACAAAATGAAAACAAATGATGGTACTTTTTCAAGACTACGAGGCAGCCTAAGAGTTTTATAAACTGGACCTGCCATAATTGAAAAATAGTGACTGAAGAACTTGTAAAATTTCTCAACATGGATGTATCGTACAGAGTCTTGGAGCCGACCTCTGCAAATACTTCTATAAATTCTTTGGATTACAGCTGAACTGCTGTGAGCTGTATTGAAGTTCTGGGTATTGTACACAGAAAAGACTTTGTGCCTGGTACCGCCATTAATCACAGTTAACTTGACATTATAGGACTTCTTTATTGGAGGTTAGAGTTGGACGTGGGGTCGGAGCGAGGTCAAGGCGAGGTTCATTTCTGTGAATTTGTTGCAGCTCTTCCAAACCTTTTCTGAAATCCTCTCTATTAAAACAGACCGTTCACCAACTTTCCCAAAATACGTTTCCTGCCACATCAGTTTATATCTAAATTGGGTTTCTGCCTTCCCTTCCTAATTCTATAGATTACTTTTCTACAAGATAACAACTATTTTGTGTTGCTTAAACGTGACTAATCAGAAAGATATTTTCAAAAGCATTTATTTGCAAAAAAGAAAATGTTACAAACAGAAATTAGTTTCATTTGACTTGGACCAATTAGAACATAATTAACGGAAGATTATCACCATGTGAGATAATTATCTCAGTTTGTTTTAAAGTATATGTTGAGTAAATGTGCACTTGCAGCCTGTAAGAACTTGGGATGAATCTTAAAAGAAGAGTAAACATTAAGTCGACTTGTGTATTTATTTTAATGTATGCAGCCTCAGTTCCAACTTCCTTAATCACATGACCGGGATGAGGTCGTCAATGTCCTCGTCACTCCTCCCCATAAAACCATAATGGGATGTTTTGACAGTGGCCAATTGCCTGGAATTCCCTCTCTTTCATTACCCTGCCTTGACGAGCTGAATTTTGTGATCCAGGCGCCATGTTATTGGCCCCGGGGAGTAAGCGGTGCGTTACTCTTCATGCTGGCTGAGTGTGGAAATTGCCACCTCTGATTGATTAGCTTCCTGTCACCAAGAGGTTATGGATGAACTGCCCCTTCTTCAAGCTGCTCGGGAGATCCTCATGCGAGAGACTTAAGAAACTCCACCGCTGCGGTTGAGCTTCCTATGATTTCTCACAGTGGGAACAGACCAGGAAATAACAGCAAGAACAGTGATCCTGAGGACCCGAGTAGTGGAGGAACAAATTATTATCTCCTGATCTAAAACATGATCCTATCTGTTTCCTTTTAGACTGATCTGATGGGAAAATTTGGCTTAAAAAAATAGATCTGTTGGTTAAAAAAAAAAAAAAAAGTGCCCAAAATAATGGACTATTTTGGTAGTGTAGGGTAGTTTACATCAATTAAACACAATTATTATCAGGTTATACAAAAAATGTAAACTGCGATACAAAAACATGCCACTAATGCATTTTGCATAATCTATAAAATCTGTAAACAGTTTCAAAAGTTGCAACCACATAATTTCCAATACATAATGTACATAGTGCAGCTGATATATTGTTTTGATGTAATACAAAATTTCTTTACCCCTGAAAAAAATGGTTAATGTTTGATGTCTAATTTCACATGTGAGACGTTTGAAGTTTTGATTTTACTCCCTGTACAATTATTAAAATGGCACTTGCACCCTTTTCTAATCAACACTTGTTTTATGATTTATTTATTTGAAAAATTCCTGCATAATTTCAAAAAACAAGCCAGCATTTAAGAATAACAACATTCATGTGATGTGGAAGAGATTCTCTAACAAACTTCCAGGAACGACTCTGTGGCACTGCCAAGTTCAGCTGTTACTCTACTTTAAGAAACGTACAGAGTGCCCTCAGTGTTCCTGTAGCACTTTGAACAAAAGTGTCCATCAGATGGCTGAGGCTCGGAGGAATAGTTAAGCTTACACATGTGGAAAAGAGTTGGACTTCGCTGTCTCTACTTGGCAACTCGTCACAGTCCTGCTCTGTACATTTGTCGTGACCCCAATTTTGGCTGCTGCTTTCCTTCCCTGCATCCTCTGCCGCGGCTGCTCTCTCCAGCTGGCAGCCGGGCTGGGACACCAAGCTGAGGCCTGACCCCTGCTGACAGAAATGAGGTTTGTATTTAAGACCTGTTGCTGGGGCGCTGCGTTTAACATTAGCGTCTGGTCTAACTCCAGCCGGTTAGATACAGTTTGCCTGATCCGGCATGAAGTGCTAAATTGGTTATTGCTCTAAAAAATGTTTCCACGAGGTGAGGGATTAGAAAACTCACTCTGCCGGAGCTGCTGCAAACACAACTGTGAGCATGTGTGTGTGTGAGTGTGTGTGTGGGGAGCCAGGTTTGTGACCTTGCGCACACGGGTACTTGAGCTTATATTCATGTATGTGTACATAGTCCTTTCTGTGTGCATGCAAGTGTACATGTGTTGACATTTGTTTGTGCACAAGCACGCGTTCGTATGTGAGTGTTGTGTTCAAAGCCTGTTGCCATGGTGTCAAACAGTTTAAGAAGTCTTTGCTGACTGACCGGCCACCTGCTGGAGAGAGAAACCCCGCAGAGAGAAGGACAGGAGGGGAGGAAACAAGGGGGAGATGAGCAAAGAGAGGACAGAGGGAAGGAGACAAAAGCTGAGCATCACATCTCCTTTGGGGTCCAGTGTCGCACCTTGACAAGAGGAGGGTATAATGTCATAAATGGGACCATTAGGCCTGAGCTGACTTGCTCACATTTTTTGCTGCACTTCTACATGCAGCACCCAGATGATTTGCTGTGTGACGTTCAGGCCAAGTGTTAAATACGATTTGGCTTTTTACACTCCGGCTCGGCCAAACACAGCAAGCGTTGTTATTAATCGTAAGAGCTCGGGCTGCTAACATTCACCTAAATGATGATTCACAGACCGGTTTTTGGAAGAAAAGTTTTCCAGATTCACACTGTGACAGGGCTAAAGTTAAGTATCTCAACCTGCCTTAATAAATTATTTGTTATGTTATCTTGTATCAAGGAGTGAAAAGCTCTGCACTTGAAACCACAAAGCTGGCAGGTTTGCACAATTTTGGTGTCACTTTTCATTTTTAAGCACCTACATTTTAATAAGGGTCAGTGGGAGGCGAACTCCGTACCTTGGCAGCATTCAGGCCAAATCGCAGCCACAAAACTACATCATCATATAAACATCCAGCAGACGCAGATCAACATGAATGTAAGTCTGTTACAGCTCTGTTTTGGTCTCCACCAACGCCTGAGAAAAATGCCTCGTTCTTTATCTTTTTGTGTTTGTGTTCGTGTTTGAATTTCTTCACCAGCTAGATTCTAACTTCGTCTGTCTGCCACTGCTGCTGGATGACGTATTCGCCACTTGTCTGAGTTTGTTGACTTGAAGCAGCTGCTAACAGTTTTTAGGCTTGCCAACAGCATGTTGGTTGGTCGGTCCATCACTTTAGTCCAGACTTCAATATTTCAACAACTTCTGGATGGATTGCCATGGAATTTGGTATACAGATTAATATTCCCCTCAGGATGAACTGCAATCTCCTTGGTGAACCTCTGCTTATCCTCATGCATCATCATTGTGTCAAAATTGTTCAATACTTTTGGTTTTGGAGTACTGTGAGCATGTTAACGTGGTGAGCTCTCACGTGACACTTCCACAATACATGGAGTTGTTTAACTTTCAATTTCAAAGCTATTGTTTTAATGGAGGGAAAAGTTGATCCCCCACTTTCATTCCTTTGCCAGTATTATTGGCACCATAGCCATCATTGAGTAATGTGAGGTCCAGATGTTGTAAACTCTTCCTCACAGTTGACTACCATTAAAATAATAAAAATAAATGTGCTGAAAGCTAACCTCAAAGAGTATTTAAAATGGGTTTATTTATGAGGAAGATTCAGGTCAATATTGACATTAGTTCCGGCGCAGGGATAATATTTCTGTTTTGCACCTGTGCACCTGAAAGAATGAAAGTATGTCACACTTGTCTTTGCAAATAGACATGAGTAGTGGTCGAAGAATGATTTGTCCTTTCAAGTCATGCCAGTGTATGCGCTATTAAATACATGTCCTTTTGATCTGTGTAAAACCACGACATGAATTACAACCATGTAGACTACAACTACACAATAAGCTTAACAGAAAGCTCAGTCGCATTTCGCCGTGTGCCACGACTATGTTGTACTGCATGGTGGAATCAATTACACAGTCATAACATAAATATTTCCATCCGATTTTGTTACCCCCAGAATTTGTTCGTTTTTCATGATTACGATACAAGTGCACTTAATGTCAATTACTGCAGAAAATTTCATATATTAAGATCAAATTTCCAATAAAAACTATGTGATATGAAACTTGTTTGAGTTTTATATATATACATGCACTTGTGTGGCCATTGAACTGATTCAGCCGCCTGAAAGTTTTAACTCAAACTTATTCAGCAGCAATGGCAAAGACCCATTATGGTTAAACATGTCTGTCAATTTCTTCAGAATACAATAAAGGCTTTTAGCATTTGAATATTACATGTGTTTTAATTGCACTCGTGTGGTCTCAGCTTTCACGAGCACCTGTTGATTCCTGTTACAGTCACACTCGTGTGGTGTCTGTTCCTGATTTCTCCGGACAGATCCTTTCATCGTATTTATGCAAATACTAAAAACATGTCATAACATAACATTCAAGCTCAAGACGTATATGGGGCAGAGGTGTTAAGGCTAATTTCGTACCCGCGTGACTCAGTTCTGGTTTGATCCAATGCCATCTGGCGACAGCTTTCAGCAGAGGTTGGCATCAGTCCACAACCTTACTTCCATCACACCGGTAATGCTTACTGTCTATTTATACAGTGCGAGCAAATGGCCGTAGCAGGTTTTGTAGCATGGTATTAACAAGCAGAGATGTCTGAACAAAGGAACCGATGGATATGGATGTGTTATGTGTCGGCGCGAAAGGCACCTCGGGGGATGTTTGAGATGACTTCCTCATTTTTGAAAAGCATCCACTTCCTCACATCGGAGCAGGGGATGGTTTTCAAAGGTGGGGTAGCTCGTGTTCTTCATTTCCCCTGGGGGCCTGGGCACAACTGGGGCAGTCTGGGAGAGTCACCACACCCCATCCCCCCCATTGCCAGACTTCACCCCATTGTTGGCCCTCCTGGGGTTTTAACACAAGCCGGACCACCTTCGATCTTCGTCACGCATTGTTCACCACTGTATTGCGACAGACCCCATTTTACCATGGCTGCGCTGGGACATCTGGTCTTACAGCGGCTGCCACCTGTTTCTGAGGACGGATCGTTCACAAAACCGGGATCCATGATATGCCCATTTGTTGGCTGCATTAGTTGCAGCGCGTCATGTGATGTGACAGACTAAGCTCTGTACTCAGTACTATCTCAAATTTCCCATTAAAGATGAACAGAAAGAGTGTGTGTGGGGGGGGAGTGGTGATTAGGATTTTCCATTTCCACTGTGTCCATACAGCGGCTGGTATGGGAACATAACAGTGTTCGCTCAGTCCGGTTTTTTAATTGGAATGCTGCATATGTGTGGTCGGCTCGTCTTTTTTTCCAGAAAGAAGGGTGAATGGGGGGCGTTCGCCTCCTCTGCAGTGGAATCAGAGGTCACGATCAGACAGAACAGCACCAATATAGCTGGTCCACTGTCTTGCTCAAGGACACCTGCTGTCATGGAGCCTTGAACTGTTTGACTGTCTCCTGACTCACTGCGCCACCCTGCTGCACTTTGAAGTCTATCAGTGGATAAAATATTAGTTAATAGCCATAATTCATACCTTAAGAAAACAATATACAAATTAATTTTTATAGTAACAGAGTTTATAAAACCAGTAATTGAGGCATAACGTAAAAAGGAATTAAAATACTTGCATGTAATCACCTGAGAGTTCGTCTCGATCTGGCAGGAAAAAGCTATGAATTCATAAATTACTTCAGAAAGAGGCACAACAAGTAGATGTTCAAGAGCAGTGAAGACAATTTATAGATCAAACCTACTGTGTGTTATTAATAGGCTTAAAAATACAAGGATTATATATAGAGCACTTAGCAAAAGTCATGGCCATTTGCCCGTCGCTTCTCGAGCCCGTGTCCAGATGTGCTCCTTAAGAACAGCCGTGGTGCTAATAAGGTGCCAAGAGAAACAGGAGGACAGCGCCTGAACAAAATGCTGCATCTCAAGAAAGCAGGGAGAGAAAGACAGAGATGGAGGAGGACTGAGACTTGGAGACACATTCACATCAACTCAGGAGAAGCAAAACAATGAGATGATATCTCAGTGTTACAACTTGGAACATGGGAGCTGATATATTTAAGTCATTCGCAGGTGCAGATCCAAAAATCATTTAGCTTGCGAATTTAAGGTTCTCAAAAAATATACTGCAAGAGACATTACTTATAAAAGGAGGTGCCAGGTGTTGAATTATTTTAAATTAAATACCACTAGGAGGCAGATACACTCTTTTTGCCTTAATTGATAGCTCCTATACGTCAACCTTAATGAACAGAAACACAGAGCTGTGAGCGTTCGGTTGGCGACGCAGCAGAGGACGAAGTGAAGCATCACCGCTGGAGACCAGATGGACTCAGCATTGTTTTGATAAGGTCTACATCCTTTCTTTGGCGTCAGCAACCAAGTGCACTATTATGTATTATGTTAGAATTATGGTTTTACTGTCATAAATTCCCCCTGGAAGAAATAACAGATCATTTTTCTGGGACTACCTGTGTCATGACAGGAGCATGTTGTTTTTGTGTTTTGTTCAACTGATATCTGATGTAGTGAACTTTGTTTCTGCAGAACCACATAGATAGATAGATGTACTTTATTTGTCCTGAACTGGGAAATTCTTTAATCTTTCTTTAAATTCTTCAAATGTAAACACATGTTGACACAAACAAGCATATCAAAACATGACCACTGCTAATTCTGTGCCCCATTGTCAAAGATGGACTTTGGCTGGAAAGCAAACTTTTACAACCTTAGTTTGTAAGCTTCAAGTGTGTTTTACCTTTGACCAGGCCCAGCGTTACTCGTATATATACTGAATAGTGATGTCACAGTGTACTGACCTCACAGCGGAGTTTATCCCTGATTCTGATTTCTATGAAATATCTGCCACTGAACTGTAGTATTTGCATGTACATGTTATCATATTTAATAAAAAAAAAAATGGGTGGACCTCTATCTGTGTGTTTCTGTCTGTGTGTGAGACCATCAAAAAATCAGTGTGTGCGCATATGTGTGTTCGTGTACATACGTGTGTGTTAGTGTGTCGGGAGTGAGTTGAGGGCAGTTAAGGAAAACACGTCCAACTTCCTCTCTGTAAGTAAAAGTCACACTCTGGGGTAGAGCGATTGACTGGGTGGGTGTTTCCCGTCAGGGGGTAAAAACAACCAAGAGCAAGAGTTTCTTCACACCCGCCTTGTTAATTAGCTTCCCAATGGTGCTCGGAAAGTTTTCGCCTCACCTCACTCAGCAGGGAGGAGGAGGGGAAATGTCTTTCAACTTCACAGGAAAGAAGGACTGAAGCAGAAAAGTTATTGCAGATCAGTCTCGTGCCAACTCTTCCACACTAAAGCACATTTATTAAAAACTTTATATATATTGTGTACATATATGTATATATATATAATTTTTAAAATAATCAATCTGACATCTGCAAACACATCAAAGAATATGTGACTTTTTTTCTTTTAGATTAACAAAGCAAGAAATCAAGTTATATGTTACACATTATGACATTTCTTGCAGAGTGAAATCGCTCAAAATCTCAAAAATATAAGGACTTTTACATTATAATCCTTATAAACTACATAATGTGGTTTAATGTTGCACGATCAATTCTTCAGCCAAAAATTCACCGACCAAAGTCGAGTCAAACTGTTTTCTTTTCCCAGTAGTCGAACAGAACTCCATTCAGGGAAAAGTACAAGATGACGTTTGGATCCAGTTTTCCTCTTTGTCCCCCCTTCTCCGGACGGGCCTTGCGAAAGTCTCCGGAGTGTCCCAACATGTCTCCGACTGCTCCTGATCCCCTTGACTCTCCTCATTGTTTTTGGCGCAGCAGCTGCTCTGAGATTTAGATATCATCATTCAGGCAGGCAGATAGGACATCAAGACATTTCCTCCGGGGAGTCTGGAGAGCACGGAGAAGCAGAATGTGAGATGCGTTTGTCGGACACAATTTGATAAAGAGTCTGTGTGTAAGTGACAGCGAAATGCCTCCCAAATGAATCCTCGTGCTCTGCTCGCTGGCTCCCCGGACCCTGGAATACAGCTTGGGAGCCTGATCCGCTCCCTGCAATTTTTTAAAATCACTGGAAGACTTGGCTGGACATAGTCATGTAGCAAGAAACTACAGAAATAGGACAGAAATTAAGCTTTTGCTTGAGCAAGTACAAATGCCTGGGAGAGCTGGGAGGTATCACTTAAGCAATAATGATTATTTAAAATGTTAAATGCATTTATCATCGAACAGCGCAATGCTTTTTTGTAACTTTAGAATAATATATAACAAGACAAAACAAAAGAAGACAGATAATTTTTCCACATGCATCTTAAGCAATATCATTTTTTAAAGATATATGTTTATATTGTGTGTGTGTGTGTAAGAGAACACGTGTGCAAGATGTCTGTGTTTGCACATGCATGAGGCTGCAATTACAGATGCATGTGTATGAATATTAGTTTTAGATAATTAACGCAGCTGCAGTGCATTTGTGTTGCTCATGTGAAGTTCAATCAAACACAATATTATTATTTGGGGTTTTTTTTTAACGCTGCAGCTAAATTGGATCATCTGTCCCTTTAAATCAGAGAGTTCACATTCATTTTTCTGTGCGTTCGCTATTGATCAAAAGCCTGACTGGAACTTTATTGCATCTCTGCTTATTGCATTTCTTCATTTCATTTCTTTCCGTGACAACGTTTGGCTCAGTGTACAGAGGGACTTCATGGAAGGACTCATCAGATGGGAATCCAAATCAATTTGTCAGGTCATGTTTGACCGACTCATTACTGGCGGTTCGATTAAAAAGCGGAGTGGGCTCAGGTGACTGACAAGGCAGCTGAAGCCATTATGCAGAGATTTGGGATCGCGTCCCAGCGTTGGATGGCCATTCCCGTCCAAAGGCCTCCTAAAGTCATCCATCATGAAGAATTTCATTTCGCTCCTTAATGTGGGCTACGTGTTGTTTTAGAAGCCACAGAAATGATCAGAATTTGGCCAGATTGGACCGTGGACGGAGCATGCTCAGTCATTGTTATCATCAACAATTATTGTCTTTCATTGATTTGGCAGGAAGAGAGTGACTGGCCATGTTTAAAATGGAGGCGTGTTCCCCAGAACGGTGCCAACACTGGGCAAGATCAAATACTCAAGCCTGCTTCCTTCGCCAAGGACGGCAATTAAAGCACATTCCACTCCGGACTAGATCCCGGTTTTAAATGTCTCCAATATTTCCTTTTAAACAATTGTGGAAACAGTTTGGATTATTAACATGTGTGTCCACTCAGTCCAGCTCGCAGAAGAAATGGATTGTTCGGCTTTGATGAGCGCTCTAATAAATTATCATATTTGTCAAGAAACACATTCCTTTGAAAACTAGCATTTTGTTCCATTTTTGTTCAAACATCCACTCAAAAAAAAATAACATTTCACTTGTAGTATTTCGGTCCAGACTTCAAACAAAAAACATATTCATACAATCATGCATCACTGGTTTATTCTTCACCCTGATGTTAGTCCGCCGGCGCACAATTGTGAAACTTTACTCACAAGTAAAATTTAACACTACACAGCGGTGCCGTATACACACGGCTGCAGGAGCCAGCAGAGTCCCCTGCCTGAGATTATCTTCTCTGTGAAACATTGCCAGGAAACCCCCAGGATTAATAATTGCCCGAATGATTAATTACACTCACTGATGGTAACTTACAAAAACAGATCTGTTCCTTTCTAATGGACCATCTCATTGGGCTTGACCGTAATGGTTGTCATGCACGGAGACCGCCTCTGTCAACACCTTTGAGAAAACTCTGCAAGAGAGAGCGTGTGTGATATCTGCGAGTCAGAGTAACTGTATATTCTGAACAAGGTGGAAACAGAGAATGAGTGGGATTTTTGTTTAGACTTTGTTCAAACAATAATGAGAAATTTAACTTACATTTAGACATATACAGTAGTTTGTATATTGTTATTATTAGTTTTTTTTAACAGCTTCTAAAAACATAAAATGAAAATTCCTCTATGACAAAAGAATGAAAGTCAAATTTGGATATTTATTGTTCATTATGAGAAAACATGTTTTCTATGCAAGTACACATAAAGCATTTAAACAACATAGTTCAAGGCTTCGGCTTAAGATTTTTTATTTTTTGTTTTTTATTCTAGTGGGAAAAACTAGCTGAAAATAAAACTTTTACACTGGCGACATGAGTTGGGATCAGAGCCCAGGTTGTCCAGACTCAAACTGGATGAAAATATTTCTCACTTTTCGTGGATGAGGCTCATAATTTGCCTTAAAAAACAAACTGTAATACTATCTTTTGTTTTGTTGTCGTTGTTGCTGTTTCCTGCTGACATGGTCTGATATCCTGAGGAGGATCATTTACCTTTTATAATTTTTCAAAATAATTTACTGTGACATTTCACATTCGACTGCAAACCGCTGTGCGACTTCTTCCAGTTTTGCATCAGATCGCTTTACTTCACTTTACATCAACGTTCTCAGTCGCTTCAGTGTTAAAATGCGGTCGTTATGACTTTATAGGCTTCCTTGCACTCCAGCTTTAGGTTATGGCTTTAAGAGGCGTTTATTAAGATGACAAATGGATCCTGGCCACAACCAGCTGTAATTATCACCATTACTATGTTTACATTTCTACCAGCAATCTGGGCTTCTCCTCAGATCTTCATCACGGGCCCTTAAGTATTTGATACCCAACATCATGCTGTGTTTATGATACCGCCAAAGCCTTTATTACTGTCTCGGCTATCATAACAGTCGGGGGACTTGCTGGGGGCAGAGAAAGGCAGGCAGGCCTTTTAGATGGGAGCACATATGCATGGTGATAGATGTAATCCTTCTCTCCCCCTCTTGCCCTCTGTTTGCTATCCCCCCTCGCAGCCCCTTCAAGGCTGCGAGCCCACGCAGCGCTCCAGTCTGCCTTCATGCTTGTTGACTTCAGAAGGTTCTGATGTCATAATGAAGGGGGCTGGCGCTTTGATATGGCTCCTCTGGAATTTCATGCTCCCTGTGTTTCGAACGGGCTAAGACGCTCAGCTGGCAGGTACAGTAGAAATCGGAGTTTTATTGCCTCTGCCCGGGGGGATTACCAGCCACCCCAGAGCCAGGGATGGGGCGGCCGAGGCGGAGGACCCCTTCGCTCCCTTGAACCTTCGAGCCACATTTCTCACGCCATCTAATCTAAAAGCACGGCTCAAATCCTGCTAATCTCTTCCAAATACAAAGGGATCCAGGGTGGTATACCATTTACTCCTCCAGCGGCTTGTTCAAATAGTTAAGTGGTTCATTGTGCCACGGGTGATGAAATACTTTGGAATTAAAAAACAGCTCACACTTTGCTCGATTTATGATATATATGAAACTTTGCGTTGCTTGTAGGCAAAAGAAATATTACGTTGTGATTATGAAATATATCCTTTTGTTGGTGAAACAATGGCCTCTGTACAGCAGCAGTAAAATCAAAGACATGCAACAGTGGAAATTAAATATAAAGAATGTATTTTACTAAACGCAATAGCAGGCCAATGCATAATGGCAGATATGGTATCTGCACTTGCCAGAAACCATTTGCAAGCGGCTTTAGAGGAAAGCAGAGTGAAGTAGGGAAAGGATGAATATGAATTTGTTTTTAGTAGGGAGACACATGTTCAGTGTCTGTCTCTCTGCATAGATCTTTATTACATCAAACGGGCTGTTTGATGTCAGAACAATAGCAGGAACAAAGCCTAAGCTATTTCCTCCGATACCTTTAATGATGTAATGTATTTTGCCATCAGCTAGCGGGGAGTAGCAATCAGTCGGGATATATGGCATTCCTACATGATTCCTGGAGCAAATCGTCAGCGCACAGCCGCACTTGACAGGGGTACAAATTTATCATTTGCTTTACGATATCCCCCAAATCAGTTCAGAATGCCTTTAAAGGAGGCCGCAGGGAAGCAGCGCAAAGACACATGTGAGTCGTCTGTTCACCAGCGCGCTCCCCGTGGAACATAAATTCTGGGCTTCCACAGCAGGACGGGCCTGAAGTGGAGCGCACATACTTTACTAATAAAGAGTAGTTTTCCAGCTTTGCTAATAGCTTGAAGAGCGAGGGCTGACTTTCGTTACAGTAAAAACTATAAAAGTAATAATCAGACATTTTCAAAAAAAAAAAAACCTTTTAGTGTTACGCTTTGATTTAACACAATGGTGATTCAACCCACAGCTCATGAAAGGTTGTTTGCTGTTTTACATTTTCGGGGTCTGTTGAGTCTTTCCAGGGAAAAATCTCTCTCATGCACAGGAAGTCAAGCATTTTACATTCTGGCAACATGAACAGCAGCTTGTTTGTAATAAACTGGCCTCTCAAAATGAGCAGTGATAGCAACGGTGGCTGAGAGAAGAGAGGGGGCAAACAAGGAAAAGAAAAAAAAATTAAAAGATGAGAATCACACTGTCGCTTATTAACAGAGATGATGTGGGGAAATAAAGTTCACTGTGGGACGCATACACTTGTAGAACACCCATTGTACTTCAATACTTGTTTGTGAACAGTCCTGGTAATAAGATCAACAACGCAGACACCCACTTGGGAATCTGATCCAAATTTCTTTTTAATCCCTCTTTTATTAAACAACAAATCAGCGCCACGTTATGCTTATTTACCTCCTGCACGAAGCCTCAACTGCAGCTGACAAGGGACATTTGCATGCTCGCAGAGACATTTTTTGGAGGCAAACTGACAATATAGCTAAATGCATTTCTCATCTTCCAGGCAATAACAAGATTATATGATGGATAGGCCTCTTGGGAAACCATTTCTATGCAGGCAATTACAGATCGTCTCTTCCCCACACGCTGCTCAAACAACACAGTGTCAGATGACAATTTCATTAGCTAAGATTAGAGGCGGATTGGAGAAATTACAGGACATTATTACACTTTTCTGCCTGAAAGATCCAATGTGTGCTGTTTGACAAGCTTTCGCGAATGGATCAAGAACTGGGAGACAAGAATGTCTGTCTCAAACTGAACATATCAGTAGTCTTGTGTGTAATCAGATGAGATTTTGCAGCCTTGGAAATGTCCAGTGAAACTTGCAAATTATAGTCGACAAAATGCATAAAATAATAAGATACAAGAAATGCAGTTCAGTAAAGCATGCAATGTCGTGACATCCCTTTTGTCTCTTGAAATGGGCCTCTAAGCACCATCAAGCCTCTGCTTTGTAATATTATAAAGTAATGGGGTTTTGCAATTTGAATTTTAAAGAAGTCAAACAAAACATAGCGTGTGTGCATAAATTAAACTGCACAGTGCGTATTTGTGCCTGTGAGCTAGTGTACGTATGTTTTTCCTCAGTAACACATGAAGACAAAGACATTTCACATATGATTACAATTTATGAGTGCATTTTTGAATGGTTTCTATTAATCTGCTACAGCACATCCACTCCTTTCTCTCTTCCTCCCTGGTTTCTTATTTCCTGTCGTAAACAGAACGGTCCGCAGCGAAATGTCACCAGACGACTGCTGCGCTGTTTGATCTGCATGGCGAGGAAGAGCTAAGTAATCGATGAAAGCTTGATTGGAGCGATAACCAGCGCTGGCAGCTGTCTGAAGAATCAACATATCCTGTAGCGGCGGCAGTGATGAGCTTCTAAGAGAAGACTATCCTGAACTTAAGAGTGAAGAAGGATCTAATGAGGAAAAATAAAAACAGATCCTTAACATATGCTCTGGTAGAAGCACAAACCACAGCTACTTTGAATTCATTATTTATTTCCTCCTTTCCCTCTTATACCAGGAAATGTGTCTTTCGCTTAGCTGTCATCAGGCATGGAGCTGGTGATAGGGGATTTGCAGTGCGTTTAAGTTGCGTGTTTACTCAGACTCCAGCTACTTTGGCAAGGCTCTGTTGTCTCATGGCAAACCCAACACTGGGTCAAAGTATAACACGAAGGAAAACAATCAGATTTTGATGTGGCGAGCTGCTTAGGATCTGAAATGTTGACGTCCAGAATGAAGGGTTTTGGTTGTGGTGTAATTCATCGGACCTTTTCGCGGCGAGTGGACAGAGCCTGAAACCAATAGCCTCTAATCAGTGAGAGCAATGCATCAAAAGTGCAAAAGAACACATGAGGCCTGCAGGATGGAGAGGAGGGGAAGATGGAAAAAGAGCTGCCTCGGCTTTGAATATGAGGAAATCAATTAGAAAGTAGATCAAACAGATTTGTCTGATTATACCATAGTTGTGATAATGTTGCACAGTCCTTGGAAATATGAAAATGCAGTGATACAACAAGGCTTAGGCAGCAAGCTGATTCCTTAATAAATTTGTGCCAATGCATTTCAGAAGACGATTTCCTTCTGCAGGGCACACGAAGCATGGCTGAACCAAACTCATAACCCTAACAATCCTCAATCAGACAGTGCAGTACCTCAGGCAATGCACAGATAGATAGTCTAGATGTAAACTATTTTTTATGTTTTTTGTGTAACTTTAATGGTTTTCATATACAGCCTTTATCAGATAAAAACCCTGTGAGGAATGCTAGAAGGTTGATGCCTTTATTTGTAGTCAGTATAAAAGAATATAGAGAGGAAACGATCGATCAGCCGGCACACATCCTGCACAGCGTTTTGCATGTGATTAATCCCTGGCCAAATATGAAGTTCCTGATTGTGAAGCACAGGAACAACTGGGATTCATTAATACGGTGCAGAGGGAACCGTCCCCAGAAAGATAAATGAACGAGCGAGTGCTTTGCTCGGGACCAAGTGAAGTTTGAGCGTGAGATGCGTCTTTCAGCACGGGATCTGGCTCTCTGCTGGGACACCTTGTTGGGAGTGCTCTCCATCGGACGGACGCTGCCGCTGGAAGCTCAAGAAACAACGAGCAGCAGACCAAGTGATGACGGAGTGTTTGTCTTTGATCTGCTGGTACATGCTCGGTCAGTCGTTCGTCTGTGATGGCAAATTGAGTTTAACTTAAAAACAGTGCAAATTATTCAAACCGCTGGACAAATACAATGCTGATATTTGGCGATTATACAAAAAGCTGGATCAAAGGGTCAGTGACAGGTCTTTAAGCAGTCAGTTATTTTTGCTGTTATTCTAATTCATAGTACAACTGTGAAATGTTTAACTGTTGACCACCACTGCCAGGAAATGATGCCAGTGCCCAAGCATCCTATAGAGAACAAAGCAATGTGAGACTGACAGTATGACAACACACTACAGTCTGTAAACAAGTAAAAACAAGTGTCCTTCTTTCATTCTCCTTGTACAGAAAAAAATGTGTCATCAAGTCTGGAATCTTGTCTCTTGTGTTTTCTATGTGTGTTCCATTTTTCAAAACGATCACAGTTGGCGACTTTTAGGCACCTTGGTTTGGTTTAGGAAAAAAAATCATGGTCTGGGTTAAAATAATTACGTATGGGACATAAGTTAAATACGTACGTTAAAATAAGTCAGTGAAGACTTTTATTCCCTGTGTCCTGTGTTTGTTTGATCCATCCATCCGCTCCACCTCCTCCGTAGCCAGCCACTCTTCATACATCACCTGGGGAGGACGGTCTGACTGAACCTTGTAACCGTGTGCTTTCTTAGTCTGCACCAGTCTGGACTAATTCATGACATAAAAAACATTTTTTAGGAGGAGTCCACCCAGATTCTGACTTAACTGCCAGTTTTCTTGGCTTCCACAAAAGAGCTGGAAAGCATCCTAAAAGTTAGGAATGAAGCCTTGTTGCTGCAGGGCTCCACGTTGGAAACTCCAGCTGGGACGATCTTGGCAGGTGTGAGTGAACGACACCCTCCTTTCCCCCGTCGGCTTCTGTTCAGAGGCCCTTGAGCAAGGTGTTTAACTCCTATCTGGGAAGAACAGGGCAACTCCCAGCGGCCGAAGTAGGAAAGTGAAGCGGGGCATTCCTCAAAAACAACGTACATCCTCTGCAGATTCTTTCCTGCATAAATAAACGTTACATAAATGTCTGTGTGGGAAAATTTTAGTACAGTAACAAGCAGAGTTGGAAATCTGCTGATTCAACAATAATCCAGAAAGGCCTGAAGTGCGGACATGCCTGAGAGAGGTTAAGTGGCCCTTCAGTCTGCGTCGTTTAAAAAGGCTTTAATGGCGAGCCCACAATAACAACAGTAACGCTGTCACAGACACTCACCTCTTTTATTGCACTCGCCTCGGCCTCGCGGAGGATTGATGCGTCGCCATAGCAACATTGACCCTTAAAGTCTCATTGCAACCTGAGCCAGGAGCAGATTTATGGGTGTTTTCAGCTTGTTACAGCAGATTTATCTTCACAATAAAAAAGAACAACAATCTGCAGAAATCATTAAGGGGAGTCGGTCGGAGACTCTGGGTTAAAGGCAAAGGTGCGCCAGGAGCAGCTGAAAAATAACGTTGATATGATAAAGTACAAACACTTGGAAGTTAAGTTAAAAAAAAAAAAGCCTCTTGAAAAGCACTTTTGGTTTCAACTATGAATGACTGAATATCCTGTATGGTTTTACTGCCTGCACAGAGAAATAGACCAGAGAGGAATCAAAGTTTGGTCTTAATTAATGATGTAAACCTTTGATTGTGAAATTTTTCTCTAGCAGTGATTGTGAATTACTTTCTTCTGTTTTTTTAATCCTCTGTGTGGACAGACTGGACTGCTTACAGGTGTCTGTTTCTTCCTTGGACGTATCCAGTTAATTTGGTAGCTGCACCGATTCTGCAAATTCAAGTTCTTGGAAGAGCAATTTATAGTTAATGCTTCTTTTTGAAGGGATTAGCGTCCTCATTTTCCCTCCCTAAATCAGTCTTGCGTGTCTCTTATATGTGATGATGCAAAGATATTCAAAACCCCAAGATGTCTTCTAGCACCTCATGATGTTACTCAAGACTTCTCCAAGAATTCGAAAGGACGTCGGCGAGGAATGGTCTTTAGTCAAAGATGAAGTCATTAGCATACCGCACTGATAAAGACGGATGACACGAGGAAAGTGGTGACGAGGAGCTGGAAGGGCAGAAAACAGTCGGCGATGGCTGGACTCTGGTATTTTAAGCAGGACATCTTCATTCCTTCCTGCCAACGTGAGTGATTCTCTTCCATTTGCTACAGTAGGAAGCTGCGTGACCCTGCAGGGGCAGTCCGGCTGACTGGCCCTTCTCCAGGGCAGCCAGCAGTGCATCCCTTAAGCAGGCTTGACCGACCTGCAGTCACACACTCTGTGGTCAAACGCTGGGCAGGGGGATTTGAGACGTGACAGCATAATCAATTTCCATGATTCATGATCACCCCAAAAGGAGGGCGCGCTGAGCGACTGGGCAGCTGAAAGAGGAGAGCAGAAGGGGAATGCTGACAACAGCGCTCTGCAGACGCGTATAGCAGCGGAGACTCTGAGCTTCTGGCTGCTCCTGTTTGTTAGATCTTCCAGAATACTTAACAATAATGTGAGACTTCACTGATGCTGGTAGGGAAACTCTCTTTTCACTGAAGGATCTCCAGAGAAAAGTCAGAGCTCAGGGTCAGCTGCAGTACAAAGAGGCACCCTGGAGCTCACGGCGCTTCAGATCCAGATTCATGAAGATCATGATGCAAGAAACTGTCTGAACTGTTCTGTGCTCGTGTTGCCGGAGCCACAGAGGTTTTCTATTAAAGACAAATCAACAACTGCTGTCAGTGGCACAAAAAGAGTGTTATGTAAGCAAATAGCTTCATCGCCAAGTACAAATTACGCGCTTCAGCTTCAAGAACAAGAAAGGAAAAATACTTGTTTGGGTCGCTTACACTAATCATGCTCGAAGCAGTGGTAGCTGGGAATCTGAGAAGGCAACATCAACGTCTTACCTTTAAAAAATTCATAGCAACTGTTGTTGATTTCCCAGTGAGCTTCTTTATTTGCTTTCTTTTTTTTTTTCTTTATTTGTGTGCTGTATGTTTTATATTGTTTTCAATATGATGCTTGGATGGGTGAGGAGCATTTTGTGTTCCTTTAATTTTGCATCATAACCTGATTTGACTACCAGATTTTCCTTATTTTCTGGATGACAATAACAATATTTTTTTAACTGTGTGGCTCCTGAATTACTCAGATGTGACAAGCAGCATCCACTGAGTTGTTTAAAGAAAAAAATGATTGCAATCACTATGAATTTCTGCCTTTTGCCAGTCAACTTTATTTAATTGCCATCATCGATTACTGGGTGAATGAGTAACGTAGAGGTTTATCTGCTTTAATGAAGGTGCATCTTTATTCTACTTTATTCTAAAAATACATTCAATTTGTAAGGCAGCAACAGTGTGCACTTGGAAAGAATTCTGTAATGGTAAAAATGGTGTATAAAAAATGAAAAACTGAGCTAAGCCAGATCGGACCAGGTTTTTATTCCATGTCTGGTGTAGGGCCAGACACCTGAGTAAAGGACATATTTGCCATGAACCGTGTTGTCCTTGTAAAACCCTGGGTTTATGGTTTTTTGCCTTGGGAAACTGATTTCTGTCAGAAGAACTGAATTCTGGAAGGAGGAAAAGTCTGCTAAATCCTGATCTATCAATCCATCAAATCTCATAAGCAGGAAAAGTTGGAGATTTCCAAACACGGCTCGTGAATTTTTCTTGACATTTTAATTGCAAAAGCATTTCATTAATTTCTCACAGTTTTTTTTTTTTCAAAGCAAACAAGTTCTTGAAGTTATTAATTTCAGAACTTGTCATTATGTCATCATACGCAGCAGTTTTTCAGTCCTGTGTTGTTTTGAATCCGGCCTCTACAGTTCGCTGATAACTCAAGGCCGACGCCCGTTCGCCTCTGTGAATGACTCTAACAGCTGAAAATCTGTGCAGATGTGAGACTTTGTCGCTGTGGATAATGTCACAGACTCGTAAACGCCGCCTCGAGACTGAGAAATTGAATCTATAGTCACTCCCTTGCATTCTCGACGGGGTTCATCCCTTGACCTTCCCAACCCCAACAAATACTTCAGATACAGACCGGGCTGAAAATATAATAAAGTCCTCCTCAAATCATCACATCATAAGTTACTAAATGTAAATTAAATTTTATTTTCGGAACCCTCACACTTTTTTGGGTGACTTAACTTGTAATTGCTCCGTACAAAGAATCAACTTCTGGTGTTTTTTATATTTGAATTGAAATTTTACATTTACATGTTAAGATCCTCATCTTGCTGCGACTGTTAAAAATCATAGTTCTCAACAGTTTTAAGATTTTAAAGAAAATAATTCCTGGCTTCATTTTTTAAAAACCAAACCAAAAAAGCCATTATTGTTGATAGCCATAACATTTTCCCAACAACAGGGATGTCTAATCTTACATGACTCATTCAAAAAGCTTTATTACAGCATTTCCTGGCGTAGTTTAGCAAAAGCACTTGGACATATTATGTTGAGATAACCATGTATCTGGTTTCAGTTCTCATTTTTACATTTGACACACACTTTGACCTCAGCAGACCAACAGTCACATATTAAAGACATAGAACACAGTTTTAGTGAAACTAAATTTCTCCAAGGCAGAAATGTTATTAGTAACTTATTAGGTCCTATCAACTTTCAGTCACAGTGGAGCAAGTTAGACTGGAGCTCACTGACTTACAGCGACTTACAGGTTTATTAGCTGCACCTTTAAAATCTAATGAAATCCAGTATATCAGCCCTGCAGTACTTTGTAAATCAGCTTGTTAACACTGTGTCAGAGATTTTGTTCAGTCACCTGTTGATTTTGAGGTGTTTGTCGTGGTTTGTTCAGTCCTATTTACTTCACGTGAAGGAGACAAAAATTAGAATGTATGTTAACGTCACTTAAATATAATGCAGTTCCATACAGTGACATCAAGAACTTCAAAAAGAGCCAAACATTTTAATGAAGAATAGTTTATGAAAATATATTTTTAGTCTACAGTTTTACTATTAAGTTACGTTTATGTCAGCCATTAGCTGATTGATGATGATTAATAGACTGTGTATAGAAGTGGATGTGAAAAGCGAAGCCAATGAGAAAGTGCATTCATTTTGCATTCTTGCTAATGGTCATCAGGGGGCGACACCACTGGCTGCAAGAAAGAAGTCTGATCGCCTGTAAGTTTATGATAAACTTACAATTTCTGACTTCATATATAACCTCAGTTTCCTAATAAGTTTATCTCAATTGCGAGTTTAAGGTCGTCTTTGCAGCATGATGTTAGTTTCATAATTTATGGTCCCACTTAGAGTAAAATAGAGGATAAAGCAGGGTATGTTTTATGATGTGGCTACTCTGTGATTGACAAGTCGATATGACGGCGAGGGTCCTCATGTTCTCAGTCAGATCCACCCCTCACTCATCCCCAGCTCCACCCTCTCATCCACATATGATCACTTCTGAGTCCAAAAAACCAAAGCGGCAGCAGCCATGATGCCAAACACAGGCTGATTTTCAGGTACATTCAAGTAGCTGAATAAATAGATTCATATTTTTTTAATTAATATATGAATATTATATGATATGAATTTCAAATCAAAGACATTACTGCTTTGGAAGTTCAATCAGTGAGTTACAGGAGCCACTGCCAACCTCCAGTTTGTGTTTGAATATCTATAAATGCAGTTTAACACAGTATTTAGTCACATTCCAACCAAACGCCTAAAAAAGTCAAAAAGTAAAAACAAAGTCGTAAATAAGAGGCTGGTTAGTCAGCTACGTCTCACGTCGAGCCCCCTCCTCGTTTGTTTGTGCAGCTCTCAAGGTCATGGTCTCTGGCCCATTAGCGGGCCGTGGCTGCCCTGTGCGCTATACATGGAAAGGGTTGGTGGCGGTGTGTGGGAGGGGGGTTAGGGGCTGTAGAGGGGGGGGTTACAACTCAAGAGTTGATATGTCTGTCTCTCAGAGGCCAGCAGGAGATTGGCCTCTCCTGCCCAGACGGCCGCTGACCCCTGTGGAGACAGTCCCGCTTCAAGTTGCTGCCGGGTCCCTTTGAAAACACCTCGGCCCTGCTTGAGTGATTGGCCATATGGGCGACAGTGCCATCCAGGAGTCCCCCGCTGTGCCAAGCATGGGGTGCGGGAGGCATGAGTGGGAAGCATGGCAGCCTCCCCCAACTCCCATATTCCAGTCATCTTGTTTCCAGTATCTCTGCAGTATGTCCTAACACAACTACACGCTGTAATTTACAGTATACTGGGACAGGACTTCCCCTTCACATTACACACATTCAGACACACATTCAGTCTCTCACACACACCAGACACATGTGCACATGTAAACAGAGTCACAAACATACATCCTGCAGCTTTTGTTAGTTTCTGATTATCAAATTTGTATAATTATGTTTTTATTTTTTTATGAAAAAAACATCATTAGACATGTTAAACAATCACAACTGCTCAACTGCTGCACATATACATCTATATTTTAATTTGTTAAAGGGGTTGTTATTATACTTATAGCACACTAGCAACTACATTTCTAACAGTTTTAAAATGAAATTGAGCTCAGTGAAATCTACAGGATCATACATCATGAGCATAATTTTAACAAAAACAAAAATTCAGCCTTGGCATTAATTAACAAAGTATGAAGACTCGTCCGGTTTGTGAGAGAAATGCGTGAAATGCCTCAGTGACTTATAGTGAACATCGACAAACATGTAAAGTAAAAAGTGGAAACACATGTAATAGGAAAGCGTTTTTTGTAAGTTGGGATGAACAGCAAATATATAAATATAGACACACAAATACACACAGCATCCATCCACTGTTACATGCACACACAACACACACCTACTGCACATTATCATATATGACTGTGCAAAAAAAAGATTAGATATGGTTCTTATACGTGTGTCCTTGATGCTGTGTGACATAACTTTGGCAGAGGGTATCTTGTCTGGGTCTTGTTCCTGTTTCAGTTTAATTTGAAATTTCCATGAAGTAATTAACACTTCCTTCTTCCGAACGGTTAAATGGATGATAAATTTCCGCCCATTCCACGAAGTTCAGCCTGTCCAAACATTTCTGCTCATTAAAATGGAGGAAAAAAATATGGCACATCAACAGATCTCTGTTTTTACGCCATGAAATCCTTTCAACGCATGTGTAACAACAGAGAAAATGTTTAATCATCGAGCTAAAAATGTTTAGTTTGAGCTGAGCCCATTATTTGACAGTCTGGAACAAAACAGGTGAATCTGTTCATCCTGCAAAATAAAGCACCTGTGAAATGAATCCATCAGCCTTTTGTTTTTCACTCCTGCCTTTTCTATTTTTACCACATTATGCAATGCTAAAAACATATTTAACAGTTGCTTAACAGATTTAATAATGCTGCCTGATGAATAATGCAGTAACAGTACAAATAATCTGCTGTTACCACAGGGGGCTGTGGAGTTTTCCATGCGGTTCACACCACAGGTTTATGCTCTTCAAACATCAAACCCCAACACCTGCAGCACATCAAGCCGCATATCTATACAAATTGAAGCATCATGACTTTTAAAATACAAAACTCCAGGCGGCCCAAATGGCCCAGCGTTATCAATAACAGCTGAAGAATGAAATATGTTAGCCTCCCTTAAGTGGGCTTTTTATTGATTTATTTAGACCTGATAACAAGAGTCGTAAAGCCATTTTGAGGCGTCCCCCCTTCCCGCCGCCCTGCCACCCTTCCTGCGCTGTCAGACCTTCACTTTAAAACACTTACTGCTGCTGCTTCTGCTCGAGCAGCACTGGAAACGTTTCGCCGGAGTTGTAAATCTCCTCGCCAGATATTTTCTTTGATTTCTTTTTTTCTCCTCTTCCACCTCCCTCTCCCTATACATCAGTATGTTTCTTTTTGTGTGCAAAGCCTCAAAGGCCTATTTGGCAGCATTGAAGAGACAGAGGGCGTTAAAATGAGCAAAAGTAATTTCACGTCTACGGGTGCAAATTTGCTCACATTTTGTTTCAGTTAAATGTTGCGGCCGCACACTTGTCTCAATGAAAGGCCGGGGAATCCCGCTGGAATCTGCCGTTTCCAGTCCATATGCTTTGTTTCACATGGCTTTGCTTTTTTTTATTAATTTACCAGGCCATCTGGTCTTGGCCTGAGTCACTCCCAGGTCAAACAGTACTTTCACTTAACATCAACAGAAAGGGATTTTTTTTTCCCCCTGCATGAGGCGTGGAGTGCAGGGAACATTTCAAAATATAAAATGGTGTGATAACAGATATGTGTAAGCTAATAATCCCATATGTTATCACATCTCCAACTGGGACAAGCCCAGTTTTTTTTTTTTAGACTTTTAAATGATACAGAAATACAGTTTTATCTACCATTTAAATTGTGTTTATCCCAGTTATGAATTGAAATGTAAGTTAACAAGTTTACCACATGCTTTAGCCATTAAAAGACTAAAATATTAGCAATAAGCAATGTCACAGAAACTAAAGTACTAGTTAAGTTACCTCTCTATTCTAGTTTTGCTCCATAAATCCCTTTCTGTCGAACACTAGTAAACTGACATACATCCTCCACCACAGCTGTAGTCTCACCGTATCGTGCTAACTACCATATTATAGTGTTGTCTGCTTTTTGGCATTGTCTGGCTCTCGCTCTGTGCTAAGAATGATTCTGACACTGTTTATTAGCAGGAAAGTGCTCTGGGAGAGAGAAAGAGGTCCCAGATCACATGCAACCCTTGTTTGCTCCGCCAGCTGCACCCCTACGAAGGCAACAGTAACATGAAACACTTAACAGCAGATTGACAAAGGTCAGAAATGAAGTCAAGGTGTTAAACAGGTGCGGGAGGAGAAGAGAGTGGGAGGAATAAAAGCAAGTGAAGGGAGGCACTGAGAAAAAGATCGGATGAAGAGACGTTTCACCGGACAAACTTCGACCTCTCGCTCCTCGCTGGATGGCGCTGTAATAAATTGCAGGTTGTTAAGGGTCTGGACACCTCTTGGCACCCACTTCAAAAGAAGCATGAGGTTCTGCCTGTTAGCTTCAGATTTGGCATGGAGGACGGGCAGGTTGTGGTCCAGTTGCTGCTCCGTGCCTCCACATCTGCTTGGCAGCACCTTGGCTGAAATTGAGACTTTGTGTCTCCTGAAGTTTTCTTGTGACATCTTTATGAACGCTCGCTGTTACCCATTGCAGCACCCATCAGTGTTCTGGTCGTATCTCTTGCAATAAACTCTCCAACCCACACACCCCCCCTCCCATCCCCTCTCACCCCTGGTTCCTAAATCCAGAGCTGCAGCGATGGTGAAACCTTAACGCGAAACATTTGTCCGATTCCAGGTCTCTGCGAAAGGTGGTGCTAAGTGGAACCTTGCAAACTTGCTCAGCATCCATCTTGAGAGTAGCGAGCAGCAGAGGAACAAACCTGCACACCTTGTCTACATTACGACAATGGAGGCCTTTTATGTTGCTCTCCTATCGATGAATCTATCTCGCCTACACTGATTTATTGGTTGGCCTGGAAGTGCCCCCCGAAGCCTCCCAACCCCCTAAAGTTTTCTCTTTATTGTACAAGTCAAAAGGAGAATAAAATAAGAGAATGGTGTGCACTTTTTTAAGCCCTGACCTGCGCTCCCACCTCCACTGTCACCATCTCTCCACAGCGGCCCTGGCATGGAAACAGTGCTTATTGTAGGCTGTGAACAGGTGCAGAGTGGAAACCGTGAGCCAGAGAAGGTACATAAATTACATGGCAGGCCAAATCGCACGGCGCTGTTGCCGTGTTAATCTGTCAAGAGCTTTGAAGGCCAGGACAAGTGAATTCAGCCTGGGAAGAAAAAAAAAACAGTCCTTCTTTGGACTGAACTGCTGCTATCAAAGGTTATAACACCAAGTGCGCTGCAAAGCTCGTGATGACTCATGATTTCATGATGTTCACACAGAACTTTGACTATAACCATGAGCTCAGTCTTGCTAGAGACCCATGGCTGCATCTTTTCAGAATAAACCCACAGCTCTTTTTTAATATGATGAAAATGGAGCAACTTTATATTAAAATGTCACCATCGATGAATATCAAATGTACAAAACAAACCATGTGAATCAACCTAAAACTTACCAGCATGGTGGAAATGTGATGTTGGATGTTGGATTTAAAGCCACTGACCAAAACTTAAATACTTAAATACTTGATACTTGATACTGAATGGCCATATGGGCAACATATACTTATGACGTCTCTAACCACTGAACAACAAAAGAGTTACTTTTTCAAGTCCTAATCAATAGATTCATATATTAGAGCTGCTTTTTGAACAGTACAATGAAGTGGAGCACCTGAACGGAAGGTGACTCTATGTAAGTGGATGCACACTCAGCAAATTATTTTTAAGTGATACAGCAGCTGTTGTGTTGTTACAGAATATGCAACCTAACAAATATCCAGTAAAAACACTCTGACCACTACTCAACTCAGAGCAGATGCAAAAGTGTCAGGCTGAACATCACATCTATTTTATCCACTATTACAAAAGATTGTCCCAAGATATTTCCTTGACAAAGTTGGAATCAAATGTGACTAAGTCTGGTCAAAATAAAACAACAATACTGACCCTTCATTCAAAACCACATGACTGAAACTTTCCTCCTTCTTGCTTCAAGTAAAATTATACATGGTGATTTATGGTTTCAGTTCTCCTGGGATTTTAAAACCTCTGGAATTCATTTTGTAAATTTCAAAAAGATTATGATGAAAATGCAAAACAAGACGTTCTTTTGTTCATTCTTGAATGTTAATGTAAAGCTGGTCCACTCACCAACCACCTCATTTAAATTACACAATTCATGTGCAACTATAATTTATTTAATAATAATCAAGGCACAGTTTTATGAAAGTTACATTCCCCAAATGGAGGATTTATCAAATATAGCACAAGCTGCATTGTGTTAAAATGTTTTAGCTTAACTTAGAGAAATATGGCATTGGGACATGTATCAGATAAAATGCTTGCTGCACATGTCTGCATACTGAGTGTCAGGATCCCAGAGTTTCCACATTCTTCCTGCTGATGCCTCACATCTTATTGCCTCCACTTTGTCTTCACCGTGTTGGAAGTTATAGATTTTGGACAAGCAAATAAGCACATTTCCCAAAATGAGCAACTATTCCTTTAACTCGTTATGATAGTGCAGTTCAATGAGGATAGTGATAGTCAGTAAGTTTATTTAGATGACAGGCTGTTACGTATAATTCATTCAAATAATCATGTGCCAGTGCGCAGTTAGTTCCTTATAAAAAACCTCAGAATCTGTTCATATTGGAAATTTGGAAATCAGTTTTCCTCAGCTCTTGTTGCCTACAGACAGGGTTGTCCAACATGGCTGCTAGATGGAATCTTATTGCCACTTGAAAGCCTTATGCAGAACTTCCATCTACTCGTGATCCCAGCAACAGACAGGAAGTGTCAGCAACATTAGGGGGTGGGTTGTTCTTGGCTGTGGTGTGTGGCAGCACAGCCGGGGGGAGGCGGCGTGTGACAGACAGGTTCATTGTGGAGCTACAGGAGTCGGGCCGAGCCGGGCTCCCGTTGGCGTCCCTCACGGCACCGTCCACGAGGCCTGTCACCGTGAGACAATGGACTCGCCCCCGGCGCGAGACTGATCTTCTGGCGGCCCGTGTGAGTCCTTGGGGCGTGGTGCCATCGCCGAGGGCATCTGACAGTCACACGGTTGTGTTGATAGGTTGTCGAGGCCAGAAAGCTGTGCAAGTGCAGGCATACCGGAGCGTTTACGAGCGTGCACACACTCAAATGCAACACAACAAACGCACGTGCAAACGTGCACATTTCATACATGTCAAAGCAGAAAGAGAAAGCTGCAGCCAAGAGGCAAAAACAGAGAGAATGTGTGTCAGAGTGGAAAAAGGAGAAAAAACAGGGAGACTAAACGCTGAGGGGCAGCTGGGGGCATTCCCTTTGGCTTTGACAGCAGAAATAAATCATCACAATTATGGGCCAGCCCAAGTAAATGGGGACAGGTCACCCTTATCATTCCCAAGTTCAAGGTGTTTCCTGCTCATCCAAGCCAGCCAGGCCTTGTTGCCAACAGACCCATGGCCAATGAGATCTAAATGCGCCCTGGATGCTTGTGAAACACTTGGCACGAGCAGAGAGCTGGTTCCTCACATCCCAGCAGGCGTTTTGATGTTGACTAGATATTGATACGGCAGCAATGTTGTACAGCAATATGAACGTTAAGATGATATTTGTGTCAGCTGCTGCCAGCGTCGTTTGGTGAAATCAGAGCCGAAATACTTCAGATTATTTTCCAAACCCAGTTTAACGTACCTCCTCTGATTTTCTTGCTGCACCTCGCTGGATTTTAAAAGCCTGCTGGGTTGCTCTGGGAAAGGTAGGATTAAATTCAGCCATCTTTTGAAAAACACGTTTGGATTGCAGATTGTGTGCGTGTGCATGAGCTTGTTTTAGATAGAAAGTGAAAGATGCAGTGAGGAGAAAAAGATATGGAGGGCATGTATAGTATCAGTCTGCGTGTAAGTGTGTTTATGACTGAACGTGAGCTGGTGTCTTGCCAGTCCCTGTAACTCCTCCAGCAGTCAACACACACTGAAATTTAAACAGACGACATTCAACTCCAAAAAAAAAAAAAAAAAAAAAAAATCAGCTCTTTCTTTCGACTCGTCAGTGCCAGACTGTGTGTGCGACCTCAGAAACACCACTAACGCGCAGCCATCTCTTTAATCCTTTGTTTCTTCACCTCTTTCTGTCGTTCTTTCACCACCACCATCTGACTGTTTTGCTTTTATCCCTTTTCATTCTTGTTTTTCCCCTTTCTTTCTCTCTTGTGGGTGCGAGTAGGGGAGCACAGGACAGGGGGAAATTGGTGTAATGAATTTAGGGCGCTCATGCTTGCTGAGGCGAGCCTCCCTTGGCTGCTCGTAGCCATTAATCTTCCGCACTCTGTCAGAGCAAAATGTGCCCACAATAGGCAAAGGGGGAGCTCAAATTGACTACCAATTACGCGCCTGTGAATAAAGGATGTGGAGAGAGGAGGGAGGGCACAATATGGTTCAGCAGTAACGTTTATTTTAACCCTGCGAGCGTCGCAGGAGCGTAAAGGCCTGGAGATAGAGTGTCTGTGTGTGTGTGGAGGTGTGAGTGTGTGTGTGTGTGTGTGTGTGTGTGTGTGTGTCTGCTCAAGGGTGAAGACTCTTTCTGAGTTCCTCGTTTATCTGAGGGTGTAGTGGTTCTCGCCACCATGAGGTGAAATGGTTGGTTGTTTTTGTGTTATGATTCTCTGTAATCAAGTCACATATAACTTTGTGCTTTTAATTTCATTGGTCCTTAGATTAAATGTGTTTATTGTTTATGAGAGATCAGAAGAAAAAGCAAATCAGGATGAAACTTTTCTTTATTAAATATTTGCATTGCAGCAAACACATAGTAAAACAGGCTGGAGAATCTAAGTGTGAACTTTAGTTTTAGAAGGCTGATTGACTTTTGTTTCTGTCTTTTATTAATGTTTTTAAAATGTGTTTAATATGTTTTGATATAAAACATATACTTTAATACACATATTATTAGTTGTGTAACCAAGTCCTGCTACTCAAGAACTGTTCAATCCAGTTGTGAGATGCTTAAACTTTCACATAAAATGGAAAATTTATACTTGTATACTTCTACATTTTAGAGGAAAATACATTTACTTTTTTCCTTTAATACATTTGTGTGTAGTTACCAGTTACTTTGCAGATTAATATTGTGTATACGAAACATAAATAAATGAATAAATAAATAACAGCATACCTACGTAAAGTGTTGAAACAAAAACTCAGTTACTCAATTAGTCAATCAACACAAATTAATAGACAGTAATTTTAAGAA
This sequence comes from Holacanthus passer, assembly GCA_025331565.1. Taxonomy (NCBI): domain Eukaryota; kingdom Metazoa; phylum Chordata; class Actinopteri; family Pomacanthidae; genus Holacanthus; species Holacanthus passer. The sequence continues at coordinate 1,080,840 of JAFREQ010000068.1, forward strand.
TAATTCTCATAATTTGGGATTTATACTTTGATCAAACAAAATTAGTAGCATTTATAAGTTGTCCCCATGGCTCTTTGATCTTGTGATGGGTATTTTAGTCATTTTATAGACTTCTATACATCTATAAAAAATGACTAAAATATCCATCAGTAAACTAAAATATCAAACAGAAGAAATTAACCATATATTGAAGTAGAAAATATTATGTTGACCAGCTCCTGAAACACTGATACATTTGTCATTATAATCCAATGATATAGTTCATCTATAACGACGTACTCTGAAAACATCCATCTGCACTGAGCTCTCCTCCTGTCACTTAAAGCCTCTGTGTAGGTTTGAGAAATTCTGACTTTGGCGACTCCTAGTGCTGCTTTTACAAAACACCCTGTGTCTCACACAGAAAGACATCTGGTTCAGTATTGATACTTTTTCCTCAAACACCTGGATCCTTCTTTCACCACGACACAACCGTTAATATGGAAAAAAAAACACTCTTCTCATTGTTTTATAGTACCTGTGTGCATTTAGCATAGTTGACACTTACTACTTAGCTTTTTGTTCACTAGTGACATTGTGTTTATATCTAAAAATACCATTTGCACAGAGGCTATGAAAATGTTTTTACTCAGCACCTTTGGAACAATGGGTGTCTGCTTTAAAGACACCTATAACAACACTTAATCAGGCCGAGCCAAGACACTGTATTGTTGGCACACTCGTTCAGGGGAATTCAGTTGTTAGTATGATTGCAGCCCTGATGGTTGTGATTATTTGAGGGCCATGTTTATTGTATTACCCACAAGAACATGACAAGAACTAATAAGTTCCTTAATCGTATCTGATTTCATTCAGGCCTAATTTTGCTATCGGAGACACAGGCCAGTATGCTTGGAAACCAACTCCCTCTTAATAACACCATTACACGAAGGGTGTGCTCAACATGTGGCCGAAGGAAAGAACTTGACTGAGCGTTGGAAGATAAATCAGATGCTTTAATGAAGTTTGACTTTCAGGATTAGGGAATTTAGGCCCGAGCTGCTCTGAAGTTATGCGCAGTTTGTAATTCCAAGAAAAACTTTCACAGCTAAAATAATACATTTCAAAGCTGCTTGCTGTTGGAGCTTCGGTCTGCTGTGTTTTGTGAATTTCAACAGGACACGCTGTCGGCATAAAAAAATGGCAGGAATGAAGCTGAGAGTCTGCAAAGCATGTTTGGAATGTACTTTTTCTGTGTGTATACTGTGCAGGAAGGTTGTTTTATAATGTGTAGATCCAGAGAGGACTACTGAGTTACAGTATTGTCTTAGGTAAAGCTGCCTGTACTGGAGTATTATTGGATGAAAATATAATAATGTATAAAGTAGCTGGTTGCAGTTTTCCCTCCATGTTTTGACTTTTGTTGGAAAAGTTGTGCTGTCAGTGAGCTGAAGCTGACTTTTGCAAAATCTGGCTTCTGTTAGATAAAAAGTTCTGATGATAGACAGGATAAACAAATTTAAATGACAAGCTGGAATACGTGACAAACATGAGATGAAGTCCATTTGCATTTTGTTGTTTGGCTTTTTTTTCCCCCAAACTGTGGTGAACCTCAAAATCCCTTTTCTCTTTGGAATTTCCCACTTTTCCATTCACTTGTCAAGCAGTTTGAGCAGCACTGTGATCTGTGATTATGATGTTGTTTCCTTTGTCTCTTCATCTGTGCTGACTATCACTGCTTCTTTATTCAAATCATACCAAAAACATTAAATGCATCCGGATATTGCAATAAAGTCCTACCAGACACCAAGTGACAGATTCATAGATTTCACTCGTAGGTTTAATCACTTGTGTCACGTCAATCTGCAACAGCAAAATGTCTCAGTTATACATTTGGCAGAAAACAAGATTGTAACTGACCCAAATTCTCACCAGAAACCTCCTGGACCTGCAAACCTGAGTGTGTGTCTCTGCAGGCGTGTGACAGCCTGTGTCCCGGCCTGTCGAGGAGGGGGGGGGGCAGATGGACGATGTTGTTCTGGGTGGGATGAAAGAGGCGTGAAGGAGGCACAGTCAGCCAACTGCTCAGGGTCATGTAAGGGTTGTGCTCTCCGCTTGAAAGAGAGAGAGGCAGGGCGACTTAAGACATCAACAACAGAATCTTAACAACCCCCGTCACACACACACACACACACACTCACGTTCGCACATGCACGATCCCTAACACAAACGTTATTAACAAAACAAACACTCTGATTGACAAGTCGAGTGTCGTTGAGAAAATGTCCTCATTGTGCCACTGAGTTTGTCTTTCTATTATATTCATCTGTTTAGCACAGCAGAGCTCAGTTGTCAGTCAAACTATGGACAGTTCTGTGTCATCACTCCCTTCAGATTGAAAGGTGTAAGATGTAGGATTTGAGTGTCCCATAGTCGGGAATGGACCAAGCCCGCTGCACTTTCTAAACACTCCCAGCTCAGCAGCAGAAAAGAAGTGCACAACAATTATCCCCTTCTGAAGCTCATCCGTCAATCCATTATCTATACCTGCTTATCATGTGCAGGGTCGCTGATCCTCCTGAAACCAAATAAGCCAATAGGAGCTGTTAGTCTGGTACTTGCATGGTGATTTTTAGCTGTGACCAGTTTCTCGATAGCTCGCTCTGTCTGTTGGTCAATCCACAAAAATTTGGACCAGGAGGTTGAAATTTGGCATCGACGTCAAGTGTTTGTGAGGTTCAGCGTGTGTGAATGCGTGAAAGGATGTGTGCACGTTTGTGGCTGCAGCTATTGCAAACTTGCTCTTGTTGTTTTACGCTGTTGTGATGTACAGGATCTTACCTGTGTCTCGTCTGTTTCCATTACAGACCTGCTGGTGTTATGTTATACTTTACTGATCAATTTGGGGAAATGAATCCTCTATATTCAAACCAAGGTTCTGATGCCAGAGCTGTTGCTCAGGAGAATGACTGAAGTATCCATGAGCGTCTTCAATGTTTGAGAAGAACAGATAAGATGTTCTAAAATGACACAACTGTGCTGCTCAAAGTTTCTCCTGTTAGATGACAGATGTAGATAAAAGCTGACAAACACCTAATGCCATTTTAAACCACCTGAAATTCCACTTTGTAATTATATTAGGAAAAGCAACATTAGTTTATTTCACTATTCTTTATTTCCACATGTAGAGAGAACATTAATGTGACTGATGGAGGCTGAAATGTTTGATTGTGTAGTGCAGCATAGACGCTTCTGTTTTCATGTTATAGCCAGTTATGTCATTAAAGCATTGCTACCATCTGAATCTGTATGTGTGTATTTTGGTCTTTTGAACATACATTTGTCTGTGTACAGAGCTGAATTGCACCATAGAGCTATCTTGCAATGAATTAAAATAAAGATTCTGCACTTACTCAATCAATTCACGTCACATTTTCAACCTCACCTGCAACGCATTCACTCACTGACACACCTGGCAGATGCCCATTGTGACCACGACCTTCTACTTTTCGCCATTTTACTACTAAACTGCTCAAATCTACAACTCATAACCCTTCAGACTGATATTTTATTTCCCTGCTGAAACCTGCACTCCTGCAGTCTGGATGGGGAACACAATACGACGGCTGCTGGGAGAAAGTCTCACCGCTATGTCGCTACGCCCTCTCACACTGACAGAGGGAGAGGGAGACATCAATCTTTCACTAATTCCTTCAAGTGTGAAAGGGTCCTTGTGGTGTCAGCCAAAGGGGGAAGATGGTCCTGGCCAGAGGTATTGAATGAGGGGAGGGGAGGGAGGAGGATGGGAGGAGAATGGCCTCTCCACCACAGAGACCCTTCCTTCTGGGTCCCCCCATCTCAACCCTGCGGCCGACACACCCGGACGGCCGACCAGATGGCGGCAGCATTAGCCCAACAAAGGCTATCTAATTAGGGGTACAATAGAGAGAAAGGGGGGCTGGCGTTGTCCTGATGGACGGCACGCAAGAAGAGCAGCCAGGCCGGCCGCCTGAGACCAAAGCAAGTCAATAGCGTACCTTCAACCCCCATCTCCACACACACACCATTAACACACACTCGCTTACACCCCCCTGGCAGTAATATAGGGGGCTATGACTTTATTACCCCTCATTAACACAAATTAGACCACTTGAGCCTCCCTGAATGGCGATGACAAATTGAATTAAGTGTTTGGAAACAAGTCAATCCCCACCCCTGGCCAGGCTGCGTCCATATTGCATTAACATTCATTGAAGGGTGGGTGTGTGTGTCACAGTGTGAGTGAGTGGGGCAATAAAAAAACTGAGCTATTATTTAGAGGTAGGAGGAGTTTTCAGAGGCTGTGAATGGTTAAATTCCTTTGGAAACGATATGGATCCTCCTGGCTGTGGTGAGTTAACTCTGGCAAGTTAAAGGGAGGAATAAAACAGGAGGGAACAGTTGGTTTGGAGGATTCAGCCAGTGAGGACGTCACACGTTTTATATTGAGATCATCCACATTTATTTATATGACGAGGCCAGAAAATACCTCAGCGTTAGAAACACAAATCTGGATGCTAATATGGACTATGACATGAATATATTTAATAAAATCTACTGCATCTGGTGGAACTTGTTGGTGCCTTGGACCATTTCTTCTCACCGACATGCATCTGCAGGGAAAGGAAATCTCTTGAATATGCTTTCCCAGAATCCTGATAAGAGATAAAACTTTAATGATTTACAGAGAGAAAACTCAAGCTCAAGTCAATTCAATCACACAAAGAAGTGGTTAGTTTACATATGGTGAAAGTTATATGTAGAACCCTCGATGTGGGAAAACATGTAGATAAACTTAATCATCTCAACAAATCATATCTCAGTGAAATTTTAAAGGAAATAAAAACCCTTCAGAAATATTCAGAGGAGTAGCTGGAAGAGTGTCCTGTCTTCAACAGTTGGAGTTGGTTTATACTTTGTTCATTTATAAGATTTTCATTATCTTTGGTTTATATTCAAATAAACACCATTAGAGAACATATAAAATTTTAAACGTAAAACCCACAATGCACGATGTTACTTTGAAGATTTAATTTCCTGAATGAAGTTCGTAGCAAGTGCAAACAAAAATGAGGCTTGATCAGTTTAGGAAAAACATGAACAAACTAAATGAGTGCACCGAGTGCAGATCTCCGTCAGATGTGTCTGAAGCAGTTGTTGATCACTTGCAGCAGGTTCAGAGGAGCCAGAGGAGTCAGGAGTCAATGGTTGTGTGAAACAGAGCAGTCAATAAAATATGTTTTTCCAAAACTGTGAATCACCACAACCACCAGAGGTCCTTGAGCATGTGGTCATAAATGTGCACAGAGACATTAGGCTGATGGGCCCAGTATGTATGTATGAGCAGGGGAGATTAGCTGTGGTTCATGTCTGGCAGCGATAGAAACCCAACCACAACACACTGATGATTTTAGGGAAGGTGACATTGAGGTTATGATAGTAATGGCTTGTAGAGAGTTACTGTTAGCTCTCTGGCTAATTGCATGTTGTAAATCCTGTTTAGCGTTGCCGTAAATTTCTAATAATGCTGCAAAGAAAGACGTTTTTGCTGACAAGGCAATTAAAGTTCACATTGACTGGTTTCATCATCAAACAATATGGACTTCATCATGTTTCTTCACTCTGAACTCAGCTCATTTCTTTGTGTCTCTGGAATTTACAACAGTGTATATTGTAAATCAATCAATCAATATTTATCTATTATCTTTTTTTTTTTTTTTTTTTTTTTTTTTTTAACTTATTCGGTTACAGTTACAGCTCTAAGTTCATCACATTTAAAAATTTAATTTTCAGTCAAAAGAAGAAAATATTGAGGATCTTTTCTTTTTGCAGATTGACTGGAATAAAATGAAGTTGTGGGCAGTTATTGTTTCTGGAAAGCAACAGTGTAATGGTAGTTAAACTGCTTTGAACCCCTAATGTCCAATATGTATCATTGATAATGAGGCTGATAACTGAATGTATGTGTGAATATGTTTTATGACAGAACACATCTGCAGTTGTGTGCACACCTGCACTGTGATGTTCTTCTCCACTCAACTTTTTTCCCAAACATCATTGTCTTGTCAAGATTTTACGTGAAAATTCTGTCTTGAAGGTTGTAGAAGACTGACACCTTGTGGCAAGTAGTGGAATTACAGTTTGCTCTGATTCGTCACAAAGAAAATTTAACAGAAATCAAAGGAAAATTGATAACAAGATTAAAGGTAATTAAAATGGGAGAATGGTTTAAATTAAGTTTATGAGTACAACAGACAAATCAAAATGTCCCTTTGTCAGTAGAATATTTAACTTTCATTGTTAAAGTAGCTTAATTGGAACAGTAGCAACACACTGTCCGTATTATAGGAGTCGCAGTGAGTCTTGTGTTTTGACATGTTTTTGAACTCAACAACACAACACACACATTCAGTGCACACACACTCCCTCTCACACACACACACATCATTAAAGCTGTGGTCTTACTGTCCTGCTGCTTTCAGATGTTAGAATCTGGCTGCGAAACAAAAAGTCTGATTTCCTTCCTCATGTGTTTTTCAGACAGCTTTTATTTCAGACAATCACTGATGGTGGTTGTAATTAAGTCAGACCACAGTCACACACGATTCAGTTCAGACGTGTTTTTGATGTTTCTTATTAGCTGGGCATGCTGAGCAGCATTCAAACACATGTTCACACCTGGAGACTTCAGTGACTGGCTCAAGCTCTTTGTTGGAGGTTTTGATGAAGGAGGGGAAAATGTCACACTTTACCTCCCATCTTTTTCCTTTTTCCAGTCCTGAGTTTTACACCTGCAACTTCATGTCAGACCATAGACTGTCACCACCGTCACCATGAGTCGACCAAAACTAGAGACAAAGACATCTGTCGAATCCCATCAGGTGAGTTTTTCTCATCCCATCTCACATGATGCTGAAGAAGAAACTCAACCAGGATGATTTTCCAGGGTGCATGACTTCATATTACAGCTAATGTCACATGAGTACTACTTCATAATAAGCTTGTGAGATGCAATTGTAGGAGTACAAGTCACTTTGTCAAGAAACTATATTTTCTTCATTTTCAGTATCAACAGTCAAACACCAGATGGTGCTAGAGGTTAAAAATAGACCTCCACTCCCCTAAAAGACAGAATGCTGCTCTCCAGTCAACAAGACACACACAAATATGGATTTTATGAATCACTCTCCAATGAGCTGAACTTTATACTGCTGCTGTTTACTTTCATACTTGTATGCATGTTTTTATAACTCTGTAACCTCCTTTGTGCTGATGTTGTGTCGACTGTTTTGTTTCAACTTGTTCCATTAAATGCAACATACATGTCCACACCTGGAAAAATGCATCTACATGAAATTTACCATCTTTTTTTAAGTGACTCTCCAAATCAGGGTGGCTACAGGGTTACAGCGTTATATATCTGGTTATATGTGTGGTTTTGCTCTTGAAAACATTTGAGAAAACATGATGTTCTAAAATAAGGTTTGACAGTGAAAAGAAAGGATCATGGGATGCGCATAGAGAGGCCATTATGGTCTTTTGAGCCAGATATTAGCCAGATAAATGAAAATATACAGTATGACATGGGAAATTTTAGCCGTGGCTGTGCCAGATGGGAAATGTTGCATGTTAATTATACATAAAAAGCACAGTTTAGAGTAAAGTATATGTGGGCAGATGGCAGATTCTCAATGGCTGTCATTCCTGACCAAAACTCCCCTGTGATTAAAATGAAATGAAGTGAAAAGGAGAGTTTGTGTTTGTTTTCCGTGAACTGTAGCTGGATGGATGCAGAGACCTCTGAGAGCTGAAAGCATGAGGACTGATGTGGAGGCTGATCTATTTCTACTTGACAGGTGGGGAACATTAGTGCTGCTATGTTTTGCTCATGTAATATACAGCTGAGATGAGTTGAGCTGATTTACATAAACATTAAATTACTCGCCCACATTCAGCTATTTTCTAGATATGCAGTTGAGGTGATGTTCGCTATAGCAGCAGGAGAGTTGTGAGTATCTCTGTCTGCAGCTGCTGTGAAAGCGTCTCGTCGTCTCTGCAGGTGAGCTGATCTTCCATGAACTTGGGAGGTTTGTATTTGTTTGGGTGTTGAGTTCAAATATCAGCAATGTTTCTCCAGACTGACTCACTCCCCCTTTAATAGTGCCACAGTTTGACATTGTTTCCTACTGGGGAACTTTTTAAAACATTAGAAATCCTTTTGCATGGCAACCAAACTTGATAGTAATTATATTTTATTTGCTCTGTAAAAAGTAATTTTGTTTTGGATTCATAACACATTAAACAGATTAAAGTCTTGGTTGGGGGTAAAATAAGTTCCTGACCTTCACCCTGATAAAACTATTAACCCACAAATCTAACAGGCAACTTCATTCATCACATTAACTTTTGCTTTTTGCACTCAAACATGTCATTCTCATCAAATACCAACGTTTTGATTAGTGATGGATTTTCATCAAGTCTAACTATAAGTAATTCATCCCGACATGGTCACTATACAAAAGCTGATCTACCTCATGTAGTTCATCTGCTGTTGTTTTACATTCTTGGAAATTTCTATTCCTTTAATTACAATTACATATAATATCCATAGTCAATTATCCAAGTTAGGTACAGCAAACTCCATATAGTGCAATGAAATATTCAAATTATTTGAAACATTCAAACACAATCAATCACAGGTCCAATTACAAAAAATACCTAAATTAATGTTGATTCCTTTAGTGTGAGATGTGTGTAGAACTTTCCCTCTTCAGGAGAAAATGTAGCTATATTTCAAGATGTGAGTTGAATTTTGATGTGAAGGCTTTACTTCAATCATCTTTGAGCTGCATCTTCCCTGCGCCCTCATCGATCTGAGCATCATCTACACTGTAGAAACTGAGCAGAAAACCTCTGAATAATGTTTAAGTCAAGAATTACTTTTCCAGTTCTTTTTCCACCTGTGGTGCGCCTCCTGCTGACAGTGTATATTATGATCATTTGTACTGTATGGCAGGACAAACAGTGTGCTACCTCTTCCAAACATGTTCTTGAGAAAAGAACATTCATCAATAAAAGTTAGTCGGAAAATATGCACAAATCCAAAAGTGATAACAAAATGGACAAAGATGACAGACCAGTAAAATGCACCTTTCCTTAAAGTCACTGTGTGATAGTATTATTCAATTATTATGTTTTTGTTATTAGAAAGTTTGACAATTCCAGAGAAAACTGATGATTTTAAGTTTAGTAGTACTATTAAGCCTCTTTTGCACCGTCATCAGCAGCAGTTACACAAAATAACCTTCAGATTTTACTTTGACCCAACAAATCCTGCTCATATTCATTCCCCTGAATTCAGATGTTCTACCACATCACAACAGTTCTGTTTGTGTTTACATCCATCTGAAGGTGCAGCTGCATTAAATTCCTGTTTCCAGGAATCTGGTGAAGTACGTCTTCCAGCCTTTGGGTTGTGCTGTTGCACCGTTGTCCTGCACTCCAGTCCAAGTCGCAGAGGTCTTGTTTGCCTGCTGACTGGCCCGGTATCCACGTGGAAGTGGTACAAAAGCACAGTTGTGCAGGAAGCTTTTGCAATTTCCTCCCTCTTGCGTCACAAACGCATTACTGTGCCTCTCACCCAAACCACAACCACATGGGACCCGGTGCAGAGCTGGAATTTTCCCACTGACAAAAACACATTAACTGTGCAGAGCTGCAAACCGACTGGATCGTTGGGCCTTAGCTGCTGCTGTGATCCCTTCAATGAATGAGCCTCTTCTTAGCAGCACCTGTCATGTGTTTATAGGAACAAATGAGGTACAGTGTCTGTCCAAATCTGCCCTTCTACGTTATTGCTCATATCAAATTTGAGTGTCCATCGAGTATTTTTTCATTTCCAGAGATGTTCCTGACTTTGCACTGGCTTTGATTTGTGTCTCACTCAGGTGTCAGCTCTGCAGTTTCAGCCTCCTGGATGATGCTTTACCAAACTACCAGTGGTGATTGATCTATGTTCAACTTCAGAAACAGAAACAGATTTTTAAAAATTTTTAAGGAATGCATCTTTTTCTCCTCACTGTAAGTTTACAGTCCCTCAGCTTTAACTTCAGTCTTCAAGGGAAATACTGCAAACATTGAACGTGTTAAAATGTACAAGCTCATAGATAAGTTCCAAAATCCACTGAACATCCATCAACAAAGCAGCTGTTTCTCTTGTTCCTGCAAGCTCGCGTGGAAATCCAAAACTTTCTCACTGACTCACAACAGTGTCATCTTTGGTTTCATGCTACTTTGGTGATGATATGTTGTAAAGCTCTTCCCTCGAGCATTAAAGAGACACAATTTATGCACTAATCCAAATAAAGCAGCCATTATTTCAGGACAGCGTTCAGTTAACAGTTCGGTCGAACCACGAGCCGAGCTGCTATCGATCGCTCCCACCTACAGAGAAATAAATCTTGTAAGTTTCTGAAACCTATAGGAGCGTTTTCGTCGGTCTCACCCAGAAACAATCTCAAGTGAGCAGAGAAGACCACCCTCTGGCAGTTTTAATCCACTGCATTATTAAATAAGAAAAGATAGAAAACAGATCAATTTACCACTTGGACGGTGATCAATGTAGCAACACAATCACAAAAAAAAAACAGCCCTGGGCCATTTTTAATGAACATTTTGTCTACTAGAATTAAGTAGATATGAATGAAAACAAATCGTGGGGCAAAAAAAAAAAAAAAAATAGTACGTGCTTGAAAACAAATTTGCTGGTGTTGAGTCTGTCGGTGATTTATAACCACCTGAAAGTGTCTCATAAACTGTCACAGGTGTTTTCAGTTATTCTTGTTATTCTTGGAAGTGACCAACCTTGATATACTCAAAACCATCATAAAAGTGTGTTCTTCCAAATCTAATCCAGTAGTATATGTACTATATGTGAATTTTCATGTTATACTTCCACACTTCCATACTAGATACTAATATATGCAGTATACTAATTGTCACAGTACATTTTTGCAGTTAGTATACAAACATATTTTGTTGTAACAGGAAATGATGCTGTCAATGATCCGATTTCTCCTGTCAAAAACAACAAATATTTGTTTTTTATTTATTCATTTTTTTTGTTTTTGTAGGTTTTTCTGCAGCTGTCTCACTCCCACCTGTGATCCAGCAGCTGTGAACTCCAGCAGCAACCACCAAGTGTTTTTTTTTTTTAGTTTGCATACTCATATATTTAAGTTTATTTAATTTTGTCACTTTTCCAATATGAATAAACTACATACTTATAAAGTGCTTAAAATTGGTTTGTAGTATGGAAATGGGACAAGACTACTGTCTTTACAGCAAACAAGCAATGGATGTACTCGAATATTAATTGTTCAGCTTTGGGCAGATGTACGTCTCAGCACACACATAATTCTTCAGATTTCAATTTCTATGTTGTTTGTCACAGTTTATCTCATCAACAAACAAAACAAAACAGGTGAGTTTGGATGTCAATAAAGTTCAGTCTGTCTATGCCACAAAGACAGAAAGAAAGAAATGCAAATGCAGTGAATCTCACCTATGTGATGATCAATGAGATGGAAAAGGATCATTTTCTTACTGCAATTTAGTTTTTTATAGTTTATAGTTATCTTTATAGTTTATAAATGTTACCTGGACAAATATTAGTTTCCACCTAATTTAACAGTGAAAGTTCAGTCAAACACATTTCTTACACAAGGACATCTCCGGTGCTTGTTCAGCTGTTTTTCCACATGCTTTAATAATATGTTTAGCGCCCGGTCCAAAAATGGATGATAGAGCTAAAGCGTTGAACTGAGCTTGAACTCACACCTTGTGCTCAGTTAAGCCAGTTTATATAACAGAAGTAATCCATCTGTTACACTTGGACCCTTTTCCCAACATCATGTCCACATCAGCCCTGCAGGCATATCTTTATTATCAATCTCGCAATAATATTTACATGCAGATCAACTTTTTTCCCCAAAATTCGCTGCAGATAAATGGCTTCAAATCAGCGCCAGGCCATAATGTGAGGGCTAAAGATGGTATCCTCTTTACCTCGCTCTATGGAATGACTTTCATGCTTGGCTGCTGTCCAATTTTATCTCCAGGAGTTGCTAGGCGACAGGAACATCCTCATTGCGAGTGTATTCTGGGAAATGATGGGACCAATAAATGAATTCTCCAGATCTGTAACTTATTATGTGCTTTCAACACTGTTATCACACGGGTCAATGAAAAAGCAGCATGCTATGAAAATGGGCCGTTTTAGCTCAGCAATAAACAGTAGAACACTACGAGGCGGCAAACAGCGACAATACAGTGTGATGATAGCGTGAGAAAGGTGACAGCTTTGTTCCTCAAAGCTTAAATTGACACCTGAGGTCGCTAAAAGTTCAACCACAGAAAATCACAGCCGCCACTTTAAGATTGAAAAGTTAATCTACTGTAGAGTAACTGCAGAGATTCAAACAGGGAATATTCCATGTATCAGCCATGATGTGTGAATTAATGAATTCTCAGTCAATCCAACTCCTGCTGCAGAGCATCAGCTTCATCTTTATCGCCTGCCGGAGGGGATCCCATTGCCTCGTTCCTCGTGATAACTGCTCGACACCTGACTGATAATGCTGCCCTTTAATTAAAATATTTTTTCTGGGTAATCTCTACTTGTTATTAAAAGAAAAACTCACTGTGTGTGATGAATGTCAGAACTTTGTCTTTTCGCATCAAGTTCTGCAGAGCTGCACTGCAGCAGCGGTCGAGGGAGTAATCACATCCTTTACTTGAGTAAAAGTACTAATAAAACACTGTAAAAAAATACTGTAAAATAACAACATGTTAAAAGCCAGTCTTGTATTGAATTGTTTTTTTTAGCTATTTTGCATAAGACATCAACAAATAATTATTTTCATTATGGATTATGCTGATTATTTTCTCAATTACTGGACTGATTGTTTGGTTTGTGAAGCTTCTTTGTGAAATACCATCACAGCTGCCCAGAGCCCAAACAATGCTTTGTTCAAAATTATTTCAAAAAATTAATTTGAATTAATTAAAAAACAGCAGCAAATCTTCATATTTGTGAAGCTGGAACCATGAATGAGCATGTTTTTGAATGAAAAAGTGACTGAAATGATAATTAAAACAGTTGCTAATTAATTTTCTGTCAATCATCTGTTCAACTACTGTTTTCAGCTGTACTTAATCTTAATCTGGAAAGTAACTAAAACTATCAGATAAATGTAGTGAAGTAAAAAGTACAATATTTCTCTCTGAAGCAGTGGAGCAGAAGAATAAAGTGGAATGAGAAGAAAATACTCTGGTAAAGTATCTCAAGTATCTCAAATTTGAAAATATGTATAGTACTTGAGTAAACGTACTTAGTTACATCCTACCACTGCAGTGCAGATTGTATATTGTATAACAACCAGCAAATGTGGCATCATGTGATCATGACTCAAGAAGTAATACCATCCTAACTTCATTACATCAGTTGCCATATAAGCCTGTGTGTGTGTGTGTGTGTGTGTGTGTGTGTGTGTGTATGTGGGTCATTGAAAGCAGCTGCAGCACATTTACATGTTCAGACACACAACTGGAAACTTCTCAGAGAAGCTATTGGCCTGTATAATATTATACAGAGATGTTTTATTGACAACCCTCAGCTTCAGCACTGAGCAAATAACTAAACACCATTAAATGAACGGTCATATCCAGCGCAGCACTCCTGTGTGATCCAGACCATGAATCACACCAAAGGAAAAAGGAGAAAATTATATAAAAACTTCATGGATTTAAAAAAAAAAAAAGCAAAACAGTTTTTCCAAAGTTTGAATACTTGTTCCTTATTTCCTGTGGTGTTTTGAAGCTCTTCCACCAACATACTGGGTTTTTTTTTTCAGCTGTGAACAGTTGACAGCAAAGAGCAAACCGAAAAATCAAGCGAATTTAAGGGGTCAGACTTGATGCCTGCCGGATCATCAAACAGTGTGTGACACCCACCTCCTCCCACACCTTTAAAATGTTGGAATTGAGGGGGCGTGTGTGTGTCGCAACTTTCCGAAACCTACAATCCAACAAACACAGCCATTACATGCAGTGATTGGTGGGTGTGCAGGGTTGAGAAAATAGCCAGGGTTAGAGCTCGTCTCTCAGCCTCTCTTCCTTTTCTCCTTTCTAGGGCAACATCATGAACAACAAATCCCAGCAAAGGAAAAAACAGGAAATTATATTTTTCAAGGCTCAAAAACGGCATTCTTCTATAAATTGTTCTTTTCTTGTTTCGGTCAGCTGGTTTATAGACAAGGTTAGGCTCTCAGCAGGGTTGTGTCTCCTGTTATGTTAAGCAGCCTTGATTATCTCTGCTTATTGGGATGTAGCACGTGTAACACTGATGAATGGCATCAGTTGCAAACAGAAACCCTGCTTCTCTGCTGCAGTTCAAGACGTTGCAATGTAGTGAATGAGTGGCAACAATGAGCACTTTTAAATAAGGATGCTATATGTAAATATAATAAATAATAACATCCTTCCTGTTGCATCCTTTCAGCTGGATTCATCATCACAGCCTGCAGAAATCTTTTATCCACATAAGATGCTATTGTTTGGAAGACGACGTCTGGAGGAAATTGAAGTCCTGAAACTAAATATAAATACCAAGAGGCACAGATATGAACAGAAAACAAGTCCCCTGCTGTCTTGTTTTATTTTTATGGACTGGCTAAGAATATGCCAATAATAGGGGATAAGCTGAGGAAGCCCGGAGCCAGGCTGTGACTGAAACCAGACATACAAGTGTTTGTTTCAGATGCAGAACTTTTTAAGAAAGCGCACTCTAAAAGCTCAGTGAATAAACGCTGAGATTATCTGATGTTGTTTTTGCAGTGCAGATCTATGGATACGCACCAGCGACTTGGAGGATTATTCCAACTGACAGTACATCTGCAGCAGTGAAACAGCCACTGAGAAATAAGCTGATCATGCTGTGAAAGAAACTTAATAACCTGTCTGCCTCACTTAAACAGCAACGAGTTTTGGTTTCAAATAAATCCTTTGTGAAATTTCAATTACGGCATCAAAGCTGTGATCTGCCCTCGCGGGGACGGAGCTGTTATCGCAGAGCTGGTCAGCGCAGCGATGCTGACGGAGAGTTCAGTAACACCATACTCGTCATTATGATTCCTTCCACATGAGTGGCTTTGAATAACACTGAATATAGGAAGTGTCAGAATACAGGTATTAATATTTTTGTAATTCCCTTCATCACCACAGGGGGCGGTAATGTGTTGAAAATACATCTGTGCCAAAACCTTTTTAAGGGTTTTTTCTTCCAATTTTACAATCAAACCTGCACCAAATCACCAATAAGCCATCTGATGTGAGGGCTAAAGATGGTTTCCTCTTTGCCCCGCTCTGTGGAATGACTTTCATGCTCAGCTGCTGTCCAATTTTATCTCCAGGAGTTGCTAGGCGACAGGAGCATCCTCATTGCAAGTGTATTCTGGGAAATGATGGGACCAATAAATGAATTCTCCCGATCTGTAACTTATTATCAGCCTTCCACGCCGTTGTCATGTGGGTCAATGAAAGAGAAGGATGTTATGCAAATGGGCCATTAGGTCATTTAGCGGAGCCATTTCAGTATTTGCTTTGTCCTGCCTGAAGAAAAACACACACACTAGGTTTGAATGTTTCAGCTCTATTACACCACGAACAGAGGAGCTGGCTGTGAACTGTTGTATTTTGATGCAGTTTTTTCTATTAGTTTCATTAAACCAGCAACCAAATCAAGAATCTTTTAAAACATATATACAGTATTTGTATATGGTCACTGCAACAATGAAGAGATCTGTGCATCATTATTACAAGTGTTTTCTACGAACTGATGGGACAAATACATTAATTGTCCACATCTCTAACTTATTATGTTAATTGTTTGCCTTTCATGTTGTTATGTGAGTCAATGAAAAAGAGGTTTTGAAATGGCCTATTGTTTGATTTAGTCATTTTAGGATGGGCAATATCATTTACAATAAGAAAGCATCCAGGAAAGACATAGACTACTGCAACATTTCATAGGATGAGAAAAGGCCCTTAAATCTAAAATCTGACACCTGAGGTCGGTAAAAGGTCAAGAGAAGAAAAACACACACCATCATTGTCAGACTAAAAAGTCTTGTGATCTATCGAGTGATTCCCAGTTATAGTACCAGGTGGTATGTGGAAAGACTGCAGGGTGGCTCAGCTCAGTTAAAACAATAGTAATCATGATTATATATGCAGATATTTGCATGAAGGGGGAAAATAATCACACATACATCACTCATGTATATGGGCATGAATTGTCTATTTTTTTCATGACAGTCAGCCCAACTATCTTTCATGCCTGCACCACGTTTGCTTGGGTGATTAAAACAGAACATTTAGCTGTTCAACATACAGGACGTGTTCACTCTGTGGTTCGTTCTAGGAAACAAAAGCACTTTGATTCATGTTAGAGAAGGAGGGTGATTTTTTGAAATTTCATTAATTTTTTTCATTTGAAGATCAACTGCTGTGAGACTGGGTTGCACAAAAACATGCATGAAATTGGATGAAAACTACTTAGAAAAGCTAATGAAAAGCAAAAAGTAATGCATAAATTGTTGAAACATCTAAATTCTTCTACTCAAAATGATGAGCATATGACAGTACTGAATGACTGAAAACAGAGGCTAAGGCTAAACAGATGATTCCAGAACAACTTTATCTTGAATCGGTTCCCAGGTGCAGTGATGGATCAAACAAAGACAGTTTTCTCTGCAGAGAAATATTATCCAGCAAAACCATGAAGATCTCCCATCTGTCAAAGGAGTGCCTGAGCCCGTGTGACTGGGCTACAGCGGCACGTCGGACATAAAGTTTGGGAACCATTGATCTAGTGGACAGTAACTAAAGCAGCCTCCCTGATGTTGAGCAATGAGAATTAATGAATCCTCTAAATCACATTAACAGCAAAGACTAACTATTGCTGCAGAGCATTAGCTAAATCTTAATCACCTGCCATCAGGGATCCTGCTGCCTCATTCTGCGTGATAACAACTCCGAGTCAACACCTGACCGATAACGCTGCCCTTTAATTAAAGCGTTTTCTTCACTCAGCTCGTGTTTTTTAAGAACTCTCAGTAAATGGCAGAACTTTGCTGCCTCACATCTGGTCCTGAAGCAAACCTGCCTCACATCGCGTCAAGCTCTGCAGAGAGATTTGTTGTGCACACAGAATGTATATTGAACAAAAACAGCCAGCTCAGACATATTATATGATCATGAAAGATACATATCTCATAAATGGTGCAACTAAATAGATTACATGGGCCCTGTCTGCAGAGTGGCTAATGGAGGCTGAGGCGTAGAGGGAATAAGACCTGTTAGCTGACTGCGTTTGCATGAAATGCTAGCCCGCCAGGCTTTTTCACCACTGTTCTCACAGAGATAAATCCCTGTTGCACTTAGTAGTCATCCATTTTTAATGCCGCAGCCTCAGCTGGAGAGCATGCATGAAGACAGAGGAGGGGGGGGGGAGAGGGAGGCAGGAACAGCCAAGGTGTGGATGACAACAGCCGGATGCCTGGGGCTAATGCATGTGCAGTCTACATGATGTGTTTTTGTACTGTATGCTCAGCATCAGCAGCAATTATGAACGTCTGGGGTTGTTTTGCCGTGCAGACAGTCGAGTCATTCATGAATTCATCATGGTTTTACTCTAATTATTCTTCCCTCATTGCTGGGACATTTGTAAGAAACCGAGTTGCTGCAGTAAGTTACGAGCTCTCGCAGCTGCACGACTGCGTACAGCTCTGACTTTTTCCCAAAAAACAAATAGCAGCAGCAAAGCTTCCTGCCTGTTTTGAGCCCCTTAATATGTCTGCAGCAGCCATTCCACAGATGGCAGGCGGAGAAGGCCGCGAGGGCCAGCTATTCAATCCACTTCAGTGCAAACATGATCCGTTTGAATGGCGAGGCATAAGCCAAGACATTCTTGTGTGGGCAGACCTCCCTAAACAACCGCGAACAACCGTGGCACTGTGTTTGTCCTTCAGAGACAAATCTTTAAGATACGAGAGCAGAAGATCAGTTCGAGTTTGTCCAAAGGTTAAAGAGACGTTTTTCTCTCGGTAGAGAAGCGAGTTGATCCACATACCGTCTGTGTGTTAGTCAGTCAGTCAGTTAGTGAAAGCAGGGACGTTCCTGTAAATGAGTTTGGAGTCGACTTTCTTGCTCGATTTAATAAGTTAATCTGCAAAATCACTAAATCAGACAGCAAAAACAGTCGTTTCAGACTCTTACACAACTTTTCTGTTTAAAAAGGATTTATGTACTCAGTCAAATGTTGAGCAAACCAACCGAAGAACACGACCACATAGATCCAAATATTTGATAAGATTTTATTTCTCTAGTGGATTCATATGTTGTTATTCTGCACAGCAGCATACAGGAAATTGTGGTAAAATATAAATAACAAAGTTCAACAGTGTCTCTTTTTCTATTATTCATTTAATCAAAAAACCTCTGTTAAAAGTGGCAAATTTATTCAGCCTTTTTCAATATCCACTCTCTTGCACACTCTCAAGAATGTAACATTGAACAACTAAACTTTAAAAAGTATGGGTATAATCATTATTTACAGACAATCACCTTTTGGTGAGCAATGCTTATAGCTTCTTGGAAATTCACTTCCATAATGTTAAATGCAACAAAATGAAAATACAATTATGTTATACAAAGATCAAAAATACTATCAAAACCCTTATTATAAATGGCAGCACTATATCAATAAACTGCTGTTGACATTTTACATGTAAGTACAAAATCCTGTTGAGGTAGCGCCCTCTGAAGTCACTTGTAATGTTAAAATACTGAATAAACATCACTTTATATACAATACAGCAAATCTCTCTTCTTTCTTCAATGCAATTGTATTTCCTTTGGTAAACAAAACTGTCAGAAATGTGCAGTCCTGCAAATGACACGTTCAATCATACATTCACAACATTTTTGCATTTTTTTTTCTTTTTGGATTCTTCAGAAAACAAATAATGGGATAACATGTTGTTTACTGACATTCATTTGCTCTTTTTACCTTTCACCCCTCGCTCGGAGTGAAAGGTAGATGGGACTCACTCCACTTGATGAATAAACTGTCAGGGCAAATAAAACAAAATGAAAAAAAAAAAAAAAACCACCATAGAGAGAAAGAGAGACCGAGACAGAGAAAAGAAATCCAGTGTGTCGCCCTCATTTGGGAATGTAAACATAAAGAAATGTAGGCTAGTATCTCTCATTTCTGACTGCTCATAAAGTCAGATAAGGTTCTCATCACATAGGATTGGAAAAGAGGTTTGGCTTGGCAACAATTGATTATAATGTTCCCCAGAGAATATGAGCTCCAAACAGAGGCCACATTGTCTTTGTTTTTTTTTCTTTTTCTTTTTCTTTTTCTTCCTTCCTCTCAGATTGAATGTCAACTTTTAGAGCAAGTTGGAAAATATGCTGTGGAGTTTTTTAGGCAGGCAGATGGGATGAAAAGAGTTGCTCCTCCAGTCAGACGCACACAAGCACTCATTAATGACACATTCTTGAGCTTCTTTAATGGCAAAACATAACTTTGGTTTTCTAAGACGAGAAAGAAAAATCCCAGCGAGCTTAGCTCACCTTACAAAAATACTTGGTAGAAATATGACATTCATCCCCTTTTGCCAATGTCAGTGTGTTTCCCTACATGACCAAAATACTTTGTTTTCCTTTAGATTTATTCATTATTGACACATGTATTTATATGCACACGCTCAAATGACTACAAACTAGCAAGAAAAATAAATCCAATGTATAAAGCATAAAATTATTCTATGTGGATAAAAGAACTATAAAAATATAAGAGATCTTAGAGGGGAACAACAAAAAGATAAAATCAATATGTTTATGAAACTGGGAATAAAGGCTAAATCAAAACAGTCATCTGGAAAATTGTTCAGTGCAATTTCAATTTTACTTTATAGTCGCGTCTGTTTAGAATATTTTCATCCTCTTACCACCCACAGCCCTCCCTCCCTTCAGTGGTCGCTGGGATGGCTGGTCTTTTGACAGGGGACAGTATTTTATCGTGTGGGCATTGTCCCCGTTGGCACTGCACAGGGGGCAGGTATAAGCCCTCAGGATGGGACACACCACCCTCCCATCCGGGGTCTTCAGGACGTGGGAGCCGTACACCTCCTCGGGAGCTCCGTTATTTCTGCAGAAGACGCAGATTTTGGGCTCCTGCTTGCTCCTGGACGCGGGTTTGCGCATCTTCCTCTCCACGCCGAACAGGTCGAAACCCGAAAAGCTGCCCCCGAAGCCCACCTCCCGCTCGGGCTGGAGGCCGAGCTGGCTCTGGAAGGGGCTCAGGATGGAGAAGCGCTCCTTCAGGTCCAGGATGGAGGCCGGCGGGGGGCTCCCGGACGGGCAGCAGCAGTCCAGGTGGCCGCCCTCTCCAACGGCGCCCGCAATTACGCACGGACACGCGGGGGAATCGTCCAAACCCAGGGTCGCCTTCAGGGACTCGGTGATGGAGTTTGGATTCTGGGGCATGCTGAGCTTATTATTCTTCGTTACCAACGTTGTGAGCCCCAGATAGTCGTTCCAGAAATTAAAAGTGTAGTCATATGGGCTGCGCGCATTCAAATAGTTGTGATTGAGAAAATCCATGGCCGCTTCTGCTCTCGTCTTCTGTTCGCGGTGAAAAAGGCAAATGTAATCCTGAAAGTCTTTGCAGCCAGAGTTCGCCTCCAGGAATGGTTCATGCACAGCGACGCGGTCTCCAGTGTTCCTCTTATGTTTGAGCCTCCTCCAAACAGGCTCTCTGGTTATAAGGAGCAGGAGGGCGGGGCGCGCGAACCTCCACAACCAAGTTTGTGATCAGGTTGGAAAGCACCCTCCCTTTCTTCAGAGCCACATTTGGACAGGCTTGTTTTCTTGCCTTTGTCCACATCAATCATCATCCTGGTGGCTGTGGACTCAGGCGTTTTCATTAAAAAAAAAAAAAAAAAAAAGTAGTTAACGATTTGGCCACAAGTGCGCAATGGCACCATTTTACGCACAAAAGCCTTATGGTGGTTAATTACATTATTTCAATCAATTAGAGGTGGATAGCTTGGCTCTTTGTTCCCCCTCGGTAGTAAAACATTACAATTGCCAATGTTTCTTGAATCAATATCGTTAATCACTGTGCCTGAATATCATCAACACACTTTAACCCCTCGTGCGCCAGCAGCCTTTGTTCCAGGCAGCAGCCACAGGATCACTGTCCTGGGAGAAATAATGTGTGCTGATGCATCCTATTATGACAGAAATGAATCAATAGGAGACAAACCTGTTAACCAACCCTCATGTTTTTATGTTTCCTCATGCTGGAGAGGTTTACTGCTTCATTTACTGGACATATAACATGCACAGGATAATTCAAATAACCAGCTTGTATTATGATGTGTAGTTAATTATAATACAGTTTTTCACAATATAAAAGTATTTTTTTTCTTCATAACAGCACATTGGCACAAGCTGAAATGGGTTTAATAAAGGGTAAATTCGGGTAGAGACAGGTATGCATACATCTGTAATCATTTATATGCAGAAAATAACATCTTGCATCTATTTAGAATCAAAGGTCTGTTTACTTCCACAATTGCAAACTTTATAGGAGTAAACAAACCTTCTGTGACATCTCAGCATGTATCAAACTCATGTTTAGTCACCCATGCTGTCTTCAAATCCGGACAAAACACCATGTCACTCCTCCCAGTCAGGATGTAAACACAACATGCAGAGCACTTTTTTCAACAGGGGGCAGCATAGTGCAATTACAGGTCAGTTCATTTAAAGCCAGAGGACCCCTCCCTCCCTTCTTTGCTCCCCTGAATGAATGAGAGTGCCAAACAAAACCTACAGTAATGATGGCCACTGGCTGGAAGATGAAAGTCACCCGTGATGTTCCACTAGCCAGATGTCATTAGTATATTGTGATTCCACCGAGGCAACGTGGTCATTTTGGAGAGAGAGGAGCAGACGACCAAACTGCACTGATAAAGTCAATGAAATCAGGATTTGAATAACATACATCTGGCATCTGGACTCTGCACAGCTAATGCAGACAACATTATGGCATATGTGTAGGGTCATTTAGTGTCGCTGAAGAGTCACCACAATTATAAAACAATACATCGCCCCGCTTCTTCTCCTGCAACAGTGTCCACATTAATCTGGTTAAGACTATTTCTTTGGGGAAAAAAGTAGTTCCCAAAATAGTGTTTAGAGATATAGGTGGATCGTTCAGAGTAACATTGGCTTAACTTGGAAGCTGCTCATGAGTTTGAACTTTGAGCAATGAGAGAAACTGAATTAACCTCCATTGTTTTTGTGGAGGAGGTAGAAATCTTCAATTTGGGTGAACTGACCCTTTAAAGTGATTCTGATCATCTGCCTCATGTTTCATTAAGTTTTAAGCATGAGATTGCAACATTTTTGTGGAATCTAGATGCAATTTGTCATCTGAGCATAATAAACACAATAAAAGCAAAAAAAAAAAGGGCAAAAGAAAAGAACCTAAGAACCCAAACTATTTCCTCCTCAGTCCTGCAGCAGAAATACATGCAGTCCACTCATTGCAGGCCTCTGATCCCATCATGAAGTGGGCAGCTCCGGAATGTGGAAGCGGCCCTCTTGAAACAACGATAACACGAGTGACTGGTGTTCTAATTAAAACTTCCAGGGGGAGGCTGCAAGAACTCACTGACTTGGAAGGTTCACATCTATTTTTAAGGGATCTAATAAGAATGCGCTACCTTAGGAGACAGAGTGATAAAAGCAGAACAAAAGCACGGTTCAATGAGCCCCGATGTTTTAGAGGCCGTTTCTCTCTGTTCTGTGTGTTCAGCAAGTTAGTTTGAAATAGTATTGACTGCTCATTGGATTTTCACTCCCGAGCTCCCGTTCAGCTGGTGCGAAATATGAATTTTATGATGAAGCATTAATAATGTATGTAATCGCCAATTCTTTTTTTGCAAGCCAGGGCAGATTGTGCAAGCAGATTCCTGTGTTGCTGCAGTGTAACTGAAATATTCATGGACGTATTATTCCTTAATTTTGTTGTGACTAAGAGGGATTAATACTCATCCATTAACTAAAGCTAATTCTGCGGCCGCCTCGAGGTCACATGAGTATATTGGACAAGGAAGTGAGATTAGCAGTGGAATGATGCATAACATCAGTGGCTGTAAATCGATTTAGGAATCACACTGACTAAGTGATTGTTGTGCACGTTTTTTTGTTTTTTTTTGCTTGACAGAGGAAAAACAGATCATAAGGAAAAGTGGTGGCTGGCAGAGGAAGATGCTTTGTTGTTAATGATCAAATCATATTTCCGGCATGGGCTCATTAGCAATATGAGGCTTAATCTAAGTTTTTTTTTTTTTGGCTGTTTGTGCTTTAGATGTATTATGCAATGCAAATCAGCTCAGACGTGCATTTTGCTGAAGTTGGGAGTATAATGATGAGTGATTTATACAATCTTGTCGAGCTAATCTGCTTCATGCATTATGATTAGAATCAACACATTCTGTGCTGCGATCCAGGCCTCGCATTTTGGCAAGCAGAAGAAGATTTGTGGTGAAAAGTCTGCTCAATTCATATTTGACACGATAAATGAATGATAGATGTTATTGTGGAATGCATGAAGAAATCCTCTCGCTCTTATTGCATCTTCTCATATGACTAGTAATAATTTAAATGCATAATTTGGGCATGTTTTGAATCATTAACATCAGATATGGTGTCTCTAACCTCTTAGGCTAAATCAGAAGACACATTTATTCTGTGAAATACCAGAACATCTTCTGTGGCTGTCTGGTTATCCTTTGTTCTCTGTTGCTTATTTCATGAGGCAAGTTTCGGCAGTGGCCTTGGAGAGGCGAATGCATTGGGAAGGATTACACAAAGCACACACACAGGGAAGCTTTCTGCATATTCCTACACTACTGCTAGAGGCAGCTGCCATGGATAAATCATTACAATGCCTTGCTCAAAGATACTTTAGAAGTGGATATTCCCTCCAACTCTATTTAAGCTGATAATCCAGGCCTCGGCACCACCACAAGGCCTCAGTAATACTCTTTTCATAAAACAACCGCCCCCTCCATCTCAGTGTTTACGGAGCGACGTATTGATCACTGAAACAATACATAATGGGTTTGCAGGAATTGCTGAAAAATCCATTTTGCCATATCAATCGCTGTAATGAAGATGAATGCTGAATCACTCAGTATGAAAATGGCTCATGTGCATTTGCAACCTGCGTTTTTCATACCATTTTTTTTTTAGTCACACTAGAAAGACTGCTCTTTCTTTTTGAGCCTCAGACCCAAAGATTACCATGCGTTTTCATTCACAGCCATTAGAGCTCTGCTTGTGATTATGCAAATGAGGAAAAAATGCAGGAAATTTAATCAGAGCGCAAATTTGATTTCACGTGAAAGACTGCTCGAGGGTGGGGGCTCGATCGCGCAATATTGAGCAACCAAATTATGTTCAATATTTGTTTTCACAGTGGGCCCCCACTCGGACACACCGCAGCTTTATAGGCTTAAGGTTTGCCTTGGTTTAGAGGCTTGAAGTTAACGGCGCCGCATAAGGTTTGATTATCCTTTGTTCTCCCCAGAGATGCTGAGTGGAAACTGCAGTTAATGGGAAGCATTTCCATATCAGCAGCAAAGCATAGCAGCTTGTGTTTATGCATTTTTATTATTGTTGCATCCCCCGAACCAAAAATCTAAGTGCTCCGTTTTCATTTGTTCCCCAGCTGAACAGCAAGAAAATGGGTTCTTTGTAATTGCACATAAACTCAGAGGATGGCATTGTGCTGTTGTGTGTGCCACTGCAGATAACTGGTGATTAAAATGAATGTTACTCCAGAAGCATGACAGAATTGAAACTAATAAAGCATGTCAGTCAATAAGGGAGGTGGGTCTGTTTATCAAGCTCCGAGTTGTAGAACAAACAAATGTCACTCGGCTTTTGAAAGAGGCCGACTCAGTGTAGTCGTCCCGTGACCTGAAGTCTCATAGTCCCCGACCAACAGAAGGGTTGTATGTCACTCATAACAGTCTCAGGAAACAATCTGTCAGTGTGCAGCTCTGAAGCCATGACAATTTTGTATTTACACCCCTGATAACTTGACCTTGTATCAGTCTACATGCACATCCATGCAAAGCAAATTAGCCAACAAGGTTTGCTACAGAAAGTTCTGAATCAGTACAAACACCTTCAGAGAAAATCTGAGCAATTTTCCCCTGGAGAGCTGAAGTTCATTTCACAACTTTTTAGTTGTACCTTTCTGTGCATAGAGCAGTAACTTCAAATGCAGGTTTGTGGGGCACGTGGCCTCAGGTGTATCAGGCCTTAAGGAATAGTTCACCTGAAATGTCAGTTATGATGCCCCCAAAATTCAAATTGCTGCAAACATTGAGATTGTCCTTTTAGTTTCATTTCGGTCTTCCAAAACTACTTTTTCCTTTTAGGGGCATGCAACTAATTTCACGTGTAGTTTTAGTTTATTCCATTAAGAGTTCCGCTCTTCTGAAGCTTTAAAGCCCACATGCGAGTCCACGAGAGAAAAATATTAAGCCAATAATAATCAATAGCCTCCATTTGAGAATCTTCTGCCCCCTTCAGAGTTAAATAACAGTCAGTGGTTAGAGCTGAATGCTGCACAAGCATTTTTATTTCAGGATTGAGCAATGACTAACATGACAGTTCTAGTTAAATTAGTTTGGTGCCAATTTGGCCCACAATCACGACAAGGCTTTGAGCCAAGAGGCAAGACCACATAAAAAAGATAAATCAAACATGCAAGATGAAATTTCATGATCTCATCTGGATGCATCATTTCTGTCGTGTGTATTTACACACAGGTCCTTGGCTTCTATAGGTAGGTTGAGGGTACGATCACATCTCCATACATACAGTCTTCCTCCAAAGCAAGATTGTACTTGCTTCCACTTCCTCCTTTGTAGGCACTTGTCACAATCCTGAGCCAGCCTTTCTCACCCTAGAGGGAGAAAAATCTCAAGGTCACTTGGATCATAAATCAAGTGCACACACATTCAATTTTTTAAATGCCAAGTTTAAAAGCCACTGAACCATGCAGGCACTGAGGCTACTGAGTTACTATGCGATGACTCACCCATGGCTCTCCCCAGGAGTTACGCACTATCCAGTATTCAGTGCCATTTTCCACTGCCCAACCGGCTACTGACACAATGTGGTTGATGGCAGGAGTCTCAACATACTCCGAGTACACACCCCCAGTGTAGGCATCAAATCTCTCTGTGGCCATGATTCCACAGCTGAGGACAGAGGGATTCAATGGAGGTGATTAGAGAACAGAGCAAAGTGATTTGGCATTTATTGCCACTGCTGGTAGAAAATTTGACCAACTATTTTTAAGCTCTACTGTAGGGAAATTTTGAAAACCAATAACATTTCAAATGCAGCATTCACACAACTCCATGTAAACTATTAAAAACATGTTCAGTTATGAAAACCTGATTGGCCCGCCAGCGTAGATCTCTGCCATCATATCATCCCGTCCACCAATGGCTCCATAGTCACCGACTTTCCATAAAGTGTAGTTTTGCACAATGTTGCATTTCCCAAAGGTTCTACAAGTCCCACATGCATTGAACGGTTTGCATTCTGGGAGGAATAGAAAGCTATTTTAATTTAAAGGCTCATGGATGAACTCAATGAATCAAACAGATTGCACATTGCTGCCGAGTTCTTACTCTGATCAACTGCCTGGTAGTTGTTGCAGGTCTCGTCAGGGATGCCATGTTTGTGCGCATACTCCCACACCCCTCCATGGTCCCCTCCGTGGCAGGTGCCGCACTCAGCGCAGTCGAGCACGTGTTGGACGGAAATGTAAGCAGATGGCCACCCTCCTTTCCGCTTTATGTTGATACGATCTAGAAAGAAAAGAAAGTTTCACCAAGTGCAATGTTTGTTTTGGAAAAGCTCAGCTCAAGTCTCAAATGACTTCATATCAACTGAGGTTCCATCTGTTATTTTGTCATAAGATTTAATCTGCATACCATTCTTGAGAAAATAGTCCTCCCCAGTTATGTCATGTCCAAATGGGCGAGCTCCAAATTCAGATTAAAGTCAACACATGGTAGAGATGCTGCACCAGAACTATTGGTTCACTATATGAACAACTACAGCAAGGCCAGGTCCAAGCATGAGGGGAGCCAAGTAGCTTTAGCAATATGTGTATGTCCAGACCCCTGTACACTTGCACAAAATTCAAGTCACAAATCTTAACTTTCAGAACAATGCAACTTGAAATGCTTGGTGCTGACGGCAGCCTGGCTACAACCAATTCTGTTAGACTTTTATATGAATGCCTCCACTCACCTCCCTGCTGGACTGCACTGGATGTTGTCAGCCAGCTCAAAAAAAAAAAAAAATATTCGCACTAAGGTGTTTTAGCTTCAAATTTATCAGATATGAATGGTATCCAACTGTTGGCAAAAGCAAATAAGACTGTACTATTCCCTCAATCTAAACATTTCTGGTTTGAATAAGTTTGTCTAAAATTTTGATATAAGTGAATGGAACTCATCTGCAGTGCGTAAGAGTTCAAAAGGAGACGTCTCTTCCAGAAACAAACCCTGGATGCTCTGAATAATCCAGAGATTGATACTACTTCGTACAGAAACAGTACCTATGATGTTCTGTGGATCATACAAAGAGGAACAGCATTTCTGATACACCTGGTTATGGATTTTTTTTTTTTTTTAAAGTGCAATTTTCCAATGATGCAACCATCTGTTGTGCCAATTAATTCAACTAGAGGCAAGTCAGACTTTTGGCTCAAATCTTTAACACACGCTGGAACAGAGGAAAATCTAACCTGCCATCGCACTGGTGCTGCCATGAGCCCAGCAGGAGCCGCAGTACTGAGGGATGTGCTGGTTACGAGTTGTGCTGGCGAAGTTAATGCCGTTTACGTTCCTCCAGTCCCAGGACTTTGGCAGCTTAGCGAGGTTCAGAAGTTCATGAGGACGAGGCGCAGTTCTGTGAGACAAGAGACTTTAGTTCTCAGTCATTTTACGAGCACAATGAGATCTTAAGTGCAGCGGGTTCACAGAGAGACTGTCAGTTTCTAAAATACACATCCTATACCTGAGGAAGGTTACTATGGCACAAGCAAAAACAAAGCAGGATAAGTGCACTGTGCTCATCACAAATCAATAGAGACTGAGGAATTTGGTCAAGAATGCATGTTTCAACCGAGTCAAAAATTAATCCCAGCTCACTGCTGAATGAATGAAGGGCATTAAATCCAGTTCAGACACGAGAAGGAAAAAATTACATAATGCTATTAGTGACCAAGGCTCCCGGCAAACCTCGCATAGATTGAGCCTGAAGGAAGCCAGTGACTTGATATGTAAACTCCATTCTTGTATTGTCTTGACTATGGGATTAATTGTGCTTCCTGGGCAAACCTTCCTCTGTGTACAAGTCCCAGCAGCTTCACTGGCAATGGCAACATTTAACATCAACTATCTGTAGCCTAGAAATAATTCGAGCTTGTTCAGAGCAGAGCTGCAGCTGAGGGTAAAAACAGCCTTAAGAAGTAAAAATAAATTAAGTATAGTTTGGAAAAAACATTCACAGTAACACAGGAGTCGAATCTATGCATTTAGGAAGTCATCAATCAAACCTATCCAAAATACAGTGACAGAAAGCCTTTAGAAAATTCCTTTAGACGTCACCAAACTTCACAGTCAAGCTGGATATAGATAATTGAACAAAACTTGGTTCGATGCCTTGTCATAGATAATATAACTGAGAAAGAGAAGAAGACCGAGAGAAAACTCAGCTACAAAAATAAAGCACCAAAAAGTGAAAAACATCAGGCAACTAACTTCACTCCGAAACTGGGCTTCCTGGGCACCGGCTGGTAACAACTTGGCTTCTCACTAAAAAAGTGTCTTGCTGAAACAGCAGGTGTCATGAGCATAAAAATAAAAATGCCAAACTGAGCCATGCTAGACCACAGAGCAAACAAACAGCAAGCTGCAAAGCACTTTGGCATAAATAGCCAACTGGCCAAGCAGCAGAGAGAGAGCAGGCCTGCTGTGTGTCCTCAAGCTAATCAGGCTTCATTGATCTCACCTGGGATTTGATTGGTGCAGGTTAGAGTGGAGAAAATGAGTGAACAGATTCAGGGTCAGACTAACTGAAAAGCACAGTCTGGCTCTCTGCAAGATGTTCTTGTATCTCAAACTCACCTTGCATCACTTTACACTGAGACACAAATAAATGTTCCTGAAGTTACCTGAAGATGCCTAAAAAAGGCAAGATAGCATTCAATGACATCTAGAAATATTTGAGCCACAGGTGCAACATAAAGCCAGATGCATTAACAGACTGTCAAAATTTAAAAGATTTAAGAGACAAGTTATAGTTTGAAGTTTGAACTGCCTCTAATGAAAAGCAACATATTGCATTGTACCTGGCACTAATCACTTTTTAAATTTGCAAAGCTTCTATTTAAAAGTATGTATATTTGTTCTTGGCCTTCAGTTCATTGTTTTTATTATGTTGTATTTTCACAATTATCTGGACATATTTTACACATTATATGCGTCTGTCTGTCTTCTGCAAAGTGAGTTTCCCTCGAAAGGCAAGTGAAGCGAGGCAAAGTGATTTTTCTTTTTCATTTTGATTATCAGCATCACAACTGAAGCCATGAAGTAAAACAGATTGACTCCCATTTCGTGTCATTGTGAGGACAATGATATTTTGGAGTCGCTGTGATTACAGATTGACGGGATACGTTAGCAGTTTAAATCTTTAGTAGCGTGAGTTGGACATAAACACTCCATCAATGCAGTTTTTGGTTGAGAAGTTATATCAATTCAAAAGATATCTTTTCAAAAAGCTGGTTTAAAGTTATACAGATGCATTAATCCTTGACAGAAGCTCGTCATTATGTCGCCTCGTTCCCACGTGTCACTTTGTCTATTTTGTTTATGCCTTTGCAGCCTCTGTGATAGCAAAGACTTTATCAGGCTTCAGCGTGAGACTGCAAACAGAGCATGATACTAATTGACTGCCTGCCATCCTTCCCCATCTGCAGGAATAGAAAGTCATATTTAATGCGTTGATTAAAATCTAATCCCTCCATGTGAGTCGGAGATGAAAGTAATTTTCATGTAATGGAGACTATTAATATTTAGATATAGAAAGGAAACCAGATCCCAGATTTGCAATCAGCTGGAGGATGGTAAATGATATTTAAGGCAGCCAGTGAGCTGGAAACCAAAGCGTGCAATGCAAATAAGTTTGGCTCTTTCACAATTAACATTTTTTCCTTCTTCTTGCACATAAATGTATTTTTTCTTTTTATAATCAAACTCACACTTATCATGAATCAGGTTATATTTAATTTATTTAAAAAATTCATTTCTACTCATCATGGTCGAGTACAACTAAACCAGATCCACTGCAGAATGCATGAGGCCAGAAGTATGTGGACGCCCCTGCCTCCATCCCTTATGTGTTCTTTTGTCCAAGAGCAACTTTTGGGCCCTTTAGTTTCATGCTACAGTAAACAAGGATATTTTAATGTGCTTCTGACTTTGTGGCAGAACTTGACAGGCCTGCACAGAGTCCTGACCTCAACCCCACTCAACACCTTCTGGATGAGCTGGAACACAGACTGTGAGCCAGACCTCGTCCCCCACCATCACTGCTGCACCTCATCGTTGCTCTTGTGGCTGAATGGGAGCAAATCCCTGCAGCCACGATCCAAAATCTTATAGAAAGCCTCAAACCAGAAGAGTGGTGTTATAGCAGCAGATTAATGCCAATAGATTTGGAATGAGCAGTTCAACAATCACATCACAGGTTTAGAAGTTGTTTATTAGATTCTGAGAGCATGTGGTGTTTACTGTCTAACCTTTTAAACATTTAGACCTTGGACGTGATCTCCCTTTCTGAGCAACTGGTTTTCATTAGTTATTGTTTCTACCTCTGCTTCCAATATTGGTGGTTATAAAGTGAAACTAAAAGCTTGAAACTGCAGATATGCAGCTGTTTTCTATTGGAGTAACTCTACTTCTTATTTAAGGATCATATTATATGATGTCCACATACTTTTGGCCCTGTAGTGTATCTTTCCTTTGATGCATAACAAACTGTAAGTGTTGCATAAGCTTAAAAACTTTATGACTCATTTAGCTGATTTGCATGTTTAAAATTTCGGTCGAGGGTTTGTGTCCTTAATGAAATAAAAAGATTCAGTGAATGTGTGCGTCCAGAAAAATCAAACAAGGCTGCTTTTGATATCTAACTTTTATAGTGGATCCACAAACTTTTGCTTGACCAAAGGAAACTGTGAAACTGTGCAAAATCCAAGTAGATGCTGCTGTTATCTGAAAGAATCTGCTTCAAAGTAGATGGGAAAATCTCAACACCTTGAGATACATGCAGCACAAACATCAGGGTGTAAATAACCTGAGAAAAGCCTCCACATGTTGCAGATGGTGTTTTTCTTCTGTGGTTTCTTGTTATTGGCTCACTTTGCTCGAAGCAGGAAGTGCTCCACATGTGTACACGCAAAAAACGTCAGATCCAAGCAAATCGATGACTCATTCGCCGACATGACGGCTGGCGGGGGTATCAGTGTGATATCTCCATGATTAGCATCGTTAGCTGCTTTCACGAGCGTGTCCCCTTCCTCATTAACGTCAACAACATCATTAGCGCGCTCGTGAGTCAGCTGATTGATTTGTGCATGTGAGAGCACGTTGTGTGTGTTACGTGAACACACAACTGTTTACATGTCTGCGTGTGCACGTGGGGTAGATAATATCCGTGTTCAGTGATCCGCGTCAAACTTAGAGGTCAGTTGAATTTCTCTGGCATTTCCTCAGGACGATTCTTCGCCCCCACACATTCTCCACTCACCTGTCAGCTGTCATGAGGCAGCGAATGTCAGATAACCGGACAGTTCATTCGACCTGGCAGCCAAAGGCAGGATTATACAGACAGCTCAAATCAATTTTTTCATATGCTGTATTGATAGAGAAGAGAAACACGCGCAGGCCTGTGTTTAAGGTCAGATTTAAAGACCAGAAGAAATGGAAACATGTCTATTTATTCATGTTATAGTACTTAACTATATATTCACAACATATTGTTATTTAACCATTTTCAGTGGTTTTCTCGTGGAATGAATTCAGGCATGAATAATAATTTCAGCCAATAATCCTCCTATAATATATCCATCCCTTTACTTTAGTTGCATTGCATTAGGAACCCCAGCCCAGTAACCAAGGAGTCACATCCACATAGACTGATGCATTTTTTAGTGAGGTGAGATACAGTTGGATGGAAAAGCAGCACATTTGAGTTTCATGAAGCAAACTGGAGTTCATGTCTGGTCATGCTTTTTCTGAACTTGACCAAGTGTTTGAGTTGCCTTGAGTTTGTTCATAATAACCCTGATCTTTTGCTACCGCTGTTGTCATGCACTGATATTGTAGAAAGCAAACTTTAAAAACCTCCCACTTCAATATGCTGAAGGCGGGAAAGCAGCGATAATGCAGCTAATGTTTCACTTGTCACTCTGCTCAGATTTCTCTAAGACACTGTGGGTGCATGCTGGCTGTAACTTGTTTGATTTTGAAAGATTTAGCACACAGTTGTTGTTTTTTTTATCAAGTGATATAACACGTCTTGTTGTGTTATGTCACTGTTTTAACTGGAAAAATTCTACATCATAAGACGGAACAAGATTGGGATGAAACTATCATGTGTTTGTGTGATCATTACAAGTATTGATGTCACATGTTGCATCCAAGAAGAGCAGAGAACAACAAACATGTGGTAAAGCTTGCTAGATATAAATAAATGTGCCTTGAAACACAAAATGATATAAGCCAAATCTTCTTATTAAGCTTAATGGTGAATGTGTTCTGCGCGACTACAAGGCCGTCATGAAACAGAATGAGCAACTTTAAGTGAAACCTCCATGTGATGTTTATCTGTGTATCTCCATGAACTATTACTATAGGCAATGTAAGTACGGTGCAAAGTATATCCAACTTTGCTACTGATTTCATCATTATATCATTCAAGAAAAAAACAAGCATTAAATCTAAAATAGTTTTGCTTCCCTCAGTGAATTTTAACCCACTTTAAGGTGACATTGTCTTAAAAAAAAAAGACATACGGTGTCATTTAATTGAAAAATATCCTTGAACCGTCTCATTAATTTAGAAACAAGGGAATTAATTTCATTATGTTGCACAATGTTTCATACACTCACTTTATCATGTGGCTTCTTCTTAACTTGTTGATATATCTTATATTCTGACTTTTACGTGTTTTTACTGTGAAGCAGTTTGTAACTTTATTTTGAAAGGCGCTATTTAAGACCCTCCACTATATTAAATGACATATTTCTAGTGTAGACCTCTTGTCGTCTCCAAAGCGGCCACGTTTTCCAGTTGAGAAGATTTCAAAGGCCCTGTACCGATCTCCTGCCTCTCCAGTGGAACCACCTGTCCACCAAATCCCCCGGCCTCAAAGTTCACCGCCGGGGGGCTTCGTCACCCAGCAAGCCATATCACATTCGATCGGCTCAATCGACGCTAACAAAGCTGCAGCGATGACAGACTTGTTAAGCACATTTCAGTCATCGCAGTCATAAATGCTTTTTAATAGAGAGAGCATTAGAATATGGTCGGGGGACTTAAACCTGAGGAATGGGGGTCTGTGATCTTTACCAGTCGTGTCATAAAGCCGATAATGTTAATGGCTCCTGTGGTTCAGGAGAAGTGAGGGGGATAAGAGAGGTTAAGTAGAGAGGAAGACTGAAGGTACTGATGTCAAACCAAATGCATGGTCAAATAGCAGTAATTCATATAAAATGGAGCAAGGTTATCATCTTTATAAAGAATTATCAACCAACTTAAACCTTAATTCTTCATAAAATGATTCCTTCACTTGACACTGTAGTTGTGAATCTCAACATTAACTACGGTAATTTATCTTTGCGCTGAATTTGCTGCAAACATAATAAAGATTTATTGACCCAAGTTTAAATTTTTGACATGATTACTTCTGGGGCTGCATGTTTTCGATCATGATAAGTGGTTTGTTGGTTTTTGGGCATCTCAGAAAACACTTTACAAATTTAAATGTATTTTGATGAGGGCGCAGTCTGTGGGTGATTAATATGTGGAGCAGATCAAAAGCTTTATTTCTTGCCTCAAAATTCTTTGACCATGAGGTGTCGATGGGTTTTTTTTCTTGTTCAAGGCAAATCTGTCAATATAAACTTACGCTTACAAATCTGACATGTTATGTATTTTTCCAAAACTGCTTTTTCTTCGCTCCTCGAAAGGCGCCACATGAAATATTTGTATTTCAGTATTGATTTGATTATTTTTTGATGTGCACACACATTTCTTAGAATTTTTTTTTTTGCCAATTTCTTGTAACTGTGACTGGCATTTTGCACAATTCATCCTTGCACAAAGTCCAAAATGCCAGATACAATTTAAGTTTACTTTCTAAAATGTCTCCTACATCTGAATCTAGATAGGGATTAAAGCTTCCTAAGCATTTTCTGTCACTGAAATCACATTTAGACATTTAGACCATTGTGCGTGTCTTGGTCATGTCTGGGTGCTTCAGCAATTTCCTGTATCCACCTAATTAAATGGTTAAGAAATGCAGGCCAGTGTCTTAAAAAGAAATCCTACAGTGGAAGCGCTGATGTGAAGCTTTGACATCCTCATATCTTTCAGCTCTTGTTTTGCTGTTTCACGTCCCAAAGTGAACATATCAGACAATCAGAGCAGCTCTGTGACGTCTTCCTGTGGATTTTCTGTTGGTAACGTTTGTGTTTCTGTCTGCGGTGCTCTTTTCTGTTCACGCCATCCCTCACATTGTTCTGTTTATTAGTCGTTCAGCGGCACCTCGGGGCTCGCCGTGTTTATTGATTGGTTGGCTGGTTTGTTTACGTTTAAACACTTTCTCCCCGTGCACGCTGCTCAGGGAAATCACAGGATGCACCGTTCGGATGCAGAGGGCCCTGCAGAAGGGAAATACGATGCGCGCTCGTGCACCAGGTGGAGATGTCAAAATCAATGTAGTTTCATTCCCTCCAATCATTCACTCTCCACCCCATCGTTTCCACTCCAGCGCCCTGAAAAGAAGTGCTAGCATTTTAGTTACTGCAAGAAATGTAGTATGCATCACAAAAGGCACCACTTCCTGTTTGCCAGAGGATCTTTCTGGGAAAAAGTGTTTAGAGCCTGCAGTATAAAGGCTTTCATGAACTGGACACAAGATGAATCATCAGCATGTTTTAGTCAGTGACAAAGAGCAGGAAAGTTATGTTTTCCCACTTTTTCACAGCTGCATTATTTTTCCCTGAATATCACCTGTCAGATGCTACTTAAGCCTTTAGACCAGAGCGTCCTCTGGAACATCGACTGTTTACTTGGCTGTGCAGTCCTGCAGAACCAGGACTGAGCCCTGTTGGGAACAAAAGGTCACCTGACACACGTGAAGCCTGTGTTTTGTGTATTCCAGCTCGAGCATGTCCACCTCTCTGTGGCTTCATCCCCCAGCTCTCTGAAAACACATCCCTGGAGGTTATGAGTTTGCTTAGCTCTCCTGTCTATAGACCTACTCTGAATTTCCTCTTGTCGTTTGGCTGGTATTTTGCTTGTTGCGCCACCAGTTCCCCCCTTCTGTGATGTAATTTTTGTTAAACAAGTCTTTCAAAGTCAAGACAAAGAATCTGAAAACGGTGGGGTATGCCTGTTTCTCACTAATCCCCTGACTGAACTGCCCCCTCCTATGGAGTCAATGTATAGTTGTGCATGCACAGATTCTGCGCCGTAAGGTCACATTTGTTTTGCTGGCTGGATCACCACCACAGAGGACTAATCCTGCAGAATTAGTCCATTCAGAGACCACCTCTTGACCAGGAGGCATTGGCCATTAAAATGGTTACAAAAGGAATGCCTGAGTCCTTTACAAAGGATTTTTTTCCTCCATAAGGTAAAGGTAACCCACAGAGTGAGTTACAGTTCCTTCAACTCAGTTTGAAGCCTTGTGTGGCAGATTCCATTCTGCACATTGATTGTGCTTATTAAACATTTAGAGAGCCTAATTGGAGCATGTGCAGGCTCCAGCCGCTGCACTGTGATAATGAGGCTTTTTCCCAAAATGGTGCAGCTGAGCAAGCTTTGATTTTATTTTCTGAATCAGAATTATCAGCGTTAAACTTGCTTTGTGTTTCCAAGAACAGTGAAACTTCTCCTCCATAGCTTTAAACACATTTAACATATTAAGGGCACGTCTGTACTCATAACAAAGAAATACAAAACCCAAAGTCCTCTGGCACCAGGATATATCCTTCCTTTCTTTTCCATGATAAATGTTATCAAGATGCCACATTAGATTACTCCTCTTTTTCAAATTGAGACCCAATTCAAGCAAGAGCTATCTCCCCCTGTTGAGTGGTCTTGACAGAAGCAATTTCCTAGTTCTAATCGAAAGATTTCTTCATTGGTACAATCCACTAAATATCAGACCAGGCGCACAGCAGCACCAGATGTGTCCCAGAGTCCCCAGAAACACTCGAGCTTATTTGTATTTGGAGACTCGCAAAGAAGCATGAGAATATGTGTTGAATTTTAATTTGGAGTTAATGAATGTGTAGATGCATTCATGTTGAAAATTATTCTGTTCCTTCACGCCGGATTACCTTTACTGCGAAACTGCTATCACAAAAAACTGATCCACTCGTACAAAATGATTGCTGGCGAGGAACTAAAGCTTTATGATTCTGAATAAAGTGATGCTGGGCTGATAAAACCAACAGCGCATCCCACTGCTATACTACACACCAGTGCAATGAAATATTTACTTAACACATAATTTGGGTTGTTAATACAAGACATTATTGTTCTGGAATGTTTTCTGCTGAACTGAGGTGCATCAGTCAAGCAAACACTATGAACAAGTTTCAGTTCTTCGCAAATAGCTGAGCTGATATCTGACGTCACTCTCAGACATTTTTCAGGTTCCTGTGCCCAACCAGCCGACCTTTGTGGCCTGTCGTTCCACATCTCTCTCATTTTTCTTCACCACTCCACTTTCAGCTGTTGAGTAAAGGCGTAAAAAGCCTAAACAAAACTGCACAAAGCGTGTTTTCTGAGCTGGTGCTCCTTTGGCAGCGGGACGTTGTTTGCCACTGCCTTCCAAAATGATCATGACCATAACAACAGTGATTCATATGGTTTAATTTGGTTTACACGCAAAAACGACTTGTTTAATTTAGGAAAAGAAATATGTTGATGTACAAAAAAAAAATGTTAATATACAGTAACTAATTTGTTAAGGCTGTGGAATCTTCTCCGTCGGGTTAAATGAAAACAACGTTAACTGATGATGGAAAACACGAATTAAACAGTGGTCTTCAGCGTCAAAGTCTCATGCTTTTGCAAAACCACCCATCCAACCCAATTTTCTCCCTGTGCTGTCTTTCGGCCTCAGTAACGTCATGTACTTCCACCTTACGTCCTAATTCACACGATCCCGGAAGGTTCATGTCAGATAAGGATAAAAATATGGTGGCAGCTCCAAAGTGTATTAAACTGACCGATCACCTGAGCAACCATCTGACTGACATAACTATCCTTTTTTATCAAATCTAAAAACTGATATTCCTCTAAGAAATTAAAATTGCATGTATAATAATCCTGAAATATTGCACATGACCATTTTCTTTTCCCCCAGTGAATGTCAAACTATGCAGTGTTGTGCAATATAGTGAAGCATCCTTTGCGTAATTCAACTATCTGCGTCCCTACTTTACATTGTGGTAACGGTGCTCCGCAGTCTGTTTGGCCCATCTGTTGTTTCTGCTTGGTATGAAAGGCAGGTGGTCAGCTGCTAATGTGCCCCAGCTTTGGACCACCATTCATCTCAGCCCACTCATTCTCCACACGGTGATCAAAAGCAACTTGGCTGCTAAATATACAAGCTCATACATATGCATGACACGGCAGAACGGTCTCCGCTGACACCCATTAGTTGTACAGTCACACTGAGGAGGCCTATTTGGAGAATTTGCATGCGGACATTAGCAGATTAATCACGAGTGACAGTCGAGGGAAAGCTGCGGTCAGAAACCACACGGGAGCCAAGATGGACTCTGACCTACATGTACCTGCTGGATTGCTGGCCTGGTTACTTTACAAGATTCAAATGATTAAAACGACCCACTTTCCTCCTCCTCGCTGTGTGACGTGAAAAAAAAAAAAAAGTCTATTCTTAAAAAAAGCAAATTACATTTTTAGATGGTGAAGTGTGAAAGAGAGTCAGGAAGGTACCTCTTTGTGTCCCTGGGATTTGAGGTCGTCTCGCTCTGCAGGCAACGTTTTACAGATATGAATATTTTACATGTTATAAGAAGTTTTTTCTTTACAATGTGTCATTCATACTGAAAACCAGTCAATTAACGTAAAAAAAGAAAAACCTTTGAAAGTGATTCTATATTTCTGTGCAGAGAGCTCAATGGTTGCTCTGGTCAAGCTGTTATTTCAAGTGCAATTCACTATTGAGGCAGTATCATCGAGTGAGAACTGATTTTTCATTCATTAAACATTGGAAAAATATGAATTGAAACTGCTTTGTACTAATATTTGAGCACTTCTGGAGCCAGAGATAATATTATTGGTTGCGAGGTTGAAGCCAATTCATCTGTTTCGGGAGTGAAGTTTCAGTACACAAGCAAGTACGACCGTTATTTTCAATAATAATAAAAACTGAATCCATTGAAAATTCACCATCATCCAGGTTACCTGACCAACACAGGTCTGTATGCCAGAGTTTCATGTTAGCTTTCTTCTCTTTAATCTCTTCCTGTTGCACAAAGCATCAGGTTAAAGGTATTCGGTCATCAGACTCATGTTACACGTCTCATTCTGGATCATTTCCGCTTCCGACACATATTTCTTTCTCTGCTAATCACTTAGAGAAATCCTATCTTCACCTGCTTCGACTCTCATTACACAAAAACCTGTAAATGCCACAAGGGAAAAAACCTGAAATATTGATTTGCAATGGGGATTTTTTTTTTTTTTTTTTTTAAACAGAGGCTGAGACATGAATGTTGAGCTTGTAAAGAAGTGAGCGCTCACTGTAGCTACATAACTACAGAGGTCTTATAGATTGTGTGCCATTCTGCGAGCAGCACATTACATCATTCATATCTGCGGCTGTCATGGAAAATAATTTATCAACGCCTATTTACAGTACAGATGGACTCTGGCTTCGGCGTCCAATTTACCTGTTGCTGCGAGAGTCCCCAAGTGAGCGCGGCTAAAATTAGAAACAGCATATCACCCGGCACCACAGGAATCAATCACACATCTGTCACGGAGAGAGAGAGAGGAGAGAGAGGGGAAAACAGGGGGAGATAGAGGGTGAGGGCGACGGAGCGATGAGGGCTGTGCAGCTCCTCTTAATGTCGAGCCCCGAGGCCAGATACTGGATACTGATACTGCTCTGTGGAAGGTTGTACCACCAGGGCTGCTACAGTATGAGGCAGGTCTGCGGCGTAATTTTAATTTCAAGACGAGACCAATCACGGCGTTTTATTAAAAAATTCTTATTGGCCTGTCATTGTGCCTGATAAGTGCAGGCTGGATCGATGGTTTTCCTTTACCAGAATTAATTTTGCTTCAGTATTCAATGTTCTTCCACGCTGGCATGTAAGATATATCTAACTATCATCATCATCCTGGATTTTAGTGACTAGGTTTAACTCTTTATTGAACACTTTTCCTAATTTTTCCCTTTTAGTGGCGTTGAGGTTGTCTTAATACACACTGCATCATACACACGCGT
Organism: Holacanthus passer; assembly: GCA_025331565.1. NCBI lineage: Eukaryota > Metazoa > Chordata > Actinopteri > Pomacanthidae > Holacanthus > Holacanthus passer. The sequence goes on from JAFREQ010000068.1 coordinate 1,120,884, forward strand.
CCATTCAGTATCATCTTGTTTCTCATTTAGTCTATATGATGTTTAAGCTGGGTGAAATAGTCAAACCCAAAACTCCCTGTTTTTATGGCTGCACAATCCATCAAATAGAAATATTCTAGATATTCTAGATGTCTCTAGTGTGATTTTTTCCTCAAGCTCAGTTGGACATATTTAATATCGTTGGAAACTTTTGAAGACATCTTAGTTTAGTGAGGTCTAATGCTCTGTGATGGTTCAGCTGCTTTTCTTCCTTTCTTGTTTTTTGTGCCAAAGCTAAATCACGGGGACGGCACTTACTTCCTATGATGGAGCATTCAGAATAAGTGTGAAGCAAATTTTCATTTTGCTTCATGCACGCAAAATTTGACCACAGGACTGTTTTTGCCATCAGTCTTTGGCCTCAGACAGCTGGCGAACACGGCTGACCTTGAAGACGTTAACTGACTGGTACACACTTGTAAACACAGGCTCGTGTGTTTGGAGTGTGAGAACTCAGACTTCAAAATTTACCAGGAACTCCAAATCTTTCTGTGACTCATGTGGACACATGTTCACGATGGATCACAGATTATCGTGTGTTTTGCTTTCGGTTTCCACTAAACTTCATTTTCTGTCTTTTATCTGTGGCGTGACGGGGTCAACATATTAAACCTGACAGAAAGGTTACTGGTAGCAGACTCATGCTGGACAAACGCTAATTAAATTTCTAACACTGACTATATCTCCGTGTGCTCCAAATTCATCTGTACTTTCTACACATTCAACTGACCTGTTCATGTAACTAATGGCAACATAGAGAAATAATACTGATGGAGATATACCAACACAATGCAGCTGCAGTACAATGCCTATTATTTGCAGAAGTAAAAGTTCCTTCATGTGCAGGGAACAACAGAAGCACAAGATGAAAACCACAGCACACTGACTTCTCGGCTGAAAAGTCAAAGATGTGTCAGCTCAGTCAAACAAAGGGCCTTTCTTTCCCCCTGTGGTATTTGAACCACACAGGCATAAACACTGGAAAATGCATACTAGACAAGTAAAAACACGTGGAAAAAATATTCTAAAACAAAGTTGTTTTGGGTTGAATTTCCCCTGGAAAAGAGGCATTTCATTTCAACTTGCCTGGAGTTAGTGATTAGGAAAAGGCACTGACAATGTATGAAATGCAGGTGTGTTTCTTTGACACAAGTAATCCTGGGTTTTATTGGTTCTGCACTCCCCCTCAAAGGCCCACGGCCCACTTGAAATTCTTTACTGCAAAAACTCTGCAGCTTCTGAAGCCTCTTTAGCAGAGAGAGGGAGGAGCCGGGCCTCCATTTAGCCTGATTTCCTGTCTTTAAAAAGGATGAATGACCAGCTTTAGGCCATTGAGAGTGCCCTCACCTATAGCACTCCGTTTGATCTCGGCATCATGGCCGCAAACAGGTTGAAAGAGAGAGGGCCCTTAATGTCAAGGCCATTCTTAATGAGTCTCAGTGGACAGGACCAACCACAGGCCCCCTAAGAAAATGTAATCCCCTGCTTTAGCACAACGACTTCCTGTATGTGCCCGTGTCTGCTTTTATTCCTCGTCAGTCAGCTTTACGGTCCTTCGGTTGGAGAAATATTGAATGATTTGAATGACATATTCAAAACCTTCATCTTAGCCTTATTAATGGCTTTTTTATTCTAGAGTTCTGGAGCTTAATTTGCCATAATCGGGTTAATGTTTATTGGCAATAGCTAATCTTAATAACCCTTTGTTTTGTTGTTATTGTTATGGCTGGTGTGAATTCATCTTCTGGTGATAATGCTGCCTGCTACCGGAGCTTCAATGGGAATTAAAACTGTATCAAAGCTTTATCTGTTGATAGTCAGCCACTGCAGCTTGATTGACAAAATGCGCAGGGATAAGCGCATTTGGAGGACGGATTGAAATTACTTTGGAGCGACTCCATTTATGCACTGCATGGAAAATCACAGAAAATGTGTGCAATTTAACTAATCACGTCTCCAACGTTGTCATTTGCATATGTTAATAAGGCAATTCCAAAAGCGGGGAGGAGAGAAAGACAGGGATTTAATTTGAAATCAGCAAGCAAACTGCAGATTTTCGGCGCCGAGTGCGAGGACGCGGCATCGGTAATGAGAGACACAACAAGAGGCGTCTACTCCGGCTTTGCTGTTCGGTCGCAGCTCGGCTTTGTGTGAGTCTCTCCTGAAATCTTCCACTGTGCAAGGTAGCCCCTTTGTGTCACTGTATTCCCTCGGCTCTGTTCCACCCCTTTGTTTGCTTTGGTGCAGTTTCCGTGGCGACTGAGCCCAGGGCCCCCAATCAGAGGCCCATACCACTGACAGGCAGGGGATGGAGGGGGTGAGGTGGGTGCTGGTACTGAGGGAGGGTGGGGGGTGGAGGCAGAGCACACTGACACACACTTAATATACATGCATGAACATGAGCACACACTCATATGTATGAAAACACTCGCATATTCGCCGTCTCGTTTGCGGCCACATGCGCGCACACACACACACACCTACAGGCCATCAATTATCAATGGTAATAACTCGCTCTCGACTCAACCACCATAAATCTAGCAGGAGTGGATGCGTCAATGACAAAATGCCCTTGTGATAACGCTGTGAGCTGTTTTTGCGCCCTAACGCAGCAAGTGACAGCTCAGAAATTCTTCTTCCTCCGAGCTCCTCCTTCACTCCCTCCATCACCACAACACTTCCATTCGCGTCAGGTCTTTGTCTACCTGGAGTCTTCTCTTTGTTTATTTTCCCCTCGTGTCCCCTTTCAAAAAGAAATTATCATAGGAATTCAGAGGGCTTACACTTTGAAATGTTAACTACCACCTGCCATCGCTACAGGCCTTCCAAACCTCTGGAGTTTTTACCCAGACAGGTTTGCTCATTGCAAATGCTTCGTTTGACCTGTTGTTATTCAAGTGCTTGAGGGGGAAAAAGCCTCTAATACCATTTAATCACCAGTGTTGTCCAGCAAACATGCCCTCGATTTTTTTTTTCTGGGGGGAGTAAATTTTGACTCTGGACTTCAAAGGGATCTTGAAAGTTGATCGTGTTGTGCAACATCACTCCATTATCCCTCCCATCCTCCCCGGCCCCCTCCTCCTCCCCCGCTCTCCTCCTCTCCATTACCTGGAATCTGGGCAAGGTGCTCATATTGCGCCCTGCTGATTGACTTGCAGCCATGTTGTCACGTCTCCTAACCTTTTGTCGAGCTTTAATCATCTGTTGCTGGCTCTCTGTGCCCCCCCCCCTCCCCGCGGGCCACCGAGGCCAGGAAACTGCTGTAGGTGCAGCTTGCCGGAGAGGCTGCAATTTATTTCAATGAAGCTTTTTGAAAGCATGTGTGTGGTTTATTGTGTTGATGTGCGTGTGTGTATATGGCTCCATATGCATTGGTGGGCTGTGTGTTGGGGGTGTCTTTGTCCACAGCTTGCTAGCATGCTCTTTATGTTGTGCAGCAGGTGACTGGAATACTGATTGCCTCGGGGTCTCCCTGCAGCACCAACGCTTCCATTTCTCTGTGCAGCCCAGATGAAATGGGAATTTTGTTTTGAAAAAGAAAATGCAGAATGAGATCCAAAGAATTGAAGTCCACCAAAATTTGGATGAGTCGAGGGACCATTTTTTTGTTATTGTTACTGCCTCAAAATTAAAAACAAAACATCATTGGATGAAGTCTACCTTTTGCAGCGTAACATCCTAAAAGTCGACATCAGTGGAATGCCCCTTTATGGTCAAATTTTGGCCGTGTCTCTCTCAGCATGAAGCTCGGATTGATCTCAGTGAGGTTCCAGCCATTTTCATCACAGTCTGATTGGCGACTCAAATCAAATAAAAGGCCTGGATGTGAAAATAATGTATGAGCACAGGGGAAGAATCATGAGCGATGAATCAGGGCAGAACTCACGGGTCCAGCAGATCACTGTGCTCAGTCTTTGCATATTAACAAGCTTTACAGACATTTTGCTGCTTATGAATGACATATGACAGAACTGTCATTTGGTGTGATGACTATTACCTTTTTGTCTCTTTCTTTTGAAGTCGATTACTTTAAAATGACCGATTTGAAATGGAAAAGCTAACAGATACTCAGGGAAACGATTTGAGCTTTCACATGGATTGCAAGTTTGAAATCGTTTTTAAATCCCTACAAATTATGTGGCATTCAGCAGCTGATAAGAAATAATAAAATAAAATGGTCTAATTCTAATTCCTGTACCCTTATGACCCACAAAATACATTCCTGTACTGGCAATTTTCTGTGTAGCTAATTTTGTATTGCCCAGAAATCATAGGTTTGGTCTGTGTCCCATTTTGTTTGAGCTATTAAAGCACTGGATAAGATTAGGGGAAATTTGTAATTTTGGTTTAATACTGAAAAAGCCATCACAGGTGAAGCATGAATGAGACGGGGTATGTGGATCATCAGACGATCTTTGTCTGACAGGACTACTTTGACATTTTGGGGAAAGTGCTCATTCACATTCAAGCTGAGGGTAAGATGAGACGACTGATACCACTGTGATATCTGTCCTATGAACAGCCAGCAGCTGGTTAGCTTAGCTACATTCTGTTTTTTAACTTTTGGACAGAGCCATTCGAGCTGTCTCCTCCTGCTTACAGCTGCTTCCTGATAGCTTCATATTTAAGTGAGTGGTATCATTCTTCTCATCTAAATTTAGGCATGAAAGTGAATAAGCATATTTCCCAAAATGTTGAACTATTTAGCTACTCAAAGGTCTTTGAGTGACCTAAAAATAACCACAAAAATGTTTATCCAGCTTCAGCTCCCAGGAAAAAAACCAAATGAAATACACTCACAGTTTGCAGATGTATTCAGTATGAAGGTTTCATTGTTGATTAAAAAAGTCCAGGTAGCATTATATCTGTCAAACGACGGCAAAATGACTGCAAATCATCTATGATTTGATTATCAGTCAATTCAGCCACCGGCATCATATAATCTTTCTTATTCTCTCACATTTTCATTTTGTGCCTCCTCTGAAAGGAAAACACCACGTGAGCGAAACAAACCAGATGTTTCACTTGTTATTGCTGGTCTTTTCTTATTTTAAAGGATAAAACACACAAACTTATGTTAATTCACAATGTTACTTCTGATTATTCACAATTCGGGTTCCTGTTTTCAATTCCCTCACGTCCCATATTCAGAGGGGTTATCTAAATGCTAATGTCTCAATGCATCAAACTGAAGGCGCAGTCGGCTCCACAAACAGAGAACCTCCTTTGTTATCACGGTGGTGGTGGTGGGGATAAAAGAAGTGCGATTTTTATTGAAGGGTTTAGAACATAAAATAGATGTCTCCCACAATCCCGTGTTCCATTTCCCGAACGTACACTGGAATTGGCACAAAGGACACGTCATTTAGATTTCTGATAGGGTAAGTCTGGTCCTTGCACTCCTGCACACCATGTTGAAATGTTCAATTTGTGTCATGAGCCTTCCAGTATCCCCGTGCTGCGGTGGATTAGGCGTCGGAGATAGCATTGTATCCTCTGTCACAAGGACAGCAGAGATGTGTTTGATATAGAGAGTGTGTGTGTGTGTGAGAGAGAGAGAGAGAGAGAGAGAGAGGGAGAGAGAATCAGAGAGAGAGAGAGAGAGAGAGAGTTGGGGGTTGGGTCGAGTGGGCTTGATTGAGTTAAAAGGCATTAAAGTTTATTGGGCATATATTGTTCATGTACTGTTGTAACACTCATTCCCTTTTCTTTCCTTTTTGTTCAATCTATAGATGACAAAACCTGTAACTAATCTTTCCTTTCCTTATATGTTTCCTCTCCTTTCCTTCTCCACCTTGTTCAAATCAAGGATCATGTGGTGCAGATAAACCATTTCCTTCCTTCCCCTGCCTTTCATTTTCTCTCCTTTCCTCTCTCCTTTCCTTTCTTTCTTGACTCATCCTGAGGCTGGTCTCACCTGTAAGTCGCCTGAGGCTGGTCTAACCACTGTTTTTCACCCTCATCCAGATTTCCTTTCCACTTGACCCATTTTTCAAACTATGATCCCCTGTGTGCAGATAAACCCTCTTTCCTTTCCTTTCCTTTTCTTCTCTTCCTCTTGAGAACGGCCAAACATTTATGAACTGGACGCACATTTTGTTTTTTCATTGTTCAAAAAAAGGATCACCAGTGAGCAGATTTTCTTACATTACCTTCCTTTCATTTCTTTTCATTTTCCTCCCTTTCCTCTGTCCCTCTCTTCACCTGCACTTTGCGGCTCAGCCTGAAAATAGCTAAACCTGGAAATCCCCTGGATGAAGATAAACACTAACCTTTCCTCTCCTTCTCTCGCTTTCTCCCTTCTTTGCTTCGCCTTCCTTTCTTTTCCTTCTCTTCATGGCTCAACCTGAAGCTGGTAAAACTGACTGAAGGGAATATACAGATAAACACCAACCTTTTCTTTCCCCCTATTCTTGACTTTCTTTTTCATTCCTTTCCTTCCCTCCTGCTGAGGCTGCAGCCAAACCTGTAAATCGCCTTCGCACAGATAAACTATTTCTTTTCCTTTCCTTCTCCCAATTGTACAAACCAAGAATACACACTTTCCTTTCCTCTCCTGGACTGGCCCCACCCGCAAAAAAAAAAAAAAAAATACAAATACACTAAACACTAACTTTTCCTTTCGTCTTTAAATCACCTGGGTGCAGATAAACTCTTTCCTACACCCCTCTCACCTTTCCTCCTCTCCTTTCCTACCCTGCCTTCCCTTCCCCTCATGGCTCAATCCGAGGATGGTCAGGCCTGGAAATCACCTGGCTACAGATAAATACCCTTGAGGAATTTGTGTTGCTTCTGAAGTCAGCAAGGCAAGCGAGTGAAAGCCCTCCTCTGTGCCCTCCCACCCACCCCGGGTTGTATAACACTCCTCTAATGGAATCTGACCTTCACTGCATTCCAGTTTTTTTTTGTTGAGCAGTAGCAACAGCAGCAATGGACCCGCTGACTTACTTTCCCAGTCTTGTTATATGCACACTACAGCCTCCCACTTCACTCATGCACAATAGGTAAATGTGACAATTCATGGTCAGGTCTATGTGAAAAATCATGAATGAACTCTTTTTAACCACGCTGAAACTTCTGTCTTCTTCTCTCCACAGTGAGAGAGAGGAAGGTCGCGACTGTTTGCCGAACATGATCATGATCTCTGTCGTTTGCACGACTGACTAAAAAGACCCTGTTGTCTCTTGTTTATCAGCCTCACCGTCGCAGTGCAGTTTCTTTAGCTGCTCATGTGGACAAATGACTGCGAGTTTAAAAATGAATTTAACCTTGAAATAAGTAACACATGATGATTTTTTTTTTAATGCCCGGAAGCACAAACAGAGTGTGTTAGTGGTGCTGGCCGTGTAGCTGCGCCCTCCAAGTATCCCGCTGTTTGGTGTATATTTAATGTAAAATGTGGCAGGTAGCCTCTGGCTGCTATATTGCAGGTCCTCAACTCGGAGGCAACAACAGCTGAGAACGGCTGATTGCATTTCGAGACATACGGTTTTGCCACCTGACCAGAATCCATTTGATATGGTTGATTTCTGTGCTGATTATTAACTGCAGGGACTGGGCTTGTAAAATTAGCCTGGAGCTCAAGTTTATTCTTCAAAAATGAATTATAATTAGTTTGCCTGGAATCAACAAACAGGTGAAGGCTGAATACACGAGCGGCAAAACATGACAAATGCAAATGCTTCCACACAAAGAACAACTGTTTCATGAGTGTAAAAATGATGTGAATCCTATGATGTTCACACCAAATCTCAGTCCGGTGGCATCACCCATTGGGAGATTTGGCACAGATTAGTCACATTACCCCGCCATTCAACTAAACTACCTTGCACTCAGCCCCGAAAAAGGATGTGATTTTGAGGTTATAATGTCAGTAATATAAAGGAATACTGAGGCCTGGTGATGGCACATGCTGGAATAATGACCTCACCATTTTCAATCCATCAGTGTTCCCGTTATTACCGACCATGCACATCAGAAAGTTGAACAAAGGTAAACTCTGACCTGCGAGTCCACCACAGCCGTGTGCACCAAAACAGGAAAAGGCATGCTTAGATTCATCCTCAGTGCCGGCTTCAGTGGAAGTTAATGGGAGATGTGGCAAATATTTGGAAAGTATAATGCGACGGTGCTTTTAGACGGCGCTCATCAAAATACCAAATGAGGGAATATCTTTTTGAAGTGCTCATCCCACAGATAGAATCAATGCCTGGGATCACTGAAGCTGTTCTGGCGGCTCATGGTGGAACAACATTTTAATAAGACACTGGAGGTTGTATTTTCCTTTAATTTGTCACCCATCTGTAACTTTGATGTACGATAAGATGCTGTTGAGAATGTAGCATTTTCTGGTTTTTGGTGGCGGATATTTGGAAATCTGAAGTTAAGATGAAGACAGTAGCTCTTAGTCAGCCCATTATTTGTGTATTTTGGAGGACATTTTGGTAACATGCACTATTTCTGGTCTCTTTTCCTGAGGGGTAAACAATGATGAGCAATGGGAAACAAGGGAATTCGATGACACGCAGAAGGTATTCAACTGAATTAGTCACAGGTTTAATATTAGGAGAGGCCATTCTGATACTAAAGGCAGTCTCTTTCTGTAAGAGGAGCTACCTGCTTCAGTTTTTGCCAAATTGTAGTGATGTATCCTATTACTATGCTGTTTCTGAGAAGTAAAGGTTTTGTTTTACCGCTTTCTCCATAATTCCACCGTGTGATCACTGCAGCTCTTCCATCCATGAGGCAGCACAATATGATCACAAAACACTGATACAATACTCCATTGATGCATGCCTCTCACACTGCTGAAGCTGCAGGTTTTTTTCTGGGAAAAGAATCCCTGCAGTGTGGGCATATTTTATCCCCCAGAATGTTTAAGTCATGAGACCAATCTTCAGCTCAGACAAGTTGTGCAGGCGTATTTGTCTCTTTGTCTCTCTCCCTTGTATCTCTCTTCTCTCCCTGCATTCATTCTTCTTCTCCTTCTATCTCCCTCCTTCATACCAACAAACTAAATCAAAACATTCCATAAACCATTCAATTTAAATGCGTGACAAAACAACTGAAACATAACTCCAGTTACACAAGCACTCAGAGAGAGATTCATGGGAACAGACAGACGTCAGTAGCCGCAGCATCTTAGCCAAATGCATATTTGGTGAGATTCGGAATTAGGAACATTTCTCAGCTGCTCAAGCAGACGTAATCTCGTTGGCCGGACCGAGAGAATTTTTATACGGATAAGTAGTTTTAAATTGCAGCACTGCGGAAAAGGCGAGATGTAATAGAGGGAGAAGGCAATATTATGACACGCTGCACTCTTCCCGAAAGACAAAAATGCTTTGCGGTTTTACTGAGAGCATCATTTCTAACTACCAAGTAGAGGCAGGTCCACTTTTGACAGGTGCATGTTTAACAAGATCAGGAAAAAATGAAAGTGTGTAAAACTGTGACCACAACATTATCTTAAAGTAGTGCTCCTGCAACTTAGTGCTGCACTTTATTAAAATGTTGCAAGACTTGCAAAAGACAGGTTTTAAAAGAATGATCTAACTCAATGCATCAGACCAACACATCCTGACTTTTATGGATCAATAAATGGATTCTTCACTTCACACTTCATTTCACACCAAGTGTATAATGCAAGATTTTCATTTAAGATGTAGTGAGAAAACCACATGGTGAGTCATTTCCTAAACTTTAGAAAGTTGCCCACAGAGCCACAGAAGATGTCATGCAACTTTTTTTTACATGCTGAATGCATAATACTCATAATACTCATTTGTAATAGCAAATTGACTTCGACAACCACCAGACCAACACATGTATGTGTCATATGTCAAGTAATTAAAGGGTTTGATCCTGTTTCTTCTGGGTGATTTTCTTTTTAGCATATGCATTAGGGATGAATGTTGAGGCTACCTAGTCAGTCTAACTTACCATACATGATAGTTGGAACCATACTAGTCTACATTAAGCTCCTTAGTTAACTTCAGGGCCATAAATGGTCATGTCTTGTCTTATGTCTTGACCAGAGTGCTGTCCTCACCATTCAAGTCTGGTTGTGAGCTATGAAGATGATCCCTGTTAAGTTTAGTCAATCTGATAGTGAAACAGACTTTAATGCAGTTTAGTCTTTATGGTTTTCGTCCTGCAGCTGTTATTTCATCAGAGCTCACGTTGTCTATTGGTTTTGTCAGAAGCACAAGTTACTGCAGAACGATGATGTAACTGTACTATTAACTCTTCTGAGTCTGAGTAAGAGTAAGCATAATATCATAGGCTCCATACAGTATAATGCAGCTCTCCCAGCAGTTTGAAGGACTTCAGATAGTACCTGATCTCCTTTCTAATTGTCCCACACGTTCTGCCTCCTCCTGGAGCCGAGGAACCTCTGCTGCTTAATGGTGCAGAGAGAGGCACCCATGAATAAAACACAGCCAGGCGGAAGGAATCGCACTCGCTGGAAGGTGTTCACACGGATCGTGCACAGGAATGTGACACAAAAGGATGAATCGGAAGCTCCGGAGCGAGGCTTTTTCATGGCCTCCGCTTTTACTGTAATGCAGAAATTCTACCTCGCACAATATTAAGTGGGAAGAAGAGCTTCACCGGCAGAAAAAAGACATTACAGCTGGTTTTTGTTCCCCTGTTATTCTGTAAATACATGATGGACATCTTGATCCATCCCAGGGTCCCATGTGTAAAATTAGTTTAGGAGAAACAACGCGCATGATTAAACACACCAGTTTCCAGTTTCACACCTTCATTCAGGTGCTAAAACTAAGCTGGTTCTGAGAAGTGACAGAACACCAGCTTCATCTACCAACACTTTCATTTGCAGGAACAGTGGTTTTTCCATGATGGTTTACTGTATTAATATAGTTTACCAGTGGTAGAAGAAGTACTCAGTAATACAACAATGTAAAAATAACTAAAGTAAAATTACAGAGTGAACTGAAACAAATACAGTACAATGACAAGGAAACTGGATTCACAGCAGTATAGACCAGCTGTTAAATTACTTATATTGGACAAAGAAGACAAGGAAGAGATAAATATCACCAAAGAAACATCAGCATTAAGTATCAAGTAATCTGGTAAACATACAGACAGAGAAAACAATTAAGTATCTCAACAACTAAAGAGTTCATTGCCATTGAATTTTGTACAGATCAATGGTGCCGAGGCCACGAGTCCTAACGACTTTAGTGATCCACTGACTTTTCCTCTAGTGCCACCAGCAGGTCAAGGTTATCACTGAAATATTGCTAGATCAACTGGATGGATTGGTACAGACATTCATGGTACCCAGAGGATAAATCCTAATGACTTTGGTGATCCTGTGACTTTTCTTTACTCTTGCGTCAGACACATTGGCATCTGTGGTTCAGAGTGAAATGTCTGCTGGATGAACTAACATGCAATTTGGTGAGGGAAGGCAGCCCTAACCCTTTATTAGCACCTATCAACAACATGGAAATTCAAAGTACTTTACATTAGACACGAAAAGGTGCAGACATTTGTGGTTGTTGTGGACTTATTCATCCATCAGTTTGGTTTCTCTACAATGAGCATTACAGTCTGACAGAGCTGCGGCTGTAGACCCGACTCTTGGTCTTGTTTGGTTTTGACTAATCATCGAGTGGAGCTGCTGTAAAATGATTTTATTTTCTAGCACACCGGTGGTTTATAAATGAAAGACGGGGTGCCTACAGCAGGTTATGCCTTCACAGTTTATCTCTCCTGTTTCTTGTTATTCTGGTCTTAGGTGGCCAGCGATCCACTACTTACCCCTGGACAATTGCTGAGCCCACAGATATTTAATTAGAGCTCATTAAAAGGCCGTCATGAAAGAAATGTGGCTCCTTGCCACTGCCGCTTAGATACAGGGAGTCTATTTGGCTGAAGTCTACGACAGGTCTTCATTTCTCTGCTTAATCCACTACGTCTAGCAGACCACTGACAGCTCCTCTTTGTTTGGGCCTCATTCAGGTTTGGATTGAAACTCGGGAGGGAGGGCGGGAGGAGTGGAGGGCCCTTATGAGAAACGTGGGGACGCAACAATACAGCTGCTATTCCTGGACCCGATTGTTTGCTTTTCTGAAGTGTCTGCTGGAAAAGGGGGCGGTCGGCTTTTTTGACATAAAAGGGATGAATCTTGAGTTCAGCAGACATGCACAATTTAGCCTCCAGGTCTGACTATAGACTTCATCTCCTATCTGCAGGGGGAAGTAGACAATAGAGCAATAAGCAAGCAGCGAGGCTCACAAATCAGTGTCAAGATCCGTAAAGTGATGACAAATATCCCCCTTCATTGTACTTCTGATTAGTGTTATTGTTGATCACAGCTGCTTATCACATACAGCACACCGGCTCATGTTAGAGTGCAAGAGAGACAGTCAACACATTGCAGAGTGTTTTCACCCCCCTCCCCCACTCCCCCCTCACTTCATAGCCCTCGCCACCCAAAACCCCTCTTCGTGCTCAAAAGGCCATGACAGTGCTCACAGAGCCAATCCGAGCGTGACACTATTGTAGCTGAATGTGTCCGGATGAGTTTTTCCTGCAGGGATGTGTGCTGAGCTCAAACGGTTTGTGTGTCAGTGGCCCAGGAGTCAGGCTCATCCTGGAAACAGGATCATGACGGGGCCCAGAGGTCGATGTCAGCGGGAAAGATGGGATTAGACTTATTCCCACACCTCTAGTGATCGATCAAATAGATCGTCACAATATTTGCGTTCTGGCTGGTGGGGATTAAAAGATGTTTTTTAATTTGTTTCTGGAAGGGATATAGGTTTGCATGTTCCTTGAGAGATGAGTGTTTTTAATGATGCTGGACTGGAGATGAAATGTTTTGTATGAGAAAGCAACTCATTTTTTCCTGATTTGCTCAAATGACGCTCAATATTTTTCCTTTAGCTCTTTTGCAATCACCTGCATCAAATTACAAACAGTAAATGCCAGTAATGGCCTAATCCCTAAATGACTGTTCATAATTAAATTGGCTGGTCGGTCACAAGCCATTCAACCCCAAATTAATGTTTGCAGGTTTGTCTCGGGGCACAAACAGTGGGCCTCGCTAATTAATTTGAAAGGACAAAAATATTTTTATATAGATTTTTAGATTTTTTTTTCCATGCATGAGCAAAGACCAAATTCCATTTTGAAGGTCAATCCACCGTTTTTACATTTTTCTGTCCATTAGGGCTGCATGATTAATTGGATTTTTAATCATGTTGCCATTTCAATTAATGCTGTCAGTGTGATGATTGGCAAAAGCCCAGCACGCCCACGGTTTTATTAGCAGTGATGGAATTGTCAAACACGACACATTATGTTTTATTCATAATTTGCGACTTCCCCTCCGCTTGCTGTTAATATTTCTACTGTCAGAGGCAGTGACTTCTTGGGGCTCCCAGAATAATAATTCACATTAAAGCTCGACCACAGAACTCACACTCAACATAACATATTTTAAATTGTTTCATAGAATATTAAAAAAAAGAATAGTGCAAGATTTTGTAGTTTTTGTTGAACTGGGTTTGCATTATACATGAATCTGTACACACAGAATGACACGTCAAGTTTGAAATCCTACAATATCAGTTTTACACATTCCTCCTCTCCCTGTCTGTTAGATTTTGCATTCACCAAGGTCAGATGTTAAAGGATGTGGCTACTGTGTGTCCTCCTCCCTTCATGACCTGGTTCACAACATAAACTGAAGGAAATGAGAAGCAAAACAAACTAATGTGTTTGCATGAAAAGAAAACAGAAATAAGACCCTAGAATATGACACTTCCAAGGCCGCATGGTTCAAACATTGTATTTTTGACCATGCATCAACATCTGCGTGCAAAGACATATTTTTTTAATCTCAAATGATTTAGACACCATTATCAGTTCATACAAACATGCTGACGATGCACTTTTTTCTCAATAGAATCTAGAATATGTTCCTCACAAAAAAAAAACTAATTAAAGAAACAGTGGAAGGTCTGTTTACTCCTTGATGAAGTGCTCTCAAGCTAAAGTGTTTCTAATATATGAATATGTCTAGACTGTTTCATTATGATTCAATAAACACGTCAGAGGCTGGTCCACAGAGGCGGAAGAAGTTGCTCCTCCTCGATTCTTCAGATGCAAGAAGGAGATCAACATACAAAATGGAGTTGGTATTCGTCCTGTCTTCCACAATTTTTAGAGTCACCAGAGCCACTGAAACATCCCCAAGTTTATTCTTCATGTTTATTATTCAATGAAACAGAGGATCCATATCCAAAGCTAATTAATCTTGCCAAAGGACAACAATACAGTAACTTGGCTGCTATTAAAAAGAAACATAGTATAATTTATTATGTTTGCATATGACCAGTAAAGCTCCAAACGATGGATACAGACCTCCTGCTTGGTGACCGAGGTGCGTCGGAGCACTCTGTTCTCTATTTATCTCCCTCGGCCAACTTTGGAAGGCGCCTCTTGCTTGTGGCGCGGCGGCCAAAACTGAATGTCAGCGGCTTGTTTACTTTAGTCCTCTTTTTATTGCTGACTCTCTCGACTTAGTGCCAAACGGTGGCCCTTTGCTGCATCACTCGCCTGCTTCCTTTGCATAACATATTTCACACACTGGTGTTCCCATTATAACCCGCCAAAGCCCCAGTGTCGTCCCATTGAAGAGTTTAAACACACAGACCATTAGGCTCGTCTGTATTGACACAAGCACATTTTGCACATCTACTGTGAGTGGCCTCGTGGTGTGAGAGACCAGGCCGGTGACAGAAAGACCACAGGTTTGATCTCTGCAGCTGCTCTTGTACGACTCCACCAAGAATATATCTTCTGAGTAACGACAACAAAAATATACTTGATAAACGTAGAAATTAAAAAGACTGTGGAGCAGCAGCAACCAATGATTATATTTGTTATCGATCACTTAATTCATTCATTAATTGTACCATAAAATTGTGGAAGATGCATCAATGAGTCAAAGGTGGTATCTTTGAGTGTCTTGTTTTGTCCAACAAACAGTCCAAACCCAACAATATTTAGTTTATAATTCTATAAAACAGGGAAAAGCAAAAATAAAATGTCAATAAAAGACTTGTTTCCTCCATGAAAACCAATGGAATCCAATGGAATTGTAGAGGTGAGTACTTCATACTTTATATTTTCTGTGACTCAGAGGTACCCCGACCTGTACCCGGGTGGAGGCCAACTATCTCTTTACTCAGTCTGACTTTGACTTTTTTCCTCTGTCTTGCTCTCACTCTGCTCCAAACCAAGCAGACCAGCCACCTACTCGCTGTTGTCTTTTCTGCCAGAAAATTAGAAGATAAAAAAAAAAAATCCACTTACTCAATTTCTCACTTGCTCACCAAAAGTAATTCTGTGGTTTTAATCTTGCTGCTTAAAACAAACAGCTCTCAAGACACTGGGTAATATAAAAAATTCATACTTGCATACATTCCAAAAGTGACAGTTTTATCAGCGAAGAGAGCTGCAAGCGCCGCGGAGTTACCATAACCTGCTCACGACTCTTTTACAAGGACGACAAATGAGGGATGCTAAAACGTATATTACAGTCTGGCGAGTGAGCAACAGTTGATCTACACTGTCTGCGACGACAGCGTATGACGACTGAGAAGCTCAATCAGCCCAAATGGGGTTGACTGAGACGTCCTCTGCAGCCACTGTTACCAGATGGACGAGGGGCAAGAGGATTTAGGAAGTCCTAATTTATCCAAATGTGATTCGACCTGCAAACATTACAGAAGCAGAAGTACGTGATCACAGCAAACAGCTGCAGGAGAGAACAGGCAGGTAGGGTGCAGCATGAAACATTAAATTCCAGATCCTCGAGTGGAAAGTAAAAATAAAAAGCATTTAGTAAATACAAGTTATGAACAATGCATATCAGCACGCCCACCTTTATATCGGTGTCTCGGGGACACCAGAAGCACTCCTGTTACAGCTTTTCCACTAAATGTTATGGTCCCGGTAGCTACTTTCACTGCCTGTTATGTGTGTCCTGGCGGCAATTTTAAAAGTGCAGTTGCATTCAAAGACACACTGAGGCTGAAATGTTTGGGAGGGTGTGAATATGAGCGCATCTTAACATGAAGTAAGTTCTTTCTACAGTTTTGTTGACTGTCGTCGAGGTGTGAATCTGCATAATCTTGTAACATAAAGCTGAAAAGACGTAAAGAAGTTAAACAGAAACAAACATTAATGAACAACACTATTGTTTCTATCTCAAGGGAGGATTATGTTTTCACCAAGGCGGAGGAAGAGTGAATAAGAGAGAATTAGACAAAGAGAGATTCATTTTATAACTGCAGTTTTACTGAAGAAGCCAGGCCATCAGGGATATGTACAGTTTTAAAAGGCATCTCTGAGTATAATGTTCTAGTTAATATAGGTCACAGCATTGGTTGGGAAAAAGTTTTCACTGTATTGTAACCCTACTCTTTGGCTAGAATGACTTCATTAAGGCACAATCACTTTAAAGTCTCTATTAAAGCCCTTCGGTGCTGCTGAAGTGATCAGGAGTTCAAGTTCAAGCAGCTTTTACTGCCACACAATCAGCGGGACTAGTTTTTATTCAGATGGAGAAATCGCTCTGATATTTAGAGTAATAATCGGCCCAATTTTCCTGTAAAAATGTTTGTTTTTCTTCTCGCTGTGACTGATTGATCCAACAAAACAGTAATTAAATCCACAACAAGCTCACAGAAGCCTTTCGCTTACTGTCAGGCCCAGAAACACTGAATCATTTAGGGTCTGCAGCGACTGCATACATCAACAAAATGACCAAATCTGCTCACTGTGCGTGTTGAGCTGAAAGTTGCCTAAAGCTCCTGTTAGAAAAACAAAAACCTTGGCTCCGATCATGGTGCTACACGAGCAAATTGCATTGGTGTGATGATAACCATTTGTGTACTGCAGCACAGAGTAGAAGATCTTTGGAAAGACTTAGATAGTTTAGGGCGTCATCCTGATGTGGAAGTGTTTTTTTCTAAAGACATTGCATTTGTGGACAGGACACACACACATAGTCGCTAGAAAATATACAAATATTGCATAAATTCACAAGATATACAGCAAATATAATATTGATGACAGAGAAAACTATTGTAATGATGTTAAAAATGACAAAACTACAATCCAAATATATTCAGCTGGATGAAACTGTGTCCATTTAGAGACATTATGAAAATATTATACAGCCTGACATGATCAAATAAGTGAATCAGTGATCCAGACTTGTTCTGTCAGTGATTGTTGACAGCGTTTCCAGACACCAACACTACTTATGTTTTATGCAGTCCTGCTGAATAATATAACACATCTGCTGCCTTCATTAAATATATTAGGCATGATCAATAACAAATGATTTTTCTGTCATGTTTGTGCAAACAGGGTGCAGCAAAACAAGAGGATAGGACCAAAGTGCAGACCACAGAGGCGAAGCTGGTGCAGCTTAATAGTTCTAATGCAAAACAGGCAACATTCAGGAAAACTGAACAAACATCCAAAATCACTAGGAATAAAGACGAGGAAAAGGCTGGAGCAGTAGACACAGAAGATGGTGAGACAAACTGGGCAAGAGGGAGGGGGACACAGAGACTAAATACACCTGGGAGGGAAGCTAATGAGGGACAGGTGAAGCTAATCGGCAATTACAATGTGGGGAAACACAAGGGCAGAAAGTAAAGTCAGTGAAACAAGAGGAGAGGTGAGGATGATATGAGATTTTATGCACATGGAATTGGAATTAGTTTAAGACGATGGAGTGTTTTTCCTCAGTTTTCTTTCAGGAGCTGAAGGTTAAGTTTGTTTGTCCAGAGGCTGATGGAGCTCAGCGGTGAGCTGAAATTTTGCAGATAACATTCCTTCAAAAATGTGACGGCCTTCATGCCAAGACGGGTGGAACAGAGACACGAAGTTATATCTGACTAGCCCGAGCGTAACACCAACCCATACCACCATGAAACTGGAGACCATAGAAAATTGTGCAAGTAAACAGGATGGTTTTCTTCCTTCCATCAGAGGCTGCAGATGGACCTGGCAGTACAATCATGAAATGTTATTAGATTTCTAGAGGCAGTCCAGTATTTGTTTGGATTGCAAGATAATCACAGGACTGACTGTCGAGTTAGCTTGAGCAGTGATCACTGTCATGTCTCAACAATGCAGAAAATTCCTTTTTTTCTAAAGCAGATAGGAGGAGAAAGACGTCCCAGTGTTGGACACACTGTTTGACTGACAGGGCAGCTCTGGGAAGTGCAGTGCAAAAAGAGGCCACAGCATGACTGAGCAAAACGTCGCCAACATGAAAAAAACCCTCCAAGAGTGCCTTTTTAAAAGTTCAGATTGGAAGTCAAACTAAAAATTTCCAACCGCTATATTGTACAGTTACTGAATGATGACCTCCATGTAACGACGTCTCCTGGAGAGAGAAGAAGCCTGAAGGCGTGCTCCTTGTAAAATGCAGCATTTTAAATTGCCTCCTGTTGATTTGATCCAAACTCCCTTTGCGCTCTTCTACTGTTGTCTCCCCCCTTCACTGAATAACTCACATTCCCCAGTCGCTGCATTGCCTCGTATTATGTAGCATGAGCACAAGCAAAGGCCTGGCAGTGCATGAATAGGGTCAGTTAGATTTCAAACCTCTCCCGATGAAAAGAGCCCTGGCTGCGGTTGGAGACACTGGAGCTGCTCCCGGCAGCTCCACAAAGGCTAGCTTTCAAAAAAGAAAGGAGATGAGGGAAGGGTTAGAGGTTTTTTTTTTTTTTCGTTCTTTTACCTCATCCTCCATACAACCAGGGATAGAAGAGTTGTTGGAGAGTAAGAGAAAGACAGAGTAGTGGGTAGACATAAAGCGTGAGTGCCAGAGAGACACACAAAGAGAAAGAGACGATTGGCATTTTGCTAGAGAGGGAAAGAAAAGAAGTGAAGAAAGGTGATGTTAGAATCAGAAGAAAGAGGAAAAAAGCTCAAGGGTTGAAGAGATACAGAGGTGCACTATTAGTGTTTCTCAATATGGGTGGGGATACGTGACAAACTGAGCCGTGAGCAACCATGACCACTCAAGCCGTGCCGGCGCGGTACGAGTGATTTTCCACTGCACAGCTCAGCTCAGCAAGGTTAAAGGTGTTGTTAACCTTGGTGACATGTTGGAGGAGTGCTGGTTTGCAGAAAATGCAGTCGAGTCTCTCTGCAGCTCATCCGGCAGCTCACTGTCCTTATCTTCCAGCGGAGACGTTTTACTGAGGAATAGCACTGTGAAAACTTTTAGTGTAAAACTGCAGCAGCAAATGTTTGGTTGGCATCTGCAATAATGACACATAGATGTGAAACTGCAGAGATTCATTTAGAAGCTGCGAAGGTTCTGAGAGTGTCAGGTTTTTGTTTTGAGGGAGGACACCGGCTCAGGTTGGCCGGACCATGGCGGCACAGCTGGGTGCTGTTACTCCCTGCTGTGAGGACACGGTGGAAACACAAGCGTACATGGTTTGGCACAACCCCGTCGCCCAGAAATGACGTTTATACACAACTAATTTACAAATGTTTCGAAGGAAACATGATGCCACAAGGATCATGTTTTCTATCAACATAAAGAGGAAGTGTTGCTAGTTAACACATCTGGCAAGAATTTAAACATTTAACATCACATTATTATTAACATTTAACCAAAACCACAACCTTTCCTGAACATTAATTAAAGAGCTTTTGTTGCCCAAACTGAAACACGAGTCTGGATGTGAACCCCAGACTGTGTTTACACTCATGTCCCCATAATTTGTGGACTTAAGTATAAATGATATTTAAGTCATGTCTAACTTTGGGGAAGGCTCTTTCCTGTTTCAGTAAAACCAGGTCCATAGAGAAACTAGTATGGACGAACTTGACTGTCCTGCGCTGAGCCGCGACCTCATCTAACCCCATCTAACACCTCTGGGATGAACTGGAATGCCGACTGCGAGCCAGGCCTGATCGCCCAACATCAGCATTGAACCTCGCTAATGCGCCTGTGGCTGAAAGGGATCAAATCCCTGAAGCCCGGTTCCAAAATCTGGCAAAGAGTCTTTCCAGGGCCATATAGCTGAATATTACTGTAGTGACCAAGAGTTTGGAGTGAGATGTTAAGTCTGCACTTTTGGCCATGTGGTGTAAAACCCACAAAGAGGAGAAGATAGATAATTAAAGAGAGAGTGAGAATAACAATGACATGCAGAGGGAAGATGAGGAAGACAGTGAGTGACAAAGATGGGAGTTAAATGAGATGATGGAGGTGAAAAGAGAGAAGAGGGTATTACAAAGAAGAGGATGATGAGGAAGCTTGGTCTGAGAGTATTAGTAAAAATGAGGATATAGGAAATGAAGGGGAGAAACTGAAGGAAGGAAGGAAACAAGTGGAGGGTCCTCAAAGGGAAAAGGAGGGTCTAAAGGGAAGAGGGGAGATTTGGTAAATGGAGGTGGAGAGACAGGGCAGAGAGAGAGATGACAATAGCAAGTAAAAGGAAAAGCCTGAGAGAGGGGGGAGAGGGGGTGACGACATGTAAAAAGGGAAGCAGAGAGAGAGAGAGAGAGAGAGAGAGAGTGTGAGACGAAGCGAACGAGAGGGCCGAGCGAGAAGGAGAGGAGAGGCTCCACTGCGCGTCTGAGAAACCCCGCTGTAAAATGCCAGCTCACACAAAAGAACAGGTGTTTGGCGGTTTAAGGTTTCAGGCAGAGGGAGCTGACGGGATAACAGGGATGTTGACATTCAGCGGCGACAAAGGAGGGCTGTTCATGGACGTTACGTTGTTTTAAGGGAAAATATGCATAAAAGATTAAGGCATTATGAGCCACATGACGATGACAGCTATGAAATGTTATTCACGGGATATCTCAGGCGGCATCTTTATTACTCTCTGACAAATCCTGACGTTTAAGGGCCTTATGGAAACACGCAGAAAAGCCTAATTTGGGTTTTGTAAAGTAGCTTTCTCGTTCCCTTTTACCATCGTAAGCCACAAAGTGCAGCTTCTGCTTCGACATTAAGTTGTCTTTTCGAGGTATTGCTTTCTGTCTGGGTGGTAGTTGAATAATCTTGGGTCCAGAGGGAAATTCAATACCTTGAAAAGTACAGCCCCCGAGGGGAACAAATTACTGTTTTAAGTGTCACATGTTGACAGGTGAGAGGCCCGGCCTTCACAGCTCATTTATTGCAGCTCTTTGTCAAATGTTATTGTCCATTTGCGAGCCGAGGGCGCAGTGTGTGTGTGCACTCTGGCTTCGGCTGCTGGTGTGTGGTGTTTGTCTGTGGATTCCCTGCATGATGGTAACACTGTTACAGTATGACCGGACAGCAGAGGGTGGGGTTAAGTGCATGGCTTGATGGGACAATGCCATTGATTTTAAGCATCTTAGTTGCAAGCTCACGTTTTGCTTTTGCAAACTCACCACAGGCTCCATTACTGCGGAGAATGTCAACCTCATCAATAACAAAATGCATCCATCCATTAATGACGAGAATGGACTGATGCATGATTTTTTCAAGTTTTGTCTCTTCCTTCCTGCCTTTATGTTCATCTCCGTCCGATCGCAGTGACCTGAGACGGATCTTAATGTCAGCCGGCTGAAAAGGGCTAAACAGAGAAAAATGAACTTTGAAATATGACTCATGTCGTTCCAGGTAATGATATACGCCACAGTGCATCATCGGCTACGTTAAGGTAACAGTTAGCCTGAAGTTGGACGATGCATCAGAGTCAGAGTCATTTTATTTGCCCTTTTACAAATCATGAAGAGATTTGCTTCAGAATGAGATATTCAGCATTTGAAAAATTAGCAACACACTCTGCCTCCACCTTACTGACATCTATATACATAAAGACAGATGACACAATGTGCAGGTAAAGTACTCTATCATGTATCATATATCATAGTGTTGTACCATCTGTTTAATGAAACAAAATGTTGAACAATGGCTGTCTTTGTTGTTGTTTTGATATTTCCTGATATATAGTGTTTGGGAGAAGCAGCTTGTACAGTTTCATAAAGCAAAATCATGGCTCTGCAAATATACAGATAAATGAATCCAATAGATATTGAACTATGTGTTCATTAAACACAAATCAATTCCAGATAAAACCAGCTCATGTTGGTGTGATGATCAGTCTTGTTCTGGCCACTCCTCATCTTTGACTTGTCTCAGATTCAGTTCCTGGTTCCTGCCAATTCGAAAGCAAATAGTTTTATTGACATTATTTTCTACAACACACGACAGTTTATTTTAGAGCTGAGATGATTCGTAGATTATTCAACAGACAGAAATGTTAACTGGCAACAATTCTGATAATTGATTGATCATTTAAAACTTAACTGTTTCAAGCTTCTCAAATATAGGATTTACTGCTTTTCTCCAGTTTATATCACTGTGAAAATAAAAACCTTTATGATTGTTGGTCAGACAAAACACATTATTTGAAAATGCCGCTTTGGATTCTGGGAATTATGGGCATTTTCCCTTTTATATGACATAGACATTTAACAATAAACAAAATTAATGTAAAATTAGTCACTACTGAAAGTATTATAATACCACATTTGCCAGAATATAAAACAACTACCCCGAGTATGAAACACATCACATTTTCCATCACCTGTTTTTGGGAAAACACTTTGTGAAGATATGAAACACGTTCCCCAAGATACTATTATTCCAAGTATAAGATGCATCCTTGTCCTTGAAACCTCTTCTCCGGTGAAAGTGAAACATCAATACTTCCATTACAGCAAAAGTGTTTTTCAAGTGCAGCTACTGAATTCTTCATTCTGTTTCATAATGATATGATTCAGTCCCTTCTGCAGTAAAGATGCTGAGAGACGCCTTTACTGGCTTTCACTCATCAGGAATTTATCTCCTCAGAGGCAACAAAACATGAGAAGCTCAGACACACTGCAAACAGACACGAAGAAAGTCCCTACCCATAATGCAACACTCTCTGAAGTAACAGGTTCACTCTGTAGGGGCCTGAGAATCTACTCAAATATGAAATATTAATAGACAGAACAACATACTGTATCTTTTTATATTCTGGCCTGTACAGTCGCACTGCAGATGTAGTTTTGAGTCTCTTCTTGACTTCAATCCTCTTTGCACTTGATCTGGACTCAAACTTAACTGGTCCTAGTTCTGACTTGGACTTAGCTAAGGTGTCGCCATCTTCAGTCCCAGTTAGTTAGTAGGTGGTGCAGCCGGTTTACCCCATGGACTTCAACCCCGCACTTCTAACTTTCCACCGAATCATGTGGCCTGGCCTAGATACACATGAAATGTAACAGCCTGGGGCTCCTATTTTGTACCATTCTCTTCCCTAACCATATTTCAGGCTTATTCTCACAAGGGCAAGATACGTCCCTCCCAGGCACAAAGCAGCAAAGTGGTGTAGACGGAGGGTACCCAGCAGAGTCGGCTGTCAGGTGCGACAAATTAATGGCAAATCTAACCCGGCGCCGCTGCCAGGCAGGCAGGGGTGGCAGCTGTTCCACGAGAGAGTCGCTCTCGCCGCTGCGCACATTAATGTGGCATGGAAACTTGTTTCAGGCATCACTGAGACAATGTTTACGAGCTCTGATTCCTCCTGAAAGGTGAAGCATGGACGGAGGGGGAGCAGAGACCAGCTGTCAGCGAAGCCCGATGGATTTGAGTCAGCAAAGAGGCTCTGCTGTTAATGACTGCTCTCGAGGATGGCTTTCACACCACGGAAGGTGAAAATCAATGGTTACAGCATGTGGCCTGAAGTCAGAAATATCATCTCTGAAGTTTTTTCATACATATCCTGTTATTTGTTTTTGAGCGAACGAGAGCTCGACTCTACGTGTTCAGGCTTTTAGACCTTGATTTAAAATGTGTTTTTTTGGTTGTCAACAGTCAAACATACCTAACAATGTTGTGGTTTTCCCCGTACCCCTGCCAGCCTCATCCCTGAGCTCTCTGACTTTCATTCAACCAGCCACAGTTTACAGAGACAAACCACTGAAACACTGAGCCTTGTCGTCATAAGTTCACTGAGTTTGAAATTGTACCCGGGCGCCCGCCCCCTTCCTCTGTCTCTGCACCGCTGCCACTGAAATGTGTTTGTCTGATTGCTTCTGAAAGCCTGCACTGACCTGAAAACAACTTCCAAAATTATAAATAACCCCCCACCCCTCCTTTAATCCAGTGGATGCACGATGGGAAAGTGGCCCCCTCGTTCACACATCCAATCAAAGTCTTTAGAAAGATCAAAGGTGTCTCTGGACACTAATGCAAATCTCTAAAGATTAACACCGGATGAAACCACTGTGGAATTTTCAGCAACTCCGAGTTAAACCCTGAAACCCACTGACAAGAAAAAGAGAAGTCAATAGCAGCAACAGAGCCCAACTTGAAATGATAAACTAGATAACCGCAGCCCCTTTACTTAATGCTGTTTCATGTTTCAAAGGCATTTAGCTGCACTTTCATTCTGCGTTTCCCTTCATTTCATGTCCTCCTGAAACATTCGCTCATTATCGGCAGGCCAACGTTATTCACTTTTATAAACTACTGTATTATGTATAACTTTGCTTTTGTCTTGTCAAAAACTTTAATGTTGCTCTTGTCAATCCAATAGTTTGCAATGAATAATTAAAAAAAAGCAGAACCACTGAACATAATGAGGTGAACCCGGTCAACATCGATTTTCAGATGGCAACAAATGACTGAAAAACCAATTTTAATTTCTCTTGCTGCTATAATGGACTCTACTACATCAATTATACTGCGTAACACTCACATAATGTTAATGAAACAAGCAACAAACTGCAACAAAATCTGATGTCATTTTTTTATCTTCGACAGATAGATAATCTCTTGTAACAGATTTGTATTCTGTTTACTGATTTTACAAACTTTAAAGTAATAGTTTGGGAAATCTTCTTAGTACAATCAGCTGTTTTTGTATGTCATTTTTACACTTTAGTTTTTGTTCCGACTAATTAAACATTATGTCGATTAGTGAACTTTAGAGGTGCTGGTAGGTGGATTTGTTGGACAGAGGTGCGCAAGTATTTCCCCCATCGTCAGTCTGTGCCAAGCGAAGCTAACCAGCCGTTTGCTGTAGCTTCATATCAGCCAATCTTTAAGAGACCAAATAAGAAAACTGTATATCACAAAATGTCCCATTATACTGTTTTTACATTCAGATCACATCACTTTCTGTGCAGTTCTAGAAACATGAATGAAAAAACATCATTAAATCAGCAGGTAATAAAACCTGGAGTGTTTTTGTTCTTCAGGAACGATCTTTTCTTTTTCAAAGTAAGATGTGAAGTTTGCTCTCATCCTTCATCTTCCACTATCACACCTCTCCTTTGTAAGTGTCAGTGTTAATTTTGTGTTCTTTTCATTTGTCCTCTACGTGTGCTCGAATCCATTCAAAGCACAGCAGGATGTGACCTACTGTAGCTATATTTGGAAACCTAAAACCCTCAGCCAATAGATTTCAGGATTGCATGGAAGACTTCCAACAAATTACAGCTCCAGTGTAACACTCGTATCTCTTGTTGATTGATTTCTGTTCAGCATCCTTTCAAACAGCATTAAGCTCTTCAGTCTGAACTCTGCAGAGGTTTAAATACCCCACTTTGCGACCATGTGCAGCTCGGTGAATGCACGCAGCAGCGATTCCCCTGCAGTGTCCTGACCGGTGCAATTTCCAAAGGGCCCGGGTGAGAGAGTTGTGCACTCACTCATCCGTTAAGTGAACACCCAATCGCGGGTCTGAACTGGTGCACAAGTTACAAGTTGTGACAAGCTCAGATGGCTCCCTGACTCTCAGGCCACGGTATTTATTAAAGTCTATTCAGCTCTGTGTCTTGCAAAAATAAACAGAGTGCCAGGCTGCTGGAGAAAGTGCTGACAGTGAGCATACTTTATCCAGGTTGGAATAGAATGGGACTGAGCCTTATAGCCCCTAGGATACTGAGCCTGCGGGGGGAAGAGCGCAGCACCACTAACTCTGCAGACGGAGCCCGAGCGGTCCGACTACGTGAGCAGACCTTCTCCTTTCCAGTTGACTTCAGGTGCAGTCATTTGCAGAATGAAATGGTTGTGATGCTGGAGAGAGAAATAGCAAGAGGGAATGTATGTGCAGGGAGGGGTGAGGCGAGGGAGTGAGAGAGGGAGAAAGATTACGAGATAGAGAAAGAGAGCTGAAGAGCACTCCCCTGCCAAAGAGGGTAATGAGGAGAGGAGCTGCAGAGCGAGCGGTTCATTGACATGCTAAATGTCAAAGGTGAAGGAAAAATCTCTTGTTAAGCCCGTGGCTCGCCTTTTTAAGAAGAACAGAGTCAATATTGGACTTCATCACCCCGCCAGAAACATGACTCCATACAAATGCTAATGCTGCTCCGTGTGTGCTTCACATGTAAATAAGCAATAGTATCTATATAACAATATCAACTTTAAGAGAAGATAATACTGTATGTCAGTGTTGTGTCTGCCCCATAGTGACCAAAAAAGTAAAGAAAATTTTGGTAAAAGATCCTGGATTTGGTTAAATATTGAAAATGTCAATGCACCTGTTGCCCAGATATAATCTTTCCACAACCAAATGATTTGGGCTGCCGACACAAAATCATGAAAACATGACTCATACTTTGGTTTTGTGGTGTGAAACCAAATGAAATATGTTCATAATAAACATTTTTACTGTATGTTTGATATGAACACTTTAAAGTTTTATTCATTATGGTAAAAAATAATATGAAAAATGAATCCAAGCATCATTATACTTCCTGCAAAACATATCTGAAAATGCAAATTAGCTGTGCTGTGTATTATATAAGCATCGTTTTAGTAGAAAAGGGTTTGTTGTTTTTATCTTATTCTAATTAATAAAATAATTGTCTTATATTAATACATGTAAACAACAGTTTCTTTTTGTTTATTTGTCAAAAACTGGGGAAATCCATCTAACCGTGCGTCTCCTCCTCCGCCCGCTGAACATTTTAAGTATAGGTCAAAGTTGGCTGGCGGCTGCTGCTCGGAGCAAACACTTCTGCTGCATCTGCTTTGTTGTGTTCACTCTGGCAGGTTGTTCTTCACGCTTGGCATCCGGTGTGTTTGGAGCTGTGGTGAACACTGAACTGATGTACGCATTTCTTCACTCGCTTCACTGGCCGGGTTCCCTCGTCTGGCAGATTTACCCAGCAAACATCTGTCTCGCCCTCCCTGTAAGTGAATGACGGCCAGCAAATGTGCCGCTTTGTCTGCAAAGCACCTTAAGATTCACTCACTGCTGCTGGTTCAAATCCAGAACTGGAATCTAAATTAGGTGCTGGAATTGAAGCTTGGCCGCTGCTGATGGTTTCGTCTGGGAAGTTATTAAATTGCTGTTGAGCTATTGTGCACAACAATTTTACCAGAAACATTGACTTGTGAATAAGTAATTTGATTGGCTGCTGAGTTAGTTTTGTGAAGATTATAGGCTGTGAAGAATGATGAGATTTTACATGAAGGAATCAAGGAATTTGGATCTTGCTCAGATTGTCAGTAAAGTGGGTATCAAATAAACAATTTACAGAACTTTCTACATTTCATCAAACTGAAAAGTGTCCAATTTAGCTAGAATTAAATTTGAGATAAAGCTGAGAAGAGAATAGAAGCTGTAGATCGTGTTGCATGGTGTGTGGGTGGAAGACCCTGAGGGGGGAGGATTTACACGAGGGAAACCAGAATCATCGGAATTCAATTTCAAGATCAGGGGGTGATGACCCCACTTTTAGGGAGAGCCTCAGGAGAAGGGCTTAGAGATTGGCTGCCCACACTCGACTCCCACCAGTTGTCCTCCCAACACACACAAACACACTGACACACGTGCATGCACACATCATCCTGTGGTATCTGAGGAGGGTTAATCACTTCCTGAGACCTTGGGCTGTGGGGCCGGCCCGGGCCAAGATGGTGCTCCAGCATTCAGACCACATCTCTGTCTCTTCATCTCAGTCTGTTTGTATTTGTCTTTGTGTGTCTATCTTTGTCCTTCGTGTTTTGCCTTCGAGCCTCGACTCCCACCTCCGTGTTTAATACAATGACCGGCCTTTTATATCTAACATTTTGTATTCAAGGAAAAACCACAAACTTCAGCCAAAAATATAACAGCAGTCGCTGAATAAGGGAAACAGATAGGGAGTTAAAGGACCCAGCCAGGCTCAATGCCCCACTGTATTCCTGTACTGTGTTGTCTTCTTTCTCACTCTCACTTTCCCCCCTCTCCCCAGTGACCTCCTCCACTCAGGTTGTGAATACTGATGCGGGCCGTGTGGGCATGATGGGAAATGTCAATTGGAGAAAGCTGGCGAGCCTGCTTGTGGCGGCCGAGGCCGTTCCTCTGCGGAGCTCACTGTTTGCACTGCCCTCAAGAGGTTCAGCAGGACTCTGCAGAGCAACGTCCGGCCAAAAGAGCAAAGGTTACAGTCGGACAGGAACTGAATGACTTCCTCTTCTCACATGGTTCAAAATGTTAATTGGGTCCTTCCAGGAAAGACCTTTTATGGATTCAGCTTTGGGATCAACAACAAAAGAGACTTTGAAACCTTGGATTGGATTTAAAAAGGGTTGGAACTCAGTTTAATAATTTTAAAGTAAATCTGCTTTGTCCATCAGTGTCAGTGTGTGAAACCTGACTAATACAGTTTGTGATGTAAAATATTGTTTGTCTTGTTGTCTTTCTTAAGTTGTCTTATGTGCTTTACATGTTTTTGCTTGTAACACTTCAATAACCTTTTGTCCTTAAAATATGTAGTTGTTGTAATGTGTCATAATTATCATGTGTGGTTTTATATGTTTGATTTAAATGAATCAGAATCAGAACACAAAGACACATTTGTGCAATCTGTATTTGTAATTGGCGAGTAGAAACGCATGGTACACCTGTAAAAACATAAATTGGATTAATTTGGATTGAAGTTGTTTGTCTTTGCCAGAAGAACTTTGTCAGGTTGTTATTTCATTCATGTTATATCCTGCTCTGATCGTCCTCCCGAGAAAAACAACAGCATGAAAAAGTGACATACTGTCTTTTTAATGTTTAACTGACAAAGGCCTCCCTGTGAATCATGGCTGTTTATTTCGAGAGCAAATGTGGAACTAACTTGTTATACAGCCACAATATTTCATATAGAGGTGGAGGCTGGTGCGGATGTATGGTTTGACAGAGAGAGTGAACGCCTCGATTCCCATTTCCTACCAACAGTCAACGCCGGTTCTCGTTTTTGTGCCTAAACCAAACTGAATCTTTACTATAAAGGTGACAGATGAGAAAACGTTAATGTGAACTCTCACAACAGGAAGAAACGTCCTGTCAGATCAAACTATGCTTAAATGTGCTTTCATGTTGCATCATGTCGCGTCCTTTGTCTGTTTTAAACGTTGAATCTAAACTTAGCATTTGAGTGGAACAATTACGTCATAATGATGTCAATTAATGTGCTTTATTCCTGATAAATAACCAAATAAGGGACAGAACCATAAAGTAACATTTGGAATAAACAGGACAAATGTCAGAGGAAGCTTTTGAATCATGGTGTTTGAAGTAAAAGTTTCTCCGGGCATTTCCATTTGCATGTCTTTACATTCACTGCAGCAAACAATCAAAACCAGGTCACAGTGTGACCACATATTTAGGGTAATTGTAAGAGAGGAAGGACATCAGTTACACTATCCTATGTGTGTGGCTGAAGAAAGTACTTTGGCAAAACCACAAACAAACACACTGCGAAAGAGCGAATGGATTTCATTGTGAAATTCCAAACATGAGCCTGTCACCGACCGTATGGACTTGGGAGCGATTGAAGCTCATTCATTCATAAATCTTGAAAGGAAAGCATGCGCACACAACATATGGAAGTGTTTTTCCTGAACCAGGTCCACATGGTAGCATTATTATCCACGGCAGCATGACATGCTCAGAGCTGGGAGAGGCAGGAGGCTCTGGGTCTCTGTGCTCAACAGAAAAGATTTTTCAGACGCTGGTATCTGATGGAGGGACAGGAACCCAGCACCGCAGCTATCTCAAGAGCCCCTTTGCACATGGAGGCAATTATATCAAATGGTGTTCTCCGGCAATTCCCCAAGTCAAAAAGAAATCACAGAAATTCTTATCCCAGTCTCTCCTCTCCATCCATTCTCCTGCTATTAGTCCAGGCATGCAGCAGACACCGTCCTCATGTCTGCAGAGCCTCATCTTAATCATTATTTCTTTCTCTGCAGCAGTGCCCAGCTGATGATTAGAGGCTCTCAAGGTCCTATTTCAAATTTCAAGAAAAAAAAAAAAAAATGCCCTTGTGGTGCGGTATATCTGCCAGGCTTTGACTTTCAAATACCTTTGTCTTCCACCGCCGAATTAATTATCGTGCCTCCTCCATTTAAAAGTTTATTATTCATTTCAAGCCTTGACAAGCTATCTGTTCATTTTTCATTAGCTTAATTTTGTTTTAATTAAACTGATAAACCTTGAGGTGTTCATTTCTCTCTCACATCTACGATGCCAAGTGTTTATTGCTGTGGCGTTTTTATCTGGAGACCGCTCGTCAGTCAAACAGAAGGGGAAGTGTACCTGTGTGTTTTCTTTGATATGCTGTTGATGAAGTCACATTTCCTGGAGGTGGCACTTTGTTTTCTCTCTGTTCGACCATGGTGGCTGTTGCTGCCCACTTCTTATTCTATTCTTAAACACACCCCTTCCTGTGCAGCTGAGGAGCTTCGCCCACAAAGTACTAACAGACATCAAGTGTTTACAATAAGCAATGGATAGATCAATATGAAATGTATTGATTCTGCAATAACCAGATGTTTTTGAGAAGCATTTGTTCCTCCATAGGAGTAATAAATAATAGATCTCCTTTCATTCAGTACTACGATACTCTTACATTATCAGAAAAGAAATTAGCCATCCAGTCCACGTCCTCAAAGACGAAGCATAACTTTGGTTGTTTGTCGAGTCTGTTAATATGCTACAGTGGAAGAAGCACACATTTGTTCAAACATACCAGAGTTAATCAGGACGCAGAGCTGCAAGAATGAAAGAAAAAGGAGGAGGGAGCAATAAGACCCGAAGAAATTTCATTGATGCTGCCTTTCAGAAAGGAAGAGAATATCCTGGAAGGTTTCATACAGCGTTTCTGTGAACAACAACATCTTATCCGGTTCATCTGTGACAGGCTGCACTAGAATTTCATATTACTTCAATTCTTCTTTCTTCCAGAAAATACACAAGTTCTTACCAATAAAACACAACAGTTTTGGTATCAATCTGTAACAAACACAGATAATACAAACCTCATCTGATTTAACATCCTTCAACTCACCAGTCTGTGCTGAATGACTCCATGAACTTACCAAGCTAACAAAAGCTTTTCTCTGGTCCTGCAGCAGCAAAAAAGTGGGTTAAACATAGTGTTCTGGTGAATTCATGACATATTCAATCCAGACATAGCTCATCTTTTCACTGCATGCCTGTATCTGTACCTGTATGGATTTTATAGATACTGTGAAGAGGCGCATATGTACATATGTATTTAACCTGTTTCATCCATATGTTGTTAGTTTTAAGTGGAAGCCTGGAAACATGGACCTATAGGAGGATTGGAGGAAAGTAGTCATAGGGGTGAAGTATTATTATATTCTCTTTTCTACCTGCCTCCTCCAGTTAAACATGCAGCTGTGTTATGTAAAAAGTTTACATCAACTTAAAAGTAAAAAGATTGGTGAAAAAATCTGTGCCATTCATTTTCAGGAGGCCGTGTTCTAATAGAGGCTCTGTAGCTGAGCCGTCACCATCGGAGGAAAATACTGAATCAAATGAGGTGGGATTGAAAACGAAATGGAGTCACAGCTTCATCCTTGCTGCAGCGTGACCTCGTGACTTCCTTTGAAAGTGATGGAGACAGAACATCATACATCTGATTGAAATGATAGAAGCGTGGGAGTCAGCCTCCACTTTCATTATGTTGCTCAAACTGTATGTGGAGAAGAAGGCGCTGTGTCAGGAAGGTGTTTGCTACACACAGGTCAACAGATAGTTGAACTGCGTTTCACAGCAGTTTAGTGGATGTTCGATGTGATCTGTGTTAACTTTTCATATAGATTTCTAGTTTCGTCTGGTTTGAAATTATTATATGCAGTGAAATCCACTTAAAGTCAATGCTACAATCTTTTAATCCTCTGTTGTTTTGCTTGTACAGTTCAGCCCTGTTTAGTGACTTAAGCTTCAAGATCAGTTCGTGAAGACCAAAAAAAAAAAAGCCTAATGTTGATAATGGTTAAGTCTACATGATGTTTTTGTCTGTTATCAGAGTCACTGTGTCAAATTAGGCGATCGTAGAGCCATGCCTCAGCCGAGAGCCACTGCAGACCAGATGTTGATCCCCAATCATCGCTCACCGTGTTTCACGACATGCATGATGTCACCAGGAAGGAAGTGCTGGGGACTGACTTCCAGGAACAACAGTGTAAACAAACAATGCTGGTGTGTATGTCTCATGTTCAGAAAAAGCCTAAAAAAGAAAGAAAAAGCAACAGTGATCTTTCCTCTGTTTCACAGTTCCCCCTCACAGCACCAACAACATCCTTCCTCTTTCACAGTTGGGTTTACAGATGTGAGCAGAAGAGCGTTCTTTGCTCCTGTCGGTCAGCGTTTGAAATACGTCACGGAATTCATCACGGAAGGCGAATAAATTCTAGCAAGCTCAACGATCAATTGTTGCGGCTGACCTGATGCCCTACATCTGCTGGATCAGGCTGTAATCCAGCTCATATCGTGCTGTCTGAACCGGCATAAGACAGGTGTTTCTCTTACAATGGTGCAGAGCACAACAGATTTAACAGAGTGAATATTGTCTATTTGTCCAAGCTGTCCAGAGCGACACATAGTGTGGAAGCATTTTCTGAAATGACGCAGCTTGTATAAAAATATATCACAGTTTTAATGATGTAAAATGCTATGGCTACGCTTTGGTTAGGTTTAGGGAAAGATCTAGGTTTCAATCTAAGAAATTTTGTGGCATCAGCTACTTCACAAGAACTCTGATCTGATGCACTGTACTTCATACAAATGTATTACGTAAAACCTAAAACCTGAAAAGTGGGTGAACTGCATTCTGCACATTATGAGTTCAGTGGCCGAGATCAGGTAAGTACTTCCTCTCCTAAAGCTTTATAAGCCGATTTTACGAAGTCGGTTTTAGTTATTTCCTGAATAGATTCAATGCAGTGGAGCAAATTCGACCTCAGGTGAGGGAGGGAGTCATTTAAAGTTTAATTTTAAGGTTATGTTTTGTATTAATTTTAAGAATACAACCTGTGCAGCCTCCCTCCGTGCTGTCGTGACCATTTTGAGCCGCACAAAGCCTGACAACTGCAGTTCCTCTGGACATTAATATTCACCAGCAAATGCTTCAAAGAAAATCCCTTTACAAATCCAGGAATGTATCTCCTGTGGATTTCAGGCTCTGACATTTCACCAATGTGGATGTCCCCCTGGCTTAACGGCTTGAAAAGTGCATCTTCAGCGCTTCATAGTATGTATTATTCCCTCTTATTTGCCAAGTGAAGTCTGTATAGGTTATATATAATTCATTTTTGTTCCCCAGCTGAGGCAAGGTCAGATCTATTTGGATAGCATTTCAACAGCAACTAATATAAATAGGTATTATTGAGGTGAGTTCTCCACTCTCCCTTTTTACCGTTATAGAGGTGTCAATCATGATGGTAACAAAAACCAGCAATATACACTGACTTCATAATGCATAGTGTAAATCACCTCTTGAATTGTGCAGCACAGTCCTCGAATCATGTTTTATTATGTGGATGTTTTTCTGTGTTTGCTTCACTGACAGAAATGTGTGTTAATTTCATGTATTTGCCATAAATTGATTCTGACTCACAATTGTTGAAATGACCCTTTACACCCGCTGCAAATTACACACTGTGGTCATGGATGAATAACACGCTCAGGATTTGGTTTGTGTGTGATTAAAATCGGGAGTAATTGGATGCGTGTTGACTCTCAGTTCAACCCATTTTCTATAATAAGAGGTGTATTTACATTTGGTCTTTGCCTCGGTGACATGAAGCACTCAAAGCTCTTCTGGGTGTTTCACTTATTCCCACAAAATAATCTGCTTAAATCTTCAGTTTTTGACACGTTTTCCATCCTAAATCCTTCCTGTTTAAAAAAATTCAAACAAAGGCAATAAAAAAAACCTCAATCCCATTAATATAGTTACCCTTATTTTCATTTTTTTGTCAGCCTCTGGCCCACTTTGGCAGTCCTACTGGGCCAGTATAAAAAAAAGCACTCCCATCGATCACCGGGCACACATGTCAAGATCGCCCTATTAAAAACGAGGTGTAAATAATGTCGGGGGCAGATATGACGCGCGGCACCATTTGCTGTGTGGAGATATAGGCTATAAAAACACAGCAGCACTGTTTGTCTCAATCTGAGCTGCTTCGCTTTCCTGTTTGCCGCCACAGCAGCGTTTCAGCAAAACACCACTCTGCTCGCCAGATTTTCCATGTGTTTAAACAAGATGTTTTGTTTGCTCTCTGGCAAAGTGATTGCACTTCTGTGAGAGGGTTTCATGCCCAGTATTTTTATATTAGGTAAAGGAGACTTATGTAAGATTTTGTGCATAATTTGATGTTTTTTAATGCTGCCCTGTCTGCAATGCTAAATAGCAAACATATTTCAATCAAGGACTGAGAGTCGACAGCTACGCCAGCAGCTCTGAGAGGCAGCACTTCAGACACAGACGTGCTTCTGAATGCAAACGTGGTCACACATACTGTTTAGCAGATATCATTTCGACCATGTTCAATATGTTTAGTACAGTGCACGAGTTGGGAATATTATTGGTTTTGCAGGTATTTAGTAATAAAGTATTAGACAAATTAAAATTCTGACCTGTTGATGACTCTGATGAAAAGTCAGGAAAGTGATTGCAATTAATCCAGAGAGGGACGTGAACGTATGAACTGAATTCCACAGTAATCTGTCCAATGTGGACATATTTCACTAAAAAGTAAACATTTAAACCTCATGGCAGTGCTAAAGGAAAAGTAGGATTCATCCACTGAAAACCATGAATGCCTGTGCCAAACTTTGTGCCAACCTATGTATCTTTCACACATTCAAATATTTCACTAGATGAGTGAAAATTCTGACCTGCTGGTGGCTCTACTTGAAAATTAGAGGATCACCAATGCTTTTTCTTCTGATGAGATATTTGCAATAGTTTAACATTCTCCATTAAAACAGACTAAATATTTTTGAGTCCAGTTTTCATGTTTTTCATTTTTATTTTTTCTCAGCTATGATGAGCATTCAAGCAATAATACAAAGTCTCTGAGGTATTAAACGTCTGCCGAGCACCAGGCCTCTGCGACCTTCGACACGAATACCGTCTGACCCCATAATTCAATGAAAATAACAAACAGTCTCGGTGAAGCCTGTTGTCTTTCCGTCTCATTGTTTCTGCCCAGTGAACCTGGCAGGTGCTTTGATATACGTCTCACTGTCAATATTCATACACTTCAGAAAGCTGTCTGCGCTGCGCTGCGTGATATTTTCTCCCTGCACAATGGAGATGTGACACAGGGACATGTGGGAAGCTACGGCCCCATTCTCCACCCTGGAGCCCCTGGAGGACACAGGAGGAAACCCCTCACTGATAAAAAAAAAAACCCAATGCCTCCCCTTCCCCTCGACTACTGTGAAGTGTACTCTCGTGGGTGCCTCCTGTATGTGATGATAATGAGAGCAGGAAGGAAGGCAATGACTTTGTAAGTGACTAGGAACTGATATACGAGGGCCCAGTTAATTGGTGCCTTTTATGAGGTGATGCATATCGTGTTGGCCTGTTACAGGAGGTCTGGCTGAGTTCCAGTCGCCCCCGTTTGCATGATGTATTTATGACTGAAAGCAATTTTCTCGATGAAATATTTATGATAGTAACTTTGGTTACTTAGTTCATGTACACAGGGCTCTGCGGTGTCCGGTTCCTGTGGGAGTCGTGCTTTATGTTTCACAGTTGAGGGCGCGAAGACGGTATAGAAATCATTAATCACACACAGTATGACGGTGTAATTAAATTCATGTATTATTCTATTAATTTAGGGGTTTAATGCCAAACTGGGGTTTCCACTAATTTGGAAAATGGGTTAACCAAAGAAGAACTCTTGTCATTTAAGATCAATTATGTCAAAGTTACTTCCAGTTCTTTGAAACTAAGTTTTAAAGTTTTTCTTATCTTTCTCTTATTTCTTGTTTTTGTAGTTTTGGCCATCATTTGTATTGATTATTACACAATTATTCTCACCTAGTTAAACTCTGATCAGACATGTTGTTAGTCAGGTGATCAAAACCACTTAACTTGGTGGTTAACCAAAATTAAGTTTGTCAAAGAACAAGGAAGTTACTCTTTAAACTGTTATGAATGTTTACAACAGTCAGTTTGGGTGATAATGTTTCTGTTCACCAGTGTCTTTTCCAAATGGCTTAGGCTAAGATGAGGGTTTGTTTAAAACCTATATGATCGTGATCTTGACCCATTTCCATTTTCTAGTTTCAGCGCCTTCATAGTTTGATCTATATTGCATATTATATATATAGTTTAATCAAATTCTCACACAGCAAATCTTAGAAAATGGCAGGTTAATTGGACCCCAGCTCATTTTGGGCCCCAGGCAGGTTAATCCAACTATGGCTTCATGACAGAAAAGCTTTCCAAAACTTCCCAATTGTCAATAAAAACGACAAAATAATATGTGTGGGCAAAATCAGCGCAGGCAATGGTCCAGCAGCCAATAGTTTTTATAGCGGTTGTGAATCATGTCACATGTTGCTGTCAATCTTCTTCTACGATGACATGACAGGTCACCTACGCTACACACCGAGTCTAATTAACATAACCCAAATTAAAAATGACTGACACGCTTTTCAGACACCACGCCAGAGCAAACTGAACAGCCTCGACCAAACAGCCCTCTCTTGTGCTCTCTGTTTCTTCGCCAGAGAAAATAAACGTCCCATAAAAATTCAAAGCGTCACCGGAGGAGCTGCTCTCTATCATCATTTGGGGGTAAAGCAGCCGGGTGAAGAGGTGGTCGCAGCCAACAAGAGCTGTATGATGCCTTTGAGTGCGTCGCTCTTCTGCAACCTCAGGGCCAAAGAAAACTCCCCGGTAACAGCCCGTGGATTGTGCCTTCACCTGGCTGAGGATATAACATGCACATTCATGAAACTGAACAGCTCATACCTGACTGCTCAGACAAGGCGCTCTTTCACCCCGCTGCTTGTTTCCTAGACCAAAACTCCCTCTGGAGGGTTTGTTGGATGAGTCGTCCAAGGTCATTTTGAGGAGGATGAAAGTCACGTCATGTAACTTTGAATTCTATGCTGCTCTGTCGTGATTCGGCTTGTCGACTGTTGTTGAATACAAAACACATCCATCAGTTCTCATTTTGATTATCTGTAAGTGCACTTTTAAAGTTTTACTTTAGTGCCACACTTGTTAGTCTTAACCTACTTAGAGTTTGGCAAAAGCTTCTGAGGAGAGTATATCTAAACATTTTTGGCACAGATGCAGAGCCCTAAGAACAACTAACACCTCTGCAACCAAAGAGAAGGGACGGCAAGATTTCTCTCTGGAAACCATTAACATCAGACAGGTTTGGCTTCAACCTGAACTGAAGTGAGTGAAATGAGTACATGACATATGAGAAGCAGAAGTTTATGTTCTCACTGTTACTTGCTTGTACCTGCTTTAACCCACAATAACCAAGATTTCTTGGGGGCGGCGGAAAGAAGCTGTAAAGACAACAGTGGCATATAATCACCTGAATGATGACGTTGCCTATTTACACATCCACCAGACTTGGAGCAACATGAACATTCATTAAAGGTTCTGTTTCTGGCTGACTGATGAATGTAAGTCCATTCACTTTCATGGTAGCTCTGTTTTTGGTCTCCACCAACTTGATGCTCCACTATGTTCACCAACTGCACCAACTGAGAACAGCTGCCTCCTGTGGCTGAAAACAAAACTGATGAGAGCGAAGAGAAGGAACCGAAATGGTAAAGTTGTGGGCAGTAGAACAAAAACTGTTAAAAGATGCTCGAGCTGAAGGGAACTACAAGGTGATGACACTTTTCATTAATGCACACACTCATTTGATCCATTGTGAATATAGGAATATTTATTATAGCAGCTTTATGTAAACTGTTGTATTAAAGCACATGAAAGTATATAAACATAAAGTACTTTATACCAACAAGTACAGTTTCCTCTTTCACTGCTAAAATCACTTTATTCCAACAAGTAAAATAAGTACTAGAACTTAATACAAAACTTAGTACAAGAAATGAGAAGCACTCATCAGATTTTTTTCTGAATGAACATAAATAAGCCACTTTGAAAAACCTGACAAACTGGCAGTGGCTCATGTGATGGTGTCCAGCAGAGATGTTGTATAGAGCCCGAGTTCAGGAGAGCAGCTGCTGCGGAAAACAAATTCTATTAACAGTTCCTTGGCAACCTTGGAGCCCAAGGTTTACCCAATATGACCGTGAATATTTTAAGAATCTCCGCCGCTGAAAAATTAACACGGAGCCATAAAGATGTCTCTTTCAGAATGTTATTTTGTGCATGCTGGGAAATATGGAAATCCTGTCAACAGGGTGCCAGCGAGAGAAAATCTCAAAACACAGAAGTGAAGGCAGCACCTAATCACAAATCTGATGTGTGCAAAACCTTGTGTTGATCGCGTCGCTGCGAGAAGCAGCCAAAACAAACTCAAGACAAATAGCACGACATGCAGAACCGCAAACAAATCACCATGTGAAGGTAAACACAAGTTCACGACTTCTGCTTTCACAATGCACTGTAAGCGGCTTTGTGAGGGTAAACTATGCAGCGAGACGTGACACAACAGCGCCGTCAATCATAAGGCGCGGCGTCTGACTGCAGACTATTGGTGGTCTTTGCCCCGGCACAGTCAGGGGGACGCAGGGAAGGCAGTGGGGTAACAGGCCCCTGCATGGACACCAAAGATGTTTGTGTCGAGCAGGCGCCAGCTGGTCGTGACTACTGTAATCTCTGCCATTGATTAAATGGGTTCCCAAGTCTTAGGGGGTACCCGCCTCCTGATGGAGCACGACCACAGTGGAGGGGCCTGGCAAATGGATGAACACACCCCGGGCTGCTTTCTGAGGTCGTCTGATGGGGCTGTTGGTTTGAAAGACATTGGCGTTGGCAGCCCCTGAGAGATATTACCTGCTGTGTGGGTCTATAGGACAGGGGGGATTTCTAAAGACAGCGGCTGGATGGGCAGTATGAATAGAGGTTTAGAGGAATACTGACAAAGCATACGAAGGAGCAGGGAGCGACCGCTGGGGGCCGAAGCTCCACAGAGCCATTAAGAAATATCTCAGATACCTTTGAATATCTTGACTGGTATTGACACATGAGCAAAGAAAACAGAAAAGAAAAGCAGGTCCATTGTGAGGGAAAACGTGAAATAACATCAGATATGTAGGTTTGAAAATATCTGTCTATGTTAGTTAGAGGAATGGGTCACAAAAAAAGTCAGAGGTGTTGTGAGATGATTGACAGGACAGAAAAGAAGATGAAATATATTTCTGCTAAAAAGTTTAGTTTTTCTGACCCATCTCAAATCTCTCCCACAAAAATGAAACAATCTGATGAAAGAACTTGGTTGAACGGCTCACCACTCGTTGACATACACAAATTGGGGCTGTTATTATTACGGTCCAGATCTGCTCTGTATGAAAAGTGTCATGATAAAATGTCTGTATAAAACTGCTCATTATATTATATGTATAGAAATAAAATTTAATTGAACTGACAGTAGTAGACATGGCTCCTCAGTAAATGGTCACAAGCCAACAAGATTGGGAACCACTGACTTAGTCTTTAATGCAAAAGAAAAGCTTTTAAATTGGTGACATGTTTAAATGTGTTCAGTGACTTATTGACATTTACAGCGGTGGTGAAATGTTGGTCTCCTGATCAGACTGAGATATTTGCTTGAAATCCTTCAGATATTTTCAACAAACCTCTGGACAGTACTAAATGTACCTCTGATAAACCCTGTCTATGTGAAATTACATCGATATACTATTAATATATAACAGCAAATACATTTATAAATAAAGCATTTTTACCAATATAATGTCTCAAAATGTCAATAACAGAATACTCAGACCTCAGTCTTTCCGTCTCTTCAAGTGCTTTTCCGTCAAATGCTTTTGTTGCCTGAACCCGACCGAACGGGTTTCAGGATCCAGTCTCTGGTGTCAAAGCACTTCATCATCCTCCTCCCTTCCACTTCCATGAGGCACAGGAACCGAGCACTTTGTTCCACGGAAAAAACCTTCCCACCAAACATAATCCTGGCAGCGATAACGTTTCCTTTTAAACATAACTGCCCAAACAAATTTGTTACATATAAACTTCGTTTTTGAGAGACAGAGTTTCTGATCTTTGTCTGATTTCTGTGTAAAGGATTTTAACATCTGAACCGGCATTAAAAAAAAAAAAAAAAGTAATGAAAAGGGAATTGTGATTTAAGTTTATTACATCTCGGGGATAATATCACAAGATTAATATCAACCCAATGATGAAAAATTCCTTCCTCTCACCTCTGAAACCAGCCTAAACTACAGGGCTCCAGTGATGAACAGCGAAGAGGCAACGTCTAGCAGACTGTAAAAAATCATTATACATAAGGGGCATTTTGTAATCTATAATCTCTATCAAATGCTAACAACACTGACAGAACATTTCCACTCGGAGACTCTTTCACAACCCCCACACTCCTCGCGTACCCTTGAGCTATCATGGCCTGTAACTGATGCACATTATAAAGTCATATCATCACAACAGAGAGGGGAAAGCCAATTACGAGCTGAAATCCAGAATAAACGTCAGGTGAAGCGCTGATGTGTCGCCTTGAAAAATACAGCAATAATAACGTCGCTGTGTGATGTGACTTTTGAGCTTGAGAATGAGGCTTTGCAGCTAAAAAAAAACCTTCTTCCCTCAGCGTCTGAAAATGTTAGCAGGGAGGTTTAGATTCAAACACAGAACAGGCATTTTCAATCTACAGCGAGCAAAGTAATTGTTGAGACATCTGTTTTGATCCTTTCAAACCCCCGCAGATATATTGTTGTCATTTTTTTGCCGTGGAGCAATAAAAACCTTACTTATTGCTCCCTTAAATAATGCATCTACAGTACGGTTTGATGTCCTAATTTACACAGCGACGACTGAACAGCCACACAGTTTCTGGTGGAGAGCGTGCTGGTGAGAGCCAATACATCACACCAGCCAAATTCGAGCGATGGCGAGGGCTGATGTGCTCGAGGATGGGGGGGGGGGGCAGTTTTCCTCAGGGCTTACCTGAGCTGTCAGAGGCAGCGGACGACAGGGTTCTCCATCTAACAGCCTCTCGCTCTAATAACTGCAAGTCCCATCTCAGAGAAAGCCCGCCGCGTGACTGATCAATGTCGACAGGTAGTTTCAAGGCCGCTGCTCATATTGCCCAGAACAGGGAGCAGCACATTTTCCTCAGGGCTCAGCTGTATATGCCTGTTACATTATATAATAAACTTTACTTGTGAAGTACTTTTCAAAACGCAGTTACAAAGTGCTTTAGAGACAATAAAGCCAGGGAGGTATTAGGTAAAAATACAAATGTGTGCATTTTTTTTTTTTTTTTTTTTTTGGGAGACTTTAATGCAGATCCAATTTCACAACATTGCCACAGCACTTTTCACATCATAAAACCAAACATCTCAACTGTAATTTCAGCTGGAAGTTACTGTTATTATTAATGACTCTGACAGCAGCCGCGTATTTAAATATAGCTCTGGGTGTATTTCATGTCTAAACAAACTCATGAAGAGAACCTGAGAAACCAGACGTCTTCAGCCTGTGCAAAAATAATCTCCCTGCTAATGCACTTTTCCTGGTTCCTACTTTTTTTTTTTTTTGCTATGGAAATTATGGGTTGACACTCCGACTGCCAACTTCAATGCCCATCTCAACAGGCAGCGCGTCATACGGTCAGGATGAAAACACCCACCATTGGCCAGCCACAGTTTCCATGGAGACCGCAGTCTCCTTTCCCTCCTGAGAAAGCGTAAACAGCGAGTGAACATGAGACGATTCATATAAATTGTTTCCTAATCTTGTTATTTCTCATTTCCATGCTGGAATGGATATTGGATTACAAGTGTGCTGGGAGTGGAGGGAGGAAGGGTTGCAGAAAGAGAGAGAGAGAGAGAGAGAGAAGTTTTCATGGTTTGACATTTCACTGGAGTGCATGGCATGATGCAGCGTGGACTGTCATCACCTCTGATTTACTGTGAAACGCTCATGAAAACACATATAGTTTAGTGACTGTATGAAGCTTAGAAAGAAAACAGACCATAACTGTGAGATTAAGAGTAACTGCGACAATATATTTTTAATTTAAGGGATATTTTTGGATTTGGTCATAAACTAAAGTCTTGGACAAATTGAATCTTGACCTGATGATGACACTTGATGAAAAGTCAGTGGATCATCAAAATGATAATTCATTCTAAGTGAATATCTTTACCAAAAACCATGGCAAACCATCCAGAGACATTTCACTCAGAACAACAAATGTCAACCTCATGGTGAAAAAAACGAGGGCATTCAACAAACTCAATAGGATTCATCCTCTGGAAACATTAATGTCTGAACCAAATTTCATGACAATCCATCCAATAGTTGTTGAGCTATTTCAGTTTGGACCGAAGCAGGGTGAAAGGACAGACAGACAGACAGACAGACAAACAGACAGACAGACAGTGCTATCCTCTCTCTGGCCAAAAATGTAGGAGATACAGTATCGGCATCAAAGCCTCTAATTCTTAAAGTTAAATTATCCCTTTTCCCCTCAGTGAACTCCTTTTTTCTTCTGTCGGATCTATGTTACGTCAAATAAATCACCTGTGTTCGCGGGAGGTTGAGGATGAGATATGGATTCCTAACACTCCCACTTCTGTCAGGCAACCTTGACCTATTTTGACCACAGTAATCTCTGACTCTTTTGTGCCGCTTTTGATGACACTTTACCTCCAGAACTCCCCCCCCCTCCTCCTTTTTTTGAACTGAAACACAAGACAGAGGGGTTAGCTGCTTCACGGCTCCTGCATTTGCTGGTCTGCTGGCTTTCAAAAGGAAGAGCTATCTTTGCACTCCAGAAGCGTAATGTCCCCAGGTCAGGGCTCTATATCATGTCCAGATATGAAAAGGCTGTCAGTGGGGCAGGGGCCCATGAAATAAACACCTCTTGACCACCGGCGCCCATTGAATCCATCATGATTCTGCAACATGCACACCTCCTCTGCCGTGAGAGAAAACACATACAGTATCAATTAATGGAATTACAAGACGCCATAAGCTTCACTCACATCCTCCGAATACTGAAGCTAATTTACAAAGTGCTGGGATAAGCTTGTTTTCTGCTTATGCAGGGGGTGAAATGATGCCACTTATTGGCCACAGTACCATTCATCATGTTTTGGACACTTGTGTTCAGAAGGCGGGGTCTTGGTGATTCTTGGTGCGCATTCAGATAAAACCAAAAGCCACAGACCGTCTTCAGCTGAAAAGTGGCCATTTACGTTGTTTGTGCAAGCAGCTTATTACGACCCATATTTAAGCTTATCATCAGGCGGCGACCTTTAGTGGGCATAGGAATTATGATGGGAGCATTAGGGGAATTCAGGCGACGTATAAAGAGCGATGGACAACACAAGTTGACTAATTTTAACATGCTTAAGTTAGTTATGTCACATACATAACTTAAGTGATTTAGTCTAACGTTCTTATTTTAACCATGAACGTGATCTTTTCCCAGAGCAGTTTTGGTGCCTAAACTTCAAACTGTGTCCATTTCACAATGTTTACCATGTGATGATGAAGGTCTGGTACGCCTGTCGCTGCTACTCTCCAATGGTCATATATGTCATTTTGGAGAACACTCATACGTTTATGTCTTTTTGTGAGTCACCGGCAGTTGAATCATTCAGTCGTTTAGTATGAGGACGTGTTGGGAAACCACTACAGCCCAGTGAGCTAGAAACGATATCACCACTCCCACCACATGCTCACATTTCCTTTTGTTCCTGATGTACTGCCGTGTGGATTGAGCTGCATGGT
The DNA here is from genome assembly GCA_025331565.1 of Holacanthus passer. NCBI lineage: Eukaryota > Metazoa > Chordata > Actinopteri > Pomacanthidae > Holacanthus > Holacanthus passer. The sequence continues at coordinate 1,165,221 of JAFREQ010000068.1, forward strand.
ATGACTATGTTAATCCTCTGCATTACATCATCTTGTTTGTGTTGGGAGTAATGTGTCTGACTTGATGAAGTGAATCCAATCTTTTGTGCTTCTGCAGAACAAAAACAGCAGCGATGGTTTTTACAAATCCAATTAGTAATTTCTGCCCGGCTTTCACCGCTGATTGTAAGAGCTCGCCATTGTATATTAATGGCACAAAGTAATTAGAGAAGTGAAGACAGTCCATTACAATCATCATTGTTATCATCTAATCAGGGATATTACTTATGGAGGGAAAAGGCTAACTGTTCCTCAAGGACATGTGTGGATCATTAATAAGAGGAGGGGAGGATCCGGTTGTCCTGACTTTAATGGTACTTTCAGTAAGATCCAGTGCTGAGGAAATTCAATTTAAAGTCAAATTGAAACTTCACTTTCTTGTAGAGAAAACTGTAATGATGCTGCAGCTATTGTGCATATTTCCAGTTTTTAAAGGATGATGAAGCCATTTTTGGACATGTTTGTGGAAACTGTCTGAACTTTAAGCTTCTGAGTGGGTATTTCCCTTTGCAGCGGTTGACTGACATTTGAGAGCTGGTGTTGCTCCAAGACAACATGTTAATTTCTGCGCTGCACTACTGACTGGAGAATGTCAGTGTGTTTAACCTACAGACATTGATACAAGTCTGCAGAGCGTTGATAATCAACCACCAGCACAGATGTCTGTCCCTTTGCAAAAACATTTGACTCATCATGCATGTTATGTCCATAAAGTTTATGTGGTGAGTTGACTGGATTACTCGTGTGTGTTCAACTAAAGAGGAAAAAACTTCCACAGAACTCTGATGTAAAAAAGGAAAAAACAAAAGTTCTTTAATCCAAGGTTTGTTCATTCTTTTTTACAGGATTGTTCAAAACAGGTTCTCCTAATCAATAAAACATACTATGGTAAGAAAACCATGTGACTGACTTCAATTCTAAACCATCTCACAGTACAACGAGCTCTCTCTCTTAAAGTGGCAGTGACCTGTTTCATTGCTCTAACAGGAAGCTACCAAACTGCAATCTCCTTCTTACATCAAGAATTACACCAATGAATTTAGCTGAACTTTTGAACACATTTTTATAACTTAACTTAAGCAATGAAATGACTTATTTATTTATTACTTACATTTATCTAAACTTAACCTGGCTCCTACAGTTTAGCTGAAAAGTAAATTTCTAAATTGCAGTTGTACAAGCCACAACACTCATCTGGTGCTCCAGTTCACAACCTCCTCTACAATTCACTTCCATGTGCCTCTTCACAAGCATCTAGTAAAAACAAATTGTCAAACAGATAAGCAGGAGAAACGCTGACAACTGAAATGCACCAGCTTGCCCACGCAGTCACACCTCTTTCAGCCTGTTTACAGTTTCTTTACCCCACTCCATCCCTTCACAGTTAAGTCCCACTGCTCGTCTCATTGATTTACCGTTATTACGTTAGTGGCAACTGGGCTGCAGAGTGGAAGAGGTCTGGGATTAACGAGGCCGGTGATAAGAGTGCAACAAAAAAACCTGCGTCTCTGCATTCAATAGCTCCTGTGATGGGGTGCTATACAGCTTGTGGAGCCTGTGGGATTTCATTACACAAAGACAAATGGATGAACCAGGCACAGCTGAATTTTGGGAATGGGGAGGGCAGGCTGGGGGCGGGGGAGGGCAGGCAATTAGCCTACTCAGTGGTAGCATGCCTCAAGTGGCGTGTAAGCATGCAATGAGGCGACCTAGTGAGAGGCGGTGCACAACAAAGGAAACGGCACATTTGTCCTCTTCTGGAAACTGCAAACTGTGGCAAAGGATCAGAGCGGGAAAAGTAGATTTTTCATCCGTGGCCACAATGGACAGTGAGCGGCTAAATACAACAATGACTTTCTCTTTTTTTTCCCAGCCACAGGTGATTTTTAGCACCAACAAAAATACTCCAGATGAGAGCTGGCCTCCTGCCAGAACGGCTGGTAAAATTTTACCATTCACAGCCAAATTTACCAGCATGAGGCTGCTGGTAATTTCACATCCTTCTTTCGCTCAAAGGCTCTATACCTGGAAGTTTGGATTAGAAGAGATGCCACGCTGTTTGCGTGCTCATGAGGGGGCTTCAGAAATATGGTAATCGCTCCCACAAAGTCTTAGCAAGGTATTAAAATGAAAACAATTCAAACGGTATTGAATTACTAATCAGAGCTTTATGGAGGAGATGTAAACATTTGGCTGACAGTCTACACAGAGTCATAAAAATAACTTAATAGAGGTTTTTTATTTTGTATCAGCACCATCAGTTGTGCATGCAGTCAAACAAAGCAAAATGTGTTTCTGTGTCTGCTGAATTAACATTTATGAGCACTAAAGAAAAGAAATGAGAGGCAGAGAGTGTTGGTGTGACGGCTTTAGAAAGAACAAATGTCTCCAGGCTTGTAAAAATCCAAGCCAATCCATGTCCTGTCGGGTTCTCGCCCGTTGCTCGGCCAAATTACATATCACGCACATGCATGAGAAAACGCTGCCAGTGGTTGTGTAAGCAAATCAAATGCATATCAGACCGTTCAGGATCCGGTGACTGACTTCAAATCTCTCCTTTTCTCCCTGTTCAGCTTTTGTTGCTCTCAGCTGTTGACTCTCTGTGGAATTAACATGTTGATTTTCCCGTGTTTTCCCCACATGCTCTTTGATAACACTAAAGACCAAACTGATATTGTGCATTATGGAGAAGAAAAGAAAGCCTGTCTGATGTGAAGGAGCCGTGGCTGAAAGCACATCTCACTGTGGTGTATTTGAGCTCAGCCTTTGAAGTCATAAGTCTGCTAATGCTTCCTGTTGGACCGGAGCTTCAAGAGCTTGTTTTAATTGCTCCCAGAGAAAGAGGTGAATGGTTAAGGAGTAACAGATTCTATGTAAAGGGGATTACAGTAATCTGAATACAAAATATTGGCAGCTGTAATCTGTTAGAGAAATTCCTTCTCCTCATCATCCTTCATGTCCTGTCAAATGTTTTTAGTCCTTTTGGGATGTGCAGGAAAATAATTTTGTGAGAAGTAATCAGATCATGTTACTGAGTTTGTTTTCAGCATCACATTAGTTTAACGCCCATAATTTGACCCACATGGAAGAATACATGTGCTTGTAACCAGATTGAGTGACAAGACCAGCTGGAAAAAATCTAACGAGCAACACATACTGACAATAACAAGCATCAAAGTGCCCTTAAACATGTCACCTTCTTTCCCAGGATTCTGCTTGCCAGAGGTGTTTACATAGAGTTCAGTTGGTGAACGAATATGAACTAAAAAACAGGGCTGAAAAAGCACATGTACTGTAAAAACATCTCCAGAATTCATAAAAGTTAAATAATCACAGTGTTTTTATCAAATTTTTTATTTTCTCTGTCATCAGTGTGCATTGAAACTACTCTTTGTGCACCTATCGAACATTCAAAACAAGTCAATAACGCAATCAAAGCATCAGCAGTGGGAAAAGATTCCACCATTAGAAGCTTTTATGGAAATACGCAGAATGGCAAGCATAAAATCAATAAGTGCACACATGCACTCACCGCGGGGAGTCATTAGGAACATCTGAACCGAATTCCCTCGCATACGTCAAGCGTGCTGAAACACAATAGACTTTAAATCCTGTTTTCGAATGGCTGACTTGACATGGGGCAGATTATTGCCATTGTGTTGACACAAATTTACTCCAACAATAGAGCCAAGGGGAGATCAAATGTGGCCCTCAACTAATCATTCGTTATCCTGCTAGCTTAATGACCTGTGTAACGTGACATTACGACCATGAACAGTGACGACGAGCCGGTGCTCTTAATCTCATTTTTTCGTCAGGTGCGAGCGTGGACACCAATGGGCTGCAGAGAAAATGTGTGTTTGCCCTTCCAGTAAAAAAGATTGTGGTTGTGTTTTTTTTATTAAGATAAAGGAGAAAATGGTTTGCAGAGATTAAAGTATATGGATATAAGGGGACAAAGTCAGATTTTGAATTTATGTGAACTTCAACTTGAGGACTCCATCTTTGAGTCTGGCCTTTATCTCACAGTTAATGCTCATTATTTCACTCATAAATTAGAGAAAACCATTACATATTGTGTTTATATCCAAGATTGCAGTTTCTTTTTACATAATTCAGCTGTTGTCCTATTAAGAGCCATATAGCTGCAATAACTCCCGAAACCTCTACATTTTTAAATGCATTAAATAGCTGCTCACACAAAGCCAAAAGCTGGGTGAATAAATTACACTATAGAATCGTCGTGATGTTTCTGCAGATTGGTTTACAATAAAAATGTAATTATGAAAAATACTGAATGTCCTCTGCACTTTATCAAAATGCTGTTTTTATCCTCTCTTGTGCACCATCTCTCCAGCCGAGAAGAGACTTGCATAATGCGGATAGAAAGCATGACTGGACAGTTGCATCTTGTTAGTGCCGCTCGGAACATGTGAAGTTCCCTATCGTGCCAGATGTTAATTGGATAATCAATCTCTCCTAAATTGTAGTGGTCTAAGGCCTTGGTGGAGTGCTTTATCAATGTCACTATGTCAGCAGCTCCCCTGTCCTCATTTCCTCCCTTCAGTAAGCTGCAAAGTTCAGGGAGTTACAGTGGAGGATTTATCTGTGTGAATCTCTCAAGCTCGCAAAAGGAAAAAAAAAAAAAAACAGGCTGAGAGACGGACAGATACAAATGGGCGGCAGCAGCTTTCCAGGTGATTTATATATCTTCACAGCAAAGTTCACTGGGGGAATACACCTCATCTGATATCTGCTACCTTTGACCCTCAGCCAAGCTTTTACAAGTTATCTTGTCAGGAACCCTGGGAGACTTAAATCCCTCCCTCTGCAGCCTAAACTCTAATGGCAGATGTTTATGGAAGGGGCTGGTTTCCCCCCACTTAGCCGGCCTGATGGAATTCAGGTGGCAGGAGCTAACAACATATGGAAAGCCCATTAGAGGCTGCATTAGAAACGACCTTTTAAGCCCCTGTCTGTGCTATATTTCATCATTTTGGACATTACCTGCACACGGGCATTGGACTCGGTTCGAGTCTGAATGGATTAGGACGTCTATTGATGTCTGAATTTGGGGAAAACTCAGACGAGTGGTCTGTCCAGTGTGGAAAAGCAGAAGAGAAACACGCTGAGCTGTGAACTGTGTCAGAAATGTGTTTTTAAGGCATTAATATTACTTATATTACTCTCAAGGATACATGCATCAAAGTTACGGTCGAAGTGTTTGTGTCTACATACAGTTTATACTACATTTTGCATATAGATTTGTGAGCTTGGGTCAATTTACATTCACCCAAAAAAAAGTCCTGTTTACTTTGCCAACACTTACTTTCATACCACTTTTCCTAAAATAAATCAACTGACCTTGTCGGAAGGAATAATTGGGGGTTTTTTGTTTGTTTGTTTTTGTATTTTTTGTAGCATTTCAGATTGAAACATTGACATCTGAATTATTTGGTTTCTAAATAACGTGAACAAAGAATCTGTACGTCTGTAAACCGACAGTCCTCTTTTTGCACAAATCAGATTACTCCTACACACGCTTTCACTTTCGGACTGATACGGAGACTCATTTGCATCTGCAGGCCCAACAAAAATGTCAAACTGCACTCTCTGGCTCATTAATAATAAAATGGAACATCTAGATCCCAAAGCTTGTGTGGCATTTTTGGCAATTAACGGACTGACTGTTGTATTTTCAAATACTGCCCTTAGGGGTCCAATATGCATATGATAAATATTTAAATGAAATTTCAGTCAACAATCAGCCTGGGAGAGCCGGATTTAGGCAGCAGCTATTTAGCCAGTGTCAGTCACTATGAATCTTTAACTGTGAACCTGCTCACCCTGTAGCTAAGCAAGATTCATAAACGTGTAGACGTCTCATCAACATATTCGGCTGCAACAGAATACACGATAGCAAAGATGTAAATTAATTGCAGCTTTGGTTTCTGTTGAAAGTTTAACTGCACTTTATTAGAATTTATTTAATCCTTTTTAAACTATGTGGAGTATTTTTAGCAAAATCACCTTCACAGGGTTCAACACCTTCGCTCTGCGAGTGCAGCCGCAGCAGTGCTGAACTCTGCTGGAGCTGCTGAGGGTAACGTGTCCTGTTTATGAGCGTGGCATGTTTCCAGCCAGGATTTAAACAGGCTACATCACACAATCACAGTCTCAAATAGAGCAGGTTAGTGTGTGTGTTGCAGTAAATTTACAATGACTTGCGTATAAAAAAAAGTCTGTATGTGTTAATATAATTCAATTTAGGCCTCGCTGTCTGTTCAGTTCCTGTGTTTTAGTTTGTCGTCTGCCTGATTGACTGCTGTGATTTCTATTTGCAGATCAGTACACTTTCACGTTTTATTGTTATCTGTGCTCTACAAATAAAGTGAAACTACTGTCGGGAACTTTACAATTACACAGCTCTAAACGTCAGCAGGGGCCAGTTTGAACTTCAGTGCTTGGAAAACCTATGACATGTCAGCAGTAAAGTGCATGCAGCTATGCTCATGTTTACCAAATGCTTCACCAAAGGACACAAAAGTGACAAGAGAGACACTGTGAAACACTTTAGAATACAGCTTACTCTGCAAACAATTTGTGTTTTGGTCGTGCACACATACAAACTAAAGTTTAGTTTGCCGTGAATACATTTATTTTGATGGGGTATGACGCTCCTCTTTGTTGAAAGTTGAGAGTTTCTTGGATGTAAATCTTGCCGAGTGCAACTTTAAATAAACAACAGACTTACTTTCCCTCTACAAGCAGGTCTGCCGTCAAAGTGCTCAAGTGCCATGTGTATGCATGTGTGTGTTTATCCCCCGTCCCAGCGGAGCTATTCCTCCAGGCTGCCGCTGCAAACTGTGCTTCGTCAACCTGCCGGCTTGAACAACAGCTAGAATTTTAAACACCGCTTTTATCTTCTGTCTGACATTCAAGCAACATAGTATCTGTTGTCTGATATAATCTCCACCGCTGCCTTTGGGTGGCACTTTCTTTCACAGGAAGTAGCTCATTCATAAGTTCCAAACACTATATAAATGTTTAGTAACATGTTTAAAGGGAGTTGTTTTAAGTGTTTATTCATGCACTTGGAAACAAACAAAACTGCTCCTGAGACAAAGCTGTAACTGGTGCATTAAAAGTTAATGGATGCTTAAAAACAAAACACAATAATTTATCCTCTTAAACAAGTAAAAATGTGTATAAACAGTTAATGAATATTTAATATAACACTGACTTTATTGTAAGGTGTCTGTTGATCAGTTCACAAACTGTGGACTGACTAAACACAAAGAATCACCATCTCCTGCACCTATGAGTTACTTTTCCACAGTGAGCTGTTGGACAATGAGCCTTTATACAACAGTGTCAGCTTTATTACGTTCATCACAAACGCATATACATTATTCATGTTAATACTGGCAGTGAGCATTAAAATAAATTACAGCATTTATTCCCTGATGTTGCAAATGTTACTTTAAAACTCATCTCAAACACCAACTGTGGGTCATTGTGCTATTTATGAAGAAATAAAGAAAATATATTTGGAGTATTTTTATCCTGAAATGTTTTTATTGTTGTGAAGAAATGTTCCAGTTAGTTCAACAAAGGAAGCTCGGAGAATCAGGGCTAATTGTGAAAAGCCTGGTCTCAGTTAAAGAAGAGAAGAGAAGATCGATTCGTATCTGTTCATAAATGCTGTGCTGAGTTAGAGACGGGGGTCTATTAGCTGAGATTATCATAAAGACAGGAAGAAAGAGGAAAACAGCGAGTCTGGTTTCCTCCAAAATTTGAAAATACAGTATCTCCTCTAACACCTCTAAAAGCTCACTAACTAATAAAATACAACTTAGTATTATCAAATAACTCTAAGCAAGAAAGCGAATAAGTGTATTTCCCAAAACTCTTGCCTTAACTTAAACTGGTACAGCAGATTACAGGAGTGGGTGATATAGAGACACTGATGAGAAACAAGAAACTGTTGATGCATTAAATTACCAAATGTATATTTTTATCACAGATTCAGGCATCTCACCAACAAAAATTGCCCATAATACACCTAGGAATATTAAAAAGGATAGAAAATCTCTGACAGTAGAAGAATTTATATAGTTGCATCTCAAAACACCAGTCAGGTATAATTCATTACAAAAAGCCAGAAAGCTGCCGTAACACGATCAAGCTCACTGCAGTCCGTCTGAACAGTCAGTCGAAACCTCAAATGTGTATCTTTGCATCTCGACGGATTAAACCATCTGTCTCGCTGCTTGTTCTGCTTACTGCTTATTTGATTCAGATAAATGAAAAGAAACTAAAGCAGGAAGCACACTTCACCGCCGCGCAACAGCATTTCCCAAATGTGGCACCATCTGTTTGTCCATAGCTCCCTGTAAACGATCAGTTCACCTGACTGTCAACACACTGAGTGGATATCTTGTTTCCTCTGTTGAGATACAGCGCGGGTCGAGTGCGGCTTGTTATCTGTGGCAGGACAACTTCAATCTATTCGAACTGTGTCCTGTGTGTCCCCGTTCTGCTGCCTGTTGAAAAATACATGATGATACTGCTTAAGAAAGCCGGAGACTCATCCTCCCCGGGGTTACTGGTGTCTAGATATTATCCGTGTTTCCTTCGCCGTCAATGCAGCTCTCATTGTTTACCAAGAGAGCGTAACACAAAGCACAGTATGAGGCAGTGTACGCGTTCAAAAGATGGGTGAGGATGTCAGTACCAACTGTGCAGTGAATGCCATTATCTATGGTCTGCATATTGAGAGGCACCAAGGGCATCAACAAGAGCGTGTTGTGTGTTTTGCCATGCTGTGAGCTGCCTTTCAACGCATTTCCAAGGGCAGCGTTGGAAATGCGCTATAGGGGCCCAGAGATAGAAAACAATATTCTCAATAGGCCATCAGCTCATGTTCTTTTCTTAGTGGCGAGAGAGAGAGAGAGAGAGAAAAAGAGAGAAACTTCCATGACCTTTAAAATTCACAGAGGAGAGGTGCTCCCCTCGGGGCTCTCAAGATCGTTTCAGCCGGAGGGCAATATCATGCAATTCCAGTGTAGTTTAACCGTGTCAAGGGAGGCCTTGAGTGCGTAATTTCTGGTATTACTCCGAGTGAACTTGAACAAAGAGGTGTTTTCTGTCACAAACAGATGCAGTGAATGGGGTTTTTTGCTCTGCAGTCCTCAAGCCACAGCAGTCGTGACGATGATAGGAATGTTAAAGCTGCACCAGGTAAGATTTGACTGTGTTATCCATCAGCGGTTTAATTCTGGCACAGACAGTCGTGTGCCCGAGCAACAAACAAGCACTTCCATCAGTGTCACATCATCCGCCTCTCTTGTCCCCTCGAGAGTGAAGCGTCACAGGCCGGCTGTGTTGCTTAACATGAGCATGAAGTCTGTTGTGTTATGTGATTGTAGGGTGTTTAAGATCCTATTTTTAAGATGGAGCTATTTGCGAAACTGAAAGTTTACCAAGTGCAACTTTAAAGCCCAGACTGAGCCAATCCTCACGCTCTTGTTTGACATTGGTTGTTTGTTAAAATGACCTATGTTTACATCCACCTAACAAGGGACCTCTTGCAGTTATGCAAATGAGCGACCTCTTTCAGAAACAAAGGCAGATGCAGTGTGATGTTGTTGTGCCTCTGGGAAGACGTCACCGTGGGGTGCACGACGAGTCTGCGGGTCACATCCTGCATCCTAACAGCAACCGTCCTCACCTCAACCATGACAGTGATCTCTTCCTTACTTTAACCAAGTAGTCGTAGACAGTCGTGTTTGTTAAAGCAAGAGAATGAAACCGGCAGCTGGTGACAGAAGCAGCGGATTAATAAAGAGCCCACTTCAATCTAAAAATGTTGTCCATTAATTTATCCTCTAACATTAATAAGTGTTGGGTGATGTGTTATTTTAGAGATGATAGTTCTCACTCTGTCTTTTCATCTTTCTTGGACAAAATGGCTCTTGTTTTCCCCTGTGCGTGTGTGCGTGTGTGTGTGTGTGTGTGTGTGTGTGTGTGTGTGTGTGTGTGTGTGTGTGTGTGTGTGTGTGGCACTCTCTGGCTGACTCCTGATTGAGGTTCACTCACCTCACCTGTTCACCCTGCGCAGCTGCCTTCCATCTACTCATCAGCTCAGCAGCACACATCCTCTGGTTCTCCATGCACTCCTCACCAGATCATTGTCTCTACTCCTGTGATAGTTTGCAGCTCTGGCCTCTTCATCCAGCTATTCCTCGTGCTTTGTTTATACTTGTGATTAATGCATTTGTTTCCTGAGCCTCAGGGTGATCGTCTGCCTTCCTATTCTCCTGCTAACCTGCCAAATGCGCAATACCTCCGCCAGCCACGCTGCCACTTTCCATTCCTCACCAGCTCTCTGTCAGCTTCAGCCACATTCCCATCACCACTCATCCCCTCTCCATTCCCTAAAATAAACCATCATCTTCCTTGTCATTGTGCTGCGTTCGGGTCCATCCTGCAACGCTGTGACATTCAGTGTAAATGTGCTCAATGTCAGAAAGACTCCGAGGCCGTCTGAGGGTTCGCTTTCTGCTCTGAGAGAAACCTCGACGATCCTGCGCACATTTAAAAATATGTGACATTTGACTGACAAAATGATGGATAGCATTAAGCAGAAGTAGGCCTGCGTGTGTTGTTGTAAATTTGTGCCAATCACGTATGTTGTAACTCAGCATGGTTGTTTCCTCCCATCACAAGAGGCTGTTAGCTGCCATTCATCCTGGTACAACGTGAAAAACAACTTCCACACAGCGAGATGATTCATCACAGGAAACATTAAACTGTAATTTGGTTTTGTTGTTATTTGATTATGACCGAGTTGAGTGTTTTCATGTGTGTGCTGCATTAAGGTAATGTTCGTTTGCTGTCAATCATCAGACACAGTGAGGAATGGAATTTTTCTCCGGGGAAGAACTTCTCAAATCATGTTGAAAAACTACCATGCAGAACTATGACTGTTAACACAAAGTGAGCTTACAAGAGAAGCTGATTTCTCTGTGCATGTGTGTTTTGAGTTATGAGGATGTTTTGATTTTCTTTTTGTCTTCACAAACTAACACATTTCAAGCCCATGAGATGCAGACACACCACAGTTCTTATGGGTTAACAAAAATGCATTCTAAATAGTAATGTAAAACAAAAAGAGAGGGAGCTTTACTTTGTGTGTTTCTACTTGAAGAGAAAAGTGAAAAGAAAAGAAGAATTTGGAGAATAAGACAATGAGAGTTCCATTTCTATCACAGCATCGTCTCAGTCAAGACTGCGGTTAGCCAACAATATTAAAACAAGCTTGCTCAGGCTTATAATGGATCTTTTGACAGCAGCCATGAGGGAAATCAGATCACAGAACAGCTCAAACTCCAGACAGCCAACCAGGATTTTTGACACACCATCAGATCGGCCAACAGCCAGATTGTGGACCATTCTGGCAATTTAGAGACATCGCAACTCCGACATGTCAAACAGCTGATCTGGTGGAAATTTGGTCCAATGCAAATATTTTTTTATGGTCTTCAGTCTGCCACCTGTAGTGTGACTGTACGCTCACGCAGAAATCCATTTTATTCATATCCTCGTGTTCTTTCCTTGTCGGCGGTATGCGGCGAGGTCACCCTGCCTCGTCCTTTACCGAGCTATGGATATCTTAAAGTAATTACAAGCGGCATATCTGGCGGAGACTACGCCACGAAGACAAAGAGGGTGAACTGTGGTGGTCAACATTAAGAGCATTAACGCTGCCCCCACATCTCATCATTATCCCAGAGCAATCTAAAGCTCAATAAAATGCAAATCAAAATCACTGCTGTTCCCTCTTCAGGAGATTTATACATTAAAGTGCAGCAATAAAAGGAATCCACTGAGGTTTAAGGTCATGTTGAAAGAGTGTAGAGTAATGGAATATAGAATGAGCAAGATGGCTGATTGAATTAGCTCTGTAGCATGCACTATACTGTTTGGTATCAGGTGTTTTAATCAGCTTAGAGGCCGTGTGTGACTGCTGATTTGCACACTTCATATATATATATATGATTTACTGTGCTGCCGGGCTCATCTTTTCTCATTAGGGAGGGAATTTCTTTGGGCCTGCTTACATGTTCCTATATGAGACACAACAAGGGGAGCACTGACAGCATTTAGGAGGGATCGTTTTCCAGAAAGCTCATTAAACAAGCACAGAAATACAATTTCTTTTTTAAAAATATCGCTAATCTGGTGAGCCAGCTTTTTAAAAATGCATCTTTGAACCGCTCCAGTGTTGAAACTGTAAACACATTAGCATACCTCCCACTCCAACCGACCCCCCCCACTCCTGCACCTCCCCCCTGCGCCCCCCCATCCTGGCCTTTGAGGAGCCATGCTTTCTTACTTTCACATTTAATCCAATTCATTATTGCGGGCCCCCCTCCGTACACTCAGCTGTCAGGGGAGACAAAAGCCCTGCCAAATATGGATGCGTTTTTGTTCCCTTGGATTTGTGCTGCCCTCCCCTGGGGATCCTGCACCCCTCCCTCACCCCCGTCTCCCCTCACACACACATACACTTACACCCTCCACCTCCCCCACCTCCCGGTTCAGGAGGGGCGAAAAATACCTGGGGCTGTTCATTGTGTCACCTCTTCCATGGGTGGAAATGGCATTCAGAGAGGATGGAACTGAACGCAGTCACAGCGGAGGGCATATTCTTTTGAGGGCCATGCTAATTGAATGAAAAAAAAAAAAGTTTCTAAACTCAAAGGAAAGTGAAGATCTAAAGGAAGATATTAACTATTTATTGATGAATATGGGATGCAAGGGAGCACAGAGAACTCGATTATGACGAGAGAATGCTTTTAATTTTTCAAATTTAATTCACAAATGTTTGAATGCCCTGTTAATTCTTTGTGTGGGGGTGTGTGCAGAGACATAACAACATCACACACACACACACACACACACACACACACACACACACTGTATTGTATTGTCTCATTATGGAATATTATTTTACACAAATTAAAATCCACCTTTGGCAGTTTTGCACATTAATGGTTCCAAATGGTCTCCGATAAAATACATCTAGATACAAACATTTTCCTTTGCCAAAAACATTTTGGAGGAAATGTAATTGCTGCCTGGGTTTACTGGCAACATTTTTTCCCAAAGGTCCTCACTTCCTGCACCAGACGTGTTGTTAGGTTTAGACTGCTAAGATGCTTTGTAAGTTCAAGCAAGGATGCTAGTTTTGGTTGAAAATGTAAACACACATCCTGTTTCAAGTCAGAGTTGACTTTTTCAATATCCAGCCAAGTCTTTCACGAACCTTAAGTGCTTTGGCTGCTGAAACATACAAACTTTAATCATGCTTTAGGTGCCAGGGGTGGATGTTGTAGGTGGAAAAAAATGAAATATATTATCACAGAAGGTCTTTCAGATGCATTCAATGTAAATGTTTCCTCATTATGTTGATAAAAAATTTAAACCAGACAACATTATGTTTCTAAAAAAAAATGTATTTACAAATGCCAATTAGCTTTACATCCTCATATTTTGTTTAGGAGACAGTGTTGAAATGGGGGTAAGATGTCACTGTCTGAAAAGGTGAAACATCTTGAAATTCTTCAGTAAGAAGTGAACTAACCATCTCCTGGTTTTTGAAAGCTTTTCACTTTTAATTCAGATACAAAGGAATGACAGAGGCGAAAAAAGTCCAGGCCTGAAATTACTCCTCATTTATTGTTTCAGTGTCTGATATGAAATTTATGCACCGCGTACCATATTGTCCATAAAAAACTTATTTGAATAAAAAAGTCTGCAGTCTAAAACTACAGTTGTATAAATGTTCTGCTCATTATAGAGTAGACTACAGAGTATAAGGAGAGTTGAGTGAGTGAACAAGCCAGTGATTTTGCACAGAGGCCTAATAGAGCACTCAGTTTGTGTTTATTTCTTTATTTGATGCGTCGCTTCCTCTGCGAGAAAAAGACGCCATGTCTGACACCACAGTTTCATTTTGGTTCAGGGAGGATTTATGTCGTCTCACTGAATGAAAATGGGATATTTCTTTTCATTAGCACTTTCTGGGCTCATGTGGAAATGAAGCATAAATACCTTTTCAGCAAATACTTCACACAAAAGTGACACCTGCACCCCATTCATGTTTCTAATGAAACCTCCTTCAACGGCAAACATATCCTTTGTCCAAAAGAGAACTCAGTCAGTCACAGCTCTTCAGTTTGTGCAGATGTGAGCTCTCTGTGGCCACATTGCTACCAATTACCCGGCATGAGTGATAGATGGCGGCGTGGAGGACTCGGACATACACCGGGGTCACTGATGCTAGGTCTCAATTAACCACACAGCTACACATGGGATCTGCCACGACCCTTATCTCGTATTTATAGAATAACACAGAGACAAACACCGAGCGCTGTCAAGAGGCGAGACCCACGAGGTCAGCTGTTGTTACTGCTGGATGTTTGCAGCTGCTGCACAGGGACGAGGAGGAAAAAGAAAACTTGACAGAAAAGTTTAGTTGAAAACTGAGGAAGAAGTTTTGAGAGATTATAAAGTTTGTGTTCAGCTTCTTTGCTTGTTAGGGATCTTAATCTGGGGAGCGACCACACCTGCACGTTTTCTTTGTGTTGAAAAAGTTAACTTTTTTCGTATTTCATTTGCTCAGGTTTCTGCTTCTATAACTATAAATGAACAAGTCTCAAGAACATGCAGACTCCTATGTAGGTTTAGCATGTCTTTGGAATAGTTAGACATTTTGGGAAAAACACTCATCAAATCCACTTATCAACACTGATCAATTTCATGTCTGTCTGTTGAATATGAAGCTGGAAGAGTGGGATCAGGGGGAAACAGCCTGACTTTGTCCGAAGCCAACAAAATCTACCTCAAAGCACATCAAAAGCTCCCTAATTATTTTGATTATTATTCATATCTTGGTTGTTTAATCTTCACAGAAACTTCCTGGAGTCTTTGTCTGGTAAACTAACGTTGTTGACAAGAATCCAAGTTCTCAGCAAGAAAACAAATAAGCATATTTCCCAAAATGTTGAATTATCCCTTCATTCAAATCTCATTTAATTATAAACTGTACGTCTGCACTTTGTCACCAATTTAATCGATGAAAAAAACTTTAAAAATTCAGTCGATCAGTCTATTTTATGAAAAGAGTAGATCATCAAATTCAGTGATCCTATCCACACGGCTGTTCTAAGAATTATTTGTCTTCCTTTGTCTTGTTTTAGCAAAATACTTAAACTGGAATAAACTAAAATATTACATCCATTATTTATACCTGTAGACGTGCGGTACATCCTGGACAGGTTGCCCGTCTATCACAGGGCTTCTATTAGAATATTAAAATCACTAAATCAAATTCATATTCAGGGAATGTTGCTCATCCACATTATATAAAGTGCTTTGCAGTGAACACCGTGGCAGATACTGTATGTTACTGTACCACTCATCAGCGTCCCATCCCATCGTAGTAAACAACAGATGTTACGTCCAGTATTAAAAGAAATATTGCAATTTCTCCACTGAATAATTTCCCTCCTGCACATGAGCCTCACCGTAATGAGCTTCAGCAGATTAAAAATTGTAATCCATGTGCTAATGGCCGTGGCATTTTTGTCTTGCTTCATTATGGAGATTTAATGCAGACAGAGGGGCTTTCAAATCACTTTTTATGACAAGTGAAACGCAATCAAAGCTTGCATTAAGAGGTTCGTTAGGTGACTCTTAAGGCTTTGTGGGATCCAATTTGCATCTTGAATCTAAGAACTAACAGAGCTAAACACACAGCATGCATGCAGATTGGTCTAATTATAGTAGCTTCCGTCTTCCTGAACGTCCACAGATTATAATGGTGTCTGCACTTGACAGGAATAGCCACATAACATATGATAATCTGTTGCAATGCGAATAATGTGAAAAACAAGGTCGAGCCCCGTAGTCTACTTATGACAGCGGGATGCAGTGTGATTCCAAATGCTTTGTGAATATTCAATGAGTTGCTATACAATGAGCATTTGATTGGATTCATATAGCCGCCCTCTAACACACTGTCACAGTTGCCTTTCAGGAGCTATAAAAGGACTATGCATATGGGTTAGCTGAAAGCCTGCGTAGGAAAACATTGCATTTTCAGCAACAACTTGTTGTGTTAAAAGGTCATTTATTTTTGCATGTGGCACCGAGGCTAAACTCAGAAACAAAGCAGCTATAACCTGGTTTATGTTGAGATCCACTGCACCGAGGAGAGTTTTTATGTAAAAGTATGAATGTTTTATCAGCTTAAATGACAAAGAGGGACTGAAATTGGGAAAGTCTTTGCATTTCTGTTTATTGAAGCAGCTGAATTTGTGGAAAAATAAATGGTATTTCCATGTGTATTCATCTCTTTGCAGGTGACAAATCAGAATTTTAGAGCCAAACACAAACTGAGACAGCTGGAATCTCAAGGCTCCCTTTGGTATTCTGGTTATCATCATCATCTTTAGCCAACAACGTTCCATGTTCGGATTATCTAAAACAACAATAGCACTTGGGAGCAGCAGACAAGAGGTGAACACAGTCCCTGCATTATTATCTCTATTTCATGTAATACAGCAAATGTGTAAACAGACAGTTTCACATTTAAAAATCCAGCAGATATGGAGCAACAGAAGCGTTCATTTGGAGTCTTGGAGTCATTTTTTCACCAACTCTTCATCAGACTCTCAGCTGCTAAATATTCCACTGTGTTCAGCAGCTAGTTACTCTCTGTGTCTGTCTGCTGTTTGGTGCTGGGGAAGTGGTGACCAATGGGTTTTAGAGTTCTTTCACTGAAAACAGCTGCTTAATGTGGCTGAAAACGACACTTTAAGAGCAGTAAGAGTGAACATTTGCCATTTGCCGTTTTGCAAAGTCATGAGTCAGAAAAAGAAAACACTGAGCTGAAACACGCTTTAAAGCTCTTAACATAGAGGAACTGAGTTGGGCGATAATTCTTTGTGACTTCATTATGAAGAGCAACATAGAAGAAGCCATGCCATCCATCGTTAACGTAGCCACTTAAATCAAATCTTGGTGTTGATCAGGTATTCATCGCCTCTCGTTGTATGTCCACGTCTGCTCCTGCAGCTTTGTTGTCAATGACAGGGTTACGAGTTAGAATCAGAGAACAAGAGCTGCTGCCCAACACTGTGCATAAACTCACACTTGAAATTACAAGTAATTACACTATTCAGACACAGAAGCCCAAAGTGCTTTATGCTTTTACACAATCAAAAAGCTTTTGTTCAAATTTGAACAATGGCATTTCACAACCACGGTGCAGTGATTTCCATTTAATCTTATAGGTGTTATAGGTTTTTAAGAGCTTATTCTGAAGGCTTGAGTGTGCATGAATGAAAGTGCTGCGTTCTGAAAAGTGAGAAAATGTGATATTACTTGTACAGCTGATACATAACTCTGAGTGCCATGTCTTATTCACTGTAAGTTGAACTGCTGATACCTAATTCAAAATCTGCAGTCACATAAGAAACGCAGCAACACAAGCTGTATTATTCAGTCAACAGAAAGATGCAGCCGACATATAATGTTTCGCAATAGATGACTTCTAGTTCCCAATTTGGCATCTACTAATAACAGCACAAAATGGTTTTCAGAGTGTAAGTGCATTGATTCATTAAACATTTATTTTTATTTCCACATCCGCTTGATTAAAGGGGAACCTGAGACAGTGCAGCAGGGTGACCTTCTACCTCCCAGCAGCACAGAGGAGAGAGAAAATGGGAGAAAAAGTATTCTGTTTTAAACTGGCCTTGACAGGTCTGACTTTTCAAAAGGAAGAAAAAGCACTTGCCTGATGAAATGCTGCAAGAGAGAAAAGAACAAAGCATGTGGCGCTTTCTTTTATTCAAATCCGTGTTTTACCAAAACAGAAAACTCAGCAAGAGGAAAAGGGATTTTTTAGAAAGGACCACATAGAAAGAAGAAAGCACATGCTAACATATCAGCAACTCCCACATTCCCCCTTATCCTGACAAGATGCAGCCAGCAAAGTATGATGCTCACCATTTACAGTGGAACATTTTCCCCAAGTCTTATAAGAGCTATGAAGGATACTGTACCTTTGAAGTATAATAGAGCCACGGATAGCTTTAATGGCATGAAATGTGCCACAGTGCCGTCACACCCCCTCTGATATACAGACCTGTCAGGAAAATCACCCAAATCAGGTCAGTTTTGCACTCAAGGCAAATGGACAACTGTGGCCCAGACAGATTTAATCAGTGTCTGATTTACAACCTCTAACCACTTAATGTCCCAGTGCCACATTCACATCATACACTCATCTATTTTCCTATCAAAGAACTACAATAAATCTGTGGCAAAAGGGAACATTTTGGATTTGATTTTCTTCCCTGCTCTCAGCTCTCTTACAGAACATAATGGCCATGAAATGGAGGGCAGACAGATAGCAAAAAAAAAAAAAAAAAAAAATCTAATATTATTGTTGCAAACAGCCTGCAACTGGACATGCAACACAATATTATGATGTTATGCTTTATGCAACTGGATTTTTACATCTGATAACCAGCAGTTACCTGTGCTTGCAAAGAATATAATAACAAAAATGATCCAATTTAAAAGGGTGATAAATTACAAAATCCTAATAAAGACTGAATTTTGATTTCATGCTACACTTGTTATTGGACATTGTGAACCTTAAAGAACAAAATACGACTATACCACTCAGACTAGAGAAGGTTTGTGAAAGGCCACAAGGTGGAATTGGAAGCTCCTGAACAGCCACTAAATGGACCAATGTGGTGAGATTGTTTTCTCAACTGCTGTTTTCAAGGTCAAGGACCTCAGCTGTTAGGCCAGCACAGACAGGAAGTACTAAAGTGCTAAGAAGAAGAATCTAGAGTTCCATGACAACTGGGTGAACTCCGTCCTGCTGAGCTCCAAAACAGCTATTTAATGGATGTTTCAGTGAGACTGTTTCTGCAACAAAATATTATGGAATACTTTGATGATCAGTCAAATTGCTTAAATGCGATATGACGTGTTAATTTTTGAGCTGTAGAGATGCAGGCAGATTTTGTTCACTTCGGACGGAGCTAGCTGTTTTTCTTGGTTTCCTTTGTTTATGTTATACTAAGCTCACCAAGGCTGCTTGCTACAGCCTAGTTCATATTCAATGAACTGACATTATGCTGATCAATCTGTCAATATTCTGAATTAACACTTGGTAAGAAAGCAAATAAACATATTATCCTAATTGTCAAACTATTACGTTCTGATTTCTTGTATTTACAAAGGTGTTTACATCCTGTGTTGAAAAACTAAAATGTTGACACCAACTGATTTCTTGTGATCCCAAATGTTTTATTTGATAATGTTAAGAAATCATATGTGTTATATGCAGATGAGGTAACGTCATTAAAAAAACATTCTTACATGAGTATAAAGGGAATCAACAGCAACCAACAAAAATTAACAAACTACTACGATCAGCCGAAGAGCTGCATTTACATTGGTGAGGTTTTCCAACGGTGGAGAGACCTCTGAGAGTTGAAAGGCATGAAGACGGATCCAAATGTTGATCTGTATCTGCTTGACAGGAGAGCGACATTAGTGTTGTTATGTTTCACAGAACCAGTAGGTCAGCATTGTTTTTCCACAGACACAGAGGAGCTTCTGAGGGAGCGCTAAAGTTGTTAAGTTCATATGTGAACAATTTTTCTGCAGAATCGCTGACTCCAGCTTTAATGCATCAGATCACACCCTGGCTCAGATCCAGCCACACACACACACACACACACACACACACACACCTGGATTCACATCAGTAAAAAACAAAAGCAGCAACTAAAAAGAACATTAGGTGAGATTGTTTTTGCAACAAAATATTTGCTTTATGAGCTGCACGAGAAGGAATACGTTGACATTTTGGGAGATACGCTTTCTTGCTGAGAGTCTGATGAGAAGCTTGATACCTTTCTCATGTCTGAACAGTAAATATAGCTGCTCTCTGTGCCAGGAGCTCCATTGTTTGAGATTTGATCAGCTGTGCTGCCGCTGCTGTGACCCAAACCCATTTTGTGTCCTAATGAAAAGTCCATTTGGACGAGGAGCAGCGTTGCCTCCTCTTCTCATGTGGGCTTATAAAACGAGGGTCTGCACGGGGGGATTGAGGAACACTTGTCCTCCGTTCTCAAATCAGATGAAAGAGACCATTTTAGACATTCACAGCTGCCATTAGCTGCTCAACAGAATCTCAACAGAAATCACACGAAATGCCAAAGCAAATAGGGAACTGGAAGTGAATTTATGCCATTAGGGATTCTCAGCGATGACCTCAATTCAAGTGTGTTGGTCAGAAATTAAAGAACTATACATTTTAAATTTCATACAATCCTGTGGCACCACCAGCTATTATAAAAAAAAAAAAAAAAACAGTAATGGATCACATGCTTGTTCTGCTTCCAGGCTTAATATATCTATGGCTACTTCAGTAATAATAGACTCATGGGAAATAAACTCAGCGGCTCCATAACCGTTTCTACTCCACCCATGGCAGTTTGTTGGAATTACTCTCCATTTTGAAATAAGGTCATTATGGCCTGTTCTGTGGGCAGGATGGAGCATGTTCACGGTGTGTGTGGATATTGTGTGTTTACCTATTAAAGACGGTAAATATTAGATAAACTTGAGGGAAATTTGTATCATTAAGAGAAATTTACATTCCTTTCATTTGGTAATTTGATCGTCTGGTAATCTCCATGATTCTTGCTTTAAAACTGGGAACAGACTTTAATATCACTTTGGTCCAGACTGAAATTTCTCAACAATCTTTTGAGGGGTTGTCATTAAATTTTGTGCAGAGCTTCATGGTCCCTTGAGGATGAAATCTGCTCTGGCGATTCCCCAACTTTTCCTCTAGTGTCACCATGAGGTTGATTTGTGTCATTTTGAGTGAAACATCTCAAGAACGACTCGCATTCATGATCCCCAGAGGATGAATTGTACTAACCTTGGTGATCCCTTTACTTTTCTTCTAATACCATCAGCAGCTCAAATTTGTCCAAAACCAAAAGTGGATCATTGTACAGATTAATATAAGAACACCCTCCTCATGTTTCTTGATGAAAAGTTCAACCGATTTTACAACATCTCTGACCAAGTGACACATAATCTGGAGACCAATCAAAGCTTTTCACCCATGCTTTGGTTTGTTTATACCGTAGTAATTGCACAGCAGTTTCTAAATGAATGTAATCGTAGCACTTTTGACGACAATTTTAATTAGTAGGAACAAGATATTTATGTTTGCTGAAATGAGCAATTTAGCTGGTGGAGAATATGCACTTGTACATTATAGTCAAATATTCCTCTCCTCTGCTCACCTGCGAGAAGTTTTTAGCGGCTATTCATTTCTTATTTCCCCAGCAACTTATAGATCAATGAATTCACATTTCTCCAACCCACCTTTTTGTGTGTATTTTGCTCTGAATCAATACGCCCTTAGTGAGCTTTGAAAGGTTGATGATGCAGAAACACAATTGGTCCATTAATAAAACAGTCGAGTCCAATCCATACTGAACAAGAGAATGAACATTTGGCCACATGCATTCGCAGACACACACACACAGTATAGGCATACAATCTATTTTTCAGATCTGGTGGGCCAAGTGAATGCTTGAATAATACATAAAAGGTCAATGATAATAAGATGTCCTGTCGATGTACGTTTATTGAAGTAAACGTACATCGACGTTTACTTAGTCCACCTACCTCATCGAGCCCCTCTTTCTGTCCTGTATCTCTGTCTTTGAGCCTCTTTACACCAGGAAGTGGCTTCATTCTTGTCATGATTGTATTCCATAACATCACTTCTTACAGGGAAATTCAAGCAACTAGAACCAGGTACTTTTTGGAGTCACAGATCACAGAAAAAATAAAGTGACTAAAACACAGAAACAAACATTGCCAATGATGGACAAGCCATGTGTCCTTTTCATATCAGTGATCTGCTCCACTATTTTGCTCTGCAATTCTCAAGTCGTTATTTATTGCGCTAGAAACACAACAAGAAGAAGACTCACAACTCACAACTGGTCTTGTCTTAACTCAAGGTCCAATTACTTTTTCTGGAGCTTACAACCAAATCTCACATCTTTGTCTTTGTCTGCAGATTTCAGCTGACATGAAGTTCCTCTCGTGGATTGGGGTCATTGGACAAACATTATCATTGTCATTTTTAAAAAGCCAGCAGTGGTAAATAGTTTGTCTTTGAAGAGGTGCATTTGGACACATGCCTTCACCTAGATGAACAATGCTGTCTAAGTGTATAATATTTCCTAAAAATAGGACTGTGACACTGCCCTGACACCATGAAGTCTAAAGGAGTGTTCAGACAGAAAGCAAAGGGATTTTTTTTTAATACTGGACCGTCTGTGTTTATTCTCCACAAACAGCAACACAACATATATATTTCTAATGAAGCCATACTGTCACCATTTCATGTCATTATAAAAGTGTCCGAGGACAGTTGCCTGTCCGTTTTTTCCTCAGCGCAACATAAGTGCTCTTAATGTCTGAAGAATGAGACGTGGACAGCATGTCTCGCTTCTCCCCGAAAATAAAAATCTCAAGCGTAGGAGGTCTCTTCAACCTGGAGCAGAGAAAGTACATTCTGAGAGGCTTCAGCCCTCTTAAGACGTCGCACAGTGGGAGGTCTATTTTCTCTCAATCTTCCCTCTCTCCACAGGAACGGTGTGTGTGTATGTGTGTGTGTGTGTGAGAATGCATATATAATGTGTGTGTGTGCTGTAGGTTGAAGTCTGGGTCAGAGGAGGGTGGTAGAGTCACTTCACATTGTCAGATCCCTCCGCAGATTATAAGAGAGGACTTGAGCGTTTTCATTTTCCAATAGTTGACACTCATCAGAACGACCTCCTGAATTTAATCATGGCTCAGTTGAACCCATCCACTTTTTAGAATTATTAGTTGAGACTGGATTTGCTCAGACAGACCTTTGCCACTTATGAATTCAACACTATTGCTTGAATTCATAAGTAGTAGATGTTTGTTCTGAAATATTGCCCTAAATATTTATGTGCACTGCTTCCTGTCAAAATGTGTGTGTAAACAAAGCTACCAGGCTAAAAACATAACATAGCTTTGAGACTCAGTCCTCAGGTCCTGGTGATTCTTCATAGTACCAGAAAAGATTGGAAGATGAACATAGTTTATTTGCTATGGTTGTTCTGACTTTACTCACTGGTTTGATTACATTAAAGAAATTCATTTAACAAAAATTGCAAGGGAATCAAGGTGTGAAGAAACCAACAATGAGTGGTTATTATTAAAGATGACTCTGAATTATTTATGGAATCAGTTTCTGTACTTTTAACTTTTTAATATCTTCAAATATGTGATCTGGGGCCAATCAAATCTCTGGATGAAATTACAAAATGTAACCGTAATTCTCTCAAGTATTGTCAGATAAAAGTGTCAAACCACCTGGTAAAAAGCACCAGAATACAGGAAATGACATCTATGTTAAAACTAGATTGTCCTACACACGTTTTCTATGCTTCTTACCTCCATGAACATTGATGATTTGAAACTGTCCTGGATGCTCCCTTCTGCAGCCATTGATAGACAGATTGGTATACAGATCCATAGATATGTTGGCCAGGAGACACATACTCCACACAGGGAGAAAAAACAGTAACAAACCCCACGGCTGTTAAATTATTTTATAAAGAACTGTAATATCTCAGCAGACGGTCTGAACATAAACCTGTGCCCTCACTCCGGAAAAGGTGACATGTTGAAGAAACAAGATTTTCAAGTGACAGCAGTCAGATGTGAGAACACGGCATCGTTACACAACCCTGAGGTGAACAATGTGAAGTGTGTGCGTGTGTGTGTATGTGTCTATCACAGCGTACCAAATATAGAAATGTGTCTCTGGAGAGGCCATCAAGAGTCTCCTTTCTCCTTCAGCTCTGCCCACTCCAGTTGATGAACCAGACGTGGAGGGGAAGGCTTTGTTCCTTCACTGCCTGAGAAGAAGCACGGTGCAAATATGAAATGACCGTAAACAAGTGTTTATGATGCTGTTACACATGCTGATGTAAAAGGAAATTGATTCACACAACTGCCAAATTTTCATAACTGGTAGAAGATTTTGAAATCTGTCCACACAAAACGACGCACAAATTGGTTGTTCAAATGCCTAAATGGCCTGTTTACAATTACCTGACAAGGACCCCTAGTGGCTGTGTGGGTTGTGACTCAGGAACATTGAAGTCACGTGGAAACTGGTGTTCACATCTCATTTTCTGCAAACAGTTAACGTTGATTACTTTGAACTATGACTGTGATTGTTTCCAAACCTTAAAGTCACCACAATCAATATTTCATATTAACAATGGTTCTCATGACTTATATTATGTGTAAAGTCTCGCTCGTAGTGACAGTCTCACTGAGAATTACCTCAGTTTATTGGGCCATTTCAGAGTCTTTGTGCTAATTGGTTTGTTTTTCCGGCCTGCAATGTTACTGATTTGCTTTTCGTCAGCATTATTTCCAGGCATCATTTTGTCAAACCCACTGTCCACTACCTGCTCAGCACCGAATGGCAGACAGACAAGGTTAGCCACCAGTTTGTGAAGTTAGTGGCACATTTAGCAGCTGCAGAGCCAGATGTTTCCTTCGGGAGTTGGTGGAGAACAAACCCGAGCTAAAAGGAGAGTGAATATAGGAGATTTGCAAGGTGGACAGGAACAGGGCTTTAAACGAGTGATAACTCTGCTCCATACGTGCAGGAAATAGGCAACTGCAGATAATATATGCTGTGATTCTGCTGCCACCCAATAGATAGATCGATAGATAGATAGATGTACTTTATTGTCCCAAACTTGGAAGTTCTCTAAATGACAAAAAAAAAGGTTTAACTAAGCAGTTTCACAAAGTTAAGAAAAGGCCAACACAGTAGATGGAATTTGCTTATTTGCGATAATGGTCCACACATGATCTTTTCCTAACGTCATTCCTCAACCATGACCAAGTCATTTTCATGTCTAAACCAAACCAAACCTTAACCATCGTGGTGGCCAACTGCAACATTTTGGACTGAACTGACAAACAGTAACATCCTGCCAATATGGGGTGTTGGATCAGAAAACAGTAATTCAATTTGTGGATTGCAATGACAAACAGTGTATTTTGTCATTTGTTTGGAGGATTTATTTCCTCTGTTATCAAACTAGAGTTGTGCTGAGGTTACGGTAACAGGGTCGTAATTCAGCAGTAAAAATGTACAATTCAATTTTATTTATTCTTCTCATAGTGCATTGCATGAAATTTATAATAAGCTAATGTACACGTGGTGTGCCAGAATTTTCTACAACTGAACACAGGAAAAACTGATTTTTTTAAAGTCAGACTTACATTTCAACACCCACATAAAGACAATTACAAAGCAAGCTTACTACAACATTAAAAACATAGCAGGAATTAAAGGATTTCTGTCCAAAGCAAGATACAAAGAATTATTCATGTGTTTATTTTCAGCAGGCTAAAATCAATCAGACAGCTGCAGCTTGTGGTTTTAATGCTTTCTTAATGTCTGATTTCAGTGTATTTCCATGTATAGCACTTTGCATTGTCTTGCGTTTGAGGGGTACTTTATGAATTTCACACCTATGATCATCTTAATCTGTATGTTTGATGAAATTATGTAGATAAACACAAAAAAAAAAAAAAAAAAATTCAGCAAAACATCCCAAACTGTCAAACCTCGACTTTATAATAGAATCATATCAATCATATAGCAGAAAGATGAACATAACATTCTCTGCATAACTTTGACACTCATGACCACTGAAGAGGTTTCTGTCTCAGTTTATGGTGAATAGTCGGCCAGAAGTTCCCAGCAGTGCGATGCCGGGTGTTTGGGTATGAAGGCTGGGTCTTTGTGCAGAGAGCCCGAGGGCAGCGGAGCGTGGCTCTTTTAGAGTTTGATTTATAATTGAAAGCTGTGTTTACATCAGCTCTCCAGCCTCCATAGCACAGAGAACAGTTCATAGCCTGATGAGGGAAGAACCCGGAAACTGAACCCATTAAAATAGGAATTTTTGGGGAGCTTGGAGTGGAGCGGGGTGAAGGTTGGGGTGGTCACAGAACATGCTGTTTACATTTGCTTGTACATCATTGTGTAGACTAGTTCTACTCTGAAAGGGGGTGAGGAAATGTTAAATCACATCTGACAGCTGAGAAATTGACCACGTCCTGGTTCTAACGCTTGTGTTGTGGGAAGTTAGGATAGTGAGATGGTGGTGGAAGCTAATGAGCAATCATTACAGTTGGTCTACTTTGTGTAATTACATATCACACACTGGCCATTTGGGAACATGCTGGGTGCAGCTAAAATTATTGTAATTCTGCCAGTGTCTCCCTGCTAGTATCAAAAAGTCATTATCTCTTAGTACATTACAGTGGAAGGCAAATACAGCCAAATATGAAAACATCAACTGGCAGGTTCACAGAAATACATAATACATGTGTAGATTTGCATTAAGTCCACCAGCATGTGACTAGCAGGGAATCTATGATCTGAGGATGAACCCTGCGTCCTGAAAATACTCCTGCGTCTCTTTTCATTTTCAGTTTTGTTTAGTTAAATTGCTGTGTCATTTATATCCTGTTGTTTTTCTTTATTAAACGGGAAAAACGGTTCATAAGTCAAAAACTGCACACGCTGGTTCAGGAACATGTTGTAAATATTTACAAAGACAACAAATTCTGCTAGAAAAAAGAATCCAAAGACTCGAATCTTTGTTGTCATCAAGAGTTCTTTCATTCTGAAACGCAAATTGCAAACTCCTTTTAGTGGATGAAAAAAATCCCTCACAGATGATTACACCCACCCTGAATGTTGCTATTTTCTAAGTGAAACGCTCCAGATTGCTAATTAGCGATAATAATATTCAGTGCTTTGACTTTCATGCATGCAATCATTTCCTCAGAGTGGGCGTCACCTTTTTTTTCCCAAATGAGACAAGTCTTAATTTGGAATTAAAGTAGTTATATTTTGATACTGATTATGAGACTAACTTTGGATTCCAATCAGCTGGTTGTTTATGCTTCTGCAGTTCTCAATAACAGAAGTCATATTACCAGTTGGGGAGACAATATGTTATTTCCTATGTTCAGCAACTGCAATAGCCACTTCCCCTGCAGTGCAACTAATGATCCATGTATGAGATTATAAAGCATTCATGCAGCTCGTCACGTTTTACCAGTCTCCATCACCTGTTTGGCTCTGTGGAGACAGTCACAGTGAACAGTTAGACTGGATGGATTTACAAAGTCCTCATCCCTGACCATGTATTACCTAACCTCCATGTCTAATTTATAGTCGCTGGCAGTTAACACCACTTCCCCTGACTCTCTTTTACTGCAGTAAGCTCTCAAAGTTTGTATAATTTTAGTTATTGCAACATTCATCTCGCTGTAGTGTAACAATTGTCTCGAGTCTAGACCCTCCCCAAGGCTCCTGGAAATATTGCATTTAATTAAGTCGTGTTTTTTGCACAGATATTATTTATTTAAATTCTGCAGTAAATTGTCTCTAAACCATGTAATGGCTTTCCAGCTGCTTTGAAAGCCTCAGCAGTGCCATTAGAGGCAAATTCGGAAAACTCCATCTGAGTTCTACCCACAGTCCTCATTTACGATGCAGTGCTAGCTGGGACACTGAATCTTGGACATTATGGCCAGTTAGAGCAAAAATGTTGATGACTGGGAGCAATTTCTCCTTCATTGTAATACTATGTTTTTAATTGTCAAGACTGACACTAGGGTCTGAAAGTAAATATTACATGCACATCAGGGAGCGCATGTCAAAACAAGGCTGCTGTGGATCATCCACCTCATCATGAATAAATCTAAATTCAAACGTTAACTTTCCTGTTTGCAAGTATTTATTGAGTTGTCCTGCAGGAATAACATGTAAGTTCTTGAAATAGGTGGCATTTCCCTTTAAAGGCTTGCTCGTCAAACCCAGTTCAATGCCCCAGTTTCTATTCTTTTAAAAAGTATAGGGCGCCATCAAGTGGTTACTCTGTGTTCTACAACTAGTATTGTTTCATTTGCTGTGAAGAGAAGTGTCTGTCTGAGCTGATTTTTTTTTAATATTACAAAGGTAAGTTGTGTGTTTATTGTGATTATTGCTTTTGTGTGTCATGATAAAGCTGCAAAAACCTATATTGCAAAAACTTACTTAAATAAAATTTAAACATATGTAATAACATGCTTTCCTTTTCTGGCATTCTGGTATGTATTATTTCCAGCAATACCATTATATATTTGAAATTAATGCGAGTCATTTATGGTATTGAAGTGCAATTTATGTGTTTCATTTCTAATAATAATAACAACTGTCAATCAAGCTTAAAATGAAAGATAAAAACAGTTTTGCTTTGTCCTTGGAAACATTCAAGGAAACAGTTGGACAAATTGTAGAAAATCATTTATTCAGCATTTATTTTTCTATCCTTCAATTCTTCAACCCACAAATAAGACTAGAGGTGATGAAGTATTTAACACTGCTGGTTGAGTCCACACAAACTGAAAGCACACACACGCATCTTTAGATTTTGCTATAAGCCTTTATCCTCTCCTGCTTTCTTTTTGGTAGAAGATCTCCATCATAAACGGAAGCTGTGACTTGATGCAGTAGCAGTCAGGCCTCGCTCTGATGTGATCCAGGATTTCTCTGAGATCTTCAGCTCTCTGGTTCCTGTAGATCAGCAGCACAGAGCAGCCAGACGGGCTGAGGAGCTCCTCTCTCTCCAGAGCCTGCAGGTCTAGAAGGTATTGGTGAGGGTCATGGTCCATCAGCACCAGATTGAGGCCCTCGCTGGTCCCTTTATCAGGCTTAAGATAAGGATGTAATGTTGGGATGGCCTCAGCTGAGCTAGATGTCAACACCTGGAACTGCAAAGAATCAGAAGAGCACAAGAAAAGGGGTTAAAAGCAGGCAGTTAAACGTTGGTTTCCTGCTTAGAGTGTTAAGTTAGACACTGGAAAAGTAAAAAGCTAATCCCTCCTGGTCGTACCTGGGAGTGTTTGAAGCCAGCTACAAGTATGATTTCTTCCCCCAAGTCTGCTGTGAGTGGGTCCAGCTCCACTGTGACCAGTCTGCCAGCAGGGGACAGCAGACGCAGCAGCCGGACAGAAGTGTAGCCACAGTGCATCCCCAGCTCCAACACCCTGGAGGGACGGACACGTCTCACCACTTCATCCAGAGCCTCAGCTAGGAGAGAGACAGGAACATGGGTGATGATGATTTCTTCATCGACCAGAAGAGCTTAATCATAATTTTCAATCATAAGTTGATGCTGTTGTGCTGTGAATGCATAAATTCAAATCTTTAACACATTTTAAACTTGATGATGACAACTTGCCATATCCTTTCCATATCTGTGACCAATTAGTGACCTGAACACTGAGTCATGAATTTCCAAACAGAAAGCACCAGTTTCCAAAGATAATGTTCAATCATCATGTTCATGTTCATCAGATCACCTGTTGGGAGAACACAGTGGTGGTAAAAATGTGACTGGTGTATTGTTAATAAAATATGAGGAATTTATGAATGCTGTTAGATGTAAGAAGCCAATAGAAAGTCAATTGAGATACTAAATTCCCAGTGTTACAGTTAATTTCAAGAGTGAAACAGACTGTCAACAGTTTAAAAGTAATGATCTGTGAGATAATATCAAGTTTTACGTTTCAGATTTATTTGCAGAAACATTGCTTGCCACTGTGGTGAACATTTATAGCAATGAAAAATATTAGACCTAAACTCATATCAGTCAAAGCTTAGTGTCAGCTGTGCTACTCCTTTAAGTGTTAATGTCCCTGCTCCAGATATGGGCACTCGGGTTAGTGACTCATACTTGAGTCACATTCAAGTTCCAAATAAATCAACTTCAAACTTATCTCAAGACTCTTTTTCATTGACACCAGATGTGACTGGGATTCTTAATAATGACTTACAAACAATAAGGGTCAACGTTTCCAAATGCACCAATATATCACTGTGTCCACCTGCCAACCACATGTGTGAAACACTGAATCAAAACACAATAAATAAAATGAATGAGCTGTAATGTGGACAAAAAGACTATGACTACATTTAACTTTAGCTTTAATGTTCCTGGAAACATATCCAGGCTGGGAAATGTTCTCAGTTTTGAGCTAGTGTCAAGTTTCCAGATTCAGCTGCAGGGAAGTTTATAGAAACAGCCATAAGACAGTTTTAAGACTGTCTTATATAGAAGTTTTAACCTATATAAGACTAGATTTGACTGAATTAAAGACCTAAGAATCTCTCCTCTGCACTGATTTCAGAAAGACAATGTCTCATAACTTAATGCATTTAGTAAATAAAGTGATTCTAATGCATACTGACCAGTCTGTGGACTGATGCAGAGGGAAGGGTGTGTGTCAGTGTAAAGGTCAAAGGTCTCCAGAACGCTGTCAACTTTGCCGTGGGTGCATTTGGAGAACACATAGGCGTGGGTGCTCCTCACACACACTCTGCCTCGCACCAGCCTCAGCGCCCAGGCCAGAGCTCGATGGCACAGCACGGCAACTTTGTCACGATAACGGCTGGATACTATGATGATGGCAGGGAGCAGCGGGACAGAAACGACCGTGAGCCACATCTGAAAAGCTCTCGATAACCTGTGGAGCAAAGAAGAGAACTGAAATCAGTATAAGTATTTTCTAATTCTATTTTGGTTAAAATGTATTTTCTGTATGTTGGCATGCAAAAGTTTAATATTTACACACTTGGTTTTTTTGCTAGCATTTCAGGACATTATGACAGTAGTGTGTACACTATATGTGTTTCTCTAATTATTATGAGTGGTCATTGTTATTATTAGTGGGAACACAAAGTTTAAAATGTAAAAATACTGGTTTGATATTCAATCATACACACCACTTAATAACAGATAACATTCGAATTAGAGAGTACATGAAGCAATAGATTTTTTTTATCACTTGCCTCTAGCACCCCCTGCAGACACAATGTGGTACTTCTGTTGGCAAATGTAAAAATGTTTCAATTCCTAAATCAAAGCACTTTTTAAAAAGAAGTCATTAAAAGCAGAGAGTTTGCATAGTAGTATAGTATTGATAGAGAAAAATTTCAAGTCCAGAGGCATAAAGGGAATTTTGCCAATTTTATCAGCAAGTTAACTGCATTTCCTTTTGCATGTTAAAACATTATTTCAGCTGAGGATATTTGTTTCTGGTTCCATGAATCTGCCTAATTTTATAGGCACTGAAGGCAATAATCAACTATAAGAATACTTTTAGTGACTATTCAAACTTGTTTGAAAATAAAAATAGCGGAAAGATTGATGCTTTCTGTCAGGATATAGGGCTACATATAATTAATATCATAATTTTAATGTTTTAATGTTATTCATCTTTATTAGAGGCTATGTCCTTAATTTATATGATACTGAATCTTGGAAAAAAAAAAATTAAAAATGACTGAATGAATGAATATACAACTTTGCATCAATACACAAGTGCAGTTAATGATATTTTAGTTTAAGTTTGGAATAATAATAAACATTTTTTACAAGGAAAATGAAAATGTTAATCAGAACAATGAACTGATTTCTTGAGACAGAAATAATAACTACTCATAAGTAAGGGATATATCAGCAGTAAAGGTGTAATACTTGCCAAACCGCCCTGTTGCAGGTCCAGATTAGCAGTGCCTTCTGTCACACACAGATGGGACTGTCACTCCTGGAAGCCAAGAGGCTGAGCAGCATAAAGGAAACAACCAGCTGACTGGAAAACAAATCATGATTTTCTCTTAGATACAGATCATGGGACAAGGTCGTCGTGAAAGAAGACCAAGCTGTTTTTGGTATCCAGGAAATAGTAGCCTGGGGAACAGGAGAGAGGTGTGGCGACTGAGTACACCCTCTTTAAAAATGAGCACGCACGCACGCACGCACGCACGCACGCACGCACGCACACACACACACACACACACACACACACACACACACACACACACACACACACACACACACACACACACACACACACACACACACACAGTATGACAGCCTGGGAAGCTCCTCCTCCCACTTTCCAGTACTGCTGTGTTATTCCACAAGAGGTCAGCAAGAACTAAGAATTTCACCAAGCCTGTGGCCATGAAGAGTCTGCATGGAGAGTCTTGCTTGGTATCATCCAACCATAAGGGGCTCATAAAGTGCAAGATAATATAGCTTTTAGTGTTTTGTATAGAGGTTAAAAAATATTGAAATTGTGTGTGTGTGTGTGTCCTTTCATTTTGAGATTGTGCTGACTTATATTTGTATTGTATTTTATATGTATATTTTATGCTGTAAGTGTAAATGTCTCTGTTAAGATTTAAGATGAACACAGGGGCAAAACATTTGGTTACCCCCTGGTTCTGGAACGTGTGGCTTGGTTGTGCACACAACTGACCGTGTTTACAGGGAGGAGCTGAGATATCAGATTCAGCAAGTAGATTACAGATTACAAGACAATGCTTCTTGGAGATCAGGTGCAAGCTCGCTCATGTTTTGTTGCCAACCAGATGATCCTAGTGAGCATCTGTCTATGTTGAAGCCTTGGCATTTCAAAACACAATTTACTATGTCCTCCATAACTGCCTTAACAACCCATAACCATCTGGACTATAAAAATTAACATACAACTGACTGAGGAAATTGAATTTGAATTTGCTATTACACTATGGGGGGATTTTCAACATTCAACATGAGGTTTAGGGCTGTCTTCTGTCAAATCAGGAAAAATAGAACTCAAAAGGTTTTTCCATCTGAGCAGATTTTCATGTCAACTTTTTCATCATTAATCTTTTTATATGGGCCTGGTGGAGGGAAACACAGGTGAGCTTAGTCTACCCAACTTTTTAACTTGCAAAATAGAGTCAAACTGATGGAAGCAATGTGAGAATATATGAATTAACAAACATTTTCTTAATAGTATGATTTAATTGCCTTATAATGGTCTATGACTGGAGGTGACTGGCCCTTTGCTTTGGGTGCCTTTGCTCTAAATCAGTGAACTCTCCGCTCTCACACTTGGCCCATATAGTGAAAGTGGGTGTAGGATCCCCAGTGTGTTGCTGCCCTCATTGGCTGCTGGTGGAGCAGAGCTGCTCTGTGTATTTTTGGCCATTGGAGCGAATCATACTGCGGTGAGCAGGTCCTGTCAGTCCAGCTGAGTCAAGTCAACCAGAGACAGCTGGATCTCTACCGGAAACACAATGGGTCTGCAACCAAAATAAGAGCTCAGATAAATGGCTGCAGGAGTGGAAGCCAATGGGCAGCAATAACACTGACAGGTAGAAGTTGTAATTAATAGCAGTATTTCCCCAAAAACTTAAGTAGGCAACAGTATAAATGGAAATAAATCGCACAAAGTTTTAATCCACATTCATTCATAAAATTCCTTCTATTGTTTTCCTAGAAGTGATAACACACAAACTTTGACACTTACCTTCCTTTAAAAACATTTCCAAATTCCCCACAAATTTATCTAGTTTAAGCAAAAAAATATTATGATGCACATTAACAAAGTTTTTTTGTTTCCTTTAGTCAAACATTAACATTAAACTATCAGTAGTAAACCTTTGTTATTTAACGCACCTCCAAAACAAGAGTTTTACTATCACTTACCTTCGTTAATCGTATTTTCTAATGTGTAATATTTCTTATATAATAATGAGTTTTTATTTTCCAACCACAAACAAACAAATATAAAATATCCAGTTGACCTTGTGTCTGTTTATGCCGCCAAAATAAAGGCATTCACACTTACTTTGAAAAACTGAGGATTTTTTTTTCCCCCCCTTGAATTTTGCAGAACAAATCCGTTTGTGGTTGTTGTGTTGTTGTTGGCCTTTGAATACTTGTCATTTCAGTTGGATAAAGGAGAATTTGAGGAATTTGGACATTTCTTCAGATCGGCGGTAGGTTACATGTTGTGAAAGATAAAGATAAGATAAACCTCTATTCGTCCCTCAGTGGGGAAATTTGCAAACCACTATTAGCTAACATTAATATTTGAAAAACAGACACTAACCTTAACCCTAATTTGTGTGATAACAGTGTAACGTTAATTATTAGCTAATGTCACGTAAAAAATCTCACAAAAAAACCCATAATTACACGAAAGGTACAAATTCGGCTGTTAACGTTTGTAATTGAAACACTGAGGCCACTGAGCTAAGTAGCTAGCTAACGTTAACATATTAGCATGACTTGCTAACGTTTGTACATTTGACCTTGTCCTCCTTGTTTCCCAATTTTCACAAACACCGAACTCTAGTTTAACCTTATAGCTAGAGAGATTCATGTAACTTAATTAATCGCTCTTAAATATACACTCTCAATGTTCTTGTAACATTAAGCTGTAACATTTCTAGCTAACATTAAGCTAATCATGAAGCTAGCTAGCAAGTGTGACTGCTGCGATTATTTTAACACTGGTGCTGTGTCGGAGTCTGTTCCCCAGCTGAATAATGTCCCCTCCCGTTAGCTTTGTGTTTCCTGTTGAAGTTTCATGTTTATGTGTAGCACAGATAAAAGCTTTGGGTCAGGTGAAGCCTTTCAGA